>BOPP01000023.1:480354-526578 GCA_017312745.1 Gryllus bimaculatus | reverse complement strand
GAATTGCTTCGTCGTCCTCTTTCTAGTCCACGTAGTGCGTGTTCTATATTCTGGTTGTGATCGCGTCATTCGATTTCGTCCCTGCAAGCGTGGCTGGCGGGGCCTTGTGGGCGGGTGCGGTTGGGCCGGCCCCCGCCTTTGTCTTGCGTCCTTCGTTTCGTCCGTTGCGTTTCCATTTCTCTCGCTCCCGGGGGAAAGCGCGCGGGGCGGGGCGGGGGCGGGGCGGGGGAGGCGCGAAAAAGCGAGTCGGAGGAGACTAAGCACGCAGGCCTGCCCGCCGCGGCCGCCGCCGCACTAAGAGCGGAAAGATGAGTCCTGCAGGAGCCGCTCGCGCCGTTATGTGCGAGAGGTGGTGGGATTGGTGGGAGTGGCGATGACGGCGGTGACTGGGGGTGAAAGAAGGGTGGTGGGGCGGCTGGGGCGGCCGTGTTGATGGTGCGGGGCGAACAGTTATGGCGACGGAGGCAACCAGGCCAGGAGCAGTAAGGTGACGGGTGCGGAGTGATGGAGTAGCGGGGTGGTGGGGTGGCGGGATGGTGGTGGAAGGGTGGGTGGGGTGTGGAGTGGCGGGGTGGGTGTGGTGGCGGGGTGAAGGGTGTGGGCGTGGCGGGGCGGCTGGCGGTAGGGTGGAGTTGCGATGAGGTGGCATGGGCGACGGAAGCGGTGGGCGGGCGGCGAGGTCGGTGGAGGCGACGATGTCTGCAGGGGCGGGGAGCGGAGGAGGTGACGAGTGGGGTGGCGGGGCAAGCGAGTGGGCAGAGGCGTTGGAGGTGGCGGAGTGTGGGGGGCAGTTACGGCGTCGGGGGGTGGTGAAAGGAGGTGAGGGGGCGCGGAGATGGGGACGGTCGTGGGCGCTAGCTTGCGTTGCGTTGCGTTCGCTCTCTGCTCTGTCTTGGGGTGTTCAGGGTTCCCCGGCGAGCTGGCCTCGCATGTGGCCGTTGAGGCTTTGCTTTCGCGACGGCGCTACTCGAGATTCGACTGAGGGGGGTGCGACAGTGGAAAATGTTGATCCTTCAATGAGTTTCTCTTCCTCCTGAACTTACTACTGTTTCAACTGAATGTTACATTAATTAAGCGTGAAAAAGCGTTTGGTTTTGTAGTTTTGTTTTTCATGTGTTTAGAATCAAGAATAATCAAGTATAATTTATAGTAATTATTGAGTTGAAAAAACTAATATTTAAACAAATAATAATGTATTATCTTCCATAAAACATAAAATAGAGTAATAAACACAAATATTACATGTTTTTATAAAAAATCACAGCCTAGTTGCGTATCTGCCCACGCTTCCCTTGTTGTTGTCCAACGTTCTACGAAATCAGTCCCTCGTCACACACTGAAGGAATAAGAGGCGGGGTGGCTAGATACTTCAAATGTTCTTCACTAAATGTCCTTAATAAAAGATTTTCGTATCAAATGCTTGTTGTATTTGATAATGCGATATATAAAACGCTGAATTTCTATTTAAGATTCTAAACAAGCAAAACACAATTATTTGGAGGAATACAAAAACAAGACCATCGTTACTTTATATACGTCGCTTCACAAGATGATACAGTCTCAATCAGCCTCATTTTTTACTTAAGTGAAGAAATATGTTAAATTTCTTGTGCGACGTTACAGAGTATTTTTTTAAATCGCGGCGAGGACCGTGTGTCGGCAGTGGCCCGGTCCCTCAGCGCCGCTCTTGGCACGCTTTCGGCTCGCCGAAAGGAGGAAGGTCGCGGCCCGTGATGAATGAGCACAATTTAAATTTTATAGCGGCTCCTGTGGGCGTCGTTTAATTAAATCAAGTTCCTCCGTGCGATCGTTAAAATCAAGAAGCAAGACGTGGAGGGTGGAAGGGGCTACGCAGAGAAAAATTTGAACTCTTTTTCGGCAACACGAAATCTTCTTCGAAATCAATTTGAAACAACCAGGAAGCTAATGGAAACTGTTAATCTTTCATAATGGAGACTCTATTTTAGGGAAAGCAACGCAATTTCTTGAATTCGAGATAAGTCGTTGTACAGCTAGATAGAAAATAATCCAGTAATGCAGTATGCTGATTCGATATGCTCACTGAGATACAATGCATTCGGTGTAGATCATCCTCGCTGTGTCCACTGAACTGGTGGGGAAGGAGAATTCTAAGAACAGTAGTTTTGTGATGACAAATTTTAGTGATTTGTTGTTCCGTGCAGCAACACCGTTATTTATATCTGATTGTACGGTATGACAAGTAAGTGAAATGACTCATTGTGGGGGTTGTCAATGGGACACGATTCATCATCCTAGAACTACATTAAGTAAATTTGCATTTCGGTGGTAATAGGTTGTCGGCCCCCGGCCCCGCCCCCGCCGCCACCGCTTGCGGGCCGATCGATGCGCGCTCGCGCGTTGGACCGCCTCGTGGCTGGGAGGCCGCGGGTTCAACCCACGCCCTTCTCAAAATTGGTGCAAGTTATTGTTACGCGTCTAGGCATTGGGTCGATTTCTGTCGCAACGCACGGCTCTTTCGAAATTGTTCGTTGTTAATTTATCTTTAAGCTTCGTGCCTGGGAAGTCCTCATTTCAATGCATGCTTCAGTTTGTGGGACGTTATTTTTTCACCATTAAGTGCTTGATCTCACCTTGCCTTTGAGGCAGCCGGGGATCCGCGACCCTCTCAAAATTGGAGCACGTATCTATGTGTCAAATCGTTGGATCGACCAACATTACGCACTTTCCTCTAGGACCTGTTGGTACCGTTACATGCTTAATATCTGGCCCAGTTCGTGTCTGGGAGGCATTAAGTTTGAACTACGCCCCTCTGAAATATTTTGTATGTTATTGTCATGAAAAATGTGATTGAGTCTTTGACGGCGACCTGTTCCAAAGGGCACATCTCTTGCAGAATGCATTACATCTTTGAACGACGCGGCGTCTCATGTTCAGGAAGCCTCAATTGTGACTCACCCCTCTCAATATCATACTCTACTTGTTACGCATCTAAGCTTTGGAGTTGATGTTCTTGATTCGACCTGAACCTTATAGAATGCGCCCTTTCCAGTTTCGTTTACGTAATTTCTACAAATGTATCTGCTGGGCCGTTGTTTTTTTTAAAAGATTCGAGAAAGGAGACGAAGGATTCCATCTACGGGTCAACGCACAGATCTTTCTAAATCCTAGATCGTTGATTTTGTGAGACTGCGCTCTGGGTCGAGTTTGACTGACTCATTAACGCGGGACACGCATTGTTGCTCGTTATTGTTTAATATTAATACCCAGGATGGGTTAAGCTAATTTGTCCAAGGCCCCATATCTCACGATTCTCTCCTAATTACTGCACGTTATTGTTTGTTGTCAAATCGTTGGATATTCTCGCATGTGGGAGAATCCGCATTCGACTGCAGCTCCGTTTCGACCTGCGAAATCGTTTAACGTTCCTGTCACAGATTGAGGGGTGTGACGTTTGTCAGAGACCTCAAGTTTGATCGGCGTCTCAACGCACAACCCTCTCCAAATTAATGGTCGTTAATGATTATATTTCTAAACGGTTTGTTTCGGGACTTTTGTATTTCCCATATTGTGAATATGTAGAACTTTCCTAACTTTTCTATGGCCACATCCCATACATATTAAATTTTCGGTAAGCATCCATGCTACTCTAAATTTTAACATATGTGCCAAGTTTCCAAGTAATTTTTCAATCATATTGGTTTTTGTTTTCTGCTTTACTCCATTTAATTGTAGATCTCTAAATGATGAGTTTAATTTTTTTATGTATATAATCTGAGTACTTGCTGAATAATAAAACTGAGCGAAGCTATGCCGTGCATTCCAATTAATTTTCTTTTTCACATTGTTTAATATTTAGGAAATCCAACATCTTCCAATGCCAGAATAATTTATGCTCAAGGTTTTTGATTGAAAAGTATTTACCGGGGAGTTATCGGTATTTTAAAATTGTCATTCTCTTTGCCTAGCTTTTAGTGCGAATTAGTTTTTTGTGCACCGCGTAGTTTAACAGCGTAGGTATACCAAAAAAAGGAAATGAGATAACTATCCCAAAGCACACTCCAACCACTAATTCGTACGCATTGGCCTGCGGTTCAATAATGGATAAGGCACGGCTGAAGGACCACGATAACCGACTTATCTTGTAGCCTTTGTGGCATTTATCGACTTCCGAGAAACATCGTGTGCTCTTGGTTCGTGCTCAGGTGGTTCTCGGATAACTTCATTCCTTTGCGTAATTGCATGATATTTTGTGTTTCTATTTTGCTGACATCAATACGCCATTCTTCTTCCAATGCTGGCACTGAAAATCGACACTTTACAGTTTCCCACCTGTGATTTCTCGCCCTACTGCTCGCTGTTTCGGTGCGTCCTGACGTCTGCCAAGCTCGTCCTGATCATCCCTGCTACGCCCCCTTCCCACCACCTCGCGTTTACTAACTCTCTTCACTATGCCTCGCCTCACCTCTCTGAACCTCATCGTCCCGCTGCTCTGTACAACCGCCCCCCCGTATTCTCCCTGTCTCAAATCTCCACATCCCACGCCTACAGCTCTATCCTCCTCTTCTCTCACTCCCCCTCCTCCTCTTCACACCCTTCCTTCATGACTCGTTATACTCCGCCTTTCCTGCGCTGCACCCCTCCCTCGGACTCTCCCCCTCCACGTATCACCAAAAGCCTTCTCCTTTTTCTTCTTCCCTGGCCCACTGCCTTCAGGCCCGTTATTGCATTCTGCTTCTTCGTTCCTCCTCGCACTTCCCCGCCCTGCTCCTCCACGTCTCTCAACATCCCGTCTCTCTACTCCCCGCCTCGCTCCTTTCAGAGACGTACCTGTCCGGTCTGCTGCTCCCGACTGTTCTCACGTTCCGCTCCTCTCCACACCGCTGCTCCCTTTCTCGCACTCCTTCCTTGGTTCCAGACCCGTCGGTGGCAGGATTGTAGGCATTTGCTACAGAGCTGGATCAAGTTCAGTCTGTTTGGAGGAGAATTCTGGCGGACGGCTGCTCTGATCGGAAGTTTTCCGTGGTTTCTCCGATCAACACAAAGTGACTGCCGGAGCAGTTCCCTTACAAACGCATCGTAGACCGCGCGCGATCTTTCCTTCCTCGTCCTTGTCCTAAATTCATTCTGTACTTACACACACTTAAACATATACGCACAACGCTACCATAAATACCGGAAGACCAGTTGGGAGCTTAGAGACTGTCCGAGCAGGGGCGGTGCCCCGCTGGTGGGAGATACCTAGTTGCGGAAAACAGGAATGTCGACGGGAAGGACTGCGCCGGATCTCACCATCCAGCGGGAAAAGATCACCGCTATTTCCCGAGGAAAAAATGCACTACACGCACGGAGCTAAAGACCTTAGCAGTGCACGCTCCCGGAAGCACTAATCAATCAATCAATCGAGTTCAATTGTTGTCTCCCCGCTTCGCTCCTTCCCATTCCTCTCCGTCCCTCTGTTCCTCATTCCGATCCTCCCTTTTTCATCAGTCCCGTCCTCGCCACTCCCCTCCTTCCACTCCCCGTCCATCTCCCCCTCCCCCGCCGCGGCCCAGCGTCTCTCGGGGTCGCAACGAGCAGGGCTGCGTAATTTGACTTCAATCACTGTGGCCTACTTTCGTAATTGCGCGTGTGCATAGTTGATGCGTCGACTTAAATATCTATTTCGCCATTAGGCGTCGGTTGACAACTCCCCAACTCTTCGCTCAAGAAGAATATTGTGTTTCGCTGCTCGGGAAATCTCGGGAGATTTTGTTTGCCCCATTAATTATGGACAGGCAAATTATCTCTGATAGGAAAGGACAACATTCACATCCGCAAGCTCATTACAATTTTGATTTAAATGTTTTGTTTTACACAATGCCTTGATTGTTTCAATTTACAGCAATGGCTTTCAGTAGATGTACCAACAGTAGATGTACCAACAAAATTGTCGGTTTTCAATTTGGCAACGTTTATGTTACATTTATATGAAATTAACTCTACTTCAAAAGTATTTTGCTTTATGATAAACTTCGAAGAAAAATGTGTTACAGAATTACCCTTTCCAGTAGAAAATACTACAGCTGTTTCCTTGCTATTACTTTTTGTTCCAATTAGCTTTATCTCTGGGGAACAATTAAATAACACTAGCCGAACCCATGCGAAAATTTCGCACATTCAAGCACGTGAAAGCGTTCTGAAATATTATAAATTTTAATCCTACATTCCAATATTGAATAATAATTGAAAGTTTTAAATGAAGTGTTCTGGGCACATTATGATCAGCGTTTCAAGAAATAATGGAATTTTTGCATTATTGTGGAACATTATTTTTAAATAACCTCAGTGTCACACACAAAGAGTTCACACCGACTCTGGACTTTGTCCCCTTCCACATAACTGCAAGAAATGCAAGGGAAACTGATCTCGTGACCTCGATCGTCAACAGAGCAAAGTCATTCAGAAGTCAATTGTACTGTCTCCCTACGCCTTTGTTTTTGTGTAAATTATATAAAGAGAAAAATAAAATTATCGCTACGACCTTTTGTAAAAACTAATGTTCTACAGTACAAAAATTTGTATCACAATTGTTATTAGTATTATTGCATCTAATAATATGCTATTGATGTACACATGCGCAAATATAGAGTGAAAACTCTTTCTCATAAACGCTGTGGTTGGCATAAAACGTCTAAAAGTGTATCATGTAGATAAGGGTATAAAAACACCCCATGGTCCCTAGGTAAGATAATAAGGTTTTAAGACTCTAAAATGCATCGTTTACGAGTTATTTACGACAGTTGTGTGCAGAAATGGGTTACGGATTGCATCTGGACATTATGTTACAGTAATTAATTGCTAAATATGAGTGATGTGTAATTCAATTTCTGTACCGAAGTCCGTACAAATACTTTTCAAACGATACCTCATTTTTTAAACGATTCTGTACTTTGACAGGAACAGGGATTTCTCCAATAGATATAATATATGGGATTTTGCTAACCACAAAATCTTGTTCGTGAAAGTCTGTGCCATTTTGTAGCGCGACTAGTAGTTTCTCGTACACGTATGCAGACACTAAATAATACTATACTGAGGACACTCACTAACGCAGATTCATATGAGAAGCCACAAAAACCTCAGATTTACGTCGGGAAACATACATATACTCCTAAATAAGAATATTTATGAATGAAAATATCAATCAATATTCCTTCCTTTTACTGAAGTTATTAGAAACCCACAAAATGCCTCATCATCAAAATACGTCAAAGAAAGCGTAGGGCATCACTCCTCAGCTCTTTTACTTCCCGCATGCTACCCGCACCTCAAAGTCGTTTTCACTACATGTTCCCATACAAATGACCCAAGGGGTCACCAGGGGCCATAAGGAGCCATTGTAGGTCTACCGGGGTCTACAACTGACTCCTGTTCACATAGACTACTTTGGGAACCAATAGTTTAGATATTTAAACCGTACGTAGTGCCTGGATACCTTCGTAGACGAAATATTGATTTCCATTCGTCGGACTAAACTTGCTCTTAATTTTGTACTATTTTAAATTATGTTTGTACGAGTACCTCTAATTTTAATTCATATAAAATAAAATTACTTGTGAGAATACATTTATTCTTCCAAGTTTTTATGTTTCGATTTAACCAGTGAATATATCGGGCCTTATGAGTTAGCGTACATCTAGTTGCAAACCTACAGGAAAAGCTTTTAGACCGCGAGACGCGGTTAGGGTTCTGACGGTTACGAATTTTCGATAGCGTCGTAGAAGCTGTTTGAACGATTCCTCTGGCAGAAAGCGGATTCTGGAAACTAGATGTTATGATAGACTATTCCAGTAATATCTTCGGACCGATTTCAGGAAGATTCCAAAAATCACAAAACATGGAGAGCGTACGCGATCATTCCGTCCTCATCTTCACACCGATCCTTGATTTCGGACAATGGGATAATTTCCCGTTCTGAAATTATATTGATCCGGCTCCTATGTCCGAGTACTGCGCTATTGAGTTCGCGGATGTCGGGCACGGCGCAATCAGTGCCGCATTTTTTATTGATTCATTTCTGATACCGGGCGCGTCAAATGCTGTGGTCATTAATCCAGTAATTGTAGTGCATGTTTTCCCTCGGGAAGCGGCTGTGATCTTCTCCACCTGGATGGTGAGACCCGGCGCCGACCTACCGATGGGTAACGAGGTTTCCCGCAACCAGGTATCTCCCACCAGCGGGGCACCGCCCCACCCGAGACAAACTCTAAGATTCCGACCGGACTCCCGGCATGTGTGGTAGTGTAGTATACGTTAGTGTAAATGTGCAGACCTACAGAAGACGGGGAAGAACTGGAAGATAATTAGAATTAAAATCAAAAAGAATTAAGAAAGATGAATTATAATTAAATGACCTACACAAAGAAGAATTTGAAGAAGACGAATTGGAAGTTGAGAAATTATAAGTATAAGAGAAGAATGTCAAGTAGACGGAGAATTAACGGAAGAAAATAAGACTAAAAGAAGGTAAGTGAGAGCTGACGCTGAAGGTATTTTACATTACGACGACCGGCGCGGAGAAGAATATCTGAAGCAGCTGCAACGTGCTGGGCGCGGAGCCCTGTGGTTTAAAATAAAACCCTTCCGTTTCCCTGGAATTCCTCTGACATGTTTCCGCCACTGCCCGTCCCCGTTGCCAGCGCTCCGGCGCTCATCTCTTCTTGTCTTGTCTTTCCCGGCCGGTCCCTCGCTCTGCCAAGCCCTTTTGCCTGTCACTTCGCCGCTGACATGGTCGTGCATCCTCCTTCGACCGCGGCGTTTCCGCCCCCGTTGCTCGTCACGTCCACCGTCAGAAGTGTCTGCGTGTTCGCCCCCTCTCCCACCGGGCTGCTTCTGGCAATCATTCTTTCACGCCCCCAGCGTCTGCTGTACTCATTGTTTCACTTCGAAGCAATCTTTTCCACCTAATCTGAATTAGAAAATCTTTACAGTCTACACTGGTGACAAGATTTTCTATATTTTATAGTGATCTTGTGTGTATATATATATATATATATATATATATATATATATATATATATATAATTAAATAACTAGATTAATGAGATTTTCAGAATTACTGAATTAAAAGTAAATGATATACATTATTATTCTGTAATTTAGGGTTTACGAAAATTAAGCTCCTTAAATTTCTAAATGTTAGATACGATGCAAAACATTTAATAAAGATTTCTATGTAATAAAATTGGTGCTTTTCATGCAACATTACAATATTTTTTATGTTACATGTTATAAGAGGAAGTTAAACTAATGGAAATGCGCGCTATACCAAATCTTTTCCTCCTCTTAGTGGTGTTTCTCAACAACTACTCAATTAAAAAAATGAGGATGAGATTGTTTAAAGATAAAAAATTGAGGAATATATTGGATTGAAAATGACAGTTATTGCTTCCATATTAGAGATGAAGGACCGGTTGGAAAAATATTTATCTTTTTCTCACTTTCAAACTTTCATATGTTTGAATGAAAAACGAAACTATTAATTTAAAAAAATGCAATTTGAATGTGTGACAAGGAGCTTCATGTAAAGTACCCTTCAAAATTAAAATACCATAATGATCTCCGGAAATTCGGTACTAGATCTTACTTCTATATTTATTGTACTTATTGCATAAATCTTACTCTCATGTATTAACCAAATATCCGTTCAAAGTCCTGTGAACTGTCAGGTTATGCGGAACACATACTTACATCTATTCATCCTTCTGGTATCAATCAATAAAGACATCCTGATTTTCGGGTACAAAATCGCTTGTATATTCTCTCTCTTTGCAGCAAACTTTGGAACATCGCTAGTAGACTTTAATCCTGACCTGTGTGCAAAGAGACTATTCAAAAGAACCGTAAATACGTATTTCATGAGCGAAAATTAGGCATTGTATGAAGGTGATTCTATCACTTTTCCTCCTGCATTACCGCATAGGGAGGAAAAGCCGAAATATCCCACTCCGAGGTCCAGTAGGTGTCCTCAATACATTGTTCCCCATTTAGCGCGTGTCGATCCAGGTCACCCCTGCCATTCCTACTCTCGACCTCACGCCCTCCTCCTCCCCAGCAGCGGGTTCCTTCTTCGCTTTCCGCGTCTCCGCCCGGGCTTCAATTTAAATTCGCGGAGCAGCAGAGGCGGCGGCGGCGGCAGAAGCAGAAGCTGCGGCGCCGGGCGTGGCCAGGGGGTGGGAGTGGGGGGAGTGGGGGCGGGAGCGGAAGCCTACAGTGGGACGCAACGACGCCAAAGGCAGGCGTAGCATATTTTATGTCTCTGTCTAGCAAGTTTGCAATGAACGAAAACATATTTAGGAATGCACATAAATAACAGAAACAACCAAGAGCGTAAATCGAGCGTCTCATATTTTTCATATTTTATTTATTTTTCGTTAACTTTGATAGATTATTTTTGTTATATTTTAAGGGCCCAAATCTCAGTTTTATCAATATTTGAGTTTTATAACGTTCAGATCTTTCTTTGTCTTCATTTATTTCTTGAGCTGATTTTTGAAACATTTTCACGGAGATACTGGAATGCTTCACAATTTGTCTTTCTCATCCTCTTCACCAAAGAATTTATCCAAACTTTATATGAATAGGGGGAAGAAATATCACGATGGGATCAACGAGGGAACATTGAGAACACTGTGTTTTTCAGGCTCATAAAAAATTCTTCTGTTTCCATCTCTTCTTTATCTGTTTTGAAAAATGTCAGTCAAAACAACAGCTCATTTCACCCCCAGCAACAGCAGTTTCTGAAGGAACGGCTTTGCCGTGAAGGATTCGCACAATCACTATATGAAAACCAACCTATCTAGAAACTATTTGTCTTAGAGAAACGCTAAGCACATACTTGGATTCAGAGCGCGAGACCTAGTAATTTTCAAATATTTTATTTCCTAACGTGTTTTTATAGTTTAGTAGGATCATATTTATTTTAGGTGTTAATTCACACATTCGCAATATTAAAATCATCTTATCACAATAGTAATGCGCGTTAAAAATATTGTAAGTACATAATTGGTATTAGGGCGTGATATGTAGTAAATCGCACATAGTTTTATTTCTTATGGTTTTTATTTTTGACCTGTGGTATTGTAATGATTTGAGTTTCCACCCGACATCTCACTGACTTTTGTAGAGAAAGGTACTGGAGTTGGATACAGTGCGTGAAATACATGCTACTTTTCTTCTTCAAGTCTGTGCTTACTGTCCAGTTTGCAAAACATGTTGTGAAGCACTGTGACGTCAACAAGCTGGACTGTTCACCATTCAGTTCAGATTGGGAACTCAAATCTCAAGAAAGACCTTCGGAGAGGAATGTTTACAGGTAGGTGTGAGGTGATTGAACTTATCACTTTTTGACCTTTTAACAAACAAAATTCTGGAGCATTTTTTTAAAACCATAGAAATGTTAAAACCAAGATGTGAAAATTGGGAAAAGAGTGATTAAGTTGAAAGGTTACATCATTTTTTCTTTGATTATAAATTGAAATAAGTGAACTGAAATTCGTTGCATTATATAATGTTTCGAATAGTAAATAAATTTCTCATTTATAAGTCTTGAGAAAGAGCATGGTTTGTGATTAGAATTATTGCGCGTGTAGCAGAGTAAAAATAAATTATATAGAAATTGAAGTTCACGTGAAAAAAGGAGTTGGTCTCTCGCATAATTATTATTCACTTGTTCTAAGTCTTCGAAGTACTTTTCGCCGTTTCCGCCCCCAGCGGAAAGAATGCAACTTTGTACTGTACGGCCTCCGCGAATGTTTATAGTGAATTATGGCATGCGCCTCGTATATAACTAGGTATGAGCCGATGCAGGCGGCCGGGGTAGGAGATGGCAGCGGCGAAGGCGGAGAAGGCGGCGGATGGAGCGAAGGGGGCGTAGACTGTGGAGGAGCTGTGCGAGCAGGAAGGTGAAGGGAAGGGAGGGGGAGGGGGAAAAGGGGTGGGGGAAGGGAGGGGGAGGCGCTCGTGCGCAAGGCGCCACGTTCCTCCGCCTGACGAGCGCAGCGACGGCTGTTGCTATGCGCTGTTCGCTGTCAGCTCGCGGAGCCCTGCGACGCAGCTGGAGAAGCTCCGTGGCCCGGGAAGCTCCCAGCGGAGAGGGCCTCGCACATCAAAGCGCGCACTGGCTCTCGGCGCTGAACGCCTTGGGGTAAGGTCAGGGCGCGCGACTTCTTTCCGGATTTCAGAAGTGAAAGGGCGGAAAGTCGACCGTACGATAGTGCGTTCCTTGATGAAAAGGATGTTTACTCTAACATTTCGTAGTAAAAGTTGTGAGAGGTCAGAGGACCAATGAAGTTTCACAACTGTGTATCACTCGCGCAGGCTGTACAGTAAGAAGTTGCATTCCTATTTGTGGGGACGGAGAGAGCGAAAGTTCTTCGATGTCGTAGAACAAGTGAATAATAATTATGTGACTGATCAACTCTTTTCTAACAAGAACTTTAATTTTTTTTTAAATTATATTTTACTCTACCACATGTGCAATTATTATCATCGATGCTCTTCCTGAAGGCCTGTAAGTGATAAAAAAATATTTACTATTCGAAATATTATAAAATGCAATAGATTTTATGTAATATCGGCTCAGAGGACAGTAGTTTTACTACGCCAAAAATGTATTGTTGCCCGCTTCACTTGAATCTATATCCAAGGTTTAAGAATCATAAATACTTGCTTCCACGTACCCCAAAGACACTCATTTTCTCTTGTGGGGGCAACTTAACTTGTTTAGATTATTAGTTTGTAGTA
Source organism: Gryllus bimaculatus (assembly GCA_017312745.1). Classification (NCBI taxonomy): domain Eukaryota; kingdom Metazoa; phylum Arthropoda; class Insecta; order Orthoptera; family Gryllidae; genus Gryllus; species Gryllus bimaculatus. The sequence goes on along the minus strand of BOPP01000023.1, from coordinate 513,813 downwards.
TTGAAGTACCGATAGAGAACTAGTGGTTTCCGTTCTTGTGAAGATTGACGTAACGGCCATTCATACTCGTGAAAATATTCGCGGAACTTAATTTCTTTGGAATTGTAAGAATATTTTCAGGAGAAAATACCTTACTCACACGCCCAACTTCGTAAGAAAAGTAAAGCTGCCCGTCAAAGTCGTGCATTCCGGACATGTCAAATATCAAATCTAGAATTTTTCTTGAAGTAAAATTTGGATAAGTGCTTCCAGCTCAAAATAATACCACAATACTTGATAGAATGGTAACTGCCCTGCCTCTTGTCACGCAAATCTCATACTGCAAAATCAGCATAAAGAAGTTAATTAACGGCAACGGCAGTAGCACGTAGTTTGTGAGAACTATCCTGCACAGGTTTACAACCTAATCCGTAATGATGGAAATGATGAAGCACAAGTGCCAACGTTTCGGCCACCATTCTGCGACTTTACATAGAACGAAATGCCGGCACTCTGTAGAAAGTCACAGAATGGAGCAAGGTCGCAGAATGGGGGTCGAAAAGTGAGCATCTGTGTCTAGGTCGCGGCGTCTCCCGGACAGCCAAGTAGTTACTGTCTTCGGCCGCGGAAGCCTACGCTCTCAATGATAATACGTGGCCCCTACTGAGTGAAAATCTAGCATTACTGGGTTCTCTGCGGTGATTCAGATCTGGAGGCACTAGAGTTCGAGTCCGACGTTGGCCGATTTTCCACACTAACATTATTGTTGTGTCGAATTCAGCCGTTGACTGAAAATTAATCTAGCAAACGGCTACTATGAATCAGTGTTTTGAGGTTTCTCCGATCAATACCAGGAGAATGCCGGCATAGTATCCTAATAAAAGGGCCACAGACGTGCACGATCTTTTCTTCTGCTTCTTTGTTGTATCCGCTCCTCTTACTCATACTTACTTGCACTACCCTACCACATGTCGGGAGAGGAGTCAGGAGCTTAGATCTAAGGCGGGGGAGATATATTTGGTGACGAGATATCTCCCGCAAGCCGATGTGACGATTCATATCATCCAGCGGGGGAAGATAACCGCGACATCTCCGATAAAACATGCACTACATTTACGGGACCGCCATGAACTGTGTACACGCCCGGAATCACTCATCGATCACCCAACCAAAGATTCTCGCCATCCAAGCAGCGACTCGCCGCGTATTCCATCCCGGCTTCCCTTCCGGCTCCCCCGGAGTCGTCTCGCGCGAGGGCCGCTGCGGACGCGCGTGACGATCGCGCGCGCTGCGAATCTGGGGCTGCGCGGGCGGCGGCGCGCCGCATCGCCCATGCGCGGCACGCGCCCGCCCGGGGGATGCCGCATTAGAAACGCCGGATCTCAGCGCGGGACGCGCGCGATATTGCTGCAGCCCCACGGACGAGATTTCGATTTGCGTGAAGCGGGCTGTGACGAGCCAGAAGATTTGTTTCGTGTGAGTCGTGTGCGAGTTGCAATTCAGATGTGATGGAAGTGTAGAATAGGGCCTGTATGTTAATATACCGAAGTGTTCAGAAAAGTGTAGGTTGGAGTGAGAAATGATTAAGTCAATCTCATAAACATTCCACCTATTTCGGTGGAGCAGAGGTTGGAGAAGTGTCCATTTACGTGGATTCGAGGGCTATGGGTTAGAGCTCCATTGAATATTTCTACGGCATATGCATTTTCAGTGTTTTAAGTATTGCAAGGACGGTTTCTCATATCATCAAATATCGCATCAGAAAGAGTTTCAGGTAAAAAAAAAGTCAAAAAATCTTCAAAAGGAAAGAAGAGTTCACCAGTTGATAAAAACAACAATTGTTCTTTTTTGGCCGAACAATTATAAATGTGAAAACGTAAATCTCTAGAATTATCCAGAGCGACCTCGTTTCACGAAAAGAAAAACGATTTTCCGCACATAAAATGGCGGACTGACTTTGGTTCTTTCATCTACTGCTTCTTTCCTCTACCCACCGGTACCAAAGTAGGATTTTCAGTTAACACGGATCCAAAGATGTAAGCAACATTAGTATAACAGAGTGTCATTTCATGCAATTTCTACCGAAAATTTTACGTCAAACGCGGTAGACTTATTTGCAGTCTAATTTCTTTCTATTCAAGTCTCTTTACTCCGAACCCTAAGTATAGTGCCAGCAGTGCGAGTTCTTCCAAACAAAAGCATTTCTTCTCGGATTGACACTCGCAACGCACTACCGAGCTATGCCTCTCTGACGGCCTCGCACGAAGGCAAATTTTATGCTTATCGTATTACCGACACGCAAAGATCGTTATCTACACATGCGGTTGAAGTCTCGGCTTCTTTCCTTGACAAAATTATATCAAAGTAAGGCTTTTCGGACTGAAGGCTGTTCACGTCAAATCTGACAGACGCTCCGGAATAGTGTTGGTTAGAAACTCACCAACCGCCCAGCATGGTATCTTCAGTGTCATCAATACTCACCTGAAAGAAAAGAAACAAATACACAATTAATTTTTTTCACACCTTATCAACCTTACAAGCTACACTCAGATGTCAGGGTCTTACAGTGTAAGTGTGAAGAAGTGCTGGTTTTATCTTAGTATTTTTCTGATGGAGAAGGAATGGATATTCAGGTGTAGGGTAGTTATTTTTGGCTATTTCGTTACGCATGAGTCATGTGGCGTGACGTCACAATCTACGTTCGTGACAATGCGAGATCGAGTAATTGGTTCTTTTCTACAGAGAACGAAATCAAAGTAAGCTTCGCAGATTGTACATTGCAAATATATAAGTGAGATTAGTAATACACTAGTGACTTGCAGAAACAAAAATTCTTATAAAATTGTGTTCTAAAAAGTATCATGTACACTGCTCAATTCTCTCGCATAACTCAACAATACATTGTTTTAACAATAAAAGTCTTCTTACATACTGCAATAACATAAAATAGAACATTTGAATATACAAATTAACAGTTCTTTAATACCAAGGTCGCAAAAAAACGTTGCTGTACGCAGCCTCTTCCTTGGAGTTTTGCTGTCGCATGACGACTGCCATGTCAGAAGCAGTGACTCGATGACTACGAGAATTCAGTGGACATACGTATTTTCAGAATAGACGGAAAACACGATCAAATATTTTCAAATTCGAAACTGTTTAATGGTTTTCGTATTTTCCTTGAGTTACAGGTTGTCTCAAAAAACCAAAGCCATTTCTCATATGACCGAAGTTTTATTTAATTTCAGCGCTCATTTCAATTGGTTATATCGTGTTACCTTACGTACTACAAGCTATTTAATTAAATAACGTTGTACTGATTCTAGGCTAGCGTTTCGGTATTACCCCATTGTCTTGTTAGCTGCTACCTATCGGCGCCAAAACAATATTTTTCACATTTTCTTAATTTTTCGGTTCTCAAATAGTAGAATTGAAATATATATTTAAGAATATTATAGAAGAGTAAAATAGTCCTAAATGCAAATTTTCATTGAAAAAGTTAAAAACCCGTATTGAGAAAATGCCGTTTGAGCATTTGTGAAAAATGTACAATTTTAAGCTTATTTGTACAGAAAAGTAATGAGTTTGCGAGAAACTTCATCAACAATTATTAGACGCTCTTGGGTTCAGATGCATAACATAATTTGCCCCTGCAATAATTGTCCGTGTATTGGGCTTCACCGCGGTGAGTTAGCATAGACATTTCTAAGATCGCTTTTGCTGCTTCGTAGATCGGAAGATAGGGAAATCCCCAGACGCGTTCGTTCAAGAAGGGAAAGTTGGCCCAGTTAAGGGATTTTGATACGGACAACGAATGGACTTGCGTGTACTGTCGCCCCACCCGAACGGGTGTCAGTGCTCGACCGGAGGCATCCAGTTGCAGAAAGCGCTCGAGTGTCCAAGCCAGGAAGCTGCGGGCGCATGTTTTTCCACAGAAATCAGAGCTCTAATACGCAAACAGAACCTAAGGCAACGCACTACCCCGTGTGGTCCTTTCGTGAGCATTAGGGAGTTTTAGCGCCACGCGTAATGTAGCAACGTTATACATTGAGTCACGTGAGAGGGCTTGAAGTCCTACCATCCTACCTCAGGCGTAAGAAACAACCTTCATTTTATTGGTGGTGGTGGTGGTGGTGGTGTTTTCAGATGCTTAATATGTTATGGTCATTTATACCGTAAGTGTAGTGCTTGTTTTTTATCACGGAAGGTGATGGTGATCTTACTCGGATGGATGGTGAGATCCAGCGTCGACCTACACTTTGGATTGAGAGGTTTTCCCAAGCTCTAAGCTCCCGACCGGACTTGCGTCATGAGTGGTAGTGTAATGAATGTTAGTGTAATGTGAAGTGTAAGTAAGGGGTTAGGACAACTAAGAGGAAGAAAAGATCGCGCGCGGCCTGTGGCCACCGCTACTTATTATCTTTACGACTCTTCACCAATGTCAGAAGCGGCGAGCGCAAAAGTCTATGTCTTTCATTTAATCATACCAACCATTGTGAGATAGCAGATTCGATCTCGACTAGATATGGGAAATTTTTCTTCGTATTTTTTGTGTTAACTTTCAATGATTTTGTGGCCCCTGCGATGTGGAATTCCTTTGGGGACTGCTGTGGTCAATTGGTTTCCATAATTCCCCTGATTACTTTCAGGCGTATGCTCGAGCAACCCCAAGAACAACGGGCAAAGGACCGCCCGCAATCCTATTTTCCATATCTTTTCCTTCTCGTCGCCAAAGATCATTCCAGTTTACGTGTCCTAAAGCATCAATTATTCTAGGAGTGAGCATGGAGAGGCGAAGGGCGCAGAGGTGTTCAGATTCTAACGTGTGGAGCTTATACTTCACCATATGCCACATATTTTAAAATATTTTTAACGTTAAATAAATACACGCACGGAACCAATTCTCTGTTTCAAGGCTGATGACACGTGTAAAGATAATACTTCAGAATACGTCAATTTTTTTTGTTTCTGACATTAAATAAGTACACACTTCATTTTAACTGTTTGTATTTGAATACTGTTCCACGCTCTCATGTACTAAAAACAACTGCCTAGTTTCCTAAGATTATCCGACGCCGATGAAAGAGCTCGGATATGATAACCTTGTCCTCCACTATATCACGTTTCCCATTGAGTTGCCAGCATGACCGCTTTCCTTGCGGCTGTCTTGTCTATCTTGACGATCCCGGGCTCATTCTCCCCCCTTGCGGCGACACATGATCACGAGAAAGTAAGTCCGGGAGGGTGATGATTGTAAACTATAAAACTTGAAAGTTCTCTCGTGAAATAATCTGTTGTTTATTAGCGAATTAAAGCACGATATATTACTAGCTAAATCTTTGCGATTACATGTCCTAAACAGAAGAATTGTAGAAATGTAGCAACAGAAAAGCACAATATAAGCAATACACGGAAAATCGAAAACCAAAAAAATATTGTTTTGTATAGATCGGTACTTATTTTCCAAGATTAATGAAATGAGGGAGGTTTACAAATTCTGGAACAATACAATCACTAGTCACTGTGTATGCAGAGTTAAACATGTTTTTGATATTGTACAATAATTGAAATATTTTGTTTACCAAAAAATAATGGAAGTCATCTCTTGCAACGTAATATATTAAGCTGACGGAGATGACTTCCATTATTTCTTCTTGTAATTACGTCAACAATACCATGTCAGAATTCCCACAATATTTTGTTTATCAAGTTAAGCAATTGTTATAATGTTCTACAGTAGGAAATTCTACTACCTCCCTTAATTTAATAACGTAATGTAGAGCGTAATTAAAATAAATGAAATGCTTTGTAGAGGAACACATATTTCAAACGATTGCTGGTCATTTCGTTTATATTCACTCACGAATCTTTGTATTTCCCGGTCGGGACAAGTAGTGTGCGTTTTTCTTGCAATGAAACAGTATGCTGTGCGACGATGAGAAAATTAACTTCCCAGTTTGAGAAGACTGGAATACGGCGTGGAATATCTACGTGCTAACCACCCATAGCCGCGAAGCAGGGACGTCGTCGGTAGGCCTGACCCGTTAACGGGTTGTCGCGCCAAATACATACACACATACCTTTACATTTAAAAACACTAAATCTTAGATCTTACAAAAACTGGCTATCTTCGCTTTCCTAACTATAATATCGCACTTGCCATATTATAATAACGCACTTCTAACTATAATGTCGCCTACACTTGCGCGTGGTAGGCGACTAGCTGCCTTCGGTAGATCCTGCTTTCGATACATCGATTGCAACTCACACAACCAATTCAACGAGTAGCTGGTCTTGACCAATTGATGTCATGATTGTAGATAAGAGTTCACGAAATTTTAAAATTATGAATAAAATTATGAAATATGTATGAATAAAATTTAGAGTTAATCTTATATAACCAGTTGATAATAGCAAACGATAACATATCTGCAACCTACTACCTTTCATTTAAAGCAAAACTCATGACCTTTGATTGAGGAAAAAGCTCAAATTTATTTTTAAATGAAAACCATGAGTCGTTTAACTATGGCGATAATATATGAAAAACAAGCATTAGCCGTTGAAATTGCAATTTGTTTTGATCTTACCTCTTGTGGAAACAATGAACAAATTCGCCCCATGATCGTAGACTTAAAGACGAGGGTGAACAATGCCACATTGCATAGTTAGAACAATGTCTGCTCTAATTACATGCATTCTAAAACTGTTTGACAAAAAATATTTTGCATGAAAAATGGATTAAAAACCATGCATTGCACGGACAATATTTATACATAACGCACAGTTTTGTACATTTAAAATATGTACAAGATAGCGTGTTATCTTTAGTTGTTCCGTTTTCTCGCGTTGTAGAGTCTTTTTCTTCTTGTTGGGTTCGAAAAGGAAGAAGAAACCTTTTCCTTGACAAGGTTTCCGGCCACTTATATCAGTTTTCTAATTTGGGTTAACAACATTGCGAGCGATTCTATTCCAGTTCTTCTGCCGCGCCTCGCACAGAAGATACTGTGCCCTTTCTTTCCGACGCCGCCGAGAGAGTGGGGTGGGGGCTGGGGGGGGGGCGCCACGCTTTCGTTCGCTGCCGATGGCGCGTCGCCGCGCGTCGTTTGCGCTTGTTTGCTCTTTGTTTCGCCTACGCGACGCCGAGTAGATAGCCCCTCAACGCTTCCGCGCCCTAGCGCTGACACAAGCGAGTTCGATAGGTCGATGCTGAGAGAGTTCCATAGATCGATGGTCTGTGAGACGCTGTTGGCTGTAGATACGTCGCTCAACGTTGATCTCAAGAGGCGCGTGCAAGATGACGATGTGGTTTATCCATTAGATGTGGCTTATCAAGTGTGGTAATGACATTTTTGTTACTACTTCGTTGGTATCCAAGATGGCACGTTCATGCGATTATTCAATAGCTCGTCCATATCATTAAAAGGGTATATTATATTAATTATTATTATTATTATTATTATTATTATTATTATTATTATTATTATTGTTATTATTATTATTATTTATTTCTCTTTCAGCCGTTTGGCTGGATTAAGGTTTTAAAACTCTACTGAGAAATTGTGATACGAATAATATTATGAAATACAGTGTGTTCAGCCTGTACTTTCCACATCACAAACGTATCTTACGCTTAATTCGAAATCGTAACCTTCCATTAGCACAGAAAAGTTTTGGCCCCAGACAGTTGCTTTACGTAAAGCGTGCGTTCACGAAAAGAATGCGTTTTAGGAGTTCTGGGTTTCTTGACAACGTTGTTATTGCATTATCACGATATGTTGGGTCTCTAAAAGTCGAGATTTACCATTTTGGACGCCTATCACGTAATCGTTTTTGACCGAGAGATGTCATTGTTATTACTATTGAAGCGAGACATTCCCGTTTGTTTAAGTATGCAAAAAATTAATGTAAATAATTAAAAACTGACGTTTTTGAAGTGATAATCGTTTTCAAGTAAAATAATGCAATAGCACTAATTGATGAAGTACTCAAATGCGGCCATCTCGGTCGATTGGCCGTGACTGATCTCCAAGGTCAATCAAAATAGACTTGAAAGAGACTGAGAGAAGCGTATTTGTTTACTGCTAATACAGTAGTAAAATCAATGGCGGTAACCCTTTAAAAAAATAAAATAATACTGAAAGAGAATTAGATCTAATTTAAAAACATATTACAGAAATCTTAGCAGTATTGAAAGGGACGGAGAAGAAAAGGCTGTAGCAATTCTCATCGTTTAGAAAACGAATTCAATTAACTTTATATCGAATCTTTCAACATTTTAGTATTCAAATAATTGTGCACCAGCATGGACAGCAAATTGACTCTTGTAGCTTTAGACCCTACGTCCTTATCTGATTTTCAGAAATGCTTCGCCCAAGTATTGCTCATTTTTCGTGAGTAAAATTCCAATTTGAAAGAGTATAGCAGTAAATTCATAGCAGGAAATTTTCTGTGCGACACTTCATTCAATAATTCAATTTTTTTAACCTTCCATATATTCCAACACTTACATAAATGTATACACACACACACACAAATTCTTCAAGGAATTTTCCTTGGAGTACATATTGATGTTCCCGTGAAAATATTATCAGCACTGTGGTGAATAAATAAGACTTGTAAATTTTACTCATATACCCCGTAACTTGAAGGAAGGATAGGAAAACATTGCATAGGGATCAGATAATAAATCGTATGAACGGTTAAGGCGGTTAGCGTTAACCACAAACAGGCGGACGGACGGACAATTTGCCGTCAATCGTATTTTTGGTATCAAGGACTCACAGATACGGATTATAATTTCTCAACGTTTCAAATAAATTAATTTACAACATAAAGGAACACAATTTAACCACTTTTACGTTACCAGAACTTGGCAATAAGAGTTGTTCTCTTGAAAAAACAGTTTTTTCGGCGCACGGATACAATACTTGTTTTTCATACGAAGAAAAGTAAAAAAACGAGTACAATAAAATCAAGTCAGTAGGAATATTTAGTATTCATGTATTACTAATATTTTATCCCAACAACATATTTTTATCACTATTTTTTAAACAAAATATGCAGTGAATCTGGAATCATAGTCCGACGTATACGTAAAATAAAAGGTTTGATTGAGCACAATTACCTCAAAACACCTTGAAAATTAAGTACTCATTTATTACTACAACAATACATTTTGTACTGCTGTTGTTTAAACAATAAATGCAGTTGGCATGATAGTCATACGTGTACGCGCAGCTGTAAGAAGGAATGGGCACAATCAAATAAAACCATTCATATTCCTAACTTTTATTATACATATACGTATAACTATTCTGTCATCGCAACAAAATTTAATGTTTGAAAAATAGCACTATATTTATTTTTGGGGAATACATGTCTGATAAATGAGTTCAACATACTCCAATTGGTTTTATTTGATTATCCTTTGGACGCTATGCCTGCTTGACATACCAATTCCATCCAGTAGTATAGGTGACTGATCAGAAGATGTGTAGAATGTCAAATTCAATGAAAAAGTACATCGACTATTTTTAATTCAAGGTGATTAATCGTGTAAGTCGGTTATACAATTCTGTGTGTTAATACTAACATAGAAATATTAGAATGCACAATGCAAGTCCAAGGTGGCGTAACAAGCAGCAAAAATGTAGGGCACAGTTGCATACACAAGTTGGGGGTCTTCGCAATGTGACGTTAGAGCTCAAGGCCTGGCCGACTAATACTTTACAGAGAGAGAAATGCTTATTCGGGTGTTGATACTATACATATTGTATATTTTGGTATTACGTGTATGTCATGTATTCTTTTAATTCCTCTCTAATATATTATTAAGGATAAATTACGTTTTTTGACAAGTTATAAGAAACTATTAGCACAAAACTCTGAGAGTGTGCTAGTGTTTGATTGAGTCCCTCATCCTGAATCCAACAGATTTAAGAGGGTAACAAAAGGTTTTCAGATTCAGTTATACAAGACAGATTGTTGAAATAAATATTGTAATCGCGCATAACTCGGAAACGATGCGTCTTAGACCTTTAAAGCAGGTTATGTGGGGACAGATGAGTTCTGTGCAGACGCGAGTTTGGAGGACGGGAAGACAGATGTGTAAATAATGGGTGACAAGTGGATGTCAGGTGGGAGACGTGAAGGGAAATGAAGGAAGAGAGATCGGGAACATCGGAGCCCATGTAGAGAACAGGTGGGTCTAAACTGTTTCTTAAGCAGTATTCTATACAATGAGAACTTTTTGAACTTTCTTTTGCAATTTTAGAGATTTAATTGTTTTCTTTTAGAGGGGGGAAAGGACAAAACATGAAGTAAAAGCCCGAAATATGTGCAGAATTAAATTGAAGAAATAATCTTCAGGGATATCGTCAGGGACAGAAATAATCTTCCAGGATAAAATTGAAGGGGTATTTGATTTTCTTTGAAATGTAATCACAACGATTAGCAATATTAGAAACGTCGAAAGATAGCAGGCCTGCGTATATTGCTGAAACGCACGATACGAAGTTGGATTGTAGAAGTAGTACTAAGAAGCGATTTTTGCTTTTAACACAATTATTTGCAACGTGCACAGTTTCCGCACGGGCCCATCTAGTATTACTTCTCATAATAAATTAATTTAATTTGCGATCGCTTGAAGCAATGGAAATGGCCGTGGGCGTTGAGTGCAGCGCAACGCGGCCGCAGCCTCCGAGTGGGCGGCGACGCTCATTGACCGCAGCGAGGAAGCTCCCAAGCAGTCAGCAGGCGGGTGGGGGGCGGGGCGCTGGGTGACGCGGGGCGTGGCGCGGGAAGGGGCGGGGCGGCCCGGGACCGTCGCGGGGGCGGCATTTCCTTCGCGGCGGTTCCGCGCGTCCGCCCGATCGGGCCCAGCCCAGGGGCGACGCCGCAACGGCACGCCGGCGATCTAATTAAGCGACGGTGCCCGTCTTGGCCGCAAGCGCCCCGCCCCCCTCCTCCACCTCGGCCCTGCCGCCGCGCCCCGGGGTGTCCACGCCCTCGAAGCGCCTCCCCCCCACTCCTCCAACCTGCGCCCACGCCTCGTTGGCGAATCAACTTCGCGATTGCTGCCCTCGTCACCCGGCCCCGCGCGGCTCGGATCTCATCTCCAGCCTCCTTCGTCGCTCTCGGTCCTTGGAGACAGACTATCCGAATCATTCCAATGCAGCACAAAACTCCATTTAAACATAAATAGTTATTTTTATGAAGTTGAACAAAATGAAATTCAATAAATAAAATATAAATATTAGATACATTTACAGAGAATTTTTAACCCATAGCATACCGACCCTCTACGCGTCACGCCATTGGTCCAGGGTCAGCACGGAACGTTCTTGAAAGTTTAATTACTTAATAGGTGTTAACTGTCGAATACCAAGGGGTTGGGGGAAGGACGGTCCTCCAGCTTAGTTTGGGTTTTCAGTATCTTTGTCTAGGTAAGAAGTTGCTGTTTTATCTTTGAGAACTTTTATTTTCTGAAATATTTTGAACTCTGTACACTTAGTTTCAATATTCAACGTCCATCTGAAAAATACAAAACCCTTGCCAGACGTAATCGTTTCGAAGAAAGACCGGCATTCTCTTGCTGCCTCCCCACAATCACGTAAAGATCTTGTTTTAGTATTTGACGCTCTTCAGAACAGTTGCGCATTTCTAGAAAGGTTGTGAACGTTGAACTAGTTCCCTTAAAAAATTGCAAATTTTTTGAAGTTTTATTCACATCATGACATTTGTGATCCGGCAAAAGGGAAAGAAAGGATGAAAAAATTGAAATGTTTTTGAGGTAAGACATCGCTGTGCCCCAAAACTGAAAACCTGCATTTGTAAATACACATATTACATCTTTAAACATTATATTACATCTTAAAATAAAAATCCTTCAATTACATTGTGATTTATTCTTGGAACAGGTGTCCTTGGTTCCGGAATGGCATTGATCGATACAGAAAACTACAGATTGATTGCTACAGAAAACGATTGGGGCTAAACAGCACATACTTTCTCGCGTTATTTCTAAATTTGATATTTTTTTAATTCAGAGAGTGCAATGAAAATGAGACGGGTGCCATTATTTTAGTTTCTTTTTTTACCCTGAGAAAAAATTGAATACAAAATTTGAATCGTTTTTGAGAAATTTGTTTTAAATTGCATAAATTTCAAACACAAATCACACAAAACCCACTTTTCCCCAAAAATTGTACAGAACATTTTTTAAAGAGACCAGCACTACTTTTTTTACCGTTCTTTACTTGTTACGAGGAAAATTGAGACTTCATGTAAATAACTCTCAAAAATTGCAATTTTTATTTGAAATTTGAAGCGCTGTGAAATGATGCAGATCGATAGACAATTATAAATTTTGGTGAAAATTCGCTTAATTTTCAGCTCCTAGCGTTGCTCACAGACAGACAGACAGACAGACAGACAGACAGACAGACAGACAGACAGACAGACAGACAGACAGACAGACTACAATCGAACAGACATAGACGACAATTACAGACGACAGATACAGCATTACAATACTCTCTTTATACTACGTAAGGAGTACGCGAGAAAGTAAAACTAGTCCTAAATTTTCATCATTTAGTTGTTGCCCAGTTTGAATATTACTATATTATTCTCAATGTTTGTATTATTATGATTTGTCATTATTTACCATTTCATTAGTTTACATAACTTTCCTAGGAATTTTTTAAAAGAAAAACTTGAGAAAATGAAGAAATGGGAAATAACTAATTCGAATCAAATAATTGATATTAACTACTAATATTATAAGAATTACACTTGGCGAGGTCTTCTTCGAGCTATATGCGGAATTTTTATGTCGTTTGTATATAAAATATAGGAAGTAGTACACTCAATCCTTGGAAACATCTTTTGGGATCAGGACATTTTCATTCACAAATTAACAGAAAAGAGATCAAAAACATTTTAGAACAATAAATGACCTTACAAAACTGAAATTAATCCACTTTGTCGGTTTCCCCTATTAACCATTTACTTATTTGCGACACAAAGCAATTGCTAAAATCAAAATTTAAATTCATAGATCAATAAATTATGAGAAGCACTCGGCTAAAATATTAGCTTTTCAAAATATCAAAAGGATTCCGCTGCCATAGGCCGAGGGTGAACGTGCTTCTCTCTGCTTCCGAAATTTTTTGCAAAGGTCGGTCACCTCACTCAGCTCACTTCGCTACTCTTGTTGGTAAATGAGAGTTGCGCACACCTACGGCGGGTTATCTACATGCCATACTACAATTCGGGAAAACCAATATGTACCAAGATATACTTAAAATATTATATTACCAGAGAGCTTTTCAATAGCAACATCTGATCTGCTATGAGAATTTTGAGAAATAATGAATTACACTGTGAAATAAGTTTGCGAAAGGATGTAAGATAACTTGAATATATTCGAAATCATTCATATTATTATTTTACTTTGAATTTTGTTGTATGGTTTCTTGTGAACGTAAAAGTTAATTTCAAGAGCCGAGTGACAAGATCTACTTCTATGCATTTTCAAGGGTTTGAGAATTTAATAGGCCGATACACATTTTACAATTGTTGAAATTCCACAATTGGTTTCAACAGCGTTCTGTGTCTCTACATAATTGTGAGAAGGACTTCATTGATCTGTTTCCATTGAAATATTTAACATTAGACTCTACTCTCTCTTCAATTGTATTGGAATTAATAATAATCGTAATATTGATGAGGGTGGTATAACGGAATTCCAAGACGATTTCTTAATGCCAACTTTGTGTCTTCGCCCAAATGGAAATATACCTGTGAATGTACTGTATATTTGTCTGTTATTCTTTTATTAACCATATTCAGTTATTACGCTATTAGCATTGAAGTCAATCTCCTGAAATCATCACCAAGGCCTTATTATCCAGTATGTGAATATCTTGCCATTGAGAATAATGTCCAGAAAGTGTATTCGTAAAGTGTCCGTTCTACACATCGAGGAAATGAAATTGGAAAGTATCATGATTAGCGGGCTTGCAGTTCTTTGTAAGCAAGAAACAACATTTTCGTGTTTCTTCCTTTGTTTGAGATATTCCCTATTTATGGTGTTTTTTTAAACAGGAGGTATGCTCTAAAACGCAAACGTCCTTGCCTTAATTCAGCCTTCTTGATTTCAAATACATTTGTATCACCAAAGGGATCTCTCATTCAGAGATGATGCCTCACCAGAGGAATAAGAAAGGGTTGGCGTTCAGTGTATACTTCGCAAAATTGACATTGATATGAGTTAAATATACCCTGTTCTACGTCGGGATAACCTAGAAAGAGATGTTCGTGTTTTTACGTAATTCTTTAAAATAATCGCTACCCTGAATAGGCCGAAGGCCACGATCCCCAAAGCCCGACCCGTAATCCAGGCGCGGTTGAGCCTCTTCCGGCCGTCTCGGGGACCCCATGTGCATAAAACTGATCGGAAGCTGCGCCGGTGCTGCCTCGCGCCAAGTGCCGGCACGGCCAGCAACCCAAGCCGGGACTGTAACTCGCCTCAATCGGATTGCAGCGCATAGCATTACAGGCGCCTGCGGCCTCTCTTCGGCCAGGCTCCGCCGCGCCCCTCTCCTCTTAGGCCGCTCCTTCCTCTGTTCCTCCCCTGCCTGTGAGCCCGCCTCCCACCCCTTTCGAGCCCCGCTCTTGTCATCCGAATTCTCTCGCATCCCGCCCCGCCCCGCCCTCACCTACGTCCATCTCGCACCTCTTGCCTTGCGCCTCCCCTCCCCCCTGCGGCGCCTCCCGCACCCCAGCCCCGCTGCTGATCGCCCTTCGCTGGCGAATGCGTCCCGAATTCCACGGCCGGTCCGGGGCTGCCGAGGAGGGGAAGGGAAAGGGAAGGGGAGAGGAGGGGAGGGGAGGGGAGGGCGGAGGTCGCAGAAGGCGAAGGCGGCGGGAGGCAGAAGGGCGGTGGCCGAAACGGCTGCGCGAATGAAAGTGCGGAAACCGGAGGTTAACACCAAGAGCGAATCCTCAGCGCTGGCTTTAGCATGCCCGGTGCGCCTTAAGAATTAAACAGGACAACAAATAAATGCGTATTATCTGCGTCACAGAACCACCTCCTCTCTTTTACCGTACACATTTACAATGTACAATAAAATATAGTGTCCTTGTTATAACCTATCATTTTGTAAAAATAATGTTTCGCTCCCATATAATAGAAACTGTGTAGAAAAATAAGCAAAAGATTTGATTTGGTAATAGAGCTGTCGAAATATGTAAACATCCCACTCTTCTTGCAGCAAGCAAACTGAGAACTCAAGAAAACATGCAGGGATAGTCTGTAGTTATTGAGAACATGCTTGCTTTTGCTTTTTCCTATTTTTGAATTTGTGATGTTGAATTAATAATCTTCAACATTTTATTTTTCGTGCGATTTGACACTCTTTGAAAACAAAACAATTGTTGAATTTAATAGATTATTTAAAATGTTCTTTAATGCAAATTTTTTAAAAAAAAGATCTTAATTGCAGTATTACTAGACAATTATCTTTAGTGCAGAACTTGAAGAAAGTACATTCAAATGACTTTTTTCTTCAACTTTGTAACAAACTTGAGAAAACATATTAAAATTGTAATCATCTTACACACAATTCCTGACTCTTTAATCTCTGATGAAAACATCATACGGTTTTCAACCTGCTAGACAAGAGAAAATCTTGATCATTTTATCATTGTACCCTCGATTGACAGATTTCAATAAACTTTTCTGATTTCACCAAATTATTTTAGCTGTCGTTATTTTTTTAAACTTACGAGATCCTGAGTAGAACCCGTTTTTAGACATTTTGGAAATTTTAACTGAGTGATGTTAGTCTTAAAGATACCCAATCAAAATTCTTCACTTTTGAAAACTTTAAAGTAGGTTCTAAAATGTTTTCTTGTCTGCTGAAAGCTATTTTGACGCTCACTAAGAATAATCTTCGGAAGTAATTTAATGTGATTTTAGAACAGTGTATCGTGTGCAGTGTGTCGTGTGCAGTGTGTCGTGTGCAGTGTGTCGTGTGCAGTGTGTCGTGTGCAGTGTGTCGTAACTTTAATTTTCTGATTGTCAAAAACTTCAACACTGTAAAGTAGCAGTTAAATATTGCAGATTTTATAATCACAGTCACCTTATTCGGCCTTTCGGCAGTCTTACGAATATCGAATTTCAATTCTGTCAAAACTTTGGATTCGACGCTACTTCAGACATTAGTTTTAAAAACTACCAAGTATTTGTAAATAAAGAAGGAAAACTGACATTGAATTATATCCAGAAAGTTTCCATTGAGTAACGTTTGGCTTGTAGCAGTTAGTGTGGACATAAAGGATCTCAAGCACTGCGATTTGTAATGGAGGGGAGAAATAAAATGATGCTATTTGTCTCTGAATTAGCGCGTAATTAAAACCTGATTGTTTATAACTTTCCGAACGCAAAATCAATACACATTGGAACCCATAGGTGCCATCATTGTGACTGCGAGTAAAATATAAGCGTTATTTACGAGACAATTCAGCAATTTCAATGGTATGTGCTATTGCGACACAATAAATGGCCATCAACCAGACAAATCTACGCTCAAATGCTATAGGTTATCAAGTGATTCATTGTGTGAAGTACTTCATAAGTAGAATAATGCCCTTAAATATGACATTAGTTAAATATTGTTTTTACGCAGTTGGCAATCTTTGTAATGCATTTGTACGTGCGCACGGTTAATAATCTTTACGAGTATTACGTATTTGTATTAAAAAAGCTGTTTTATTTAGATCAACGTCTCTCTAATGGTATGATAATCATAACGAATTAATCCATATATTATACTTACTTTTTTCTTTGATGTTACATTTTTATCGTATTTTTCTCAAAACGTATTTATTTAGAAAATTCAGAAAAGTCTTAAATTTTCGATTTCAGAAAACTTATTAAATTTATTTACTGCTACGCTTTACTTTAATTTTTTATTTTCACAGATCTGTGTAATTCATTTACAACAATATAATATCGAATATTGGTCATAAAATGTTAAGGAATTTGTTCGTTGTTTTTATTAAGACAGTAACATGTTGTTATGGAACATAAAACATTTATTAAATTTTACATTTATTATCACCAACGTTTCGACATATATAAAAATAAAATCAGGAATTGGTCGTAAAATCTGTGTTGATGTTTATTTTCAGTTGTAACTTAGCACACACATTAGAATTGAGGCATATTAGTGCTCGTCCAAATATTGTTAAAATATGTGCAAGTGAATATGAGGAACACACGGAAATTTAATAACCCAAAAATCGATGTGTGTTGTACATGGATGAGTATCCGGATGTATGTTTTGTGACACGCATAACTTTGTCAGATTAAAAGCTTTCAAATAAAATTTTGTAAGTGTAAATTTGGTAAAAGCAAGATTTAGTTCCGGGAATAATAAAGTTATTTAATTTTGAGGGGTACTTTTAATCAATTCCTTTTAATATTTTCTGGAAATTGGGTGAACATTTTTTCTTGGATTTGTTGCTTGAATAGAAGAAGGTGCATGACGTGGAGACATAATACTGAACCCCCATGAAACAATATTTTGGAGGTTTTCTATTTTCTGTATCGAGAATAGTAAGACCACTATTTTACTACATCCACATCCCACAAATAATCTAATTTTAGGCGTGCATTCTCGCTGCATGAAATATTGAGATATATCGCATCTTTCCAAGCCATTTTTTAAACATATTGATTCTTGTAGCTTGTATTATTTCTGAAAAACTTCATCTAATTGTATGTGTAAATCATGCTAGTTAATTGTTTATAATCTAAGAGATTGTTGAGTAATAACAGGAAGAGAAGGAAAGTATTCGGTATTCCTCGCATTCCCACTACTTTTCATAGGTAGTATATGGTCCTCAAAATGTTAGATACTAGGTTGAATCTTTCCCACAGTAAATAAATATTAATATTTCAGCATGTCTCTCACTAATTATATTACATCGTAGGGAAAGTCTTTCATTTCTGCATATCTTCGGGATACGCTTACACTTCATTTGTGACACAATGGAGCATCCGAGTGATTTATGTAGTTCCGGAATCGCAACTGAAGCTCCGTAGATCGGTAGATCGTAGGGAATAGCCCCGATGTCTACCTGATTTTCGACTCCAGTTACAGACTGAAACGGCTCAGCGACAACATTATTGTCTCTGCAGCTTCATTTTCCTCCAACGGTTATAGTTTCGAGAGTGGTTTATTCTCGGCACTAACTATATAGCTAGGTCGAATTCCGTTTCGTGGACGGCTACTCAGATAAGTTGTTTTTAGTGGTTTCTCTGATCAAAACAAGGTGAATGTCAGAGTAATACACTTACCACGGACCGCGCTCTGACCTTCCTCATCCTTGTGTCCTCCTCTCCTTTCATATGCGCACGCACGCACACACACACACACACTCACACACACACACACACAAACACACACACACACATTCATATGCAACACTGAAACATATCGGGAGCTTAGATCATGTCTCCGATGGACAGATATCGTGCTGAGGGAGGTACCTGGACAAAGTCCGTAAGACGTACATCGGTGCCGATTCTCCTGTTCCTTTGGGGAGGAATACTGTCACATTCTTGCATATCACATCTCCCAATAGCAGACTTCCACCCCATCCGGGACAAGCACTAAGCTACCGAGTTATTACTCGACATATGTAGGTAGTGCATGGAGTGGAAGTAAGGCGTAAGGACAGGACAAGGAAGAGGATGGACAGACCGCCCGTGGTCCGTAGTCCATTTATTAAGATACGGCTCCGCCATTCGCCTAGTGTTGATCAGACAAAACTCGGAAAACTACCGCACAGTGTAGACGGCCTCTAGAAGAATCATTCTAATAGCGACTGAACGCGTGACAGCTATATACCCAGTGTCGAAAATCCCGAATCGGAACCCCAGCACCTCCAAGTGAAGAGGCACTGCAGTGACATCGGTTGATGGCCTGAGCCACCTAAGTGATGGGTCTGTGGGTTCACCAAAGGAATAAACAAGTGTCAGCAGCGCGAACGCAGCCTACCGGCGACGGCGCGCCGTCTCTCGCTGATCTCCCCAGGCAGATGTCGAACATGGCAGAGCGAGGGGTCACCCTCGACGCTGTCCTCACGCTGCGCTCGCTTGGCCTGACACCGCGTCCCCACTGCCGACGCCCTCGCGCGGGCTTCGCTGCGCTAAAGGGCGGAGAGCGACCTCCAGGCACAAGACACTTTGCTCACCCGCGCTCCTGAAATGATTCAATTACGCGCACACTGCTGCTGTTTGGTAACTCTATTGACTTCTTACTGATGCGACACACTACGAAAAGTTGAAATGTGTTACATATAATGAATCTTTAATATTGTGAAATAAATTAAATTCAGTGAATATTTATCATTGTATGATTTAGATTATGATTCCAATTTTTAGTTAATTAGTTCTTAATACTAGTTACTGTTTCTAATTCAGAATCAGAAATGAATGATAAAAATAGTCATTATTTTTTCGTTGAATTGAATTTAATATTGAAACACTTAAGTGAAAGAGGGACAAAATTTTGCAATAACAAAGCAAACTGAAAATTCTGAAATTGTAAGTAAATAAAATACTTTCGTGTTATTATATTTTCTTTCGAGTTTTAAAATCTTTTCTTCATTGGTTTCACTAAGGTGATATTTGTTTACGACATATTTTATAGATAAAATATGTCTACGAGATGAAACTAACATTCCCTATTCAATTGACAAGTGATTGCAGCACACTTATGATTATTATTAAAACATTAATAAATCTGAAGACCTCTCCAAACAACCACAATTTCTAATTTAGTGACAAAGAGCACAGCCTAATCGTTAACCAAACAATATGTAGTCGCAACAATAATGGTAGCTTCTAAGTATCCCATCAGAGGGACAAAAAAACAAGATTCACTCAGGGTCACTTAATTTCGACACACGACTTGCAGCACTCTCTACAAATGAGTACACACTGATAGCACACATCAATAAATTGACTCAACGTGCCACACTACACCACAGAAACCCGCTTTCTGTATTCACTATTCCAATCAAAGGACACGATCTTGTAGTATAAGACGCTGTCGTCGAGCGGATCGAACACAACGTAACGCACCGACACAACGTACGAAACTGACCCCCCGCGGACGACCGCCTACGCAGGCGTCGCGCGGAAAACCCCCATTACTCCGCGACTCCTCATTGCAGCCCCCGCACCACCCCCCCCCTTCGCCGCCCCGCTGCCCCCGCCTCTACGCCCTCCGCTCTCGTCCACCGCCCTCGGAGCCACCGCATCGCACTTCCACACCGTCCCACCACTTGGTTATCTCACGCTCCAATGCTCTTTCCACCCAATCCCTCCTCTCGCCACAAGACTGACTCAGTTGCGAGTATTTCTAACCAACATTGTGGCATTTCAGTGTCTAGTGAATACTGCTAATACGATTCTGAAAGAAACAATGCAAAAAATTAACCGACAATGACAATCGAAACTAAAGAAGATCGAAAATCCATGGTGTAAATGTGTATGCCTGTTAACTACGTAGGTATCTGACACAAGTAATATACACAAATGACTAGTCCCAAACCTTTATTTGAACACTCTGAATCGTTACTTGTTCTACTACAGCAGGATTCCTTAAAACAAACGTTTCATTGCCTAGATGCTTACACGTATTGATGTAGACACTAATTTCTTAACGACAATAAATATCAGTGCGTAGTTCTCTCGAAGGAAGGAATATTGACCGGCCTCTACGACGAATCACATCATCTGAAGAGGCAGTCGCGTATTCTTTTATTTATTCAATGTTATTCAATTCAAAATTGCTACGGATTACTCAGAAGACAAGATGAATTCCCCTTATACATTTCATATTTCTTCAACGCTGACTCGACGTCAGAAAAATAGATATTTGACGCTGAGATTCATCAATGTGATTCAAACATGATCACAATCAGTCAGGTAACATTGAAAACGATATAAAGTTTCATAAACAAAATAAACATTTTGGTCACGGAAAGTCTGCATATTTAACAATGCAATATCTCAGCCCCAGCGTCCACAAGATATTGGAACATCGCTTTCCCTACCGAGAATTCGCAGCGCGCCGGCTAGAGATTTTCCTTCTCAAAATACGGCACGCAGGTCCCCAGGCGCCCCGCCCTGCCTTCCGCGCGGCCCGCCCGCCTCGCCGTCCCACGCCCGCGACGAGCCATCACTCGCAGGTGCGTACCAGACAGTGGCGGTCCTCTCCTGCCCCTCCGCGCCCGGCCCGTAGCGCCTGGCGCCCCTCAGCTCCCCTGCCCCGCCCCCCACTCACCATGCCTACTCACCCTCCTCGGCACCTCATCGCTCCCCTTGCCTCCGCGACCCTCGAATTTCTTCCCTGCACGTTGCGCCACGCCCTTGGTCTGCCCGCCCCGCACCCGACCTGAACTTCTTCCACATGTCTGCCAGGCTGCCCCGCCACCAACGCATTCCCGCGCCCCCTCATGCTCCAATGTCTGGTTGCAGAGTTTCCACTGCCGACTCACCCACACCTCAAGCCCGCCTCGCCCCCCCCTCTTCGCCGTCGCTCACCTCACACCGCCCCGCCATCTTCACGTCCCGCCTCTCCACGCCCCGCCATCAACTCTGTCTTTCCCTTAGCCTCACCCATCTCACGTTCGCCTCACCACAACTCTTTCTTCCGCCTTCCCCGCCCCGCCCCGCCCGCCCCGCCCGCCCCGCCCCGCCCGTTCCGCCTCGCCCCGCCCCGCCCCGCCCCGTTCCGGCTCGCCTCGCCTCGCCTCGTCTCGCCTCGCCCGAGTTCCACCTCGCCTCGCTCTGTGCCGCCTCGCCTCGCTCTGTTCGCCTCGCCTCGCTCTGTTCTGCCTCGGCCTCGCTCTGTTCCGCCTCGCCTCGCTCTGTTCCGCCTCGCCTCGCCCCGTTCCGTCTTCGCCTTCGCCCCGTTTACCGCCTCGCCCTCGCCCCGTTCCGCCTCGCCTCGCCGCCGTTCCGCCTCTGCCTCGCCCTGTTCCGCCTCGCATTCGCCCCGCCTCGACGCCCCGTTTCGGCCTGCCCCGCCCCAACTCACTCCTTTTCTTCACCCCGCGCGGCCGCGGTGGCGCCGGCGCCCGCGATTATTGCTCCGGAAACCTCAGCAGGCCCTCACTGCGGAATTCTGAGCCGGCGCGCGGTCCGCCCGGCGCGCGCGTCCCAGCGCACCAGCGCTCAGGGGCCGGGCCCGGCCCGGGGGGGGGCAGCGCGGGAGGCGCCCGCGGGCGGACAGTGCAGGAGCGCGCGGCGCGCGAGCGAGGCTCAGCGTGTCTGCCTCGGTCGCCGTCTCTGGCCTAGCCAGCGGCATCGCCGTAACCGTCGCCTCAGTCATTGCATCAGACATCGCTGCAGCTGACGCCACTTTCGTCGCCATTGCCGTGGCTTCTTCAGTCGCCAATGTCGTCGTCTCTGTCGTTGTTTTTGCCGTGACCTCTTCTGTCACCTCACCCGTCACCTTTGCCATCACCTCTGCAGTCGCTTCTGCCGTCGTTTCTGCCATCGCCCCTGACTTCGCCTCTCTTGACTCCTACGCTGTCGCCTGAGATGCCGCCTTAGTAATCGTTTCTGCCAACATCTAAACCAGCGCCTCAAACATTGCCAAATGTTCCACTCATACAATAGCATTCATCATCAGTATCTCCTCCGATATTACGAGTGCCGTTAACTATCACTTATACAATATCTGGTATAACTTTCTCCATCATCTTCGCTCGTCAGGTGCTCTAATCGACTTATATATTGAACGCTGGCATTTTGCTGCTGCCTTATCAACTTCTGCTGTCAACAGTGATTTTTCTCTCTAGACCTGCTATCGTTGCAGTTCACTGATTGTCTCTATTCAGTGAAAGTCACTTTTAAATTCAATCATATGCCTCTCCCATTATGAATTGCAGAATGGACTCGACGATTGCAACCACAACCATCATTACAATCGCAAATCTATCTTCTCGTTACTACCATTTACTTATATATTTGTCGGCATAATCTAATTTTTTCCACACGGCCTGATTAGTACTTCCCATTTTTCCTTCGTCTCCGCCAAACATCGAGAACCTTTCTCCTTCATCGCCACCGTTGCCATTGCCGACTATGTTGCAGCGTTGCTTTTGCGTCCTTCATTCCGATGTAGCGCCGCCCACCGCCCGCGCTCAATAGGCAGGAGCGCGTTGGCGCCAGGGCGATCTGCTCCCGCCTTGCCGTAACCGCCCCTCCCGCCCGCACAACCGTCTCTATCGCTGCTGCGTTTTCTACTCTATTCCTATCTCCGGTGGCAGCCGCTAGTGCTGACCTTTCGAATGAAGCAACCGTCGCAACCTGCGTGTCCGCGACACGCCACCATTGCCGCTGACGCTGCCAGCATAATGTAGATCACCACGTCGTAGTCGATATCATTATCACTATTATTATCAGTGTCACAATCATCACCACCGTCTTCATTATCACAACCGTGACCATCGCCGCCATCGTCATCATTGCTACGACCACAGGTGCCATTTCACACACTCTTCCACTGCCACCTTTGTTATTCATTTCGATCGGGTCACCCCCTATGCCTCTCATCGTCACCACTGTCTCATCCACGACCATCATCATCATCATCATCATCATCATCATCATCGTTGTTGTTGCTGACGTCGCTACTTTCCACCGCTAACACTCTTTACAACCGCAATCGCCGACGTCTTCACGACCACTTCCTTGCGTTCACCATAACTATCTACGATTACCAGCATCACCAAAATAATCATCATTATCACCACCACTAACTCATGAACCTCGCGACTCTCGCTATAACGGCTATCACACCCATCACCGCCTTCACTACTATCACTACACCACCAAAACGATCACGGCTATCACATCTTCCACCACCACGTCGTCGCTGCGACCACCGTTGCCGTGGCTTCACCCGTCGTCTGCGCTCACCCGGGAGCCTGCGGAGTCGTGGAGCGCTGATTGCGAAGTGCAACGCCGCGTCGGCAGGCAGGAAGGCTGGCGCGGGAGGCGGCGGCGCGCGGCAGATTGCTCAGGTACTGATTTCATATGGCGAGGCTCTCCGCGGCACGCATAACCGAATTCCAACAACTTTTGCCTTTTCTTATTTTGCTTTCTCCGTATAGAGATTTCACGACTTTTCCACAACACTAGCTGCGTTTTGTTTTGCGTTGTTTCTATCAAGGATAGCGGCAAATTGCTCGTAAAATAAACAAAAAAGTGCTTCGTTCAAGGAATACACTGGTGCGCTGCGTGCTGTCGATGGAGGGGAAATTGTGAGATACTTTGAATCTGTGCTCTCTCACGTGCGTGAGGTTGGTTCACGTATGTCCCATTGAGGTGGGAGGTTTAATTGCTATTCTCAGTTGCGGTACGTGAAATGAAGATACGTATAATTTTTAGAATGGAGGTAAAATTGAAGTGAAGTGAACTTTTTGTTTTTTCAGATGCTTTTATCAGGCGTCATATTTGTTAATGCCAGCTACATATTTTTCAATTAATATTTAAATGTTTACCGTATTGATAAAAATGACAAATTTACTTGTAAGTATAGGAAAATATAATAATTCGTAATGTGTGAGTTTTTATTTACCGAATTTATAAGAGTTTTTAAGCTCTGTATAATTTTTTTGTAGATTTTATGTAAACCTTGTCAAGGGTTTGCTTGACTCTAGAGTCCCAAAAACCAAGTATGTATGAATACCAGAGTAGAGTAGAGCACATGAAGGCTCAACTGTGACCCATTAAAAACACATTACATGAACTATTACAGATAGTTTGCCATTTCGTGTCACTCCCGATATGTTACTAATCTGAGGACTACATCATAAATAGCACCATCGTAATTTACCTGTTCAATTTCCAAAGGGTTTCCAATGGCTGCTTTCAGCTCAAATCAAGTACTGGTTCGATATGCAATATGGCCGCCCCGGAATCGTGGACGACTTGATATGCATTTGCTGGCCTGTTACGCTGTCTGCATGATAAGGAGCTTGTCTCGTGGTAGAAGTCTATTCTCGCGGAATGTAGGGAAATGCATGAAACTATTAGAACTGGGTGTTTATGAGCATCGCGATGCATAAACGTGTGGTACTAGAACAAGGTCCCGCCAATGCTGGAAGTTTCTGCCTTTCCAATATCGCTCAGAAAATAACAGAAATTTATTCTCTTACGAACGTTCCACGTGGTAAATAGACAATGGATTTTCATCCACTAATACATGAACTTTAAATTCATAATATGTTACTTATGTATAAAGAACGTATATTCATAAAATGTTTTAGAAACATATTTACAGTTCTTGCCTCCAAAATGTTAAAATACTAAATTATTACTTCAAATGTAGAATGAATCTCGATTATGGGATACAATTTCTTAAATATTTGAGAAAGAGTTACATCTTTAATAAGTATATGCGTCAACAAATCATCACGCAAAAAAGTATTATAGTGTCGGTTTATAATATGTGTAGAAAAATCATCTTTCTCATTGATTGCTTTTCTTTTTCGAGATATGTCCATGAACACTCGAAGAGTTTAATGTACTCTTATCGTTATACTTTTCTCAAAGGAAGAGAATACTTATTTCAAAATGAAGATAGGATTCGAAATATCGAAATTAAAAATATCTTTGAGAAGTTGAAGTTTGAAGTAAGAAGGTGGAATTGACGAAGTTCCAAATAGGAGGGTTCATTTAGTCAAAGTTAAAAATAGGAGCAATAGAGTTTTAGAGGTTCTAAATAGAAAGGTTTCAATTGAAAAGTTGCAACCGAACAAAAAGACAAATATGAACTTGCACAAAACTGGGATACACAGTTGAACATCGAAATTAAAGTCACGTCAACCGTGTCTCAGGATAATTGTGTCGCCAAATATCGATTAGGTAGGGTGGGATGTTCAATTCAGTGCAACGAGCCATGTTTTGAATCTTTTATTTATATCTCGTGCGTTATGTCCCTGGTCATCTAGCCTTGTTTTTTATCATAAAATATACTTTAAAAAACAGAAATATGGTTTAATTTTTTCAATTTTATTTAAGGTCTCTCTTTTACCTCTCTTTGTCATTATACAACCACTGTGGTTTCAAATTCAAATAACTCTCAAGAGAAACATAGTAAGGTACTAGTGTGGACCATCAAAACATCCACAATTTTTAAATAATTGTTTTAAACATAGCCATAATACTGAAAGTCCTCCACCCTCAAATGTTTAAAAAAATTTCGGTTATAAGTGAGCACAGCGTCTAAAAACATAACGCAACGTTCAAAATGTCTTGTTTGTGCGTTGCCTGCATAAGAAAACAGTAAATCATGCCCTTGTTGGAGACAACTGTTATTCAAATGATATCTCAATGATATCGCGACAGTCAGTTTCTCTACGAAGGCATGAAAGAGTGCATTTATTAGTGCTTCTTTTCGGAAAACATTTTCTGTGTGTTTGAAACGAATCTTTGGAAACGCGTTTACCGTAAATAAAGTGGTTGCGTGGTGGTCTTGTTGAAAACCATTGCAAGGAATTTTTGACTCTTGACCTCTTCGCACGGCGTGGGTGTTGCAGAAGCAGAGCGGCCCGATCCGCTTCACTCCCCCGCCTGCAAAACTTCCGCTGCCGCACGCGGCCAGCTCCTTCGCCTGCCTCGGGAGCGTTGACGCCTTCGCCTCGAGGAAACGCCCACGTGAGTGAATATACTGTGTTCTTTTTAATATTCCATGTGTTTAGTTTAAAACCTACCGTACTCGTACAGCTAGAGAAGAAACTGATATTTCTTTTCATTTTATTTTTTTTAAAACTTTTCCCCCCTTCTCATTTGACATTATCTTTCTCTACATTATAACGTATGAGAATTTAGGATTGTGCGCCATTTCTAAGTCTAGATTGTTTTGTTTTTTTTTTGTCTTGAAGTTTGTGTGTGACTAGTTATAGAGCTAAGAAAGGTAGTTGGGGTGCGAGAAAGAGATGCTTTCAAGTTTCCGAGTTTGAATCCGGTATTTTGGGAATCTTAATTTAATGCGTTTGTTGTTTCTACCTAAGTTAAACATTGCAAAGCAGACGGTTTGGTAAGTTGTGAAGATATTTTGGTCAAATGATTACCAATCCTAATTCTGATACAATTAACTGCCAGCCGATAAACATTAGTAATTAAAACACTTCCCATTTTTCATAGATGCATTGATTACTAAAAATTGTTCTTCCTGTAATCATAGTAACAGTTCACATTGAACCAGCGCACTTTCGTTCTCATTCGTTAATAATATTTATTCGCTTCCTATGCGAGTAGTTAGTAAAAATTATGCTCTTAGAAGCCGCCTCCCGGAAAACTTCACAAGAGCGAAGTACTTGGCGTCGGAAGATAGTATGCAACCCGCAGCGCAAGACGCTGTCATAAATCTGGCGGGAGATAGACGAATAATCTCATCACACCACAGAGCACACCCTGTATTTCGAAAGTTGTTTCATATTCATCGGGCTCGAGAGTGGCCGGCGCCCAAGAGACAGCTCCGAGCTCTTATTCTTTTTGGATTTATTCCGTGCGCGGTGGGCGGTTAAATTTGACGCCACATTCCAGGTGAACTTATGTTTGCGAGCTTATATAATGTCGAGGACGGAGAGCGCCGACCAGCGTGCCGTCTTGCGAGCAGACGTGCACACACTGAGCGATCAGCAAACATCCGATACGGCTCCCCTTGTCGTGCTCCTGCTGCGCCCACGCCCCCGCCTGCTTACGCTCAGCGTCACGTGCGCTGCAGTCGCCAGTATCATCCCTCAAGTTCGCTCACAATCATCTATTCCACTTCGCCCCACGATCCCCGCCCCCCCACGTTCCCTCCCGCCCGCCCCGCACGTCCCCCTTCCCCCGTTACCCCCACGTTCCCCCGCCCGCCACGTTCCCCCGTCCCCGCAGTCCCGACTTCCCCCGCCACGTTCCCCCGCCACGTTCCCCCGCCACGTTCCCCCCACGTTCCCCCGCCCACGTCCCCCGCATTCCCCCCACGTTCCCCCACGTCCATCCCTGCACGCCCCCGCCACGTTCCCCCGCCACGTTCCCCCGCCAACGTTCCCCCGCCACGTTTCCCGCCACGTTCCCCGCCCATCCCGACTCCCCCACCAGCCGCCCGTTCCCCCCGCCACGTTTCCCCGCCACGTTCCCCCGCACGTTCCCCCGCCACGTCTCCCCGCCACGCTCTTCCCCGCCACGCTCTCCCGCCACGCTCTCCCGCCACGCTCTCCCGCGCCACGCTCTCCCGCCACGCTCTCCCGCCACGTCTCTCCGCCACGCTCTCCCGCCACGCTCTCCCGCCAGCCTCTCCCGCCACGGCTCTCCCGCCCACGCTCTCCCGCACGCTCTCCGCCACGCTCTCCCGCCACCTCTCCCGCCACGCTCTCCCGCCACGCTCTCCGCCACGACTCTCCCGCCACGCTCTCCACGCCACGCTCTCCCTGCAACGCTCTCCCGCCACCTCTCCGCCACGCTCTCCCGCACAGCGCTCCACCTCCCGCCACGCTCTCCGCACCGCTCTCCCCGCCACGCTCTCCCCACGCATCTCCCGCCACGCGTCTCCCTCCACGCTCTCCCGCCCACGCTCTCCCGCCCACGCTCTCCCGCCCACGCTCTCCCGCCACGCCTTCCCGCCACGCTCTCCGCCACGCTCTCCCCGCCACGGCTCTCCGCCACCTCTCCGCCACGCTCTCCCGCCACGCTCTCCCGCCACGCTCTCCCGCCACGCTCTCCCGGCCACGCTCTCCCGCCCACGCTCTCCCCGCCCCACGCTGCCCCGCCACGCTGCCCGCCACCGCTGCCCCGCCACGCTGCCCCGCACACGCGAGGCGATGCCCCCCCCGTCCACCTGCCCCGCCAACGCTGCCCCCACGCTGCCCCGCACGCTCTCCCGCACCGCTCTAAACAAACGCTGCCCCGCCACGCTTGCCCCGCACGCTGCCCCGCCACGCTCCCCATTTCTTAGAGTTGTATTGTTTCACGTGGGCTGTATTTTGATGTTTACTTTGTATGCTTGTAATATCTCTAAAATTCTCTAAAATGCGTGTGATGTTTGTTTCGTTTTGATCGATTAGTTTGGTTACGACATAGTAGTTGGTTTTGTTTGGTCAATGATTGATGCAATTTTTTTATTTTAATGTTAGCTATTGTAATATTTAATGAAAGGATTTCTAGAAAGAAAACATTTATCATTTCCTTGTTCTCCGGTTGTGGTATCTCAGAGCATCAATTGATGTCACTGTAGTACCTCTGACCAGGAGGTCCTAGGGTTTGAGTCCCGACGGTTGTAGGATTTTCGACACTAACTAAATAGATAGGTTGATTCAGCCGCTGTCTAGAGGGGAATTATAAAGGATCGTTGCACTGATAGGTAGTTTTTGGTGGGTTCTTTAGTCACTACCAGGTGAATACCTTAACAAACGGTTCACAAATCGCCCGCGATCTTTCCTTCCTTTTCTTGCCCTATCCTCATTAATAGATTAATTAATTAATTTACTTGTTCTCGAGTTAGGTCTCTCAATTTCATCATTATAATTAATTTCCAGAATTAGATTAACTCCACAAAGAGCAAAACCTTATATACAGAATTTGCGTGTATCGTTAACCAAAAGAGATCAATCTACCAGTGAAGATTTCGAATTCTTTTAATAACGTATTCGGATATAACTATTTTGAAAATATAATATGTTAATATTATTCATTCGAGGTAAAAAATAATTCGTCTACTTGAATTAAGTTTCGAAATTGCAAAGTGTATATACACAAGCGAGAGAAGAAACTGTGTTTGTCTACTAACTAGCGTTATGTATAGCGGCCATGTACTCGCCAGCGACCAATACTCTCTGCGTGAGTCAAAGGAGACCTGACCGCACTCCGCCTTCAAATCGCAAATTCGTCACAACCCTGAGAATACGTTTACGATTGTTTTACTATCACTGCTTAATGAGTCTTCCAGAGCGAACGGCTTCAGAAGATCGACTACGTGTTCTTTATTAACTCAGAATACCACATTGCGCTTTGGATGATCAGTCTCATATTGAAAGATGCGACTTTTTTATACTTCTCTCAGTTTATTATTAATATGAAGTTGGCGTGAGCATGAATTGCATCATGGTATTCATAGAATTGTCTTCGTTTATTTTCTTCGTGCATTTTTAATGCAAGATAAACTTGAAATCGATCTGTTATTGCAGTCATATAAAAATTTTCCTCAGTGTACAATGATTTATTGTCTTTATTTTCAGCAAAGTCATGACATGAAATAGGAAATGGAAATAGATCTACATTTACATACAAACTCTACTATACATTAGCATTTATGAGAAATCTATTATTCGTTCATGCATTTTTATAATTTATCAGTCTGTGATAAGTCATTAAACAAACTTAGTGGACGTTCTGGAGAAAAAATATAACTTTTTATTCATATATTGAGATTTGTTTTTCCGCTGAAACCGCGAAATAAAATATTGCTTACAAATTGTTTGCATAATAAAACGAATTTATTTTTGTAGAGAATATTCAATTTAGTACGCTCTCTAAATGGCATTCACATGTAAGTCTTAGGTAAGTAATTCAAATTATTTTGTTTCGTTCCATTTATCGGACAAGAACGACCAGATGTCTTCCAACGAAATGTCTTGCTACAGCGCGTGCTTCTTCACATGCTTTGAAGGATAAAAGACATTCAAACATTTTCCTCTCTTTTCTTTTTCTTTCCCTTTTGTGCAACTCGAGTCGGCTTGGTAGCTCTTCATGAAAATTGTCATGCTCTTTTCCAACAAGATTTAGAGAGCGAAGAAATACTGATATATTTTCCTTTGAAAGTGTCTACACTATTTACATTGCCTTTCAGTCGAGAATCAGTCAGTTTCGTGACAGAAACGTGAAAAAATGCCTTAAGGGCGAATTCAAAAGTATTCCGTACGGTTGCAAAAATATACATCACAATCATAAGGAAAGGAGTTCCCTAAAAGTGGAGAAAAAAATCGTAGATATCAAGAAATGTTATCTCTATTCCGAGAGTAATTTACTACTCTAAGATACACAAAACTGACTCCAAAGAGTGGTAAAAACGAATTGCTATATATTAACCCTACTCTATTTAATCTGATTAGAAAACTTATGGTACTGCATCTAGATCTTATTATCATATGTACTGTTTGATGCAACTCAACTTTTCTTCACCCAATCCCTCATATTTTGCAAATTAACAATACTAATGTAAATTTTACAATTGTACTAATAATGTAATGTCATTATTTGAAATTCTGTAAAAATTCAGCCTTCAGTGATGTATATTTCCTCCAAAAAGTATGATAGTGTCGATACGAAATTCATGTATTTATACCTACAGTCTTTTTTCATATCAACTTGATTTGTCATTTAGAGAACTTCGCTTGTAGAAAACAAATAGATGACTATTTCACCACTGTTTTCGCGTTTATTTTGTACGATTTACAATTCGTTTCTACTAGAAATAATTAGAACATAGGAAGCAGGTGCGCTTGAAACACGTTCTGATAAATAATTTACCCTTCGGCTTGTCATCTGTTAAACCATTCTCGTTAATTATTCCCGGCGGGCTTTAAATCTGCCACATAATACAGTTGTTAAACGAAAATGAGTTAGTCACATTTCGAATCTAGTGCAAAGAGATATTCTATTTTAAATGAGATTTTTATCGCTGTTATTTAGTAAAACTACAAAATGATAAAATAGAGATTTCATTGTGATACTAAAATTTAATTATCATACACATTACCCTTAACGGTGGAATTCTATGTAAATGGCGAAATTGTAATGCAATTGTAGTACTCCTATTAATAATACTATTACAACAGTGTGTTTCGATTGAAATAAAATAACGTATGGATGCTGCTACTGCATTTAGAGTTCATGAAGAATTTAATATATTTATGAAAAAGCCTGAAAAATGCTTTTCTTGAGTTCATGAGCACAAGACAGTCATAAACATCAATTACAATGATAAAAATATTGTTTTTAAGATACCGAAAATGAATCTTCGCATTTTATTCAAACTAAAATCGGACTTGGCAGCAATATTTTTCTTTTCACTTCCATGAAAATATAATTGCTTAAAAATAAGGTTGAACTTACCTACTTTGTTACATTGTGAATCACCTCTCATTATTTTGCATTAATGGATCTTCAATAGGAAGAGGGACAATAATTACAACAGAAGAAGGTAAAAGGAAAAACTAACGTCCACAAGTCATTGAGATAAGTGTATTAAATGCCCAGATAGTGTGTCTTAAATTGTGTATGTATACGTATAAATTTGAAGGTCAGATTTTCTGTCAGTTATTAAACGTAATAATTAGCCATATTGTCAATTTCTGCATTTACTACTAGATCACATTGTTTGGTTCACAAAACTCATGTACTGTGTAACAACTTCAACGGAAGAGCTCTACCCAATTCAGTCGTATAGTGTAAAGTTTCGACAGAGGCGAGGTTTACGACCAGATTCCAGCGACAGTGGGAGCACAATTAAAGCTGCGTCTCTCACTCCCAAACCCTGTCCCCCCTCACCTCCGACCTCACTCTATCCTCTGCAGAAAACATATGCTCGAATTCCACATTCCACAGATGCTAAATTAAACAAGTACTATCTCTTTGCGCCTCCCGACTACTCCCCACCCTATAATACCCCGCCGCGCGGCCACCCCGCCAGACCTACTGTGCCACAGCTTCCTCTCATCACCCCCTGCTCCACCCGACTTCTAATTCCTGCCACTTATCCCTCCCATGCCCTCTTACCTCACCCCGCAGTCTTACCCCCCCTCCCTTCACTGTCTCCTTACTCCGCTGCGCCGGGTCCCCCAGGCCCGCTGACACCACAAAGTTACGCCGCTTTGCCACGCACCTTTACCCCGCCATGTCTTCTTACCTGTCAATGCCCCCTCACCCGGTCCTGCCACTTTACCCCTATGCTCCTTACCTTCGCAGTCTCTTACCCCTTAAGGTTTCCTTACTGTACCAAACTGCATTTATCCTGCTTGAGTCTCCCCTTAGAGAGGAGTTACTCTAAGAAGGGACTAGTTTAACAGGTCGGGAAACAAACAAACCTCTTCAAGGGTGATGGAATTGCAAAAGTTAGTGATGAACTCATTTACAAAGGAGCGAACTGTACAGGATATCATTGACGAATTGAGTGCGTAAACATAACTCGCAGATATGTTACCAGCAGTATCCAAGCAGTAGATGTCAAATCTGTCCCTTCTTATAGTAATCTCTCTATACTCAGAGTGTCTTATGTTTCTGTGTCAGCTACACTGGCTTAACACCCACACCCCACCCACTCCACACTCTCTCTCCGCTTCCCCGAGCGTGTAGACGTTCATGGAAAGTGACGTAAAGCCTCGCGAAGAGCAATCCAT
>BOPP01000023.1:440598-468426 GCA_017312745.1 Gryllus bimaculatus | reverse complement strand
TATATATATATATATATATATAAAATTGGTTCCAACATTGTGGGTCGGCATTTCCCTCCCCGTCCTGAATACCGCAACTGACTACACATTGTAAGAACAAGATTTACACACTACTTCGCTGCCGTTTTTTCCCAAAACATTTCAATTTTTTTCTCTGTACTGCGTAAAATTAGAAATGCGAGAACATAAAATTAATTTCATCATTACAGATAATTTGAAGACTGGCAATCATACCGTAGTTCAGTCAGTGACTGTAAGTAACGCAGAGAGGAATGTGAAGTGGAGCGAGTTGCCACTGCACCTCTTGCAGCGAGTTGCCACTGCACCTCTTGCAGCGAGTTGCCACCCGAAGCCGCGAGCCAATGGGAGGGGTGTCTGTGGGCTGTGTGCTCCTCCCCCCCATACGCTGTCACAGCTGGCCGGACAATGACTATTTTCATGAAAGCTGATCCGCACAAGAGACCGCAAAACCTCGTTTGTAGCCGTTTGACGGAATTGCAGTCATAGCGAAGGGTCAGATTCGTTTTCGATGTCACATAAATTGTGACTAAATTTGTTTAGTGGTTTTTCCGGAGAGTCATTCAGTACGCACGTCATTTATTGCAGTGTCAATATCAACATGAATTGGACAAGAATCAACTTGCAGAAAGTGGTTAAAAGCTCGAGTAAGATTACAAAACGTCTACAAACAAATCAAGTAGACTTTTTATTGATTGAAAACGCTTAGGTTAAAAAAACATCTGTCAAAACAGAGAAAGAACATCAAAAGTAGTGAAGAACACAAGAAACAATAAATAGTCTTAAAATGTTATTGC
The DNA here is from genome assembly GCA_017312745.1 of Gryllus bimaculatus. Taxonomy (NCBI): domain Eukaryota; kingdom Metazoa; phylum Arthropoda; class Insecta; order Orthoptera; family Gryllidae; genus Gryllus; species Gryllus bimaculatus. The sequence goes on along the minus strand of BOPP01000023.1, from coordinate 467,611 downwards.
TGTTCAATTTTTTTCTCTTGAGAAAAGCTACCAAGAAATAATTAAAATCAATACCTACCAATTGCATCGCATAAAACAAATCATCAGCATTTAAGTTGTTTTATTTTGCTCATTTTCCACAAAAATGCCCAAGAATATTAAGTGGTTCAATGGCAAGAGTATTAAGTGGACCTGTGTTTGGTGGGTCCTTGATACCAAAACAACAATTGACAGTGGAAACTTCTGGCCGGTTCTGTGAACAACGTTAGCGGGTAAATAGTAACCAGGTTTTTCACCAAAAGTGATATTCCCCAATAGTTCAAACTGATATCGTGGCTCCTTGAAATTGAAACGATCGTTTTGAATTTTGGGGATACTTCACATGAAAATTACATCGCTCGTCCTTAACATTTTCAGAAAATCGTTCTAAATATTTGTGAATTTGTACATTTTTTTGTTATTTCTTTCCCTTTGATAAAACAAACGACACTTAAAGAAATGGCTTAGGTCGCATTTTCTTTGAACTCATTGAATTTTCAAAAATTGCAAAACTTTACCTTTTTTGGCGTCTTCCTACAAACATGTTAATGAAGATATATTTTTTCTTAATGAAATCCACTCAACAAAATCAGATATTCAAATAATAAAATAATGCCCAATTTTTAGAAAATATAAGATTTTTTTGCGCGAAGCAATTTTTAAACAATTATTTTCCCACAAACGGCGCTAAATTGTTTTCTTAATTGTTTTCCTAGAATGTAGTAAATAAAGATAAATAAAATATGTTCTATTCCCATTTACAGCGAGCTCTGTTTTTTTGAAAATTGCACATTATTAGAATTGCAAAAGTTCAATATTAATGGTAGGGATTTCTTTGTTAAATGAAAGCTGCTCTAATAAATCAGTTCCTTCAAAAGGGCCACCAGAAATTGTTTAATATTACGAGAGGTTTAGTGTTTTTTTTTAAATATTCGAACTTCTCTAATTAGAATTTCGCATTTCATTTGTTAGTCTTTCACGAGAAATGATATTGCAATACACGGGCAACGCTGTGCCGCGACTCGGTGGTTGAGATCTTCTCATTGTTGGGATATGTCCATAAATGCATGAAACACTATTTCAATTGTCGAATTTATGTTGTTATTAGCTTGAAAATAATTAGTTTCCACACCAAATGTTTCATTGTTTTAAAGAGGTTTGCACATGATGACTGAGATGCGTTAATATGGACAGAAATTTGATTATTATAAATTAAATAATTGTTAGTAATATAGTGCTGCTATAATAATAGTTCACGTGAGTTTTGTAGAAGGATGAAGAGGTTGAAACACAAAAATGATGAACTGAATGTGTCGTGGAAATATACGCCCACTTCTTCAACCTATATTTCCTATTTTTACATATCATTCGGCGTCATACATCATACAACAAATACTAGCAATTCTTTTCTGGCAAAATATTTTGAGTTTGTTTCAATGTAATAATTGAAAGTTTTTTTGAAGGAAACGAAAATGCCAATTAATGTGATAGAACGTATGTAACATTAGTATAAGGGCATGCAGAAATGGAGGTACAGTGCAGGATAACATTAACAGCGTGTTGCATTGCAGCATCACAACGATGATACCAAAACTATTTATCAAAAACGTCGCATTTACTAATCAGCTAGAACTATAGAAAACACACTTTTCAAGCACGATAGTGTAACTAATAATTAAATTGTACTAATCACATTTCTGTTGTTATACTAACGCTGAACCTTGAAGAAACAATTAAGACGAACGTCTGAGTGGCACTTCGCTCTCGCGAGAGGACACCAGCGTCATGAAAAAGTTTACACTTCTTATTGGCATAATCAGAATCAATCATTTCTTATTGGCATAATCATAATCAATCTGATTTAATAATCATGAAATGCGTTTGCTTTTTTCTCATCGTGCACTAATGAAATGCCTATCGCAATCTTCATCCGGCTTAAGTGGCTCAAGTCTTGCCAAGTCGAATTCAGTCGCTGTCGAGAATTCTAGTGGCCATTGGTACTTTTCAGTGGTTTGTCTGAAGGGCGAATGCTGGAGCTGTACCCTAGCAAACGGGCCAAGGACCGCGCGCGATCTTTCCTTCCTTTTCCTTGTCATATGATTCCCACTTACATACACACGCTTAGATACACTACGCTATCACACAGGTCAAGAGCTTAGCGCTTGTCTCTGTTAGGACAGCACTTCGCTAGTGGGAGATACGTGGTTAGGGAGAAAACATCAAGATGACGGGTAGATCGGCGCCGGATCTCACCGTCCACGTGGGAAGATCATCGCGATAAAATTCTGCACCATACTTTCGGAACGAATGGTCTTAGAAGTTGACGCACCCGGAATCAGTAATCCATCAACTAATAGTAGTCACCTATTAATAATGTTCCAGCAAAAAAGCGTAACTATTATTGGCACGGTATCAAATCTATTAAGTTGGTTTCATAAAATAAACTAAGAATATAAAAAGAAGTAATAATGAAGATAAAAAAGTACTAATAACCATTTCTTAATGATCATTCCGACGCAGAACCTTCTGCCAAAAAAGGAGCCAATAAAGACCTGCAGCAGTTCAACAATGTCGGAGAAGCATCCCAAATGCGTCGGGGGCGCAGCACGCCGCGACCGCCCCCGGGGAAGACCGAGAGGCCGAAACAGGAGAGCGCTGCGCGGCGGCGCGGAGATGTATGTCCGCGGGAACCGCCAAGCGCGTGTTACACCCGCCCGTTCTTTCCGGCGCGGCGGGGCGGGGCGGAGGACAGGACGAAGTACAAAAAACGGCGCGGCGATCACTAATTTATAACTCCTCCGCCTCGAAGAAACAAAGGGCGGGAGAAGAGGGGACGCGGTCAGCGAACTCGGAGAGCCGACGGGAAAATTGAGGCAGCTTCTTTCCGGCGCTAACGAGCCTTCTTGCCCTCCCCTCGTCCCCCGAAAGGGAGGTGTATTGAAAGAATGTTTTTGTGAGATAAATATAGATGTAGAAATGTACGTCTAATTGAAATTGCTTTTTTTTCTTGCCTTCACTACAGGGGCTAGAAGTGAGATTCAATAGAAAGAAGGTTCAATGAAACAAATATACGTTTGCAATATATATGAATAATTCATTTTAGTTATCACCGTTCTGTAACGAAAGGGTGTGGATGTGACTGTAAAGACAAATTATGAGACATATTATATGAGACAAATGAAGAAACTAACGGCAGGTATTTTTTTGAAATCCTCTCTTCTCATGTGTCTGTAGGCTAAATAAAAATAATAATTCTGAAATACATGTCGGTTTAGTTTCTATAACGACTTGTTTCGAAAACGTACGTCGTCATTTTCTCCAAAACGCAGGGTTGAGTTAGGTGCTGAATAAAGATAATATATGACAAATGTAAGTTCAGAATATTACATGATTAGTTACAAATTCAGATATTGTACGATTAAAATTAGTTCTATTTTATGATGACTTCGCAATTATTCTTATCAAATGATCTATTAGATATACAGAATTGTATCGAGTTGTTGGATCAGATATACGGTATATTGTGTTAAATTAAATATTCATGATAAACATTTCGTTAACATATTGTATCTGAAAATAAATACCCTTATCATAACTGAAGGCTCTTAAAAGTGTCTCGTGATTTTTCAGACTGTCTATTTAGAATTTAATTTAGGAGCATGGTTCAGTAATTAATATAGACAGTCAATTTATTTCTATTTTTTAGGTTCATTAATATGAATCTGTCACAGTCAACGTTTTCAGTCCCTATTCGCTTTGATTCTCAAGATTAAACTCCCTTCCTCTCCTGGGCTTGCCCTTTCTTCTTTTAACTGACTACAGCACCCCTCCCCCCATTCACAATCGAAACGCGGACGAAGGTCGCACAGGTGTTCTGAGATTTATAATGTTACATAATGGAACTGTTTTTAGTATTTTATTCTTCTTTTGACATGGCACTCTTATATTAGACCCTATAGACCATTTATGCTTCAAAAGTAGAGATAAGTGTTCACCTGTACTTTGTGCAATTTCATGTGCACATTGTCTCTCTATTCATTGCTGAATGTAACACTATTTTTTAATTATCTTAATATAGGTAATTATACATTTAATGTTACGTTTTATTCATCTTGATATATTTACATTTTTCTATTTATTTTAGCTTTGAGAATGAGACCGAATAGTCTCTCTAAATGTTGGCTGTAACAGATTCATATTAATAAACGTGAAAAGAAAAAAAATGACAATCTATAATAACTCTTGAACCATTCCCTATGTGAAATTTTATATAACTTTTGAAACATTTTGCACCGCTCAAACCGAACTAGTGATATTTCCGCAAGTGCAATATTATATTACAAGCCACGTAATTTAAATAGTTATTTCAACAAATGGTAAAACGATCATGAAGGATTAGAGTATTTATACAAGAGGTAATATTCATAGTGTATAAACGAGGAGATTATTTTCTGCAATAGTAATAAACGCTATTAGTGCTGAATGTATGAAAAATATTAAAGGAAACTACTACAATTAACGTAGTTAAGACATTTTCTAATGGTTCTGATCATTCAATCCTCAATCTTTCTTTTCCTTTGCGTATCCTCTCTCTATCATCCAGTTTTTTATTGTTTAGCTGCTGCTGTTAATTACTACGTGCGAGTGACGCATTACAAATGTTCAAAGAAAAAGACTCGCCATAATTCACTCCTGTTTTCTAAAGTACGCCGAGATAAATTGATGTTGGAAAATTACTCCAAAGTGTTCTTGTATAACAGTTTGAAATGTCGTTGAAGGGCAGTTTGGTACTGCATTTGATGTATCGTGGAGAATAAAGGATAGATGTGCAATTTATAATTAATTACCTCAAATTAATATTTTTTGTTATAAAAAATCCTTCACAGTATCCCCTGCGCTTCCAAAATAATAATCTGAAAAAATACTGTATGAACAACTTCAGAGCCATTTTAAGAATCTTATCACACATAAAAAATGATATAAATGGTATACTCGAAGACGAAGAAGATGATATACGCTGCTTGCATTACACTGGCTGAGTGAAGTGTCTAGCCCAAAGTGTGTGGTTCAATTATTCAACACGTTATTATGAATTAAATTACATAATTTTGCTCAAAAAATTTCTGATGTTTCAACGATTGCTTTTAGGCAATTTAAAACGTTTAGGTGATTAGAGCAAAACGCTCATTTTCTGAACTAGCTGAAACTAAGCTGCTGTTCGGTTTTATCACACACGTGTATTCAACGGGAAAAGGAGTAAATTATATTTGCAGTGTATTCCGCCCCTGGCCGGCTCTGCAAGGCACTGTGCAAACTCACCCTACTCCATCCCACCCACCCAGCTACATCTTGCTGCTCCCCGCCCGGCCGCGCGCTGCCCCCGCCCTATTTGCTGCGGTCACCACTACCCCCACCAGCGGAGCTTATTCACGTAACCTAGACTACAATAATTGTTTTTTTTCGGACTCTCCAAGTGTGAATACTGTGTCTAAACTTTTTCTCGTAACCTTAGTTTTTCTAAATTTTGCAAACTGATGTACGCACATAAAGTGTCATGCAATATCTTTGTTTCATGATCCGCCAAGTTTAAATCTCCAACACCCTTAAATTTCGAATTCAAAAAATTCTACTGTGTCAAATATTACACATGTTTCCATTATCTCGTAATTAGTAACATGTCCTCCGTTTTTTCAATTTCTAATTAAAAAATTTGGAGTGGTGAAGTAATTTGAACTCCAGTTTCGGCATCAACGGTTGGGTATGCATATCACGGTCTACAGGACACTAAAACAGTGTCGACAATGTAAAGAATATAATACATTAGTGTATGTATGATTCTTTAAAAAACTCATATAGTCTTCAAGGGGGTGTTCAAAAGGGCCAATAAAGAAATTACATGTCCGGAGGCAGCAGAGCAACGACGCAAACAGTGCCTTCAGATTTGAAGGGTAATCAAGAGTTTTGTTTTATTGCGTTTAATTCCGCTTTTTCGAATTAAGTCAGTCGCTGCGCGTGGAATTGCAATTCCCTCTGTCACATAACTCACAAGCGTCGACTCGACGGCCAAGACGCGTCACGCAACTCGCACAACAGGTGCTCTTTAATTTCATTTTTAGATGGCGCCATACGAGAGAGATTTACTCGTGTGTATCCGAAAGGAGACATGCTATTTAATTTTTGATACTCGCGTAATGATAATGTTTAAAACCCTTGGGTGATAGATCAGTACTTACTACCATCATTCACTATTTCTACACGTGTATGTCGACTGAAACTCGACATTTAATATTAGTGGCGTTCATTATAATATTATTTGTCCTGTAATCTATACGATATGTAATATTGCAAAAAGTATTTTTTTAATTTCTGACTAAAATATTATTTTCATGTATTTCTACTTATTCTGTGCTAGTCATTACTATTTTCTTATATTTCTACTTTTTCAGCATTTGTTGTCAGAATTTTTAACGGTTAACAATTCTTCAATAATTTTTTCAATGAATTATGAAAATGAGTATTAGAATAAAAAAGAGGTATTTATATTCAAATATCGAAAAATATGTGGTCGTACAATGACATTATATAATGATTCTTATTTTTAATTTTTATTTAAGGCAAAAAAGTTGTGTCTTTAAAGAGTAAAATTTCACGTTCTTGAGCTCTAAAGTTCTTACTCTAGCTGTTATCCTATGTTCAGTTGAACTATGAATGAAGGTAGCGACGAGCGTTTTTAAGAAGATTTGGTAACGGGAAATTTCATCATTTGTGTAATAAATATTATTCGCAACGGCAAAGGATCTACGATTTTGTTTTGTACCTCTTACCGCGCCGCCTTGTAAAGGAATCGACTTACTACTGGGAAATCATAAAGAACGGTAATTGAATAATTATATTTCCTACTAACATCTCACAGAGTTAGAGATAATTACGTTACATTTGAATTTAATTCACACATAATAAACTGCTATTTTATTAGACTTCAGAAGTTTATAAATCATTTCAAATAAGTGCTAATTTGGTATGTTCAGTTTTATTCACATGTGAAAAATTCCTCATAATATTAAGAAATAACGTATCATCTTCGAAAATAGACTGCTAAATAACTACTAGGACTCCAATCGCACTTTTACTACCAGGCCTTTGGGTATGACTCTAAGTACATGTCTGGTAGTACCACAGAGCATAGAAACAGTCTGAATCAAAGGCACCTAACAGGCCGTTGACTCATTTTCTACCCATAACAAGCGATGACAACCACCCTTCTTGAGCTAGCTCTCTGGGCCCTCCGAATCACAGGCGGCCTCCGCAACACAACTTGCCGTGGCTACGCGGGAGCAGAGGTTTTAAATGGCGGCTTTAGTGGTCCGTGCGACAGGGCCGTGGCAACCTTCGCGCTAGAGCGAAGGCTCAGCGGCGGCCCTTGGGACATATCGGGAGATCTTACATCGCGCATTCGTTTCCGACGCGTTTGACGCAATAATTGACCATAAACATAATAACAGAGCCGACGCGGGGTCGGGCGGTGGGCGGGCGTGGGACGCGGGGGCGCGGGGTGGCAGAGTTTGGAGGGGGGACGGAGTGGGAGAGGGGTGGGAGGCGGGTTCGGGAGCGGGTCGGGAGGCGGGTCGGGAGCTGGGTCGGGACGGTCGGGCGGGGCGGGGGCGGGTGGGAGCGGGTCGTGAGCGGGTCGTGAGGGGGTCGGGAGCGGGTCGTGAGCGGGTCCGGGAGCGGTCGGGGGCGGGTGGGGGCGCGTGGGCGGCGGGTTCGGGGGCGGGTCGGGGGCGGGTCGGGGGCGGTCGGGGCGGGTCGGGGGCGGGTCGGGCGGGTTCGGGGGCGGGTGGGGGCGGGCTCGGGGGCGGGTCGGGGGGGTCGGGTAGCGGGTAAAAAGCGGGACGGGAGCGGTGCAGGCGGGGCGCCGGGGCAGGGGAGGGGGCGCGGAGCGGGGCGGTGGCAACGCGCGGTAGTGATGGGGGCGGGAAGGGAGGGAACGGGCGGCGCGTAAAAGCTCACGCCGCGGCCTCTTACGCGAGGTTACGTTTGAGAGGGCTCCGTTAACTCCGGCGCCGAGCGCTGTCAAACGCTGGCCTGTCGTCTGCCCTCGGCCACGCCCTGAGAGCTGTGCTTTCGCGTGTATTAAAATAAATACGACGCGAAATGAAAGTGGTAAAAATAGATAATTTTATATTTCTTTAGAAGTTTTTTCACAAATGTTAGAGCTGCAGTGTTAACTCATGCTACTTTTTTGAACGTTTTTAGTGTGTTTTTGATGTCTTTGGACGCAATTTTTTAAATTTTCATTTTACATATAAATGGGGGTGACCCTGTGGCTCTGTGTGTGATAATGGTGATGTAACCTAACGATTATTCATAGGCAAGATAATTTTTTAGTCATAAATCTAAAAAGTCCATTTAGTGTCAGGTCACAAATCGATATTTTCACTCGTTGAGCAGCAGAACGAAACTCGTGTTATATTTTCATTCGTTTTTACTTTCCTTCCTTTTGGTGTAAGTTTTTTTTCTTCTTACTTTTAAATCAAGAGTAATAATCTGGTGAATATATTGCGGTGAATGTGTGATCAAAATAACATATTATCTCTATTTTGTTGGAGAAAAATTCCACAAATTTAAATTGTGCACTTTGCATGAAACATTATCATAAATATTAGCATTCCTATTAATACCATAGTAAATATAAATGTTTGTTAAAACACATATCTTGAGTAAGAGTAATACACAAATGTATGGGTATGGATAGCGAAATTTGTTGTTTTTATTAATCAGCTTTCCATCGTCAAACAATGTATTATGGCCAAATTTACCTATTCTTATAGTAGTCCTTCAGTCGCTGGCACGATGTTGATTGAATACTAAATTAGAAAACAACCACAGATTGACCGACTTTGATAGTGTTTCAGACGGTATTGTGTTAGTTTTGTGCCTTCCGGAGATTCAAAAACTACGCCAAAAGCGTGTTTGTATAGAATCCATTATTGTACTCGAATGCGTTCATCAAAAGGATATTCGAAGAAAATGGCCTTTGTGAAGGCAAGCTCAGAGAAAATGTTTCAAATAGAATTCTCTTGCTTAGAGAAAGGGAATCTCACAGCTTTCCTGGGTGCTCTATCAAGTTTTCAAGATGTCGCTTCAAAGAGTAAGTCCCTTTGCGCGATAGTGTCAGCGTAGAAGAGTAGAAATAAAATACAAATGTTCCGAGAAACTTTGAAGACCGTATCCGAAATTAATTGAGTTGAAGCAACGCAGTAAATCGAAATATGCTTTATATCTCCATTACTGACATCTGCGAACTCGACGTTGTCAATCGCTCATTCAAACACCCTTAGCGGCGCGACCGACATAACAGATATTTATAACTGTCTATTCAACTTCGTCTCAACGCAAAATCCATACACCAGAGTGATCACTAAGATAGAGGAGCTTATAATACATTACATGTTGCTAAATGTGACTAAAATGTAACTTAACTTGTAAAACATGTTTCAGAGGAATAAAGATAACAAAGCATGGCTATAAAATACATAATATCATTCAAATGGGACAGAATTAGATGTGATATTGCATCGTTTCAGATAGCTTGGTTTTAGTTTTTTAATTCGCGGCGGCTTAGCGAATTTTAAGAATTTATATATTGCCAACGAAAATAAGTATTTGCTTTATGTATCTTATGCCGCAATAGTAATAATAATAATAATAATATTAATAATAATAATAATAATAATAATAATAAATAAAATAAGTGATTATGCATGGAAATAAATTGCCTTGTGCACATCAATGATGTAAAAAAATAAGACATTATAAAATATCCATATCTGGCTGAATAATCTTTCTGAAAACTTACAACCGCGAAAATTGTATTAAATAATGACTTTTCAGTCCTAGAATATGATTCAAATCTCATTTAATAGACATATGACTCAGACAAATTATACTCAGAGACCTCTTCTCTTGGATAGCTTTTAGATCTTCCGCCAAACTCTGAATTAAGAATTTTCAAGAATGCTAAGCTGTATATGAGAGAAAAAATCTGCCTCTATGTTTAATCGAATGCATACACAGAAGGAATAAATATTATCCAAAATTGTTGAGAAATATATTGTAACAATGTTTTTTTATATTTTTTTAAATAATTTATGATTTTTTATAGCAGTAATGGTATTTGTAATGCGGCTCATGACATAAAAAGGGTAATGAACAGGACTAGAAATCTTGCAAGCAGAGTTGTTAGCTCACCGCTCTTTTTAAATTTCATCTGCACAATACGTTTACAAAATAAATAATATTCTAATGTGTCTAATTACATGATACTATCTGACATATGTTTTATTCACCCATTAGTCGAATTTATAACAATTCAATATAATTCCGTTGTGTGGAATTGCGATGAATGACCCGTTGTAGCAATTGAATGAGAATGCTGAAGGTCGGCAAATTTAGATCCGTCGTTTCTCCTATCACGTGCTTCCCTCAATCCTTCCATCCATAACCTGTTTCCACTCTCATTCTTTGGGTAACGGGGTTTGCTGATATTCCATTCCCTTCGACACATTAACCCATTAACTTAAAGGACTGCGAATGCATCGATGTCACACCAAAGCTGAAATTGGTTGGTTACTCCATCAGTCGAAAAGGAAATTATGCTTCACCTTATCGTTTATCTCCTTTAGATCATAAAATTTGAGGTATTATTTGCATGAAAAAGCCTTTGCGTTGTAGATTGCTGGATCCCATCTACCTTGGCTTTTACAGAATCATCGGAAAAATATTGCGTTTGGAATATTGCATCACATATTGATAAAAATTGCGAGATTATTGCACCACATATTGATAATAATTTGTCTAAATTAATTTACTGAACTTTTAGAAGAATTCTTTTTCTTCTAAGAAAAAAAAGGTGTATTGATATATCTTGTCTGACAATCTCCCGTTATGAAATCATATAGAAATGTTCTTTAGCCTTCTAGACATGCTGTGTTTACCTAAGATGTTCGACATGTCTTCCGTAAATAAAGCACTTTCCCTTGAATCTTATGGGAAGTTATGTCTCATCATTTTGTAACTTACGAGAATAATACTCCTGTTACTTTCCCACACGACATCCTCATTAAAATCTGTTCAATTATTTGTATTTACATTCAAATATTTTCATTTTTTTAATAAATTAGATTATAATCTGATGTCTTTTAAACTCACAATGTTCGAATTCAAAATTTTGAATGAAATTGTCCGTTAAGAGATTTAATATGTAAGCCGCAAATAAATGTTTTTGATTTGAACGTTGCTAGATCTCAGGTTTCTGGCCTTTTCAGATTTAATGAGAAGAATATTAAATTGACTACACCTGATATTCGTTTAAAAATAGTTATATGTATATTCAGAGAAATTTCTATACTTTTAGAAAAAATGAGCGAGTTTTACTTGACTGTCAATCTCCCATTAACGGAAAGCATAAAATGCAATGAAATTCCAATTTTTCCTCCTTGTCGATATGCCCATTACATTAGGAGATTCGATATGTCACCCGCATGTAAAGGGTCTGGCTTTGAACCTTGCGGGACGCCGGGTCCCCGCGCGTGCATAATTCAGGCGAGCGGCTGCTTGCGGACACCGACATTCCGACGCGCGGAACTATGTCAAACATAAAACACCCTCCGTCACCCGCCGCAAGCCCTTGCCAATCGATGGCACGTCATCGGAGACTGAAAATCGATACGACCTACTTCTTTTTACGTGTAAGATTTTCGGCGCGCGGCGCGGCGCGGCGCGGCGCTTCGCGGGCGAGCGACAAAGCGGCGTCCGCGCTCCGCCGCTCGCCCGCGCGGCCGCGTCATTAGTCAGGGCAAATTTAGGCGCGCGCGGGGCGATAGGTTTGATCTACGGGCGGCGGCGGGCGAAGGGCGATGAAAGGCGGGAAGTGCCCAGGCTGTCACGTGACTACAATGGGCGCGATACCTCGGGAGAGGAGCCTCCGCTGAAGCGTGGCTGGAGGGTGGATGCACTTGCTAGGGAACCCTCCTTCATACGAGGGTTGGAGCAGAAGCCATGGCAACTATTTTGTTTATAAAATAATCGATTGAATGATTGTTAGTTATTCCGGGCACATAACGGCTAAGCTTGCCACTCCCGTTAGTGCAGTGCATGGTTTTTCCCTCGTTAAAGGGCGGTAGGCTTTCCACGCTGGATGGAGAGATCTGGCGAGATGTGGCAACCAGGTATCTCCACTAACGGAGTGAAGAATGGGCAAGGAAGGGTAAGGAAAGATCGAGCGCAGGCTGTGGGGCGTATGATAGCTACTGCTCCTACGTTCACCTGGTGTTGATCTGGGAAACCACGAAAAACTATCGATCAGAGCAGCCGGTCGATATAATTCTTCTCCAGACAGCGATTGAATTCGACATAGCTGACAAACTAGTGTCGAAAATCCTGCCACTATCAGGACTCGAACCTAGGAACTCCCGGTCAGATGCCCAGCATTTTCAAAAGAAATGTCATCGAATCATTTTTATTTGTAGAGCGAAATCCTTTTCTGATGTGTGTTCAGAACAACAGTCAGCTATGTCTCTATTAGCACAGAGAACAATGTGAAATCAGTTTTCTGACAACTGCCGTGCGAATTGAATGTAACCCGTTTCGATCAGCGCTCATACACCAAGATAGTCGTTCTCCATGGGAGAAATGCCGAGAATATCACAGAAATTGGTAGAAGCTGTTTGGAATAATGCCTTTCTATACCATACAATCCCGAGATGTACACGAGAGTTTCTGAGGGCGTGTAGCAGTGATGAGCAACGCACGGGACGGCCTGTGAGAGCGCGAACTGATTTGGCAAGTAAGCATCTGCCCAATCGGGCTTTTAGAATGGGTATGTAATGCTTCTGGAATGTTGTAAACGTGTATATTCTGTTATGCGTTTGAACATGAAATTAGTATTGTCATGTCAAATACCTTAATAAATATGAGAAAACCAATTTTGGCAAGTCGTTAAATGTCCATGAATTTAGCTCACACCTTATGATTTCAAGTTTGTTTCAAATTTTCCAGTCGTGCTCGTATTTTTGCAAAAAAAAATAATGTTGCCATGACTTATGCCCAGTTTTTTTTTTTTGAACGCGAGGTGGTCGTGCGCGAACTTTTTTAGTCCGCACGAAGTTTTTTTGTACCGATACGTTATTGCTTCTTGCTGCCTTCGATACGGAGCTTGATATACATTGCGCAACTTACCTCAATAGACGGTGACTCAATAATAGGCGGCGGCGATGGTGTAACGGTTAGCGTGGACTATTACCCAACAAGTTGGGGGTTCAAAACCCGATCGAAGCGGGATTGTATTAAGGGCAAAAAAATCTTCATAGCCTTCCTTCGGAGGGGAAGTAAGCCGGCTGCCCATGTTCGTAAGATTTCATTGCAATGTAAAAAGATCTTCAAGCCTAAATGAGCTTGGCTAAATTGAAATCGCTTTTTCTCGCCCAATGAAATACTCCTTTCTCAGCTAGTTGGTGAAAAAGGAGCGGTACGAAATTTGCTGGTCAGACGGAGAGAGCAGGCCTAATGGCCTGAGTCTCGCCACGTAAAATAAGGCATTCAATTCAATTCAATTCAATAGAGAGGACAATGGTTAGTGGAAGAATATGAAAACATCTGAGTGGTATTACATGATTTACTATGGAAGGAATGATGGGAGGGAAATGTGAAAGGATATACCGAGTCAACTAATCATTTAGTTAATTAGAAAATAGATGAGCCTGGTTCATTCAAATGAGCTAAAAAATAAAATCTTGCAAGTACCACGGGCGTTAACTGCTTGGAATGGTTTAGCGGCGACAAAAGCCTGAGGGTTTTTGGCTGCCTCAGTCCAGCGCGACTACTAGCGTTGTATCTTTTGCTCGAAATGTTTATAGAAAGAAAAGCAAGTGAGTTATGTTTTCTGTTTCATGTATACACATTTCAGCGGCAACGCTGACGCCAGCATTTTAGTTCATTCATCACACCATTCACTCGCACTGCCATAATCTCAAATTCGGTGAGACAGGACCACATCCATAAATAAATTCGTACACATTTGTACGGTCACTAAGAAAATCAAAGATAGTTTCTTCTAGAATCAACTTTCCAATAAACGTTTGAACTTCGGCGATTTTTGTTAGGATTATTTTACAACTTGTGTCCAGTGCAGTAGAAATTGAGATATGCGCTCCAATATATCTTTCTTTGAATGTCATTAATTCCAAGTCGAGGGGAAAGTTTCAGCGGCCGAACCAACGACCAGCCACGCAGCTGCGCGCGGAGAAAGAGTCGGCCGCGGAAGAAAGGAGAAGTAATGCGGGATATTGGGCACACTTTGTGGGCGGGTTGGAGCAGAGCCTGTGTGCGGAGCCTCTTAGATTTTCTTCATTAGACGCGCACTAACAACCCTTACGATCCGTATTTTCACTCTTCTTGGTTTGAAGTCTCAAGGATATAGTTGCCACATTTGCTTTCAAGATAAAGGTGGAGAAAAAGAAGAAAAATGAAAGAGAGGAAAGATAGTAAATAATTTTGCTGGCAATTTAAGATTGCTGTGAAGGAAAATAGATCTTGGATACACAATGTTTGAGCAATTCTCTTTAAGTTTTTTTTTAAGGTTTAACTAAGAGAAGAAAATACTGTCATCTTGTCGGCAGAGTAAATCATTATTCAATGAATCCAATGTTCAGACCTGTTCTTTCAACTTAAAAAAAAGTGTTAAATTAAATTATTCTGATATGAAATCAAAAAAGAAAAAACTACTGACGCTAATTTTAAATTAATAGCTAATCCCAAGCATAGATTTCAGAATGCAAGTGCATTTTCACCGAAAAGAGACCAGAAATGTCTCCTTGTGTTCTCTTCGATTTGTGTATTCCCTAGACATTCTAAATCTTATGAACCACCTCTCATCTGAGTTAAATATTCACTGCAACGCCAGACTCAAAAATACTGAAAATTTATCACTTTTCATTCAATAAAATAAAATTGATGTTTCCGATGGAGACAAAACAATAATATATAGGAAAATAGTGAAACTACAGCAGCATATACTTTATCATTTTATCTGTAACGGATATGTAATATTATAATAGGTCGTCAATAACTTGTCACAGAAGCTATGTAGATCCACTAATACAGCAAACAACCTGAGACCAGATTTAAGTAGTTGCGCATTCATTAATTATCATATTCATTTTTCTTCTATTCCTTTAATTAGCTTATTGTCCTATTTCTCCTACTGTTGTGAAATTAATAAGAAATGCGTAGAATATAATTAATATTTCGCTTGCTGATAGGTTCCCAATTCCATACCTAGTCTTCCTCTGTAAATCTTCATCCAAAACAACAAAAAAGAGCACTTATGTCGTAATATTAATGTCTTCCGCACGTATCTCAGAGCTCAAGTTGAACTTTCTCGCCGAAGAGTATAAAGGGGGAGAATTGCTGCAAATACACAGCTAAGAAGAGTACTTGTGTTGCAGTACAATTTTGTCTTCCCGTCCCCTCCCAGAACTCACGTTGAAAACCTCTTACCGTATCTGCTCACAGTGCTTCAACCGAGGGCTAGATCTGTTTAGGCACCCCCGTTCATTAATTACCGCCATACATTATAATTTATCTTCGATTCTTTTTTATTTATCCGACTGCGGCTTCCTTCTCCATTCTCGTAATTAATTTCTGCCCCAGTAATTTTCTCTTGGCGCCGCGTTGCAGCCTCGCCGGTCGATGCGCGGTCCCATTCGGGGAAGCGCGTGGATGGGAAGACGAAGCGAGATGAGAAATCTGCATTTTCCGAGCCGCCCGCGTGGGGGGCGGTCCTTTTGAACGCTCGTCCGCGCTAATTAGCTACCGTCGCGGTGATTTCGCTCGTGATTACTACATATTTACACATTGGCACGTTCATTTCTGCACAGATGGATGACCAAATTTGCGTTGGGTGTGTTTATTTTGTGCGTTCTTTTTTGTTGTTGATTCCTCTCTCTTTCGTTGAAGAAAATTAATGTTCCTTTAACTTTTTTTACGTACGCCTCTATAGTGTGTGCTCGATTTTTTAATTGAAATTTTATTTCGTTGAGAGTGAGATCAGTTTTTATTTAATTATCGCGCAGTGAATCAACGTTGTCAAACTGGAAATTTGTATATGCTTAGGCTAATATTCATTTATTAGGTTTAGCGGGCTTTAGTAAAAATAATCCATGGTCTTTTGTTGTAACGCGAGAGATAAGTAGCTTTATATTTAGACGTGGAACTTCTGCAGCCACCAGTTCAGTGTTTCATTCGTTGTGTGGAATTTTATGGAGATTTATTACATTTAATAATATGAAAATTGGTCGCCTGCTGAAACTCTTTCACGCAAATCCCCTGTAATATTCGTGATGTTATCATATTCATGTATTCTCCCGTCTTGTTTTTCGCTTCGCGTCCAGATTTCCTTTGGTGCGTCCACTTCATTTTGCAGCGCTCCGCCGTGACCCTCGCGGGAAATTTTAATATCCAGCCGATATAGCTTTATTTATCGTAATGAAGGCAACGAGCGCCCGGCTGGTTATGCTCACAGTCGTTGGACGCAGGCCCCGTCGCGTGTTGCGACCAAGTGACCGCGACCTGCGGTTATAAAGGTCGTAAGTTTCGTTACCCCAGGCTGTTATGCCAGCGTAAAGCCATTATGACATAATCATCAAAGCAGAACTTTTACGGAGTAGGAATTTAAATCGGAAGACGGTATTATGAAAGGTATGATTTAATATATCAGTGAAATTGACAAGAAACGAATTTTATTGCAAATCACGATAAAATAAATAAAGGCAAGGTAAATAAACAAATTTGAAATGGAACCATTTGTTGACAAATTATATTTTAATTTACTATTTCGTGAGCTCATTTTTCAGTACTGAAGTGCGGAAAGTGTTTTGCATAAAATTTGACCTTCTTACGTAGATAATTGTCGATTGAGATGTTTTTGATGTGTTTTTAAGAAAATGTTCAATATTTGTGTCAATTAAAGTCTGTACAAAATCGAAGTGAATGAACAAAATAAATAATATGTATCAACAAATAGAACATTCGTTGACAAAAAGGAAACAGAATTCAGAGGTTTTTTAAAGCCTTCCAAAAATGTTTGTAAATTTTTGCTTTCCGTAAACATGCCAAGATTTTCCATTCACTAATGAAGTAAATCGTGTTTGCTAGGGCGAACATTTAACTAAGATTGTCTTATGTAATTCACATTAAATGTTACTTGCAAAGGTATAAGTCTTCTTTTAAATGGAACCATCCTCCCATCTCTTCAACTGGCCTATTTGTCATTTTCAAATTTAAAAAATCTCAAATATATTTAAAAATTAAAGTTTAATTAGGGTTTTTAATATATTCCATTTTTGTGTAATTTCAGTGAACGGAAAACGTTGGGACCAAACACGTACAGCAGTTGACTGTACTCGTTAACCAACTTCGCTGGCGCGTTCTTTAAACATAACGCTCGTGCAGTTAAACATAGCTACGCTCCCTAGTTGCATGAACAGCAGTTAACGTAAATAAGTTAATAAATTTAATTACATTAAATGAAAAATACGTTCGTAAATTCCGTTTCGCGCGTCAGAGACGTTTCCCTTATGCTGTGCACGCGCATTAGCCCTGTGTCAACTGTGCTCTCCCCAACGCAACGTTTTGCTGCTCCGCCTCGCTTCGCTTCGCGAGAGTCAAAGAGCTCGCGACAGACAGGCGGAGGTGACAGCGTCGGGGAATCCAAGGGGAGTAATAGAAAAGAAAAGCTGCCGACCGCATCCAATGGCGTCGCGGAGGGCGGGACTTGGAGTCGCGGAGACTGATCATAAGGCCAGAGATACACGAGCGTTGAGAAACGTACGTCGTTGGCTTTGTTTTGCGACGTACGAATTTGTCGTCCGTTGGTCGGCAGGTAACATGGGCACGATCACCACCGCGCAACAGTCGTCATTTGTCCAGTGACCTTAAACTAGCGAACATGAATATCCCGGAGTTAGCGGTTGTGTGTTACATTGAAATTAAACTTATAAAAAAGGGAAGGTTAGTTCATCTCACTATTGATTAATATTCCGGCAAGACTATTTAGTCCAGCAGTTGCGCTGGCGGGGCAGGTCGTCGCGGGGCGGGGCGTTCTGCGGGCGGCGGGCGTGGCGGGTGCGTGAGTCGTGCTGCGGGAACGTGCGTAGCGCAAGCAATGCGCGGGCAAATATTTGGCAACGTTCCTGCCAATGGGAACGAAGATGATAAACGCGGGGCGAAAGTGCCAGAGGCCGGCTGGGAGTGGAGCGGCGCGGGGGGGGGAGCAGCCGGGGCGAGCGTGGCGGGCGGCGCGCTTGTCGGCGAGCCTGCGTCGTGGCATCCGCATGGCACAATGGGCGGTGCCGCGAGAACGCGCTTCATTATTGAGCGGGGCCGGACCGTCGGCGGGCCCGCAGGTCGCGAGCGCGGGCACGGGGGAACACCGCGGCGCTTAATGGGGGCGCCACCTGTCACCGCCGCCGGTCCGCCCCTCCCCGCCCGCCCCAGCTCTATTCAAAGCTGGCCGTGTGCGCCCGCCCTCTGGGCCTCGGGCTTGGCGTCTCATCGGCTCCGCCGCCGCCGCCTGCACTTCTGCGCTCTCTCGACTTCCGCTCCACTTTCTCGCTGAGTCCCGCCCGTTTCCGGTCCGGTCCTCTCCCCTCCCACTTCCTTCCCCGACGTCCTGTTTCCGCCTCGCCCGCCCCCGCGCGTGTCCTGTCGTCGCCCTCTCGTTTGCGCCGTCAACCTCTGAACGCGTCCCCCGTTACGCACGCCTCAGCCCCCGCGCCCCTCTGAACCGCGCCGCCACTCCCCAGTTCCCGGCCGTCCCCATTTCACTCCTCGCTTCCCACGGTCCCTCGCAATTCTCTCCGCCCCGCATCGTCCCGCTCGTGCGGCTTCTGCAAACCACACATTTTTGCCTCGCCCCCGCCCGAGCCCGCCCACGCCGCCTACCGCTGTGTAAAAAAAGCCCTGCCTGACATCCGCTATAATTTTCCATGCGCCTCCCGCCCTCCTCAATCCCGTCGTCCTCCCGGTTCCGCGAGTTTTGTCGCGTCGAACGCCTTGCCCTCGATTCTCGCCGCCTGACAGCTGCCGAGGCTTCTCGGCCGCCACGACGCTTCCGCTGGCGTAATCAGCCTGCCGGAGGAGAACGGCGGCGGGCGGTGGCGGGGCGGCGGGGTGGGCGGGGCGGGGCAGCGGCGAAAGCGGGCCTAGTTGGGAGACACGACGCTGAGTACGCTGGAACGGGGAAGGCTTAGAGACGTCCGGGCATAGGGGTGGCAGGGCTGTTGTGGCAAGAAAGGGGAGCCAGGAAGTGGGTAGAGGTTGGGAACGGAGGGGGCGCAATGATGGCGGTGGAGAGAGCAAAAAAGGAGATCGAGGTAACGAGCGTCAAGGGGAGGGGAGTAGCTAAGACGGGAAAAGAGAGTGGGAAGTGGGAGCAATTCAGCGGGAGAAAATAGGGGCATGTGAGGCGTCAGTAGTAGGGAAAACGACAGACACAAATTGAAGAGGGGCAGGACGCGTGGAATACGATGTCATTGTGGCTTGGGGCTTGGGTATTAAAAATGAACCTCATTTTGGTTGGAATATTCGTACCTGATATCTCTGACGCTCCGGGTTTCATTCTCGATGGAGCAAAGACTACCGTGTACGGTTTTTGCAATTGTCCACTATATGTTTGCTGTGTCCGCTGAGAAAATTACTTCTCAGATTATAAGACCGGAATACGGCATGGGGAAGTCAACGTGGTAATCACATGTCCCCGTTAACGCGGCCGGCCGCGAGGAGAGAGGCCGCGGCAGGCCTGAGCCCGTTCTCGGAACGTCGCACCAAGAACGTACATACGAAGATGCAATGTCACGCCTATTATTATAAATGTATTTTCAATAAAATGCATTGTCGCAGAAAATTACTCTTGTGTAGTGCGGGCGTGTTTTTGCTCTATTTCAAGAATGGCAAATACACACGAATTCAAATGGCGACGAAGCCTACGTGCATGGGTAGGCAACTGGGGTGGCGGTGTGGAGAGACGGTGGCGCGGGAGCATCATCAAGGAAGATGAAGGTGTGCGAATCGGATAAGTTTTCGCAGTTGTTGATATCATGCATTAGAAGTTAACTGGCGGAGCGGCGAGTACATCAGGACAGCGGGGATCTGGAGCCCGTGGAACTTCGGAATCAATAAACGAGGCCGCTGCCGTCCGAGCTACAGGAGTCGGAGAACAGTTATCTTTAATTGTGAAATAATTTGCGAGTTGTGCGTTCCGATGCTTTAACGTGGTTGGCGTGGACGACACGAGCGGTAGAAGGGTGGGACGGCAGGCGAAGGCGGTGTGTGGAAGCTGGCGGTGGACACAGTGTTAGCGGGGGAAAGGCGAATGGCGGGGAGGCGCCGTTAGAAGAAGCCCTGATGGGCATGGTTTTTTACGGGGCGGTCAAGACAGAACTAGGTTCAGGGCTAGCAGACGAAGGTGGTGGGGGAAAAGGGGGTCGGGTCGGGTCGGGTCGGGCTCGGGTCGGGTCGGGTGGGACGCCGGCCACAGAAGGGATTGACATGAGGGAGGCGCGGGCGAGCGGGTAGTGAGAGAATCTGGGGCGAGGTAGATAGATAGATACGTGGGGGTCGGGAAGCGGAGCGGGTGGAGATGTTGGTCGCGGAAAAGGAGAGGAAGATGGAGATAGAAGGTGGGTAGCGAAACACGACGAGGAATACGGAATCGCATAGTTGGGTGATATGGGAGGCGGATGGCGGGTCGGATGCGGTTTTCGGATGGCGGGTGCCGGATGGCGCGGTCGGATGGCGGTCGGATCGCGGGTCGGATGGGCGGGTCGGATGGCGGGGCGATGCGGGGCGGATGGCGGGGCCGGATGCGGGCGGACTTGGCGGGGCGGATGCATCGGGCGGTGGGGGGCGAGATGGCGGGGCGGATGGCGGGGCGGATGCGGGCGAGGATGGCGGGGCGGATGGCGGGGCGCGCAGTGGGGCCGCAAAGCAGAAGGCGACGAGGCGAGCGCCAGGAAAGGATTCTGGAGCGGGGCGGAGGCGTGCCGGGGGCGGCGCAGACGAGCAGCGGCGGCACCTGTCGTCTCCGGCCGTGGCGCCGCGCCGCCGCTTTTTCCGCGGCGCTTAACCGGGCGCGTCGCCTGTCGCCGCGTCCACTCGCACGGCGCCGTAGGGGGACAGCAGCCACGCGGCGGCGCGACCCGCCTCTCTCCCTCCACCCCTCCCCGCATCACGCTCCGCTGGGGCCCGACTGTACCCGCCCAGGCCTCGGGAAAAATCCGCGCGCCCGGCACGCCCTGAGAAGGAGCCACGGGGCTTCCACATTACACGAATCGCAGGAATAACGGACAGCGCAAATGTAAAATTCTCTCAAAACATGTTTGTGTCAATTCTCTGAAAGATCATTAAATAAAATATTATGTGAAAATTTTTAAATATGAAAAATGTTTACCTCGGACCTGAAACGATTGTAAGAACTCTATTGAAGAAATGCACCCAAGGGTTTCCAAATAAAGCTGTCGCTAGAGCAACCGAGAGTGCAAATGAGTGATTCTCTTTTCAAAATGCATTACTACGAACTCCGAAAAATAACTGAGTAGACACATTACCAACACTCTTCTCTCAAAAAATATGTTTGAAATAAGAGAATCTGTCTGAAATTGTTTCCGTGATAAACGGATGATAAAATTCAACTGTGAGTTGTTTGTAACGCATTTTAAGAGAGTTGACATGTCAAGCCTAGTTTTAGCTAGTTATTTTTGGCATAAATTATGGCCAACAATGATTGTTGTAGGCAGACATGTCGTAAATGTAGAGGAAAATAAATTGATTTTTATAACGAGCAATGAAAAAACCTCTTCAAAGAGACATTTTTGGGGAAAAGGTCCCCTCCTAAAATAATTTTCATTTTATAAATATGATTTAACGAGTGAAATATGTATGACAGAACTAAACTTTTCCCACGTTGAGGTAATAAGATATAAATCTATAATTTGTATTATTAAGCTAATTTTATTTAGAGTTGTTAAGTATATTGCATCCTCAATTCACAGCACGCCCTTTTTCGAAATTTTCTTAAATAGCAATGAAATTTCAAAGAATAGCATAGAATTCTTCGCTATTCTCGTGATCTGTGAAGCACAGTCAGTCAGAGCAAACCAGCAGATCTATAACCGGAAGTTTCAGGCAAGTTGAGTGCCACTTCAGCGCAAGTCGTATAGGAGTACACATTACTGTGAGACCAGTCACAAAGAGCAAACACGCCGTTTCGTGATACGACCGCCGTTCATGGCGCTGTGCCTTTAAGGTCGACCAATCGTAAGTCATTCCCTGGCGTACGAGGCGTTTGGTGCGTTGACGCACTGCCTCGAGAATACAGGACATCGCATGTACGTTAGGAGATTGCTCGAGTGGAATATTACATCAAGATACTAAAACACAAATGGAAATGCGGTAATATCTTGAAAACAATTAATTATATACGAAGTATTAAAAATAAGCTTTTGTATTATTTATTAGTGATTACGACTTTACATTTTTTTAGATGGAGGAAGAAAAAATAAATTGGAAAATAAAGAAAACAGTTTGAGGAATAAAAATCGAACAAGTCACGTGAAAAAAATTATCAATTTGGGTATTATGAAGATCACAATGCACTCGAATTACATAATGAAGTAATACTTTAGCAAGGTAATTGTCGCTTTAAATAATTGATAAAATATTATACTTGTTCTAATAATAATTTAGGGCAAATAATTATGTATATTTTACATAATAGTAAGAATGAAGTTCTTGTTTTACAACAAGCTGCTTAAATATTCAAGAAATATCTTCTCTGTCAACGTTAGCATGTGATGTGGCAAGTCCTAAAACATTTAGGTTTCGTTGAAGGCGATGTGCTGTAACGTTGACGTTTATTATAAAAAACAATACAACAATGTCAACTCACCCATTCGAGTTCATGTGCATTTCATTAATTGGCATTAATTAGTTCGCGTAGTCAATTCATAATGAATAAATATTTGTCAATATATGGTTTTATTACATGTAACATGAATTAGATATCGAGATTTGTCTTTTGCGAAGATTCTTTATCGAGGATTTGCGGATACATAAAAATATGTTTTAAATCATTTATTTTATTTTGATAACTAATTTTGGAACCCATTAATTGGTTAAATGAAATTACAATTGAAACATTAAGAATTTTGCAAGTTATTTTACAAACCCTCTTTTACTAAGTGACTGTTTTTCGTGATAAAACAACGTTTTGTCATCATTGTCTGATATCTTACAATTTTTTAATACACGGAGGAATCGATTTGAAATAATCCTTTATTTTTTGTAATTTATATCGATTATTACAAACGGTTTGCTATAAGGCTCTAAGTGAAAGAAAAACAAAAATCGTCTGCAGCCATACCACAACACCACCACCCCATATACCTGCCGCTCATCCCGCCACACATGTCCTTGGCTGATTCGCAGCGCTGCCACTTCGTTGCCAAACCGCAATCTCTCCCACTACCATCCTTGCCGCTCCCGACTCCCCGCCACCCGCCTCTACCACGCCACCTCCAACCCTACATTCTGGCACTCCTCTACCTTCAACTTCGTCACCCAATTCCACCACCCTCGATCTTAACCACCCTCCACCTCGCTCATAATCCAAGTTCTGCCATTCTCACTTCCCATTACCATAGCCATCCTGTCATCCGTCACCTCCAATCACCATCACTTCCAGCACCACCTTCCGCCATCCATCGTCATCACATCCATTTCCATACTCCGTAACGCATCGCTCAATCATCACCACCACGTCCTCCACCATCCTTTCCCCCGATCACCCACATCACCCCCATTATCACCACTTCCAAAACCATCCTCCGCCAGTCATCACTCCTACTTTCAACATCATCCTTCACCACCCGACACCCCCACTATCACCATTTCCAACACAACATCTGATTCCCTCACCACCACTCTCACCACTTCCAACACGTGGCGCACCTTCACTTTTCCACGTTGCCCCCTCGTCTACTCCCACGCCCGCGTCGCTCCCTGAGCAGGCCTGCGCTCAGCTCCAACCTTGCCCGCCGTCCCGGCACCGTCATCGATTTTCGCCCAACTAATCAACGGGCGATCGGGCGCACTCCATTTGCCGCTTTTGCGCTTGGGACGACAGGGTTTTGCCCCGGGCCCAAAGGGCGACGCAGGGGCGGCGGCCAAATCTCATTGCGAAAATCCATTCGTTTCCCAAATTGTTTTGATTCGTACATTTGTAATGAAGTTTTTTTATGCAATTTTTTTATTTTCCGTTGTCGGTTTTGGCGTTTATGCACGAAATAAGACAACGTTACGTACAGATGTTCCAATTTTGAACTTATCCAACCAAAAGAAGGGGGCCGGAAAAACAAGAAGCGAAGAGGTTGGAACATTGAGATTCTACATCGTAAAAGACCAAGAAGGGGAAGAATTGAAATGTGATCAGTAGCTCGTTATTATTCATTACAGGAGGCTTCTAGCCCCTTTCTGCGATGGGCGCCTTCTTTCACAGCTGCTTTTTACAAAGAACGTGTTTTTAATGCAAACTTTGTTTTGCAATTTTGCAGCTAACAGAAACACGAAAGTGTTAATATTACTTAATACATTTATAAATTATCTGATCTATAGTACACAACCAATTTATATGGAACAATATAGGAATTAACTCTTGTTAAAATAGGAAGATTTTCTCAAATGTTACGCAAGATATTTTTCTGCTACAACATATGGAGATTAAGTATTTATTTGATAGACATTGAAATCAAATAAGATTGGGCAAAAAATGAAGACATAGAAGACGCCGCTATATTAATAATAATCATAAGGTCGATGCTAACTTTTTCCAAACTGGGAGATAGATACAAATTATTCAAAGATTTTTTTTCTTGCTAAAGTAAAATTGACTTTTCCATTATTATATGTACTCATGGGTAAATGCAAAACTCTTTGATTTTAAAAAGAAATCTGCTTTGTACGCTATGTAATTTTTTTACCTGTAAAAATAGTGTGTATTTGTTCATCCACCTCTGACAATAATTCTTTTAAAGCTCGGCAGCCACTTATTTTTATATGATTTGAAATGTGATACACATTCAGGTTTGACATAAACTATTTCTTATTTTTGATACGTTTTTTATTGTTAATATGCGTTAATGAATTTTCTTTATTCTTCAAAAATATAATATTGAACACGTAGAAAATAAATAAGATTTTTACGCATTAAGCCCTAAATTCTTTTAATCTAGGTGGAAATTGATTTTTATCCGCTCCATTTGCATATTTATATTACCGTATTTTGTGTGAAAAGTTACGGCAGTATTTTCACGAAAATAGAAATATATATTAGTGTTACTACGTTCATTAATTCTTTATTCATTAGGGATATTTAGATTCAAATATATGTCGCTTAATCCATTGGCAATAACACGTTTAATTAGAGGAATTATTTTGGTAAAAAATGTTTTCCGAATTGCCGTAAATGGGAGTTGTGGGATACCTGAGTCCAGTTTAAGTTAAAAATTACAAGGGATTTTTCGGATAGACAATATCACAAAGATCACTGTTACAAATTTTATTCTTTATAAAACATCTCATTTAAGAATTTCAGACAAATTTTAATTTCAGAAGTCAATAATATAAACTTGTATTTCACTTCCTCTTTTAAGTGGTTTGGAAAGGTTTGGTTATGTAAAAAAAAGCCCATCCCGAGAAGAAATTACACATTATGCCGGTTTCTGTTATCAGAAAGATTTTTTTTTACGTCTGTTCGCCCATTGACAATACATGCGTCTGAACCGTTCACAGAATTTTCTCCAAAATGGATATTCTCCGACCGATCTGACCACTCGAGGCCCCTCGAGGTTGTGACGATTTTAAAGTTTTTTAGGGATTTTATTTACGAAGCCCTAGGAGAATACAGAATTATTGTTCGAAATTGTTTCTTTAAATTTGAATATCGAATATTGACAAGTGCGCATAAAAACAGTTTCAATTTTCAGTAAAACCTGTGATAGTTCTAAAATCTCGAGAATTAAATCTTTTGGACCCCCTCTTAAAACTGCTTTATTGAAGGTAGAGATTTTTCTTACTGAAATATTTATTCCTCATGTTTTATCATCAAATAATTTTACATACGTGTTTTTTTATCATATTAGTAATCTTTGTGTAATTTGCATTTACTCATTTGATTTTTTCAGGCGATAGTTGAGTATTTTAGTATTAGGTGACAGTTACCAACAAATCGGAAAAATATGTTATGATAGCATATAGTTTTTATATGAATGTCATTAATTTTGGAACCAATAAATTGTACACGTATTACGGGTTAAAATCAAATTCTTTAACCTTAGATTCTACTAAATATATTATAATTTGTTTTGTCTTAACTGAAATGTATTAACGTAGTAATTAACTTAATAAACAATTTTACGTTTGATGTTATTTTTGTAATGTTGGGTTAACAGCTCCATGAGAGAGAACTACTGGTTCAGTGCCCGTTACTGAGGAATCTTTATGGTTAATTAGTTTAACTTCTTACACATTGCTTTTTTCAGATACGCGTGTGTAACGCCCTTCATAATGATTAGATATAAAATATGCAATTTAAAAACGGGTCTTCTAAGCGAGTAAAGAGTCATAACATCATTGATACATCTGATTGGGAATCTTCTCAGCAGTCGCCCAGAAAAGCAATGTAAAATACGAAACGTGCCAGTCGCTCCGTGTCACACACACACACACACACACACACACACAGACTCGAGTGGGAGTCTGAGGACCGCTCCAGATGCGAAGCAGGAACGTGGCTCGCTGGGCGGTTATTGATAACAACAAACCCATCGACGTCAGTGCCACATGGCGCCATCGGCGAATCCCTAACGAGAACTTTTCAGAG
>BOPP01000023.1:428476-440525 GCA_017312745.1 Gryllus bimaculatus | reverse complement strand
CCTCCCCTTCCCCCTTCCCCGCCCCCACCGGCCGCGCAGAGCAGAGCCGCGCGGGTCCGCGGGCGGAGAGGCGCTTTCGATCCGGAGCGACCGCAATCTCCTTACACCACGTGAAAAAAAACGCGGGAAATGAAACTTTTACCAAAAAATGTAAATTTATTTAAGATGGCGAGAGTAAAAATCCGACCAAGAAATAACTGACACCAAGATCCTAGGAAATTGAGATGAAGGTTTTAGAAGATATTAGAAAAAGTGTAATGTCAAATGTGATGTGATTATAAAATGGCACACAAGAACAGTATAAAACTTGAATGTAACATTTCTTTCAAAACTTGTTTAAAGGAAAGAAATTTTGCAAGTCACTTAACTTTGCTGAGATGTATTTACCTTTTAATTTATTATTAGGGATAGTATTTAGAATTGACGGGATATTTATCACTTTATTCTATTAGACATGGAAAGAAATTAATTTTAGGTGTAGTATATGTCCATACTATCCTGCGCTACTCTGTATCAGACCTATTCTTTCGAAATTCATGTGTGAAATTTCATAAAAATTGGAATAACTATAGTGTTTCATGCAAAAACAAGCATTATTCTTTATATAATAAAATAATTTTAAAAAAGTAACCTAAATCAATAACGACAAACGATTTTTCCATTCAATGAAAACACCACGGAAATCGGTTTAGGCGTTCCCCATGCGCTGACCCTGGCAAGCAGACATGCAGATGTGATTTATTAGGATACCCATTTGAATATTGTGTTTTCTTACAAACGTGTATCAACATAAATAGAAATAATGTTTGAATTTATTTACACTCAAATTTTTAAATCTAAAAATCCTACCCCTCCTTAAATTTCAAATTCAACGTGGACAATGTGTAATGTGTTTAATGTTCCTTGCGCCCATACGAAAAGCAATGTAATTAATTACATTTTCTCAAATACCTTTTATTTATTACGTGATGATCAAAATCATCCCACCATGGTTTTTTATTTCATTACTCAGCAATCGCCTTAGGGCGCAACCTCGATCGCCTTTGCAAAACAAACGTTTCTCATCTTCGACAAACGAGCGTTGGCAACGCGAGTAAACTGATCCCAAGCCTCTCTTTGTAGGTTCTCCAAAGTGCACCACACTTCAGGGCATAAAAACGTAACAAATGTAATAAAGAATAGTTGTACCTCTTCCCTCATATTCCTGTTTTCTCTCGTTCGCGCGGACCCTCCTTCTGTGGTTTCCCTTCGAGCACGGTCACCCAACTTTTGCCCCTCTGGATTGACACACGCGTAAGAGAGCCCCGTGGAAGCGAGAGCCCCGTGGAAGCGAGAGCCCCGTGGAAGCGAGAGCCCCGTGGAAGCGAGAGCCCCCAACGTGTACACTCATCTCTTCATTTTTCCCGTGCCTCCGACCCGAAGCCTCTATTCCCCTTCTTCGTTCCTCTCGCTACGAGACGGGAGGTCTTACTCCATCGTCCACTCTTCATATGCAACGGGGACGCGCAACGGCCGCAACAGGTTCGCGACGGGGATCAATACGAAGGTTAATGCTGAATCTCTGGGCTCGGGCAGCGGCCCCGCTCGCCACGGCGGCGTTACGGCAAGCGTAGAAAAATGGCCTAGTTCCGGCCACGACGCGCCGACGACGCTGAAAAAAAGACGAGGATCTGCGAGCTCGGTTTGCGTGGTTGAGCTGCGACGGATCGCCGCGAATGTTGGCCGTGTTCAGTATTAATAGCTCCAGTTATAATAATGACAATAAAAACACTATTGATTAAAAATCTCGAATAATTTATCGAAACAGTGTACTACAAGCTTCCCTGCAAAAGCATTATTACCGATCGATACTTGTGCGATTTAGCAAACATGACATTATCTAGCTCAATAGAATTGAGGTTTATCTGATTGTTAACTGTAATCCATCAGTACATGCCGAATAGAAACTAGTAGTAATACAGAATGGCACAAACCCTCTCGTACTACTATATTTCAGTTGGTCTTCAATCTGGGCTAACTTTTCGCTTTTGCCCAGTCTCTTCCAGTTGCTACCTACCGACGTCTAGGACCTAAATATCAGATTTTCTAAATTTGTCGGTTTCCTAATAAAATAATAGAACTAGTGATGCTACAACATATTCTAGTAAAACAGGGTGCTACAACAGATACTTTCACGCGTTATTTATAACTTTTGCAATTTTCGAAAATTCAGAGAGAGTCACGGAAAATGGGACATGTGCCATTTCTATGTGTGTTGCTCTATCCAAGAAACAAATTTATTGAAGAAATTTGCACCCATTTTTGAGATATTTATTGTGCCAATTTCAAGCCGAAATTATGCAAAAGCTCTTATTTCAGAAAAGTGTGCCTGACCTTATTCGTATAACTATTTTTATAATAGATTACAACAAGAAACCAAGCTAACTTACAAAATTGTCCAGTTTGATTCACCTGACACATTTGATATAGCTGCTTCTCTGGTCAGAGTTCAAAAATTTTGATATTTTATGAGTAACTTGTATCGACCATTTAAAGCTGGGAAAATACCTTTACTAATCACAAACTTTTTACAATGAACGTTTCAAAACTATCAACGCATAATGAAACTTTATCATTCATTGTGAGCTACTAGCATTATTCGCATATTCCATTTTTCAACCTCTCACCCATCAGCTGTTTGTCTTTAGGACATTTAAATGCTGGCATAAGCATGAAATGCATTGCAATACTTCCTTCTTAAATCCCACTAAGAAATAATTTGTTATAAAACGATTCCAACCAATGTACTTGAAATACAACCACAATGTAAGTACTAAACCATGAGAGCATGCGTATCATACCAAATTTCATTTGAATAAAAATCTCGTTCTTCAATAATGTAGTGGAACGAAGGAACATCAAATTTCAAATTTTTGTAATCGGTGTCCCATCTGTGGGTAGCGGGCTGTGGTGGCGGGTCACCTTACTGACCTCTGAACCTCCAGTGCGCGCGTTTGATCCCGGCTGAGGTGCGATTTTCAAAGGGCGAAAAATCCCACAGTAGTCATCTCACTCTTGTAGCATGTAAAAGAATCTCGGCGGGTGCCCGACAAAATGAAATCACTCCGGCACTGTGTGTTCTAACGAGATATCATTTTCTCCCAAACAGATTGCTTGGGAGTAATTAAACAAGACTGACCTCTTGCGGTGAAAGTGTGTCACAGTCAGGAGTATAAGGGTCGCCTCGGAGTGCGTCTGCAGGAAGAAAGTCCGGTAGACGCAAATAACTTGTCGAAAAAATGCAGAAAATCAAAAATTGCCCATCTTTTATTTTCAAATAAGAATTAGTTTTTAACCATTGAGGAAATATTTTTGTTTAACGTATGTTTGCATCATAAATAGAAAAAAGAAACGGGTATAAAAGAGAAGTACAACATCTGTGAAGTGTGACTAGTGCCATAAATGAAACCTACAGTAATATTTCATCCTTCGCAAGGTAGAGTCCAAATTTTAACTGCTGATTCAAAGAATAAAATTTCCAAACAATCCTAGAGAGAGAAAGCAGTTTTAATTATTGTTAATTCTATAGGTACTTCATATCAAACACAGTAAGTTTCACAAAAAAAACGACTAATTGTAAGATTAAAATAATCAGAGAAAACTTCAAGCATATGTTTAAAAAAAAAGAATTTTCATCGCAAGTGCCATGACCTTATCGCAGCCAATTCGCGGCCACCGTGCGCACGCGTGCCAACAAACGACCTCTAACGCCGACGTTACGGCAGACGCAAGCGGAGTGAAACCTTCACTGCCGAGGTGTGCGCGATCGCGAAGGGGAACTCGCTCTCCCACCTCTCTGGGGCGTTTAAGTTGCGGGAGAACAGTGATGCAGAGGTAATCCTCATCAGAGGAACTTTGTGGCGCGTATGCCACAATAAAACCACGTTTTTGGCCATCCCACCACAAGAGTAATGAAAGTGCTCTGAACACAGGTGTGACATACACAACTGGGGGAAAGTTTCCTAATTTGGACTGATTATTTAAAATTCTTTTCCATACTCTCCAAAAATTCAATTAAAATAAACTATTTTCATAACAATGTCTAGAGTTGATACCTTCATTATATGCTAATTGCATTGTTTCTGGTATACAGAATGGATAACAAAATTAAAGAATCTGAAACTGCCAAATCAGCCCAATTAACATAAGAGTTTGTTTATCTAATTTGGATTTTCGAATTCTGTGGTTTCTTAAGTTGGTCTTTGAAAGACATAACTAGCGGTAAAAATGGATGAACAAGTGTATTTAATGAAAATAACAAAAATAACATTAATACAATATATCAAGATAATAAAGAACTAGGGATTCTACTGAATGACACAGACTTTCACGTACTAGCTAGTTTCCTTATTCTTCAATCATGGCAATCTTCTAGATTTTGTCTCAACGTCTTAGCTGCCATCGTTTGGCGCCTATAGGACATTTGTTAACATATTTTAAAATAAATTCTCTAATGTCCCTCTAATGGTAAAATTAATATGACTTAAAGAAAATTGTAGAAGAAGAAAACCTGTTTTTATATGCAAATTAGCGTTGAAGACATTTGAGATTTTGAGAAAATGTTAATCGAGCGTTTCTGAAAATGCAAATTTTGAAGCTCATTTTCACCATAAATGTTTGAGTTTTCGTGAAACATCATAAAACAGATTTTAAATCTCTTTCTTAAAAGGCACAATCATGTGTACAAATCACCAGTAATATAATATTAACGACGTTAGAGACCATGTTAACAAAATACTTAATTGAGTGCATTTTGTAACCAATACACAACAATGAACATTAGAAATTCAGCTATTAGCACCAGAAGCTAAAGTGACTCCGATGATTGGAAACTGAGATATTTACGAAACAATTGGTAAGCGGACTTATGTTTTAGTTATTTTATGTGCAATTCTTTGTTTTATGATGTATGCTACTGATAAACAATTAAGGGGTCGATGAATCATATATTTCTTTAGAAAAATCAATATGCAAGAAAAACATTGAAGTTCCTTTTTTAAAGCAATTCCTTGTAGACGGCCGAGTGCTCTAGAACGCGAATTCGCCCGGCACGGATCCACTGGCAAGGACCAAGGTCGTTTTCAGAGGTGATGCAACCCGCCGCACACGCAAGTATTGATGTTACTAAATTGGCGCATGGAGTGATCTCCCCCGAGCACGCATATGTATTTTAGCGCTTAAAGAATTAAGTCAATAAGTTATGCGTGTGATAATGCATGATGTTCAGAAAGGTATCCGACTTAAGCGTAATAAGACGACGTCAGCGATGGTAAGGACTGATGGGATAAATATAAGAGCCGTAGGCAGGGAACGGAAGGCTGGGAACTCGTTGATTAATTGATTAGTATTTCCTGGCGCGTCAACTGCTAAGGTCATTAGTTCCGTAAGAATTGTGTATGTTTATAGTGGGAGGTGGCGGTGATCCCACACGGATGGTGAGATGTGGCCCTGGTATATAAGTCGCTCTGCGTTGTTTTCTCCATCAGCGGAGCACCGCCCGAGCCTGGACATAATCTCCCGACAAGTGTATTTGTGTAAGTAACGAATGAAGATAGGTCAAAGACGGGGGAGGAGAGATCACACGCGGTCCGTTTCCCGCTTGTTAGGGTACTGCTCTGGCATTCACGTGGTATTGATCGGAGAAGCCACTACACCACAGATCACAGCTACAGGACGCTAGAATTCTCCCCCAGACCACAGCTGAATTCGACCTAGCTAGTGTCTAAAATCCTTCTACCGTTGGGACTCGAACCCTAGGACCTCCCGGCCAGAGGCCCTACAGTAACATCAATTGACGTCCTGAGCCACCTACGCCGGTGATGACAACATCAACGATGAGAGGACGTGTGTTTCTGCTGAATACAGTACGTTAATGAAAATGCAGCTGATACTCGGATAAAGTGAACATTTGAAATGTTTCTTGTTAGCAATTAGAACGCAGTAGTAAATAATGTGAAAAACATTTGCCGGATGTTTAATATCGTGTCTACATATAAACAAGTGGTGGAGATATTTTTACTTTTTCAAAGATCTCATGCAATAATATTTTATTTAACCAGTAGACTGAACTTGACTTGTTATGTTTTACACTTATTAAGCTCTTAACAAAGTTCCAATAAGCCTCCACAACAAAGTTCCCTTCGTATATAAGACATCAAGTCAATTAATATGCAGCTACAAAATCTAACTACGGTTCTCCGAATATTAAATCACGCCCTTGCACAATAATTCCGCTAATACAAATCTAATTTTCAAAAGAACTCGACACTTTAATAATTGTAATATGATGTACAAAAAAAGTAATAATTCATGTAGAAGATTATTAGAGTATGAGAGAGTAGAGCCAGCATCAAAAGTTCTTATGCTGAATACAAAACTAAGATATCACTGTCATCATAAGATTTAGTAATTTAACAATAGGTGTTCAATTTTATTGATAATATATTTTTGATAATATATCCTTATCAAATTGAATCGATGAAACTAAACACGTTCGTGAATAAAGAATATTTTAACTTTACTATATTGGTTGGTATTATTAGTAAACAAATCTCGTCTTATCTTCGCATATTCGTGGAAACAATATATAGAAATTTTGTAAGCCATGTTGGTAAGCACGATATAATCATTAAAAGGATGCATAATTCGATTTAATCAACGACATATTCATACAATAAGCAAAGAAAATTGCGAGAAGATGCTTAAAACATCGCCTAAAATTAATACAACTTCCAATACAGAGTTATTTGTCAACACTCCACGTTTAAATTCAAAACTAGAAAAATAGGTAGCGGACAAAGAAGATATCTGATTAGACTTGCGAATCACAAAAGAATTATTCTGAGTCTGAAAGGAGATAACATTCAAATTCTATAATCATCGAATCCGGTCTCTACAGCAGCTTTTGTTCCACTATCGATGTATCGGAACATCTGATTGCGGAGTTTAAAATGCACATGGAAATAATGCAAGGCAAGGACTTTGAGCCAGTGCCCTCTAGCTATGTTCCCGGGAGTTGTGTGCGAATTCTCGCGTAAATATGCATAAAAATAAAAGAAATTAAAGGACGTGCAATTAATGCAGCCATTCAAACTCGTTTCCAAGTGGGTACATATTCATTACATTCATGCTGTGAATAAATTATCTACATTCTTCCAGTAAATAATGTGTTGTAATGTCAGCAGTTTCATCAACATTTATAATTTTTAAAATCAGCGTAACTCACTAATGAACATAACAATTAGAAACTATTTAGCGTTGCAGAGAACGAGCAGATCAGAAATTATCAGCACGTAAGTAAGTTTCTTCTCTGTGGCCATACTCAGGCAGAACCATTTTAATAAACGATGAGGCTGATTGAGAAGTTTGCCTCATGCCAAAATATAGTAGATGGCGCATTAAACTACCGGGAAAGTTCCGGAAAATTTCGCAGAGTTTGTCTCGCTTTTACCGTAATACTTTGAAAGTTGTAAAGAATGTCAGTTCTATGTTCGCGGAACGCGAGTTGTACATTCACCTGGAAAGGAAATTCATGCAGATAATGTCAACACCAAAAATTCAAGCAGTGCTCTTAAACTAATTCAGTAATTTCAAACTGAATCATGATGTAAGAAAAAACCTGACACACTAGTTAATTTTAAATGCTATAGAGTGAAACCTGTATACCCGGTTACCCATGGTACCGGAGAAAAATATCCGTTAGAAAAGGTGACCGTTTATTTGAGGTTAATTAAGGAAGTGAATATCAGATTTAATTTTGCTCTATGCAGTAAAGGTAGTATGCATTACTTGTTAAAACATTTTTAATTACACCTTATCTACGAAGTAACGGAAGGTTTTCCACACGTGTTCGCATAAACAACTTGTATACAAATATTTTCTTCGTCGTTATTTGCTGTCATCTTGATTTTGGCTGCTAACCGAGAAGCTAGGTTATCTCTTAAATGGGGAATATTTCCATGTATCTTTTGAAATAAATCGGTTTCTCGAAAAAATAGCCGTTTGCAGAAGTGATCGTTTCATCTGATATCACTGGGATTACACTGGGAATTACGAACTGGGATATAACCCAATTCATTTACATGAATAAAATGTATGTGACTTCACACTGCTTATCATATATGACAAAGATCAGCAACTTTGTCAAGATCACCAATAACGTTAATTCACTGCAGAATTATTTGGTGTAAAGAATGTTATTATATAAGAAAAAAAATATTGAAACAAAATGTATACAAATATATTATTAATTGAGAGCATTATTTTGTATTGGGGTTAATGTCATTTATCAGGATTCAGCTTCTCTTATACGGCGTGTGTTTGTAAACGAAACTACAAAGTTCGGGAGGACCTATGTTGAAGATTGCTTGTGTAATTTATTTCACCAACATCGAAGTAGGTAAGGTGACTTAAAGCGTGATTTGGGGGAATCCACTAAGCCGGAGATTCTGATCGGCCGATTAGATCGTTTCCTCCGATCATTTCCAGACGAAGTCGATACCAGTTTCATTACAACAAATCGATTGTAAGAAACGACATCGATCTTCATTAGATGCCGTCCATTTGACTAGCGTCATTGTTTGTCTTCAGTTCCCAGCTGTCCCTTTATCTAAATGAGATGTACTAGCAGCAGCAATGAGTACACATTAAGGACACAGGAGTACAGTCGAATTCAATATTAATGCAATATCCTTACTTGAATTCCATCATTTAAATATCAGATCAAAGGCCCGAGAGAATGCGTTGCTTCTGCAAGTGGTCAAATGCTGGTTTAGTATAGAGACAAGACAATAAGTAGCATTAACCACAACTATTTTACTGTCCCTTCTTAAACACATTCAGCTGGACTGTATAAAAGACATTGATGACACAATAATCCAAAACCGTATAACGTAGCAAAATACACACATGATTCATGTTATTGTTTATATTTATTTAATGAAGTTTGTTCAAGCCATTTTAAAATATTTCTAGTTTTAGCTCAAATAAATACGTAGATGGGGAGAAAGCTGCAAAAAGAATATGTGCCATTCACTATAAAAGAAAGGAAACCAAAAGACAAGCCCAAATATACGGACACTGTATGTAAACAGCATTTAAATAATTTAATAAATTGTAAAAATTGTGAAAATGAAGTCGCAATCTATTCAAAAGGATAGTGTCTGAGTTTTCTCCGAATTATTTCTTGTAGAGGTTTCCTACACGATTAGTTTTTTCATTTAATACATTACATTATTATCAATTATTCATAACTAATGATTACCTGTTGTTTCTTTTAGATGTGGAAACAATGCGCCTTACAAAATAATAAATTAACATGTATTTTAACATAATTTGTGTTGTTTAACCCAAATAATGAAACAACAAAGTGATGAACGAAATTCACATCTCGAGCGCTGATTTTATAACACTTTTTAATATGAGGAACACAAACAAAAGCAGATCTGAACTGTTGGAACTGAAAATATATTTTGTTCCTTTATTCTATTTTTTGTTATGAATAAAAAATTATTACCGTTCATTTATTACCAAAATCGTGATTAATATACGAAGGGATAGGGGGATTGCAGAGATAACCCGCAAGTCTATAATTTTTGTCAGACAGAGGAAAAAACAGAGTTTTAGTAAAATAAGACGTGTCTTATTTTCTATACACTTATAGTTGCTTTTCAAATACATACTGTAGTTATATGAACACGGTTGTAAAGCATTTCGATCATAATATTTGTTTTAGGAGACATTCTAAAATCTTGGTCTGGATTGATTAAATGAATAGCACTAGCTTGTACCGACCTTTTCATATATTCAATTGACTAGAAATCATATGAGGTACATTTAACTCCCTTATTTCTGACAATAAAGGAGACAATGCATTGTGCAAAGCCCGGAAAATTGAAATAATTACACCGCGATTGAGACTGTTGAGCCAATGAGAGGTGAAAATTGCTTGAAATGTTTTTTTCAAAATTTATATTATAAAGAACTTAAACATTCCATGAAACTAATTAGATACAGCTTGGATAATAAAAATCACTGAATGTATTAAGTCTGCACTATTTTTGCATAAAATATAATTAGCTTCTGAAATAATTCTTACAACGATAGAAATAATTTTTTAAGAGAAACTTAACATCTAATGGTTGACTTAATTATTTATAATGCAAAAACATTTTTCTGTTCTCAAGAAAGGAGGCTCTAAGAGTTCCTGTAATTTTCAAAGACACTCAGAGCTTCTACTCACGTTATTTTAGATATTTTGTCAATGATTTATGTTATAATAAAAATATTCTTAATTCACATAATAACCTACTATTTACACTTCATAATAAGACGAGAATAATTCTTTGAGAATATCATAATTTCTAAATACTCCCAAAACGAGTTGACGTGATCATTCAAAAATAAAATATACAATCATTATTTAATGAAAAATACGCATTGAAGCAAAATGCGAACTACTAGTGTCACTTATCTACAATACATTAAAACTAGTGAGGTTTAACACGCACTCAAAAATGTGTTCCAGAAAGTAGCACGCACACTGCTCAAGAACAAAAAATAAAAAACTATCTCTTTAACACACAATAAATCAATATTTTTAAAAAAATGCCTTCCACAAAGTGTGGATATATATATATATATATATCTATATATATATATTATATTATATTATATATATATATATATATAATATGATAAAACAGTTCTTCACCACAAAAAATATAAAAAAACTGGTAACTGCTTCATAACGCAACTCGAAGTAGCAAATGTTTAATGGCGCCGTATATTCCTTGCTACGCATTACGTTTATCTGTGTCTTAGGCGTGACGACTGGAGTATGCGAATTCAGTTGTGTTATGCGTGCTATGAAAATCAAGCGAAAAAACAACATTCTCGTGTTTGGAATTTTTCAGTCGAAACGCACTGTTTCATTGATTTTTGAATTTCCCCACGAGTTCCTTGCCTGTCTAAGAAAACAATAGATACCTTTTTAAAAAGGTCAGAGCGTTGCATATGTTTTCTTTCACATCCTGCGAGCATTGGTTATCTAATATATACAAATCACATGTGTGTTTTGATTGTTTTTATGCGCTTGCTATATCGTTCATGCTGGATTAAAACAACACTTTTTCAACTTATCCCGAGAATCGTAGGTAAAGTACAATGTGAAGTACATGTATGTTGTGTCTCACAGAGATTCGCATTGATGATGATGTTTATGGCGTTTATGCTGACACAGAGCCGCCTGAACAAACTTTTAACGTAACCCCGCACCCTCAAAATATTAAGAGCGTCTTTGCTTATTTAATTCTGGCTCTGGCGTTTATGAAATTATCGACGCGGGAATTTACTTACTTGAATGTTATTTTTCTGGAACCAATAATCAATTTTCTGCAAGACATGACAGTGAAGTATACCCAAACTTGAAGGGAGCACGTTTTAACAATAGATAGTTGACACAATGTACAAATAGGACATAAAATATACCCCTACTTACGTGAAAGTTTTTTCATCTTAAAAGTTTTACAGGAAAGCATATGTGTTAAAAGGCACGTGATCAGTAGCGTTTGAAGTGTAATACATTGTAACACAAAGCATTGCGAGTCTACTTGCAGTAATACAAG
Organism: Gryllus bimaculatus; assembly: GCA_017312745.1. Lineage (NCBI taxonomy): Eukaryota > Metazoa > Arthropoda > Insecta > Orthoptera > Gryllidae > Gryllus > Gryllus bimaculatus. Next base: position 428,862 of record BOPP01000023.1, on the reverse strand, counting down.
CGAAGAACCTTTTTACACCGCTTTAACATCTATTTTTCACCTTTTAAACATCCTGTAATCCGTAGCTTTTTGCAACATGCCAGTAAAGTTTCCAATAACATATTATTGATGCATCGCCGCTAAACTCGGTGGTGCTGTTCTGATTAGCTCGGCCGCGCGCGTGAGCCAGTGTAGCCCTCCGGGAAGGAGCAAAGGGGAGCTGCGTCCCATTGTGCAGCAGTTGCCGGTGCTCTCCGGCTGCGAACCAGTGACCGCGCGAAGCCGGAGCCGGCGCGCCGGCACCTGACTCCTCAACGGCGCCTGCTCCGGCCCTGGCCCTGCCCCGCGCCCGCGCCCGCCCGCCCGCGCCCGCCCGGCCCGCCCCGCCCGGCTCCGCCGCCGCCCCG
>BOPP01000023.1:398722-413486 GCA_017312745.1 Gryllus bimaculatus | reverse complement strand
GCGGCGGCGGGGGTGGCGGCGGCAGTGGCGGTGGCGGTGGCGGGTAGCCCGCTGCCGCTCCCGCTGCCTCGCTTGCTTGCTCGACGTACTACCCTCATGACGTCATTGGAGCTCGACGTGGAGTTGTGCGTTCACGTACGAGCCGCTGCTAGTGGCAAGTGAACCCCGGCTCTTGTCAAAGGAACGCTCATTTACGAAAGAGTCTGTTGGTTCAGAGATATAAAGGCATTTGTAGGGAGACTCGTTTTGTAACATTCACAAATGACTGGCTATTATTTCTTTGGGCAGGAAAATGAACACTGAAATAAATCTGATTTTTTTTCTGCAGATAGTTAATGGTTTCTATTTTTTGTTTGTTCATAGGAGATTTATTATTGGTAAACTATGGGTTCATTATTGTGAATTTATATATTTATAAAGGTTACGAAATTACTTGAAAAGTAATTATTTTCCTTCTGTCTGTAATCACTGAGTAATTGTTATTTATATCTGAATATAAATATTGTCTCAATAATTATAAGAATATTTCGTGTATATAGAATACTGTAAGAATAGTGTGAGCAGAATACAGTAAAGCGTTCATTGATGTACATGTTATGTACTTATTCTGTTGAACGTTCGATATTGTCGCCTGTTACACACTAACTTCAAATCCGTATCAAATTATCACGGCTTCGTAAATTTCAAACTTCCATACGATCGTTCGCGGACCACAGTAATTCTGCATGCTGTACAGATCAAACCCTAACGGTCGCATAATCCGGTCTCGTCCCTGCGAATTCGCCCTTTGGCTATCGTGCCCCCCCCCCACCCGCAACCCTTCGACCGCCGTGCCCGCTCGCTCCCCTCCCCTCCTCGCCTCTCCGTCCTCGACATCGCGCGTATGTGCACTTTGCAGCAGTTGCCCAACTGAGTCAACAGAGAGCGGGCCTTGCTTCGGGGAGGGGGGCGAGGGCGGCAAACAGGGTGGGCGAACGGGCGAGCGGGCGGGGGGGGGGCGACCGAGCTGAGGCTCGGTCATCCTCGGTGGAGGTCAGGAGTTCGGCTCCAGGCGGTTGCTCCAATTGCTGCAAGGACAGCGTACGCGTCCGGGCTCTGCCATCAAGCATGGCGTCAACTCTTAAACGATGTACTTGAAGGATGTCAGGGCTTCATCCCTGCGGTGGAACTGTTAAGATGCCTCAGCCACTGCAGCGTCTGTGACCTGGAATTCCTAGCGCTTCGAGTGATGACTGTGGCAGACTAATTATACTACCTGTATAACCATAATACGGCTAATATAAATATGTAGTAAAATATGGTACCACTTTTTCCAAGAGTCTTTCTGTTAATTCTAACTGTAGGCAGAGAAAAATAAAGTCCTTGTTTTATTCAAAAATAATATTCCTCTGAAGTAAATACCAAATTGAATAATGGTCATAAAGCAATTTAAATTCGTTCCACACGTCACAACATGAAAGATCAAAATATAACAATACACTATCAAAACGTAGCTAATTTGTTCAAATGAATAATAAACAGTACGTATTGTACTTGAAGCAAAACTTGTATATTTTACTTCATTTATTGACATTATCCGCAGTAATCCATCATTTTCCGTAGTATTTGTGGCTTCGCTACTTCAGGTTAAGAGTAACTAAACAAACAAAGTACACTGGAAGTAGGGCGTCGCATTGTGCATCCCACGCAGTGGAATCTCGGGAATCCGGAAAGTTTCTTCGCCCCGGCATCGCCGGCACGCGAGGGCAGTTTTCCCCGCAGGTGGTGTGTCGCGGGAGTTCTCCGTGCTGTCCCCGGCAGTTCACAGGCAAATTGCCGGATCGCCTCCCCCGCCGCGGCGCGCGACTTGCGTGCAAGTTGAAGGAGCGGAAGCCCTGGCGAGCGGTCGGCTTTGGGCCTCCGCAGCCGCCGCCGCCGCCTCCGTTCGGAGGGGTCCGCGGCCGTGGGCGGCGCTTCTGCATATGTGCCCACCAAGGCATCAAACAGACTGGCGGAGTTACCTCAAAGCCAACATCGCCCCTGCGTCGCCTCTGAAGCGGCTCTGGCCGGGACGTCCGACAATTCGAGTCCCGACGGCGGTGGATTTGCGACCCAATCTGTATAGCCTTAATTAAGTCGCTGTTTGGAGAATTCTCGCGGTCGCTGCTCTCGTCGTTAGTTTTACGTAGTTTCTCCATAACAGGCAAATACTGAAGCAAAACCTTAACAAACAGGTTCCGGACAGCGCATGATCTATTCTTCGTCTTCCATATCGTATCATTCCTCCTCACAACCATTTTCACTTACATGCTCTGTACCACCACACTTAGATGTCGGGAGCTTAGAGTTTGTCTCAGATGTCATACTGGGGGAGATACTGTGCGCTTTCCTTACAAATGTTTCAGTATCTATTGCTGTGTTGCGATGAGAAAGCTCAGGCTGAAGTTGTGAAGACCAGTATATACAGTGTAGAGATGCCTTCGTGCTAACCACACGAACGCCTTATCCCATGGCCGAGATGCTGGGCCACCGCTGATCGAGCAAGGTGGTCGCTAGAATAATATGGTACTGTACATATCACATTCAGCTTTTTTTCTGCCTTAAGGAAAACATGAAATAAAGTTTTGCCATATGTGTTGTTTCGTATTTCAGTAAATTTCGAACATTTTGCATGGCAGATTGTGTCAGAGAATGGAATTTCATTTCTCGGAATTCGTTGAACGTTCATATTTCGTTATGTTTTTCTTCATGAAAATGTATTTTCAAATTCATGATAGCTTTCTAGAATGGCTGCTAAAATGAGTGCGTGCTGTATTAATATAAAAAAATGTATATGTTGTTAGAATATTCACTGATAATTCACTGATTCATTTCTTGTATTTATTATATTTTTTATTTACAAAAACATACAATCACAACGAATGAATTTCTTCCCGTAGCAAATTCACCATGAAGAAAGACAGTGTTCTTATCGTGAGTTGTGTGCTCTGCTGAATGGTCCGACGTTAAACTGGGCAAGACATATGGAGGGGTTCGGTCCGGTCTGGTCTGGACTTTGCTTTCCTCCATCGTCCTCTCCGCCACCGCCTTGCTTCCTTCCCGCCCCCATCCTCGTCCCCAACCTCACATCCGCCTTCGAAGCCATCGCCTCGCTCTGCCTCCACCTCCACTCTTTTCCACTCCCTTCCGCCCCTCTCACCCATTCCACTACTCCTATCCACTCCCAGCTGCGGCCAACATCCCCCCCTCTCCTGAAGCGCCTCGCCGTGCGTCCGGCCGCACAAGACTCCGCCCGGGCGCGCCCCCTCGGGAGCTGAAGGTATAGTCCGATCGAGCCAAGCGGTTCCTGTGGTTAATGCTCTCGACCATTTGTCCTTCAGTTCCGTAGTCGTAGACAAACTGTGGCTAATATTTGTGAAGGTAGGTTTCATAAACTTCGACCGGAAATGGATCGTGATTCCATTGCATATTAGTGGCTGATAATTACTCTCACAATAACAGAAAAATGTAAGTCAATGAAAGGTATTTAAACAAAAACAAAAATAATTCACAATTGAAGGTAAAAAATGACGAAATAGTATTTCAAACAAGAAAAATTTTAAACGATGAATGAAACGTAACACGCCAAAGAAAATCAGTAAAAACACATTTGACCCCTACAAGGCGATATGGATGCAAGGGACATTCACTTATGACTAAAAACCTCCCGCGGGCCATCAGTTGGATAAACCTGTACTAGAAGATATTCACTTTAATATTCTGATCCTATATAAATGATTATAAATCTATCGAAAGAGAATAGAAATGGGAGTAGAGAGAAATCATAGATGCATGCAATAACAATTATTCCTTTCAAATATATTGATTAAGTAAGAACTCGTGAACAAATATTCCTTAAGCTTCTTCTCCTTCCCTTTTTCTTTCGACACTGTGCAGTTCAATTTGAATCTTGTAATGGCCTGGCTGAACTACCGGAATCATATGAGTGAGCATTTATCAAATCCATACTATCAACTATTTAGATTGAGTCCTCGAAATGTAGCGTATGTTATACCTCTGGAAGTGTCGAGATTCCTCCCCTCAAAGAAACGTGAGCTTCGGCGCCGTCGTACACGTCCGCTTGCAACGATTTAAGTAGGTAGGATGGAGAACCGCCCCAGCCGGGACAAGCCCTTAGCTCCAGACAGGTCTCCTGACATGGGTGGAACTGTAGTGCATGTAAGTGTATATGTTTGTAAGGTGAGATAAGAGGTCAAGAACGAAGAAGGTAAAATAACACTCTGATTATGGCCCGTTTGTAAAGGTGATGCTCCAGTATTCCCCTGGACTCCATCGGGGAAATCACGAAAAACTACTGATCAGAGCAGTCAACTCGTACACAGTGCTTGAATTTAACCTAGATATATAGGTATCGGTATTGTGGTGAGGTTTCGTTGGCATTTCCAATAAAATAATTATATGCGTCGTCGTTGCCGTCAATATTATTCATTGAAAAAAGCAGCTTTCGATGGCTTAGCCATCATCAGTTTTATAGTACAAGAAGAAAAACAAAAAACTTAAAACGTGAATATTTTTTATTTGACATCAAAATTATAATAAAAGGTTACTAATTTTTTACAATTTTTTATAATCTTGATGTCAAATCAAAAAAAATATTCACATTATAATGGTTTTGTTTTTCTTCTTGTACTAGAAAACTGATGATGATGATGGCTAAGCCATCGAAAGCTGCTTTTTTAATAAATAATATTGTTGGCAATGACGACGCATATAATTATTTCATAGACATATAGGAGTCATTTGCATCCGTTACCAATGGGTTTGAAGCTGAAGACAAAAAAGGTTTTCGATTCTATAAAGGCAACGATGTTTCCGGTGTGCTATCACTATGGGATTGAAGTATCTAGATATAATGGAGGATTAGCTAAGTAGGAATGGAAATTGATCCCGTTCCTCGGTCCTGGAGATGGTCCTAGAGAGAGTAAAAGAAGAAAAGGAAAGGATGGCGCGCGGTCCGCGGCCTGATGTTAAAAGTCTGGAATCCGTCATCGGTCTGGAATTGGCAGGCAGAAACGACCGATCAGATCGGTCAGCCTCTTGAACTTCCATCCAGGCAGCGGCACCGCCCGGAAACGGTCCCCGGAGATCAGTCACTCTCCGGGTATGAAGCTAGTGCCACGGTCTATGACTATAAAAAAGGCGAAGGGTGTAGTGAAGGCCATGATGTTTAGCAGAGGTTGATTAAGGCGAGGGGATTATGAAAGAGAGAGCGAAGGCAGCAGTGACTGCAACTGTCATCAACGCATTCTGAAGAGAGACAGGAACACGGAAAGTACGGATGAGGACGAAGGAGAAACCAAAGGCAACGGCGGACGAAAAAGCGAATGCGACGCCGCGTGACGCCAATGGGAGAAAACGAAGAGAACACTTTGATAAGCGCAAGAGCGAAAGAAATCAAAGAGCAAAGACTGGTCAAAAGCTGAAGAGGAGGCCACAGTGAGAGGCTGAGCGGAGGCAGTGAAAAGAAAACTAACGGCACTACAAAATGGCGCAGACTTTCTCCTACAAGTTAATTTTTGGTGTCTCTTTATTGTGTGCTATCTTTTCGATTGTGAATTACCATATTTTCAGCTGACACCGATTGAGGTCTAAAATATATTTTTCACGTTTTGTCAATGTTTTCCCGGATCCCTAATAAGAGAATAGAAATAGAATTTCAAAAATATTGTAGACGCGTAAAACCTAGGTCTGCCTGAAAATTTTCATTGATATAGTTGGAGCGGACGTAATAAAATACTATTTCAGCGTATCTGAAAGTATGCAATATGGAACTCGTTTGCACGCAAAACGTTTGAGTTTTTTATTATCTTCGGAAGAAATTATTTGAAAAATTTGTACTTGTAAAAGTGATAATGTATATAAAATTCCTGCATTGTAAATATTGATGATGTGAGATACAAGCTGTAATAAATATATGTATTTAGCACTAACGATAGAAAAGGTATAAAGAAAAAAATGAGACCATTTTTTAGAAACTTTTGTTTCTAATAATTTCTAATATTGCTAATATTTCACTCAATGTTGCTCAAAACTACTAATACTTTCAATTAAATGAGGAGGACACTAATTTAGGACAAGGATTTAATTGTGGAGGACGAATTTAAATTGAGGAAAATTTTCCCTTGAATATTGTAGATGTAGGTAGACGTCGAAAAAATTTCAAACTTAGATAATTTTTCAAAATTCAGGAGCAATTGAGACAATCTGACCTATTCCATTTTTATATGTGTATTTCACTCTCTTTTTACGAGAAAATCAAAGAAACAATTTGGAGCCATTTTTAAGAAAAATTTGGAAATCTTCCGGGAGCTTTATGTAAATTCACCCAAAATTTAAAGAATTGTATTCAAAATCGCAGAGCTTTCGTATAGTTTAGATTGACCCGAAAATATTCAATTTTGAGCAGATTATAATAGCTGTTCAGGCGCTAGTTCTGTTCATAGACGGATGGATAAAAAACGGATGGACTGTTTGGAAAATAAATTTTTTCGGTATCACGGGACCCCATAACAAGTATTTTCGATAAAATCTCGAATTCTATTTTCCGCAGCGTTGCATTACTTTCTCTATACATTATGCTGTATACGAAAAAGTAAACTCGGAGCCCAGGCAACTCAAGAGTAAAACGACCGCGCTGGCAAAGCAGAGGCGAAGTCGCCTCGAGGGCGACAGTGCAACGCAGGCGCGAGCGACGGCGCGGGCGAAGGCGACGGCGACGGCAGCGCGAACGGCACCGGTCGCTCGGGCGTCGGCTCTTTCGATGGCGTCCGCCGACGCGGCGGCGCGTTGAATATTCAGGGCAATGTTCAGTGTCAATTGCAGGCGAGGTCGGCGCTCGGCCCAGACCCACTCGGCAGCGACGAGGGAGCACCTGGCAGGGAACCCCCGCCGTGCCGCGCCGCGCCGAGGCGATCATCTGCCACCGCCGCTCCCACCCGCTCCCACCCTCTCGCTCACTCGCTCGGGCGGCGCTACAATGCAACGCGCTCTCTCGCTTGACACACGCGGACGCGGTAAATAAAAGCAAAGAAGCACGTGTTCTGTTTTCACGTTATCGCACCTCCAGGTACATGTAGATTGATTGTTAGTGATTGCGGGCGCGTCAACGGCTAAGGTCGTTGAACCCGTAAGTGCAGTTCATGATCTCGCGGGAGGTGACGGTGATCTTCCCCCGTTGGGAGACGAGATACGACGGCGACCTAACGTCGGCTTGCACGGTTTTCCCCAGTCAGGTGTCTCCAACCAGCGGGGCATAAGGTCTAAGATCCCAGCCGATCGCCTCTCGGTAATGTAGTGCATGTTAGTTTCAGTGAGTGTAACTCAGAAGTGATGATAGGACTGAATTCAACATAGCTGACAAGCTAGTGACGAAAATCATGACACCGTCGGGACTTGAACCTACGACGTCCTGGACAGAGGCACTGAAGTGATGACATTAGTTGATGTCCTGAGCCATCTCCTGGCATACACATTTTTTGTGTCGCGTCAACCTCAGCTGGTAGCTGTTCCAGGGTTAAAGCATTCACTTCACTAACGAAACTAATGATAGTTGTCGTGCTCAGAAACATCAATCAATCAATCAATGAAACAAACCCAACGAAACGTTGAAATAGCCTTGAACAAGCATCCAAGAGCATCTTCGGCAGAGTCTGTCTCTGGCGCTACTTCCTCTCACTTGCCCGACCGCTCCGGTCACTCTACAAGTTGGTACGTATAGAAGCAAAGAAAATAGGCTCTCCACAAGTGTGCTTATGAATTTGACCTTGCCAAAATGTATAAAAATCTTATTACATGGCAGTGACGACTCGATCAATCCTCTTCGACTCAATCAGAGAGAAACAATCAAACTTTGGAACGGTCTTCAACAAGCAACTTGGAGAAGTCTCAGCCAATACAGTTATCTACTTTCTCCCGATCTAAATCACTGGCAGTTCTGTCAGCGCTAAAGTATATGAACTGTGTCCTTTTGACAATAGCGTGCTCGCTAATTAATAAGCAAACACAACCGCCTTTACTTCGCATTAAAATGATCAAGCAAATGTATTTGTTCATACCAAAAAAGGAGCAAGATCATCTAGCACTTCAAGAAGATAATGACTTGATTATACTAAAGAAAGAACAAACGTTGAAGCTGCCATGTGCAAACACCTTGAAGTCTTGGCCGAGTCGATCTGCTTCTGCTCACTCTCTGCACTTTCTATGAGAGTGAGTCATAGCTGCGAACGAACTGACTGTCCCTTTTCTTTCTACTGTACTACGAGTATAACGTGATCAAAGTATTTGGTGATAATCTTATTCCGACAGCGCTAGAGATAATGAAGAAGTGTTGAACAATACACCGAGGAAAGATCAGCCCTTCGTCCAGGTTATGTTAAAACTCAACAGTTAACGAATACTTACTGTTACCTTAAAATACAGAGTTATAAACTTGTACTGAATAACCTGAAGGAGTCCCAATAAACAAAGCACTGTCGTTGCCACCAGGAGAATTATCCGTTCTTATCCGAAGTCACCAAAGTCCAAATAGAAGAACCAAAAGCGGGCACTTTCGGGTTAGGTAGAATTGTAATATCAACATCAGAGCTCACTCGCGAAACCAGTCTGTCTGCTTAGTGGCACCTTATACACGGGCAACTAGCAGAGACTCATCACGGGCTGGCGTTCCAGGCTGCTTCACCCGCCCTGCGAGCCGTAACACACCGTGCCCCTCAGCAGCGCGCATGCCCACGTCAAATGCCTCCAAGCAGCCATAACAGTCCGGTCTTTGAGGGCGGGTTTGGGCTTCTATGAATGGGCAGCAAATTTAGTGTGCGTAGTAATACAGGGTGAGGAAAAACATATCACGCAAGGCATGTGGTCCATTTTCAAACTACGTTTAGTGTATCCGATTGAAGTTGACAGGTGGAATCTTTGTTCACAACCTATGAAAAGTCTCTCAAACATTTATTGTTTTTGTAGGAAGAGTCCAATTTTTTTCCCTAGCCAAAGAGGCTGTGATAACTCAAATCATAACCAATTGTGATTGATTGGATCAAAAAACACATCATAAACAAGATCAATCATTTTCAGATTCCTAAAGCATTGGAACCTCTGGTACAGAGCTAAATTATTTTTTTGGTATGCCAGGGGTAATTTATTTTTTCTAATAATTAAAATACATATTTTTCCTTTTATGTAAATATTTCAAACACGTATATAACCTCCTCAATTTGGGAGCACCCAGATTCATAAATTCGATAAGAAACATGAAGGATTCTCGACATGACGCCTTCCGCTACACAATGTCCTCGAACGTCATAAGGCAATCATCCATATCGAGATCCCCATCGAACTAACTCATTTAGTTGGTACGCTCTGAAACCACTTCAGTAGTTCAGGGTGGAATTTATATTCTGTACAGATATTGATTTGCACACCATTCATTTAAAACGGTGCTCATAAATTCGGGATGAGTGCTCTACTCATTTCTAAACGAAGATGATGGTGGAGAGGCACTATTCTAACCTTCTCCTCCACAACTGCAGATTCCCGAAGATGTATTGCATTTACCCTTCCGCTCTGTAAGGATAATAATGAGTGAATAATGATTAGGACGAGATTGTTTTGATAATTGAAAATGATTAGCATGAGGTTGTTTTCAAACAGGAAATGAGATGGTATGAGAAACACAATCACGCCACAACTACATGGCGAAGAATCAACGTTATCTTTGACCACTCCTGCCTTGAAATCAGCATGTTTCGTCTTAGCATACTTGCAAAGCTGCTCTAAGCCTCTGCACCATCTACCTCGAGTCATATTCACCACCGAAATTACACTGCCCACTGCTTAGGAAACAGTGCGTTCGCAGCGCTCATGGACGGACTTCGTTTCGTCGTGTGTCCAAGCCGGTCGATTGGCGGCCGTAGCGATGTGGCTTCTTATCCTCCGGCACGCTCCTCCCCCCGCCCCCGGCGCACGCCACCAGAGGCGGAGGTCGAAGGGCCGCAGGTCGATGGCGGCAGCGATCGCTCGATGCCTCCCACCCCCGCCCTTCACCCCACGCCCTTCGCCCTCACGCGCACGTGCAAATTGCGGCGGCGGCGAGCGGCCTCCCGCGCCGCTTGGGCAGCCCTCCCTCCCTCCCTCCCTCCTCCCTCCCCTCCCGCACTTCTTCCCTTCGCCTCCGGCTCAATAAACCGACGAGGGTGTAAGTGTGTGAACAATCAATCATCTCCCGGACCCCGCCTTCCTCGTAGGTTAAAGTCGTTGAGTCCCCACCGAAGGTTGGTGTGGCGGGCACTCGCTATTTACTCGGAGGTATTCGGGCGAATCCGCTTCAACCGCGGCGGAGCAGAGGCGGGGTGGAGGTGGGGTAGAGCCGGCGCGCTTAAGTTCCAGTCGTCCCGCAGTCCGGGGCGCACACAGCACATTGCCACCATACTTCGCACTGGAGTCAGCACACGGCCTGCAGCGACTCGTTCCCACAAACGATGGTAATATATACATCCGCATATAACACATACATATACAACAAGTATCACATTCGATACCCGACTCCTTACCCAATCCTCGTGCCCTTTCGCACCTGCTCCGTACTCATCCGTGTCTGATTCTACAGATGATTCCATACTTGTACCGAAACACACAAAAATCTGATTAATTTCGGACAAAAAAACAACAAAAAGAAGATAAACCTTGTGTACGTGATGCACAGGGAGAAGTATCATCTGTGCACCTCTTCTTGAGCTCCAGAAATACTCCCACCACGGTATTACTACACATGCTTGGAAGCATAAACAGCGTGGTGTATTAACATTTGAACCTGTACATCTGTCGATCCTATTAGTATCTCATTAATTCTTGTATCAGTAAACAAACAGATGTTTTAAAAAATTTTTATTGCTACACAAATGGCAACCTACACCTCGAGATTTATTCCCAGATCACAACTAGCAAAGAAAAGGTCACAAAACGTGCGATAGTAAAGGGTCATTAATGTCTACAAGCAAAACCAAGAAGCCTTCTCAGCATTTGCTGTTTCCATGGAACCTCCCTCTTCTATTCCAATGATTCATTTCTTGTTCTATTATTATACATGTCACAGTTACCAACTACATTCCTTATATCAGTTTTTCTATCAAACAATCGTGGTTTGCTTTGAAACAACACTTTAAAATAGTTTAAATTTATTTACAAACTCTTATATTATTTAACATGGTCATAACATTATATAACGGTTATTGGATCCATCACACAGTGTTAGTAAATAGTAATAATAATGATAAGTTATAATGTTCTAATAGTTAAAATAATTTATGCAAGCGTAATATTTTGTGAAGAAATAAAACCTCAAGTCAGTCTTGTAAATGAGTCATTCTCCTCTCTTCATGATATAGAGGGCTTCAGTCACATCGTGGATCTCTCTTGTTCCTACAGGTATAGGGCAATGCTGGCCAAATTTAACGGTTGTTTTTACGCCTCACTAGAATTGTAGGTGGTCTGAGAGCTTCATCATCGGCACCAAACCTTAAGCGCTTACTTCTGTATATGTATGACAACTTCACTTTGTTGTAATAAGTGTTTAACAATGCGTCGTCCAAATCGATTTAATGAAGTGTAGGATACAACAAAATATTCGTACAGACCTGATGTTTTATCATCAGAGTACCTTTCATTTCGTACCCTTTTAATAAGATTCAATCTTTCATTTCAGAAATTATTATACTCATTCATTTTTATAACATAAAACAATAAAACCGTTAATTCAAATATTTACGGTATTACATAAGGATCCACAATTTCTTGATTGAATTTTCAGAAAAGAAAACCATTCTAATTGAGTTTATGGTTCTGTCGAAGTGGAAGAGCTTGCCACCCCAGGCCGTACTCGTCTGCTGACATCTCCCATCGCAGACTGAAAGAAACTTTGCCACTCTCTGCAGGGGAGACTTCAGTTAGAAAACCTTTAATTAGCTCCTCTCTTCGCTGACGAATTGCAGGTTGCCGCATACGAAATGAGTGCAAACATTTTGCCACGGGCTCACTGACGTTCCGCGCAACAAACCTCTCGAGCTCTGCGCTCCGCGCCTGCGCTCCGCGCCCTGCGCTCCGCGCCCTGCGCTCGCGCCTCCCACTCGCGCCTGCGCACCGCGCCTGCGCACCGCGCCCTGCGCACCGCGCCCTGCCACCGCGCCCTGCGCAACCGACGCCTGCGCACCGCGCCTGCGCGCACCGCGCCCTGCGCACCGCGCCTGCGCACCGCGCCCTGCGCACCCGCGCCCTGCGCACCGCGCACCGCGCACTGCGCACCAGCGCCCTGCGCACCGCGCCCTGCGCACCGCGCCCTGGCGCAACCGCGCCCTGCGGCACCGCGCCCTGCCCACCGCGCCCTGCCCACCGCGCCCTGCCACGCGCCGTGCCACACGCGCCGCCACGCCCCTGCCACACGCGGCCCTGCACACGCGCGGCCCTGCACACCGCGCCCTGCACACCGCGCCCTGCACACCGCGCCCTGCACACCGCGCCCCCACCACGCAATACGGTTTTCAGAGGGGCATTAAAATATCGACACTTTTCCCCCTTAAGTTATATACATAGTTTTCTGTATAAAGAGAGAACGAGAAAATATGATTACTCAAGTCCACAGTACTTAATAAAATTCCCACAAAACAAAAAATGTTTTTTGTAAATAGAAGCATTACGAATTGAACACTAGATACTTAAGCATACTTCTTTGTCCCTTAGAAACACGAGAAGTAACTTTGCTGCTTTGTTGAAAAGAATCAGTGAGAGAAAAGCTAGCAGAGTGCTAAAGAAATGATTATTTTTTTGATCTATGAAGCAGTTACAGCTGAAGTTCCTCTTTGTGAATACTCAGTTGTCATAAAAGACGTGATAAATAAAGGAAAATCTATTTCATGTATTGCCCTTTTTCCATCGCAGATATTACAAATAAGAGCAAGCAAAGATAACTTCAAGTCGACCGCAATGTCGTAACGGCTTTTTGCTTCTGAACGGCCGGTCTGTAACATAGGGAAGAAGAGAACTCCGACTTGCTGAGTCTTGATAGCGAGTTTTATTTTAAAGACATTTATTGAACATTGTACCCGAATTTTAAAATCGTTTGATGGGTATCAATATTAGCTTATCTTATTTTTATTGTTTAAATATCTTTAAAGTAATTGATGTCAAATACTTATATTTACCTAAGATTTGTTCTGTTGGACATTACACGTAGTTTTACTTTCCCTCATACATTATGCAAAATGTCTGAGAATAAATGTAACAGACTTTTGGGACATGTAGAGAACAAAGAAGGTTTTTTGTCTTTTAACATGTAGTAAATTTCATTTGACCCTAATTGTTGGGCAAATTCGTATACACTAGTGGTCGACAGGCACATGAATCTTTTTTACTGCATTCATATCTGTCATTTCCCATTTTTTAAATATTTTTACGTATGTCACAGAAGACGGACGTGCGTTGTCTCGTTACGTTTGCAACATACTGTATTTTCACGAATCGTTTTCTACGAAATAACCATTGTTCAAATGTTCGAATGTTTTCAAATAAGAAATAATTGTATCGCTATTTTACACATATACAGCATTCTAGTGCTACACTGTACCGCTGACGGTACATCAAATTGACCAATTCTGTAAAAAAACTTTATGAAAATTCATATTTAACCACCAACATTAAAGTGCTGGCAATAATTAACAGTTTGATTCACCTAGCAACTGAGGAACGAGAAGTCGCTCATTACGGCCGCTGTTCGTTTAGATCAATCAAAACAAATAAGTCGTAGCTAAAGGTGGCGGGGGAGTACTTCAACTTAAAGGTATTTTCTTAAATGTTTTTTTTTCTTATGAGATGTTACGAAAAGTATAGAACGAAAATGGCCGATATCACAAAAACAAATATGGTGATTATAAACTTCGGTTAAGGCCTCGCCTTACAGACTTCGTCAATTCGCGTAAATTATTTATTGATTGGTTATTGATTCCGGGCGCGACAACTGCTGAGGTCATTAGTCCCGTAAGTGTTGTTGATGTTTTATCGCGGGAGGTGGCGGTGATCTTCTCCGTTGGATGGTGAGATCCGCCGCCGACCTACCGTCAGCTAGCGGGGTTTTTCCCAACCACGTATCTCCCTCTAGCGGGGCACAGCCCCAACCGGGGCAAGTTTTAAGCTCCCGACCGGTTTCCCGGCAAGTGTAGTAGTGCAGTGAATGTTAGCGTAAGTGTGGTAGGGGTGAGGATAGGGCAAGGAAGAGGAAGGAAAGATCGCACGCGGTCCGTGACTCATTTGTTCGGCATTCGCCTGGAGAAACAATGGAAAATATCGATCAGAGCAGCCAACCGCTAGAATTCTCCTCCAGGCAGTGACTGACCTCGACCTAGCTATCTAGCCAGAGTCGAAAATACTGTCAACGTCGGAACTCGAATCTAGGACTACATGTTCAGAGTCAGAATGCCCTGAGCCACCTCCCCTGGTTTCTTTGTCGGCCTAATGGCATTAATAACAATCAATTGATGAACTTTTCTTTGGCGCTTTCCTCTCTTTATAAAGGCAAGAAGCAATCGCCCGAGCGTATGGCGCTGCTCCGTCTTCCATCTGTCCGCGTCCTAGTGCCAGGGTTCGCGAGTCGCGGCTGGCTGGCTGGCAGGCAGGCGGCTCCCAAACAAGAAGCCCGGCCCGCGCGCCTGCCGCGCCGTGCCGCGCCGTCCGGCCCCGCTCCGCG
>BOPP01000023.1:380475-398445 GCA_017312745.1 Gryllus bimaculatus | reverse complement strand
ATAATAATAATAATAATAATAATAATAATAATAATAATAATAATAATAATAATGATATTATTATTATTTAAACTTTTTTTTCTTCGAGCTTTTTGCCTTTATTCTCTTTTTGTGCTTCTCCGTCTTCTTCTTTTCTTCGTTGCATTCTTGGAATTCTTGGCTCTTTCTTGGAATTTCTCTTTCTTCTATATCTCTTTCTTGTTTTTCTCCTTCGTCAACTCTTTCTTGTTCTTCTTTTGCTGTCTCTTACCGCTTTTCTTTTATCTATTCTTCTTACGCATTCTTTCTATATCGTTTTATTTTCTAACTTTTCTTCAGATTCTTCTTTCGATTCAGCGTAGAAATTGTAATTATTGAATAATTTGAATAGCATTGGAACATATTTAATTCTGATTACGACACTACAATAACTCAAGTCGAATCTACAATTGTGGGCTGTTACCGAATGGTCAGCGATACCTACCTCGGTCTCATTTTCTCCCCCTGATCCCCTCTCAGCTCTGTCCACTATTGTCTTTTCTCCCTCCTCTTACGTTTCTTTACTCTTGCGTCCCTCCTCTCGTACATTCTTTTTTTTGCACTTATTCGCACCCTCCACGCCCGTCGATATCCCCATCAACTGACCATCCAGCTTTTACTGCGTTCATTTCCATACAAATACTTCTAATAATATTTTCAGTTTATTTCCTGAGTTGTCCTCATTCCACATTTTATGACAACGAAATTATTACGGATATTAAATTACTTTAATATCATTAAATTTCTAATTGAATTTATGATGGCTCCAATTATATTTTTTAATTCATATAATTGTTGTTTTTGAAGTTTTTTAGAAAAATAAACCGTAGTTTAGAGAAGGACTTTTTGACAAAATAATTGTGGTAGGACATGCTGCAAAGAAACAGGAAAAAAGCGCGATACTTTGTCATTACCATTTAATGTCAACGGAAGACTATTTCATTTATATTATGATTATTTTACTGTGTGCAAGGATTCTAAAATGCATTGAAGGTATATTTCTAACAGCTATTTATGCCCAATATGAAATGTCTCTTATTTATGTAATTGCAAGAAATGATTGCAATTCATATTTGGTCGGTGATTGATATGTTGGTATTGGTATATGATTGCAATTCATATTTGGTAACATACATTTCTTTCATCTATAAAGCTCTGTTCTAGCCATCTACAATTCTTAATGTATCAAATGAATAGTACTTATAAGCACATGTGCTGATGTTAAGCTTGTATGTTATGATACATGTATTTAAAAAAACGTGATAAGGCATATTATTCATTTTTTAAACACTGATATTATAACTAGTCAATTTTATAATGTTCTATTTGAGAGCATATTTGATTAATTCTTCATTTTAAGAAAATATCCTAGCATTCAAGAGTGTCAAGTGACAAAATGCTGAGTTTTAGTTGTTATGTATTCTATATGTTATGTATATATTATTATTCCTCAATTGGGACCTGTGTTATACGATTTTAATTGGCATTTACAATGTATCTTTTCCTTGAGTTGCACACTTATCAGAATGGGAACATGAACACGTCATAATTTTTTTAACTTGGATCATGATCCGTTCGTTCAACACGGATTCTCGAACTATTTAATATTTATGCCAAAGTGAAAAGTGACTAGTAATGCAATGAATAAAGACGGTCATGCATATTTTTATAATACGAAAGGAAAATTTGTACATTTTTAATTGCATATATATTTATTAATGAATATATTCGAATCGGTTATTCAAAACCTATACATCTTCAACACTACAACAATATACTAAATTTTAGAATTGCTTTAATATTATATTAATAATCATTCATAATACTTGGTTTTCCTTTACAAATTACGTAGCACGTTCATGTTTTACTTTCCTTTACTTCAACAGCGTATGCTATCTTGGCGTTGGATATACACAGTCCATCAGTTTACTAAAGACACTTAAATTTTGAAATAAATTTGCGAAATATTTTCCTTCCTACTTTTCTATAATTTACAGTGACTGTGTATTTCACAGCACACTGAACTTTCACCATCTTTTAAAATGACTGTTAAAAGATCGAGAGCGGGCCGTCGCCCGTTTGGAAGGAAGCTGCTCCAGGTTTTATTTAATATTGATCGGAGACACTACGGGAAACTACTGATCAGAGTAGCCGGTCGCTAGAAGTCTTCTCCAAACAGATATAGAACTCTACCTAGCTATCTAGCTAGTGATGAAAATCCTGCCACCGTCGAGATTCGAATCCCAGGACCTCCCAGTCAGAAGCACTGCAATGAACTGCAGTGAGATCAGTTGATGCCCTGAACCACCTCTCCCGACATATCTCCATGGATATGTAGTATTTTCTGTCGTAACTTTTCTACAGCTCTTCAGGGTTCAGCTAGTTTTGATTTTTACGAAGGGTGACCCCGATGATCACGACGATGGACATAGGAGCGCGAGGGTTGAGAGCATCGGCGGCTGGAGATCGCGTGTTCGCTCCCGGGAGAGAAATTTGCTCTTGCGCTATATCAGCGAGTTTGTCGTCGGGCTCATATTTGCAGATCGAGCGGTCAGAGCGATTGGTAATTTCCGAGGCTCCGGTGATCTCTTTCAGGCGAATTCCGGAGTAGCTCTCTATTCAACGGGTCGCGGATCGTGCACAAGCTTGTCATTCCTTCACATCTTCACTCAATATAATCGTAAATCGTGGGGATGAGTGTTGCATCACTTTGCACTCAACAATAGAGATCACAAACGAACAAAAATTAAATAGTCTGGGTTATAAAAAGGGATGCGCGACAACTCGAGCTGAAGATGAAAAAGTTTGTGGAATAAGAAATAGCGGATGCCGGATAGTCCTGTAATATCTTGATACAGGACTTCTTTTTGTAACACTACAAAAACTTACATGTAATACGCGGTTTTCTTGAATAATCTCTTTATAAACTCATTAATTCTGTTAGGAAGTGTAGGTAGTTTGAAAGACATGTTCATTTTAAGGGTAATTATAAGTAGAATGCCGCAATTGAGATTTTGCAAGGAGGAACGGAAAGAAACACTTTATAGCTTTAGCGTATCAACGCTGTTTAGCGCCTGCGTGATATACGCGTAATTTGAACCCGGGAAACGTTAAGCTTCACACCCGTTGTCAAGTGGAGAGTAAGAATAGCCTCAATGCATAATTTCCGGTTTGTTGGTAACAAGTGTTGAACTGTAGCGTAGGCTGCCAAGTGCTAACTGCAAACCCAAACTGAAACTCATAACACTGGTATATTCGCTCAGATGTTCGCTAATTTCGACAAAACGAGGTGTTTTATTAGCACCTTTAATATCTTATGGTGGAAACTCTTTACCTCACGTTGTCATTCGCGGATATAACAACTGTAGAATACTTTCATCGACTAAATGAGTCACACTAATAATCATTCATAGATTTTTTGTTTATTAATAATGTAATGCATTTTATGAATACTTCTATAATATTCTCGAGATATTGTAAGTTCCAAATATCTTTTTTTCAATTATTGAATCAAATTATTTGTTTTTTCTTTCAAACTAGTTCTTGCTTGTACTTGAGCAATTTGGAGTGAACTCCTTTGTGTCTAATATTTGCCTGATTGTTAAAGTAATTGCTCCGAACTGCTCAATTTAGAAATAATTTATAACACAAACATCACATATAAAACTTACCAAACTTTCCTTGGCAGAGGCTATTAAGAAAATACACTATGAGACAAGTACTTTTTAGCTTAAAAAAATGAAGTTTTTCCAGATGTCAAAAGTGTAAATTCAACATATTTTCATTAGAAAAGGTATCCTTGGACATATTTTCATATATCGATCCATTTGAATGGTACCAAATAGAACTCTAGTACTCTAATTACCAAGACGATTTAAATGCGTTTGTGACAAATTCCAAATTTAAATTGAGATACATTTTTGTTCATTAATAATACGATCTATACTCCTACGTATACATTGCAAAAGAGATATGAAAAATCGTTAAAACAGCAGAGCACTACATATGCACTATCAGGTTCATCACAAACCTCAAGATACTGCCGATCATGTCGTTCAGTACTTCGATTGTCCTCGGACCCCGCCGAATTTGAAAGTGATATTTTCATTTTTGGAGGTACTTTACAAGAAGCCTCATAAACATTTCAAAATTTTCTCAAAAATAGGTCCATTTTTTATAAAAATTCTCCTCGGAAAGCGTAAAGGATCCTTAAAAGAATGGCACAGGTCATTTTCGTTAAAATCCCTGTTTTTGCGAATGTCACAAAAGTCCAAAGTTTTCTGGGGCCTTCTTTCAACTAAAATATAGAAGATAGATAATTTTTCTTTGATGTAATCTGTTACTCAGTACAGATCTTGAAAAAAAGTGTATATACCATTTTTGGAAAAAAAGAGTAGTTTTCGCTTAATTTTGCATTAAAAACAGGCAATATTAAACTTTTTTCTCAAAAATGGATACAAATTGTTTCTTTAAATAATGTACCAAAGAACTGTAAAAAAATGGTACTGGACCTATTTTCAGCAAACTCTGTCCAAAATTGGAAAAATTTTACATTAGAAGCGTTCAATGTTGAGGGCAGATATTTTGGCCGTGAATGAAATATGGTCTGAAACATCAGATTTAACTAAAAAACAAGAACAGTTATTTGAACAAATAGTACTTTTTCAGTAATGTGGGCTTGAAGTGGATGTAATTTATAAAAGACATTTTCTCAAAAGCCGATGCAAACCTGTCTGCAGTTTTTCCCAGTGGATGCTTAAAAGAAACGCGCAGATCTCAGTTTTGTATAACTTTCTGAATTTTTGAAAACTACAGAAGTTACAAATAATGCGAGAGAGTATGCGATGTTTAGCTCCAGGTTGATACGTGAATCGCAACCCGCTCAACAAAAGAGGAAAGACCAACTACATTTTAACAACACACTGTAGTTTGTTTTTGAAACGACATAATGGCAAATGACTGATTACGTTCGTTCTATTAATTTTAATATATTAAAATGTAGTGTTTATACTATAAAACCTAGCAATAAGAGCAAGTAATAACATATCTTAGACTCTCTGCCTTTCATTGAAAGCAAAAATTACAAAAATTGATTGAGTAGAAAGCTGTAATTTCTTTCAAAAAGAACAACCTTAGTGCTTCAAATATATAGGTATAAAACTACATTTGCTTGCAGGTTTAAATCTACAAAATTAGTGATACCAATACGAAGTAATGAATAAAGTATTGTATAAGTAATTAAGAATTATCACGAAATTTGGTTGAGTCATGAAATGATCGAATTCATTTCTAAACGAAAGCACGTACTGTGTTTAAAATACTGTATAGCTGTCAATATTACATTATTCTAAAAAAATAACTCAGTGTTCAGGTAAGATTTATTGGCTTCAGTATTACTCTCTCTCTCTCTCTTCAAAATACCGTCCTGTTGTTTGATACAAACATACTTTAAATTATTTGAAGTCTTAAGATTTGAAGGGGTGTTTGAATTAAATTATGTTTAAGAAAATTCCTTTTTCACCAACAGTTTTCTCATTTCTCACGACAAATGTAGGTAATTTATTTGTTGACTCATGCCGGATGACACTTCATATACCAATGTTTCTGAATAATAGGGGTATTGGGGTAAAATTTACAATACCATTAATACAAATATGGGTATATAATACATTATCAATAATAATATTACATAATACATCTATTGCGTAACTATGACCAAATATACCAGAAGGAATGTGCTGTTCTAGCATCACTAGTTTATAATTGGCACAGATTCAGAATAATTGTCGTCGAGATAATCTTCTGAACCACTGTCCGTCATGTCAAACAAGAGTGAAATATAATTGAGACTCCGGCGCTGATAAATATTATTGTGGCCCCGTCTGGAGAGTTGTAGGACGCGCCAGTTGGAAGTGTTAGGAGAAAGCACAGAATGGAAGATGTAATCAAACGAGCTCGCGACGTGGCGTAAAGAACAAAGCAAACAGAAGAGAAAGAAGTGGATGAGTTGAGAATGGCGGAAAAATGAAAGACGGTAGAAACGGTAAGGACTCCGAATGAAATAACGACTGAAAAGTTTCTCGAAAACAATCCACAGGTTTTTATTCAAAACTTTACTAGACTTTCCAATCTTCCTGTCTGTATACATGGGAACCGAACGAATGTTCCCTTCTGTTGCGATGAATTTACTTAATATCTGGAAGTTGGAGAAGAATTCGCGCAGCGGATTCCGTCTTAACGACAAGGGAAGGGTTTTAGTGGCTCCGCGCCGCCAGCGCCGCGCCGCCAGCGCCGCGCCGCGCCGCGCCGCCGATCGGAAAAACGGATTCCAGGCGCAGGCGGCTCGCGACCTCGTTTGCGGCCGGCGAAAATGCGAGTCTTCGTCTTCGCTCGGGCTTGGTAACAATGAAAGGATGCGATCTCTCTTTTCTTTAACATATGCGCTCGCCCCAAACGCATGTGGGGGAAGGACGGGCGTAATGTCCAGGCTAAGTTTATCTAATTTTTTTAACTTATTTTCAATTGATATAGAAACTTTAAAATCATACAATAGATTACACACATTAACAATCCTAGTGTATATACGAATTTTTTCGTTGTGTTTCGAAAAAGTGAACGTATCTAAATAATCAATTTCCTAAAAATTACCCAAGTGGCCATTATGCCCACAGAGACCACTTTTGGCATAATGGCCACGCCAATAAAAAGTGATGTATAAATAGAGAAAACGGATATTACATTATAATAACGTGTTTTAACATTTACAGAACCGTAAGCAACTCTAGCGACGTGAGGGAGGTCACCTCTTAACCCAGTGATCTTGATGAAAATGATCTAGCACTGAAAACAAAATAGTTGACCAAAAACTTGCCGGTCTTGTAGAGGTAAAGGAAATTATAATTTATTTAAATTAAAGAAGCAAATTATAATCATTTGAATACAAAATATGTTTTTACAAACTATTTTAAAAAAAACATTTTTATAATAAAAAATAAGTTATTTTAGTAAGTTTAGGAACAGTTTTCACTTAAATATCCATCGTCCTCTTCTCCGACACCAGCATACAATTCAAGAGCTCACAATCCACATACTGGATACTTGGCTTATCGCTCGTTGATGTTGAAATTGAAAATTTTTCACAACAATATTATAATTCTGCATCGTCGTCAACGGTGTCTTCAAATAGGTTTCTTTTAGCAGAGTTGACTCGAGGTGTTTTTGCTGCTCTCTTTGGATTTCTATGAATATTCTTAACCTTTTCCCGGCTGGTTTGCGTTCCGTAGCTTTTTGTTTTTCTTTCGTTTCCTTGTCAGCGTTTAGAGCAAGCGGGTACAATGGCCATAGTGGCGGGCACTTAAGCCACCTACTTGCCGCTGCGCCCGCCCAGACGTCGTTAGCAAAGCCCTGCTGTCAATTGTCAAGAACAACGACGAGGCATTTGAATTTTGTAGCCAAGTTACCACTCTTTTAAAACGTTATAATAGACAATATTGAATTGACTTGGTAACATTGAATGTGATTTAGACATCACAGTGCAACAGTTATCTCCTCGGGACCAGAGATTTTTTAAATGTTCCTTTATGGAATTACTTTTGTTTTAAAGATTTTGAAATACGGCAGTTATACGTTTCATTTGGATTTTTGTCGTTTCGACATTCCTTATAAATAAATTGTGGATAATTTGAATTTCTTTAAATGAATATAAAATAGTTTACTAATTAAAATATATGGAAAATATGCAGTAGAGGTTATTCTTTCCCAATTTTCCGAAATCCCATGAGGAATAAAGCACAATGATGCAAATGACTTTTTTCTAGTTTTTTTTAAATTACATGCAGAATAGTACAAAAACAACAATTGAATGCTAATAGCAGACTACAAAATTTTTGCTTAAATCTCATGGAAAAATAACTAGACATTTCTTTTTCTATGCGCCAAAACATTCCTTAAAAACGTATCAATGTGCCCCAGTTCTCCCTATTCTTTTGAGACGATTCAATAGTGACATTGGTCATCAAAGAAACGCACAAAATATGAAATCAAAGCGAATGGCAAGTTTTCTTTCGATTTGGATTGAAATAGAACATTTCTCTGCCAGAAGTATTGTATTCCTCATTGTCTGTAATAATTTTCTTCCATAATAATAATATTTTACTCATCTTCATTTATCATTGCTTTATTTAATTCCTTTTTATTACACTAATTCTTATTATATTTAGAGTGTATTTAAGTTGAGAAATATAAATCAATATGTTGATCGGCATACAGACATTTCGCAAAGAAAAGGGAGAAATCCTTTTCATTTTTACTTAGGAGTGGCAATATGAAAATAAAAATTGCAGCAAATCATAACTATATAATATGTTTGTATTGGTACTAGTCGTCGGAACATAAGTAAATACTGTCTTGTGTGATATTTCTAAGTTGACTTGTTTTAGACGAAATAGTAATTCACAATTATTTGATAGTGTAGCGATATATTTATATTTAGTTACGTAAAACTTTTACAACTTGATTAATTTCGCAGAAATATAATTCATGTAGGGAAGGGGATGTGAGATCACATGAGATTAAAATTTTGGAAAAACGTATTTTTATATAGTTTTTAAAGTAGGTCATTAAAGCATCACAAAAGTACGTTTCATGTATACGAGAAAACTTGTGCTATTTCACTTTATTAGAATCTGAAGGCAGCAACGTCTTCAATGCCTGGGAGAGAGCTAATTGGCCCGTTGACCCCGTCAGTCGCTCCGTGATGCGCCCCCTAGGGACACGCTACCAATTACCCCTTCTCAAATTCCTGTCAAGACTCCCTCATAATTGGCTATCTACCCGGCCGACAATTTAAATCGTCAAATGTTCAATGGCAAGCAGGTATTAGATTAGAACAAACAAGGATTTAAAAGAGAAATTCTAAATATACTCTTATTGTAATTGTACAGCTTTATTATGATTTCGAATTTAAAATTAATGTCAGGTCTTTCTCAAATACGTAGTATATGAAATATTTGTTTGATAGTATATACAGATAGTAGAATTGGTTCTTTCATCAGAATTGGTTTTTTTCATTCCACTTTTTTAAATGTCTGTCATTTTTCTCAAAGTATTTTACATAACTATCTCGGATGTGTTGCAGTTGTATCACAAGAACATTATATTCATGCTTAATGCAACCTTATTAGTTTCTGTGAAATATGTTTAAGTGCTATACCATGAGTCTTCCACAAATGTAATCTACTTGATTTTCCTACATATAACTCTTTCTTAGAGAAATGTGACTATTCGAATATAGGTTTGTTTCGTTGCCTTCGTTGTGGTGTGGTTTAAATATACATAAATTGCAATATTATTAATATTTTAATATATTTTTAACTGTACTCAAAATGAAATTGTGATATACTTAAATTTATAGAGAAATCTTCTCAAAAACAAGAAAGAATGTTTCTCAGACTTCATCATTTGTTTAGTTAAATAAATATCAAATTCAATAATAATTGACTTGCAAATATTTTAAAATAATATACTTCACAATTTCAATTCAACAACAATTTCTGGTCACAATTTGTAACAATGAATAAAGAAAACTAGAGTAGAGAATGCAAAACAGCGGTAACGCGCATTGTGGTAAATCTAGCATTAGAGATGACACACTTTTTCAATCTAAGTTTTGGGAGACTCTCTCGAACTGAGGCTGGATCTCGCTGTCTCGGAAAATTGCAGGCTCCAACTTGTTAATTTCAAGCACAATAATCGTCATATTCTACTTCTTCATCTTCACCGATTTGCCCTTGTTCTTCGTCTTGTTCTGCTTCGCCAGGATAAGGGCAAAGGCTCTCTATCTTTTAAAAATTCTTTTGCCAAGCAAATTATGCTCTCTCCATTTTTCTTCATAGTTGATCGCCTTTCGGTCATTGTTGGAACCCTACTTCGTACCTTATTGCTTCATTTTTGATTTTGTTTTCTTTGGGGCAAGTCTTAGGGGTTAGTTGTTTTCTGGCTTCCAGACAGCACCAAAATGATGCAAATGATGATAGATAGCTAAGCCAACGAAAGCTGCTATTTCAATTAACAATAATGTTGACAATGACAACGCCTCTAATTATTTTATTTTAAATGCCACCGCTAAATCAAATATTCTTTGGGGCAACCTTTTATCAACCAAAGAAACGCAATTTTAGAGGCTTCTAGCTGTAGATTTTTTTCCTTAGTGCGCAGGTTTCCACATCATAAAGAAAGCGGCTATCTCCACGATCTTGTATTCATGACGATCATGTCCTGACTTATTCCGAGTAATATTTTTTCAGCAATATGTTTAGCATTTACAGGATTCTGTCTCATAAAATAACCTCGAACGTGAAGGCCCACATTCTACGAGTACGTAAAATTGTATGAAGTATAAAGAACAGATGTGTAGTAGCGATCATAAATGAGGCGCTGAAGAGTGCATAAGCTTCGTTTCGTTGGAGGTATTTCTCTGCAAAGCTTTTAAATATGCTTCAAGCACAACATATGGACCCTTCACCGCAAACCCTCTAACTAACCCTCATGCACAATTCGTCATTAAATGACTTGAATTACCAGGATGGATAAATTTTATAATTTGGGAGGAACGATAGAGCAGCCGCAATGTCCAAATGCACAGACGATTTTCAAATGGTAAAAAATCAGGAAAAATCCCATTTCTAATTCTAAATCTAACTCTGTCCAGTTTTGCGTCCCGAGACTTCAAAAGTGTTAATGTCCTCCGAGTTAATTTTATGCGCACTGTTGTCGTCAATGTTCTAAAAGTTTCGATGAAAAATGACCAGCTGAAATAGCCACTGTTAGCACTGATGGGCCTCTGACCGAGAAGTTCTAGAATTTCCCAGAGATTTTTAACACTAGATAGATAACTAGGTCAAATTTAACAGCTGTCTGAAGGGGAATTCTAGCGGCCGGCTGCTCTGATCGATAGCTTTGCGTAATTTCTCCGATTAATACCTGGCAAATGTCAAAGCAGTATCATAACTACTGGACCAATAATCGCGCACGATTTTTCCTTCTTCATCCTTGTCGCTTTTTCTCCCCTCACACACATACATACACACACACACTTACATTTACATGCAAAACACTACCACCCCATGTGGGGAGCTTAGTGTCTGTCGCGACTGGGGCGTTAGCCCCTTGTGAGGAGACCTGGAGACCTCTAACATGCACTACACTTACGGGACCATAACAGTTGACACTCCTGGCAACAATATATAACACATCAATCGATGACAGACTAACAAAAGTGTGGGAAGCATCTTGTTAATGAGACTCTGGCTAGCGTACGGACCTCGCTCCATTTTCGTAAGACGCTCGCTCCCACGCCAAAGCGTTTGCTGCATCTCGCAGCCCCGTTGGAATCACGAGCGCCGGCAGGGACCAGCAGTCGGCAGCAGCGCGGAGACAGCTTCATGATTCGCCATCATCTATCATCGGAAATGACGATACGGCGGCGCGGGCGGCGGCGGCGCGGGGGGCGGCGAGGTGGCTTTTGATGAAACGCGCCGCATGCTCCGCTCGTTAACGTCCGTTCGATATTCCTCCCGACCTCCTCCGTCCCTCCTTTCGGCCCCTCCGGCACCTTGGTCGCCGCTGTTTTATGAATCTGTTGCGTAGCCCTTTGCTAGGTCTCTGCCCCCCTCTCCAGCCCCGCCGCGCCCCGCGCCTCCTGGAAATAGCGGGACATAAAGTCGGCCCGGTTTCCCATTGCCTCGCCTCGGTCGCCCGGCACAGCCCTCTCCTCAAACAGACGGTGAATTCGCGAAATCATGAACGAGCCAAGTAATGGGTTGATACGAGTGTTGTGACTCCCAGTGGCGGTGTCTAGTAACTACCAGCAAACGTGGACTCTACTGTTACTGAAGGTAATAAGTAAACCAACGATTAACGTCAATAATTTCAATCCAATAGTCTATTCCAAATTTTATAATTGCCATCTTATAAGATTTGCTATTATGATGCAAAAATTATTTGGGAAATGCACATTCATAGGGGAGTAGTTTTAACGTTTTTTAAATTAGTGCAATTTATAATTTTCTCAAAAATTGTAAATTGCTCAACGGCTCCATGTTTTTTCATTAAATATTATCTCGGGAAGGACGCTTCAAAAATTGCACAGGTCTTATTTTTTATGAACATTCTGGATTTTTGAAAACTAGAAACGTTAGCAATAATGTGAGAATGTGTATGCTGTTGTTGTACCTCTAGTTTACAGATTTATTAACTAACTCAGTCACTCGCGTTTGCGTATGGCATGTTGAATCTCGATATTTTCTGTTGCTGTTGGTGTATTTGTGTTTTTCGAATTAGCTAGATCAAGAGAAATAACATGTTTTACGTCACCAAGCGTGGAATACACCCCGCGAATGGATACATAACTAGAACGAGTTGCGCGTTACTATGGTAGCAGTCTGGCAACGTTGAAATTGATTTATTTAATGATACAGTTTATTTAAATGTCAAGTTTATTCTAGCTAACTTGGCCAAACTTCGCTCAATCTGACCAGCCGCTTATTTCCCCCACACAACGCATCCCCACAACCCAATCTACTGTATTATGCAGGTGACATAATTATTCTTACGATCTGATGCAGAGGCCGCGTAATTATTTCCGCCGATTAGCGCGACCCGTCGAGGGACGTGAGAGCGCGTCGGGTGACGTAAAAGGCGGGAAGGGGCGGGGCGGTGACAGGCGGGGATGGATAGAAAGTGGTGGGGGAAGGGAAAGGGCAGGAACGGAGCGGAGCGGGGATGGGACGAGGATGGAGCGGGGAAGAGGTGGGGATTACGCGGTGATGGGATGGATGCGGTGGGTATGAGTCCGCTCCTTCCCCCCGCTTCGCCGCCCCCCGCCCCCCGCCCCGGCCCATGCTCCGCCCCGCTCACTCCGCCGCCAGCTTCCGCCCGCTCCACATCCGCCCCGCTCCACTCGTCCGCCCCGCTCCACTCCGCCCCCTCGCACTCCGCCCGCTCCACTCCGCCCCGCTCCACTCCGCCCCGCTCCAACTCCGCCCCGCTCCAACTCCGCCGCCGCTCCACTCCGCCCCGCTCCACTCCGCCCCCCGCTCCACTCCGCCCCGCTCCACTCCGCCCCGCGTCCACTCCGCCCCGCTCCACTCCGCCCGATCCACGCCGCCCCGCTCCACTCCGCCCTGCTCCACGCCACCCCGCTCCACTCCGCCTGCCCACTCCGCCCCGCTCCACTCCCCCCGCTCCACTGCCGCCCAACGCTCCACCCGCCCCGCTCCACTCCGCCCCGCTCCACTCCGCCCCCTCCACCGCCGCCCGCTCCATCCGCCTGCTCACCCACCCCGCTCCCACTCCGCCCCGCTCCACTTCCGCCCGCTCCAATCCGCCCGCTCCAAGCCGCCCCGCTCCAATCCGCCCCGCCATCTAATCCGCCCCGCTCCAATTCCGCCCCGTTCCACTCCGCCCGCTCCAATCCCCCCCGTTCTTAACCCGCCCCACTCCAATCCGCCCCGCTCCAATCCACCCCGCTCCACTTCGCCCCACTCACTCCGCCCCCGCTCCACTCCGCCCCCTCCATCCGCCCGCTCCCTCCGCTCCGCTCCCATCGCCGTCCCGCCTCCACTCCCCCCGCTCCATCCGCCCCGCTCCAATCCACCCGCCCTCCAAATCCGCCTGCTGCACTCCACTCCATTTCACTCCCACTCCGTTCCGTCCGCTCCTCCGCCCGCCCCGCCCCGCCCCACCCGCGCTCACTACAACCTGACCCGCCATCCCACTTTTCCCTGCTCATCCCTGCTTCGGGCCTTCTCTGCCCCTTTCCTCCTTCCCCTCCCACCCCACTTCAACAACCACCCCACTATGCTCCACCCGCGTCGGACGCCGATGCAGGCAGCAGCAGCGACGCGGCGTCGAAATAACGCGCGTCACGACATCAAATCAGCGGCGGCCGTGTCGGTAATTGGCGTGGGACGCAAATTGGTGTTCCCTGACGCGCGACTTAGCAACATTCAGTTGACGATCTCACGTTAGAAGTTATGTTTGGTCGATCCGGCGAATCCATCACGTCGAGAGTGTGCTTCGGCGTTTTTTTAAAAGTGGCATGCATTTTTTCAATATCTATTTTGGATCTGACCGTGTTCTAAAGTGCGAATTATTTTTCAGGCGATAATATGCACGATTATTGGAACACAGTGATGTATGTATTTTGCATTTTGAGGCGATTGTCCGACTTTGGCCGGCTAGTTAACGGTGTTCCACAATCTAGGTCTAGTTTAAATTCCACTCTTGGGGTAAGACAGACCTGTGGGAAACATGACCTTTCCTTTCCACCTAACTAGCCATCTCTGCTGTTCTTGAGCTTTTTCTCGTCACACATATACAGAAATGAGACGATTTTAAAGGACAGTTACAACTCTCTTTTTGCCTCGACCGGAATCGGATAAGGAATCACACAACGAGATGGTAGTACGAACTCACGGTACGCTACCCTATTCTAAAGGCTTTGAAACCACAAAAATTTATTAATTAGTTAAGGCATGTGTTTAAGGCATGTGTTTTATTAATTACAAAAAGGCAGTGTTAATTGTGTGTTTGTGTGTAAATTTACAGATATATTTGAGATGTTAACATGTCTTGTGTACGGATAACCTTCAATTCCGTACTGGCGGCCGCGCATTTTGTGAAGTAAAAGAGGGGTTTCGAGATGAAGAAGTTTTCACTCACAAGGCATAAATGGAAAAATATATATGACCTCATATGAGTAGGAAGAAAAGGATGTAGTGAATGACTTTCACTAAATATAATTAAATTCAACATTTTCCGACGGCTAAATGTTAGGGCATCAACCTTCTTTGTAAACAATTTTAAGATAGGATCCCAGTACTCAAGACAATGTACACAGATTGCACTTCTCCAAATAGTGTGTCCACATAGTTTTAAACTTTTTTGACATTAAAAATTAAATGGAAGTCAAATAAAGCAGAAAATGATTTTTTCCACCACCTTCTTGTGATCTTCCAGCACGCCTGCTCAATTCATATTTTACCCATCGTGAGAGCATACTACTATTTCGTGTATGTATTGTACACACAAGAAGAGGACAACAATCGTATCGATTCACCCCATCTCGATCCTTATAGCACTTCTCACGCCCTTTCTCACTTTCCCTTATATTCGTCTCCTTACCAGCCTTTCTTATGAATCTCTCTAATTCTTCTTTCTGCTTTCCCTTTCTCAATAGTTTATTTTGCCTTCTCTCCATCCTTCCCGTCGTCCCCTTTTTCTTTTCTCTCTCCTTCTCTCACCACCGCTCCTTCTTATTTACCTCATCTTTCTCCTTTTTCTATTCTCGCCTCTCTCCTTCTCCCTTCCCTCTCTCTTCTCCTGCCCTTTCTGCCTCTTTACTACCCTTTCCTCATTCTCCTTTCCTCTTCTTCTCCACCCCTTTCCTCTCTTCTCCGCCAGCAACTTCTTCTCTCTCAGCCACCTTTTTTTCCGCTTTCCTCGCCTTTTCTGCCCTTCCCTCCTCCACCCCTTCCTCCCCCTCCCTTACCCTATTCCACTTCCCTTCCCTATATTCTTCTCCTCCACCCCATCCCACCCCCATCTCTTCTCTCCCCACCCTCCTTCCCGCGCGGGTCCAAGGCCTCCGCGCCGCCAAGTGCGAAGCTTCCACAAGTTTCAGCGCCAAAAACCTCGACGTGAAATATTCGCCGCAGCCGCCAGAATGAAAGATGGAATATCCCGGCCTTCTTCCCGAAGAAGGTCCGCTACATGATGATGGCTGCTCATTTGCTGCGAAGGAGATGTGATTGGAAAGGTGTATGAAGACGCGATGTTTCTGTGCACTCGAACACGCTTTCATGGAATTTATACAAAATGCTTTCCTGGGTGAAAGGAAAGAAAACACACTAAGCTATCCACTTGCTTAAATGTTTTTTCAAACGTAATGTTTTTAAATACACTATCGAAGTGAAATTATTACAACTTATTATTATTATTCAATTTCTAAAGAAGCGATGTTTACAATTGCATGTGACTTGCAGTGAAAAAAGTACCTATGAACAAAAACATAGAAATCGATTTTTCGAAATCTAGCTCCTGCTTACTGCTGACGAACAACAAATAAAGTAACTTTTGCATAACACTGAAATTATTTAAATATGTAAGCGCAAACCATCTTCACAATACTGCAATAAATAATACAGAGTATATGCAATACACAGCTATTTACATACCAAGAATATAAAAGCGTTGCTATTCTATAACGTATTAGTAGCAAATATTTAATAGATGACCGGTCTCTTCCTTACAGCCTTGCTGTCGCATGCCGTCAGCTTTGCCGTAAGTTAGTAGCGCACAACATGATGATAAAGTCGCAATAATACCATGCAATACTCCATTTTTCAGTTCAAAATCGAAACTGTTTCATTGTTTTTGTAGTTTTCTCTAGTTTCTATTTATCTATCAAACTTCACAGAACCATCTGACACGACAACGCGGCTGGATAGTTTTTTCTTTCGATTTCTTATGCGCATCCGAAATTGTAATATAAATTTCAACGAGAATGTGAACCAAATGTGGTGTAAGATTCACATCTTTGTTTTCTACAAATAATTTCTAAGATAATGGATGCCTTGATGTACAATGATCACATTGCTTTCTCGTGAGAAATAAATGGAAAAGTCTTCTTTCCAAAATCTGAAGGTAACATATTTGCTGTCTTAATGTTACAATTTTTGACACGCCAATATGGTTCACGACAATCCAACAATAAACACGTCTACATGTTCAATTTGGTCTCTGTAATTTGTCTTCGCGATTTACATCCCACACTTAGATTAAACACACATATATGCAGTGGAAAACCTAACTTGACAGAGTATGACTAAAAATAAAGCACTATAGATTCAGTACGCTAGTTCCTGGGTTTCTTAGAGTGCGGCAACAATCAACCAAACGATGTCAAACCTGTAGACCAGAGAAGTCTGATACCAAGAAGAGAAAAGAAAGGCAGCGAGCTCGGGGAGAAAGGCGAAGGAAGAAGCGATAGCGTTTGGCAGAAGAAGAAGAGAAGCTTGTGATCCTAGCCAAAGCAGGAGAAAGGATTTCGTAGGGGGAGGGTACTGTGGCTCTGAGCGAACCCTTTCGCTTCTCTGAGGAGGTCGAACGAGAAGCGGGAAGGCCGCGGGGATGGGCGGAATGTCTTTGAAACGAGGCGGGGAGAGAATTAGAACGCAACGGGGGCGGCGGAGGGACTGAGCGAAGGGCGGGGGCGCGCCCCCTGCAGCCCTTGAGGATGAGGAAACCGGAATAATCAACACAAGGAAGAAGCGGAGCGCAGCGCGCCAAAGTACGCCGGAACTCGGACTATGAAAGACAGCAATCCACGACCCACCCCATCTCACGCCAACGTCCTCCCTTTCCGCCTCCGGCTGCCGACTGCCCTTTCCCGTCGCTCACGATCGCCGCGGCCAACACGCACTCCACACAACCCCACCCGCTTCCCGCCACCTACATCTCCCCATGGCCCGCGTTCGCCGCCTCTGTTCCGCTGCCTTCCCACCCCACCCCCGTCCCCCGCCCCGCCCCGCCCCCGCCCTGCCACCCCGCTCCCGTCCCGCCCCGTCACGCCCGCGTCCCGGCCCCCGTCCCCGGCCGCCCCCCCCGCCCCCGCCCCCGTCCCCCCCCGTCCGCCGTCCCGCTCCCGCCCCCCCGCCCCCGTCCCCGCCCCCACCGTCACGACCGCACGGCCACCGCCACGCCGCCACCGTCACCGCCACCACGCACCACTTAGTCCCATGGCCTCACCTCCCACCGCCCATATCGGATTCCCGAACTGCATTTCGCTCACTCCCGCTCCCACCTCCGCCCCACCGCTCCTGCTCTTCGCCTCATAGCCCCCGCCCTCCCCCTCCGTCTCCGACTGCCATTCCGCCTCCGGCCTGCCCCGAC
>BOPP01000023.1:338028-380450 GCA_017312745.1 Gryllus bimaculatus | reverse complement strand
GAGGGCCGGGGACGAGCGGAGAGAACGCGAGGGTTGGTAAGAGATGCACGGGGATGGTGTGGGGATGATGTGAGGGAGTCACATGATGCGGGCAGGGATGGGTGGGGATAGGTGGTGGTGTGCCGGGGAGAAGATGGGAGGGAGGGGAAGTAAGATGGAAAGGGACGGGCATAAGTGTGAGTCAGGGTGGAACCAGACGGATGGGACGGTAGAGGGCGGATGCAGAACGGGGCGGGGACATAGGACGGAGCAAGCGGGTGGCGGGGCGGGGCGGGTACGGGGCAGTGCCGGGGCCGAGGATGGAGGCGGAAGCGGGTGCGGCGGTGCGTGGCGGTCGAGTGCGGTTGCCTAATTTGGGCTATATGTCCGGCGCACAATGCGCGCCACGCGGCGCGAGGCGGCGCGGTGTCGCCGCGGTGCGGCCCGTCGGCGCGCGGACATCGAGGAACCGTCCCTCCGCTCAGCCCCGCGTGAAGCGCCAGATGGCACTGCTCAATGTGCTATACACGCTCCGCTGGAAGGAAAATACTCCAAAACGGCGAGTGGACCCGTCAGACGCAGGCGTCGCTCACGCCACCACTGGCGCTCGACCTTCACACTTTCCTAAACATCCTGTCCTATCTTGCACTCAACGTGTACCTTCCACAGGACTGAGCAGTGGTGTGACAAAGCCAGAAGCAAATATTTCATCGTTTTTCTCTCTAGACTGTATCGGTCCTTAAATAGATGTGAACAAAGTGCCTCTCGGGCCATCTGCCTCGATCTTGTTCTTCGTCATTCTTTGGCCTATCATTTTCTGTTATTTGCTGTTCCTGGGTGCTATGTCGGGCGGACTCGCCTCTATGGCCCGCCGATAGATATTTCGTTTTCGACCGATTAGGTTTTTTTTTCTAATGATCTTCGAATTTTAACTTCAGGAGTGGCATACAAGGGTTGACTCCACCGGAAGAAATATCCGTATCAGTCTGTGTGCCTAACGCTCTGGGAATTGTAAAGAAAATAAAAAAAAAACTACTGACAAGCATTTTTTGGCAAAAATTGATAAAAAAGTACTATTCGCTGCTGTAGTAGGAACTATACTCATCGAAAAGAGCTTCAGATTTCGGCTCCTATATTTTAACGTGACCTACATGAACGAATTAGAGGTCGCTATGGAAATAACCCTCTAAAAACAATGATCGATAGTATCTCTCATGAAATAACTAATTTCTCCAGTATGATCCAACAGAAGCGCCAAAAAACCTGCGCAGATAGATCCAGCTACTGGACAGTTCACACTTTGTTACAGTCTTATATTGTAAGAAAATTTATGTTCCCGAGTGCAACATAAATGAACGCCTTTTTACGCGGCCGGAACCTATCACCAAAACAACTCTGGGAGAAGTTTACTAGCATGATAGCTGAGACAAATATAATAATAATATAATAATATAATAATAATAATAATAATAATTACAAAACGACGACCGGCGCTTTGTTAATAGTGAGCTATGAAGGTAGATAATTTTTTCATATTATAATGCAGCCACTTTATTTAAAAACTTCCAATAAATATTGAAATAAAAATAAACCCAAGATTTCCAAACAGCGAAAGATTAAACATCTCCATCATCTTACTCCTTCGTTTATTTCGCAATGTACTCATAAGCAGGATTATTCACACTCCATGTGATAAGAAGGTTTCGAAATCGGCTGCGCTACTATTTCGAGGGCTGCACAGTCTTCTGATTCCTGGGCCAGATAAAAAATTCATTACCCACCAATATTTTCTCAAGATTACTTCCTTGTGCATTTGAGCAGCTAAATTTGTATGGTGGTGAACATTCAGACAAAAAATAGTGTTGTTTGGGCAAGTAGTTCTCTACATTCTGTTGTTCTGTCCATTAATCCACTTCAGATTAAGATATAATCTATACTTGAGATTGGTACAATTGATATAAACATACGACTAATGTCTATGAAAATCAAGTGTATTTCGATGGCAAGACATCTGACTTGATGCTCCCCCTGCAAATCCTTGGACATTTATACCATCTTCGATAGCCAACAGCGATATGGATCTTTGCCCGCCTGCCTGCGGGGAAAAAGAGGAACAGTAAATGTTGTAAAGTGACATCGGGTATCCAAGTAGTTTCCGATAACAGCCCGCGGCCGCGTGTGCTCCACTTCAGTTCCTCCTGTTCCTACCGGCCACTCTGGCCCCACCACCCCACTCCACTCCGCCCCCCTCCATCCCCGCCTCGCCCGCAGCCCCCGCTCCGCCCCGCTGCACTTCACCCGTCCCGTCCTGTCCCGCTTCTCTCCGCTCCGCTTCGCGCGCCCTGCCTCCGCCCGCCCTCGCGCGCCGCGCCGCTCCACTCGCCGTCCCCGGCTCCACTCCGCCCGTCCACTCCGCCCGCTCCACTTCCGCCCCGCTCCACTCCGCCCGCTCCACTCGCCCCGCTTCCACTCCGCCCGCTCCACTCCGCCCCGTCCACTCCGCCCGCTCCACTCCGCCCCGCTCCACTCCCGCCCCGCCGGTCCACTCCGCCCGTCCATCCGCGCCCCGCTCCTCGCGCTCGCACGCCACCCCGCTCACTCCGCCTCGCTCCACTCCGCCGTCCACTCCCCCCGCTCCACTCCGCCCGCTCCACTCCGCCCCGCTCCACTTGCCCCGCTCCACTCCAGTCACGCCGCCCCGCCCTGCTCCCACGCCGCCCCCCGCCCGCTCGCACTCCGCCGCCGCTCCAATCCGCCCCGCTCCATCCGCCCCGCTCTCATCGCCCCGCTCCACATCCGCCCCGTTCCATCCGCCCCGCTACCAATGCGTTCACCGCCCCGCTCCATCCTCCGAACCACCCGCTCCATTCGCCCCACTTCCCCCGCTCCACTCCGCCCGCTCCAATCCGCCCGCTCCAATTCGCGCTCCGTTGCAACCAATCCGCCTCCGCTCCATCTCCGCCCGCTTCCATTCCGCCCCGCCCAATCCGCTCCCCGCTCGCATCCACCCCGCTACTACTTTCCGCCCCGCTCCACTCCGCCCCGCTCCACTCCGCCCGCTCCACTCCGCCCCGCTCCATCGCCATCCCCGCCCCCCGCTCCAACTCCGCCCCGCTCCAATCCCGTCCCCCCGCTCCACTCCGCCCCGCCTCCACATCCGCCTCCATCCGCCTCCACTCCGCCCCGCTCCAATCGCCCGCTCCACGCCCGTCCACTTCCGCCCGCTCCATCCGCCCCGCCCATCCACCCGCATCCGCGCCACGCTCCATCCGCCCCTGCTCCCCACCCCGTCCCCCGCTCCCAGCTCGCCCCGCTCACTCCCCCCGCTCCACTCCGCCCAAACGCTCCACGCCGCCCCGCTCCACTCCGCCCCCTCCACTCCCCCCTCCCGCCGCCCGCTCCACCGTGCTCCCCCCGCTCTCCACTCCGCCCCGCTCCACTTCCGCCCCTCCATCCCCCGCTCCAGCGCCCCTACCCCGCTCGCCCGCTCCATCCGCCCCGTTCCACTCCGCTCCGCTCCACCCCCCCGTTCTTACCCGCCCCACAATCCGCCCCGCTCAATCCCCGCTCCCGCCCCCTCACTCCGCCCCCGCTCCACTCCGCCTCCTCCCGTCCTCCCTCCGCCCATCCCCCGCTTCCACTCCGCCCCGCTCCATCCCGCCCCGCTCCTAATCCACCGCCGCTCCAATCCGCCCCGCTCCAATCGCCCCCGCTCCAATTCCGCCCCGTTCACTCCGCCCCCGCTCCAATCCATCTCTCTCTGTTTCTGCCCCTGCCTCCCTCCCTGTCTCGTGTCCCCCGCCCCCCGTCTCAGGCTCCGACTGCCTTTTCGTCTCCGCTCCAACCACGCCCCGGTCCCTGGTGCGGCCCGCCGCCCCGCCGCTGCCCTGTTCGAACTCCCGTCCCCCGCCCACGGCCTGCTTTGCCCCGCCCACGCAAAGGCGGAGAACTCTTCGAACCGATGCTTTGCCGCTCCCCTTTGTTCCGTGTTCCCGTCCTTTTATCAAAACGCTTCCTACTTGATACGGACGTATTACGTTTAATGTTGGCGAAAGAATGGGGCTTTTATTCATCACGCCGCAAGAAAAAGGTGTAATAAGAATATCATCCAAAGGAATCTCCCTGAGAAAAAACGGAACCACAGTTCAGAATCTTCTCCTGGAACAAACGAATTACGGACTAAAGAAAGCGTTTAGGACGTTTACGGGCATAGTGGGTGAGAGTTGAAGTGTTTCTGTTAAAATGAACTCGCACTGTATGGAATCACTTGCAACTTTTTGATTGCTTTCGTTAAAAACACATAACGAAAGTTCGTCATTATTTGCATTTTGATGACGTACAGACACGATGTTCAAGAGAGTTTTGTGTCATTGTACAGGCAAAGATCTATAAAATGACGGAAGCTTGTTTTAAATTGTATATTCATCTCATTTCTATTTAATTATCTGCACTTTCTTATTCACAATATTCGGCCTGAACGCTAAACACGTAAATTCCGAAAGCGTTCATTGCACTCTTCAAAAGTAAGCATTTGCTCTTTAATATTTTTCCATTTATTTCAAGTAAGCAAATAACAAAAATTGATTTCAGTATATTAACAATATTTGTTTCCGTCTATAAATACAGACAGAAAACGCAATTTCAATCGCCATTCGCTCCCTTGCATATTATTGCGTTTTTGGCCTTGAAACATCTCTCACCTTGGATTGGTTCACCACCACAATAGTCTGACTTCCTCAACAACTCACTTTCCCGTCATATTACCGCTCACCACTTGTCTCAATTTGAATCATTTCCGCCTATAACCTCCCCTGCCGACGCTTCGTATTCCATCGTCTTGCCTCCCACCGCGTCGTCACCGGTCTGCCTTGATCTGATCTGCCGTGATCTGCTCTACCGTAATCTCCTCACACTCGTCTCGTCCCCGGTCACCTCACCTCGATTCGTCTCCCGTCGTTTCGTCTTCCCTTGTCCTGCCTTGCGTCACCTCGTCTCGCATCACCTCGTCTCGCGTCACCTCGTCTCACGTCACCTCGTCTCGCGTCACCTCGTCTCGCGTCACCTCGTCTCGCGTCACCTCGTCTCGCGTCACCTCGTCTCGCGTCGTCTCTTGTCTCATCGCCTTTCATCACACCACCTCGCTTCTCATCATCTTACATCTCATCTCCTCGCTTCCCATCACCTTACTTCTCTTCACTTCGTATCTCATCACCTCGTATCTCCTCACCTCGCGTCTCATTACCTCTCTTCTCCTCACCACGCATCTCATTATCTCGCTTCTCGTCACCTCGCTTCTCTTCCCTTCGCCTTTCACTTTTTTTGTGTCACCTTTCTCTCCATCAGACCACCTTCATCCCACCTTTGAAGACCTCCCGCCTCCTGGCCTCTCACCTGCGCCAGAGCGTGGCCGGGAACCGCGCGTCGAGGCGGCCCGCGCGCCGTCCCCGCGCCGCCCCCGCGCAGCCGCGCCACTCGACCGTCGCCGAGAAAAGCGGATCTGGAGGCCCGCGGACTCCTCGTACCTCGGCAGGGAAATTATTATTTGTTTGGGCGCGCAGAGAGAGAGCAGCATTTCGCTGTTGCAGGCTCGGTGCCCGGAGCGCCAGGGACGCAGTTCGACGCCGCGTCGTTAGCCCGCAGACTCTGCCAATACTCGGCAGCAAGCCGGCAGGCGGGGGCGCTGCCGGGTCGCTGGAAGAGCCCCACTCGAGAAGATGCAGCGCGCGCGGCGCCTCGCCCGCCATCGCCATGCCGCCGCCGCCGCCGCCGTGCAAACCGCCCACCTCGTCGCTGTTCGTTTCCTTTAGCCCCCCCCCCCTCGCTCCTTACGCTTCCTTCTGCGCCATCGTTTCTTTCTTTTTTTGGCCTCGCTTCTGACTTGTTCCCTCCCTTCCGCCCATTTTTTGTGTTCCTGTTGCTCTTTAAAGCGGTCGCCTTTCGAGTCGTTTGCGTTCGTGTCATTTGCTTGTACGATGGCCTGTCTCTGTTATTGAGCTTTTCGCCACAAAGTGAAACGTTCTCGCCTGATAATTTGAGATGTATTTACATTAGATATCAAAATTAGTGAATCTGTATCCAAGTTATGATCTAAAATACTCATGAATGTGAGAAGGACTTCAGTACATTTTCTTTACCTTTCAGTTTAAATTACTACAGTAAAAATGTCTCAACGGAAAGTGCATAATGCAGAAATCTGGCTATTGTGATCATGAATCGCGGTTCTGTCAAACATAAGTTGTACTGTATTACGATGCCTAATGCGGAATATTGACTAATACGGATAAAGGTACTGGTCCCTCGAAATTTCGCATTAAACAAGCTTTACTGTATATGAAAGGCCTAAAAGTCAGAATAAGGCATTCATTTTTTAAATGCAATATTCTCTTTGCGTCTATTAAATAATATTAGAATTGAGCACAGTAAAATATTAGTATTGTCGGTTTCTTGTTGAAACAAATTTGATTACATTTTTTTGGATAAAATATATACATTTGTATCTGTAAGCACTGGAAATACTATATTCCAGAACTAAGGAAAAGTGGGTGCTAAAACATCACTACATTTGTCATTTCCGCTAGGTTTGGAATGTATTATTAAACTGCAAGACACAACTTTCAATGCAGATAACTCCCATCCTTCACTGGTGTTTGCCAGCTAATAAAATTTGATTTTTTTTTCTGGTGGCATCAACTGCTGTGGTCGATAAATAAGTCAATGTAGTACATTGTTTAACTTGGGAGATGGTGGTGTTCCTCTCCGTTTAAAATGTTAGATCGGCCATACACGTCGGCATATTGGAGTTTCCTCTCCAGGTTTCTCCCCAGCGGGCCACCGCTCCAGACGGGTTAAACAAAACTCGCAACTGATCTCTCGACGTACAGTAAAACTTGCTCAATGCGCGCTTGTATGTGGTACTGCGAGTATACTGAATGTCTGTGTGTAAGGAGAGAGAAGGAGACATGCATAAGTAAAGTATGTGGTCCGTGGCTGTTGTTGTGGTACAGCTGAGGCTTCTCCTGGTATTGATCAGACGAACGTCTGAAAACTACATACCACAGCACCCGACCGCTAGAATTTCCCTACATTCTAGCGGTTTAATTCAAGTTAGTGTCGAAAATCCGTCACCGTCGTAGTTATGGGAACTCTAGGACTCTTCGGCCAGATCCAGAGGTGTTGCTCTGAGCCATTTCATCATGGCCATTTGATACACGAACAATGTGATAAAGACGATGCTTCGTTGTAATACCACTGTTGTCGGCATTTATGCGGCTACCCGATCCCCCCAGCAGCCGGCCGCCACCTGCTCCGCCCTCGCCCTCGCCCAAGCCGTGGCCTCCGCCGCAGCAGCGGAGCGGAGCGGGGCGGGGCGGGGCAGCTTCAGTTGGAGTCCGGTTGCGGCCCTCACTAATTGGTGACGTGCCGACGTCGTCCGGGATGTGCAGTAATTATATTCCGCAACAGTCGACCGGCGGCGCCGCCACCTCCTTCCCTGCTGCTCCCAGCCAGACCCCGGCGCGACGCGACGGCGGCTGCGGGCAAACTTTCGATTACGACTCTCGAAACAATCGCGCGGACTTCTCGCTGCTAGCTCTCGGCGCGTCGGCACCCGTGCCCGCGGCAAAAAGGGGGAAGGGAGGGGATGGCAGGCGGAGGTCGAGCTTGTGGCGTCAAGTGCCGCACAAGAGACTCGAGAAATGCAACGCTCGACTATAAACGAGAAGAAGCGAATATTCACCCTTCCGAATGCTCCGCTAGAAGCATATTTTGAAAAACTCTAAAATGGTTTGAAATAAAATTAAATTCTGTCAAACATAAAAGAACGATTATCTTCTTTTATATCTTTGTTTTCAAATACTAATCTGTAAATACAAGAAAAAGTAGATCAGAGATCTAGATTACCATTGGATACAGTCGTATGATAAAAGACTCGCTTGAATGACGAGAATTCACTATTCACGCCATTGTAATAAGTGTTCGTAATTTCACCGTTCTAAGAAAGTTATTCACATATAAAAAAAATGTAACAAAACTGCATGTACATATGATGTAACTGCAGAACTTAAAGATACGTTTTTGTGAAAAAATTTAATTTAATGCAGTGTTATACAATAGTACTTTATACATTGTTCTTGAGCAGTGTGTGCTCATTATTCAATAAGCATTTTGTGTAGTTTTGTTCAGCAGTTTTTTGGTATCTTTGCTGGTGTATGCAAGTTCATATTTAATAGATTTTATTCAGATGGGCGTTAATGTTATGAAAATGATTTATTGAAAATTTATTTATTATACTTATTATTACGAAAACGATGTTCCTCGTAGAACGTACATCACGGAAGTTGACTGGCAGCACAACCGAGAAGCGATTCAGTCGCAGAGCGCGCCAGCCAGACGACTGCCTGAGCATCCATTGCAGTGGCATCCCGGCAAGCGCTGTTTAGAGAGCGTCGCTGAGGCGCGGCGCGGGCGGGGCGGGGGCGTGGGCGGGGCATGCGGGGCCAATATTGCCATAGGTCCGGGCCCCGCCGGGAGGCGGCTCTGATTTCTCATCGCCCTGCGCGCGAGGGCAAGGGCGAGGACGGCGTAGTTCGTGGTCGGGGCTAGGGCAAGGACGAGGACGGAGGCGAGACGGAGCGCGTGAGTGGGAGGGGCCGGGGGCGTCCGGCGGTGGAGAGAACGGGAGCCGGGTGGGAGGGGAAGCGAGGAAGGTTCCGGCTTAGGAGGCGGCGAGGCGGGGCGGGACGGAGTGAATGCGGAGTGGGATCGGGGGGGTCTAGCCGGAGGATGGATGGATGAGGTGCGGCGTGGGTGGGAAGCGGTGGGTGGGTGAGCCGTTGCAAGGGCTGCCACGCGGAAGTGTGCCTAACGCGAACTGAAAAAGAGCGGGTGGTGGCTGGCGCTTTCGATCGCTCGCCGGGGAGGAGGGAAGGGGGGAGGGTAGGCGAAAAGCTGCGGCGGTCCTCCGCCCCGCCCCCGCCTCGCCCGCCCCCGCGCCACCCTTCGTCTTCCAATGCGCGTTCGCTCTCGGAACATTCTTCATCCACTCTTTTCCGAGATCCGCGGGCGATCCGTAGAATAGTGGCTAGAGCGCTCGCTTTTGCAATTCTGGGATTTCGAGGCACATTTTCTGACTACTAAAGATAGAATTTGTGTTGGAAATGCCCATTCGCAGATTTTCTCTGGGATATCCTGCTGTCTTAAAATATCAGTTTGTTATTTTGTCGTACGTTACCGCATCATTATTGCTCGTCGCTTAGCCATTACACCACTTATCACCAGTGACATGAGCATTCATTTTGGCATGAAAAACCATTGTGAATAAAAGATTTTTCGTTGCCGTGCTTCTGAGAAGACGTGGAACGACGAAATGTAATAAGGAAATAAAGTTCGAGTTTTCACGTTGCAGGATTCGTAACTCTGGCATGTTGGCGAACGAGTATTATAAAATAACCGAAATTTGGATTTACTAGGAAAGTATAAAATAGCTATTTGTAGCAAAGTACGATACCTCCGGTGGGTATTTTCATGTTAAACGCGTTTATTAGGTTTTTACAAGTTCATAGTAAAAATACATTTTAAACAAAATTACAATTACTTGACTCGTCCGAACTTGAGCAAAGGCAGTTACTTGAAAAGTATAAGTAGAAATACTATATTTAATTAATGTTTCAATATAAAATTAGGTTTAAATATCATCAATTTGATTATTCAAATGACAATACGATTTCTGGTGGTAGGGCAGTATAGTATGTCACCACGTTTTACTATAGTAAGTGCCTTGCAATTCTCACAAATACGTTTTTCCTAGAATTATATCACTACAGTCTTAGAGGATCCGACTAAAATTACTGCAAATCGATTTGTCTTATGAAGGGAAATCGAATAGCTTATTGAGCACCTCTGTAGATGCCTTAACACTCCCCTTAAATACATATGCAAATCATATTCACATTCTTCTGTCTTAATATCACTGAAGGAGACAATACAAATAAACATAATACTTCACATATCACACATTGCCAATATTGTTCCAGGAGAAATTTTATTACCAATGGAGAAGGCTGATCACCGCATCATTCAGATTTAAATAAATTTTGACATTTGGAGATTGAGAAAAAATTGATATTCAAAATTTCTAACAAATAGAACTTTTAAGCAAGTGATTTGTCAAAAGACTCTCAAAATATCTACAAGCGTAGCGAACGAGTGTGCAAATTTTATTGTGAAATGTCGATTGAATGCTAAATCTCGACTCTACGTTGCGTTCATATTCGAAATGAACTCTCAGACAAATAAGCGCACATCTCGCACGGGAGCAATTATAAAGGGACAGTGAAAGGAAAGAGAGCTATGTTTCGATGTTTCCCAATCTTCAGCAAATGGTCCCCCTGACACAATTGATCTCTATCATCTCCAACAATACACTTCTGCTCGTTTTCCATTGCTTTGCCGTTTTGCAGCACCTGTCAAACTGTTTGACGTGAAGTTAGAAATAGTTATTTTGCAAACTATTACTTCCAATTAAGTAGAATTTCTCAGTAAACAACAGTTTTGTAAAGTTAAAGCATCTACGCACTGTTTGTATTGGTCACTGTTTCCATTTGGTTACTCGCTCTTCCTCCGAGTGATCCGTGTGACTAGGGAACGTGTGTTGCTAAAAAGGGGGGGTGCATTGGAGTGGGTGGTTGAGAGAAGAGCTAGCGGTGCTCGAAACATAGAATTGATTCAGTTGAAGGCTGTTAAAGCTATGAAGCGTAGAGGGTGTATCACAGTGCCTTGATCACGTGTGAGGGGAAATATATTGGGTCTTCTAGATATCGTCGCGGGGTTCGCATGAGTTTTGCGCCTGATGGGTCTGTGCGGAATGCGGACTGTAATTGCAAGGAGGCTGGGCTGAAGGATGAAAGAAGTTGTAACTGAGGGTCATATACTAGACAGTCTAGCAGTTGTAAGGGGTTGGGATATGTGATATGGGGACTAGCAGGTTGTGGAAGGGATCAATCCCGAGATTGAAAGGAGTAATGCCTGGATGTAGGTGGTATGTTTGAGGGGTGTTAATGGTCCGTGAAATAGTACCTTGCAGGGAATAAGCTGGAGCTGGACAGCGCTCATAATAAGGTCTGGATGGAGTTTGTGCAGGGTTTGTACAAAATTTGTCCTTGGCACAGAGGGTTCCTGGTGAACAATGCGAAGGTATTGGGGAGAGAACGTTTAGGCGACTTAGCTGCATAGGTCTTTAGAGTAGTTCAGGGAGTACTTGACGGTTGGTGACTCAGGGGTCTTTATAATAATTACAACCCGATTTTACAGAATTAATGATCTAATGTTATCCTGTTAAGTTTAATAAAAATATAAAGTAGTTATTTTCAACATAAACATATTTTCATTATTTAATATCCTTTTAAAAAATTCACGTCGGGAAGAAATGCCTCCATAATGCCCCGCTGCCGGTAAT
Organism: Gryllus bimaculatus; assembly: GCA_017312745.1. Classification (NCBI taxonomy): domain Eukaryota; kingdom Metazoa; phylum Arthropoda; class Insecta; order Orthoptera; family Gryllidae; genus Gryllus; species Gryllus bimaculatus. The sequence goes on along the minus strand of BOPP01000023.1, from coordinate 369,019 downwards.
TTGTTCTAATTTTGTATTTTTCTAAACGAAATGGATTCCAACGTATAGTTCTATATTCCTATGTCAGTTGTAATGGAGATGTGTAAAACGAAAATGTATCTACACCTGTGATGTTTTCATTGCCAAGTTTTTAACCATATCCTTCTGCGCAACGTTTGTCGGCTTTGATAATCTAAGCCACGCTTTGCCCTTAGCGTAAAGCGGTATGTCGCGATTTCTCTTTACGTTTTATCAAATGTTCCAACGGTACCAATTCAGAATTAGGACGTCCTCTCTAAACAAGTTTTCCAGCGTATTTGTATAAATTTACGAGAAATTTAATTTCACTCTTACTCCACGGGTCGCAACGCATGGAGCCATTTTCCAAAATCAGCCTACTAGAGATATGAGTAGAGATTTTGCGCTTTCTTTCCTTTCTTTTCTATCTTAATCATAAAGCATGAAAGTCTTTCGCACCCTTTGACTTCGTAATTTGCATGTCCTGCTCATCCCAGACCATTATGTATTACAATTTCCAAATATTTACAGTATTTAGCCAGCAAACTCATTTTCAAACTAATACTTGATACCAGTCTTTCTAGAGGCACATCTGGGCAGAAAATTGTGTGAGAATAAAAGGCCAGAAACGTAGTGAATATCCATCAGGAATTGATTGCAATAAATGGTGAGCAATGCACGTGTAGACAAATGACTGGTCTTGAGCGATCAAGCTTCTTGGAGGAGCGAACGGACGTTCATGATTAGTGGTAGAGTGAAAGGCCTAGTATTGCAACCGGGAACAGCCTCGCTTATGAGATTCGTTGAATTGTTGAAAGTAATAGAGGGGTAAATATAGATAATATTCTCAATTTCCTACAAACAATTGAAATTTCACGAATTTCTGACTTGGGAATAATGAAAGAAGATCTTTATCATCGGAATGTTCGGACAAAAGGAGATTGCTATTACTTTCGATGTACACGAAATGTGAATCACGGCTATTTTGTCATTCATGAAGAAGTTAAAGAATAAAAGTGAGTCTGAATTAAGAGAGACAAGATATGAGTTCACTGTTTTACCCCTAAAACAAAACGTCGAAGCATAGTCACGAAAACGTCAGACGTGGCTGCCCATAAAAACACCAACGGGAGGAGCCATCTGTCGAAAAAGTGGTGACAGTTTTTTGGAAGATTTCAGGCTTATTGGTGGTACACTAACTACCAACAGAAAATATTATTCACACAGATACTGCAAAATTCTTGTAAGATTAACAGCAACCATTAAACGGAAGTGTCCATATTTCCAGTGAAAAGTGTTGCTAACACACAACACTAGTTCTCATTCAAACAGAAGACTATATTTTTCTGTTTCTATTAACGTGGGGTCAATTTGTTCATACTCCATAGTTCTCAGACTCATCGAGCGGGTGGTCAGAAGGGAAAGCGGACGTGAAATCGAGAGAGCGTGGTGGTAAGCGGTAGGGCGAGTGAGGGGGTGGTGGGGTCGGGCGGGAAGGAGAGTGAGAGATTGAGTGGGATAGCAGGCGAGTGGACGTGAGGACGAGATAGCGAGCGAGGTGGGCGAACAGGTAGGAGTCCGAGCGGATGAGGGGGCGAGCGGGCTGAGTCGCCGGAGGGGGAGCGCGTGAGGCTGCGGGGGCGGCTACGTGTCTAGCGGAGAGAAGCAGCGATGTGGTAGGGTGAGGGCGGGCAGTGAGGAGAGTGAGAGGGCGGACGGGGTAGAGCGCTATGGGCAGGGGCTATGGAAGGACGATGCGGGGGAGGGGGAGAGTAGTGGCGCGTGGCTGCACGTGCCGGCGCCTCCACCTATCTCCCGCCCCCTGCCTCTCTCGGCCTCCGCTTTACAGCCGCAGCGCTTTCGCCCTTATTGTCTCTCTCGCGGGAGGGCGCCGCTCGCACGAATCAAAACTCGCCATCGCCCCCCCCTCCCTCCCTCCCCCGCCACACGCACAGCCCAACCGACGGCTCATCCTGCCAGCCGGCTCAGGTCCCCAATCGGGCTAAAAGTTCTGCTCCCTCCTTATTTGGTTAGGGATTTTGAAACAATCTCGACACGTACTACAATTTCAATCTTCTTTCGGCCCATTCAATGTTTCTCTAGACTCTCGTTTATTTACATTCATTTCTATGCTGTGGGGAGAATATAACATACCCCGCACCCTTATTGACAAGTTGTTCAGCCATTCATAGTTCAAAGATTTTATCAAGTTATTTTACACTTTTTGCCAACATTCATCCCATTTAACGATTAAACCACCGTGTTTTTTGGAAATTAATCACTTTAATACTCAAACCGATTGCTTTTATGTGAACTATTCATCAAATTCGAGGAATTGTTATAGTTTTTAATTTGATCAGAGAAGTAAATCACTTTTAAAAGCTTTCAATGTGCCCATACATTTCGTAAATGTATTTAAAAAGTAAATAAATTTTAATTTGTGTAATTAACATCCATCTTTGAACTTTACACCTTTTCCCATATATTATCCCTCATTATCCTCTGCGGTACCATCTACCATTCGGCATGCATCATACACCTTACGCTCTCTCTCCAGGCATCTGAATGGCCCTCTCATTCTATCCCTCCAAAATGCAATGCACAGCGTCTACGCAATGTAACACACACTCTTTTATCTCATTTCACCTTCCATATTGCACTCCCAATATTCCGCCCTAACATTCCCTATCCACATTCTGCTCTTTAAATTCCATCCTCCATAGTCCAACCCTTCTCATCTCCCCTGCGCATTCCTCCCTGCACATTCCACCCTTTACGTCCTGCGCTCCACGTCTCGCATCCCTACGTTCCACTCTCCACGTTCTGCCCTCCACGTTCTGCCCTCCACGTTCCGCCCTCCACGTTACGCCTTCCACGTTACGCCCTCCACGTTCCGTCTTCTAAGTTCCCCTCTCCACGTTCCTCTCTCTTTGTTCACCCCACCACGTTCACCCCTCCACGTTCCGTATTCCTCGTTCCGCCTTCTATATTCCTCTCTTCACGTTCTGCCCTCCACATTCCGTTTAACATGTGCCGTCCTCCATTTCCTACCGAAGGTTTGCACTCTGCGTGTTACGCCCTGCATACTTGTACTTCGACATCCACATTCCTCCATCCGCATCCCGCTATCCGTATTTCTTCCTCCGCATCCTATCAACAAACTCCAGTCTCTGTCCGGCGACCCAATCAACGCACTCCACTCCCGAGAGCGTCCATCACGCGCGGAGGAGCAGGGGGCGTGCGTTACGTAGCCGAACTTCGCAAAGGGGCGATGCGCGCGCGTTCACACTTCGGACACCGGCGCGGGGCGCGGCATGGCTCTTGGAAATGAGCATGCGCTGAGGGCGGTCGTCCGAACTCTTCAATCAGAAGAAAACGTTTCCGGGAGATAAGCATTACGATTTGGCCAGTTCAGCGTTAATTTCTATGGATTATGGGACGAAGTACGCTCTATAGTTGTTTTCAGAAGTGGATATCTATGCAATGTCATCTACTGTCGTAGTGTAAGCAGCATGGCTTAGACCATAAGGCAAGACTTTTGTCTTCATAAATGCGTCACCTGGCTCAGAAAGAATTGTTTTGCTTAATCACTGGGTTTCTTTAATAAATGAATACTTATTACTACCTATTTCCACATACAATTTCTGTTGAAAGTAAACATTCTTCACTATAATTTTAACGATAACTTGCTGAATGCTTCGAGGAAAGGGTTCAAAGGTTTTTTTCAGAAAATCTATTCCATTCCGTTATCGTTCGATTTGTGAAAGAAAATTTCCCGACATCTGTTCTCTGCTGTCTTAAATTCATTTTGTGCCTGTGATCCCCCCAACTGATATATTTAGGAATACTCAACTGCCCATTAAATTCTTTCAAAGCTGAATGACTACTATAAGCTTTATACAAAGCGTTTGTATTAAGCCTACGTTTGTATTCTTGCTACTGATCGCCTGTTTTCGAGTGAATATTCTTCTGATTAAAGCATAGGAACTGATTATGTACGCCATGACTAAAATAATCTTCAAACCATACGTATTTGGCAATGTCGCATGAGCTAATGGAAATGAGTATGAATGGACTCGATTTACTTATGCGTGTTTTATGCAGAAGTGAATTCACCATCAACATCGGCATAAGTAAAACTCAATAAATTAGAGGCGGACAAATACAACACCGATCAAATTAAATGCTCCTACGGGAAAACACTGTGAAGAAACAATTAATTGATTGGCTCGAAACATGATCGTGCATCGTTATCCGGCTACACGATCTGTAAGTTCATTGAAAAGTCCGACCTTTAAGGTAGAACGTTACGTAGATAGTAACGTTCTGTGCATCAAAAAGATAATAAATATGTTATAAATGGCTGAAAAGAAAGCGATATCGAATCTTGGTTCTTTTCATTTAAAAACAATTATTTGAAAACTACTACTGAGTCGAAATCATTGCGAATACTACCCGCACGCGTTGGCGATTTACCGCTGACGCAAAATACCGTGAGCTCTCGAGAGATTCGTATATTTAAAAAAAAAGTCACGTAACTGTCCTAATCTTTTATATGATATAATAGTTATTTTTCCTGTAAGTGGTGTAAATTTAATTATTAGCGTAACCACAGGGATAGTTTCTTGCCAGAGAGTGAAAATTTGCAAAATTGTAATGCAAACTAAATCACAGAAACATACTTTCCCATATTTATACATGAATTTAAATAACAATTTCTCATAAATAAAAAAAATATTTTCAATATTGTACTCGTATTGTACTGTATAACTAGATAAATTTGACACCGCATGAAGCTTGTAGATAAGTTGAATTAATAAAAACTGTTTAAAGAATTAAGTAAAAATGAAGTTAAAAAATATGTGACTTAATTGCGGAGAAGACTCTACTCAAGCCAAAGAAAGTTCCATTTAAGAGGCTAAATATGATACTGTGGAGGTAAGAAGATAATAAAGCATACAATAGATACTTAGATGTAATGGAATACATAGTAAAATTAGCAATATAAGTAATAGAATGATTTTTTGTGCAAAAAAATAGATGAAACACCAAAGAAATTGAAGAGTATTAAACTGAAGAAAACTGAGTAATTTTTTGTTAGTCCGATTCTAGCAATTGTTGTATAAACAGTCAACTTCGCAAGATGTACGCAATAGCGAGGAACTCTATGCAACTTCAGGTGGATAATCTTGCGAATTTGATTCCTCACTATCACACAAACATTACTTTTTACTCAATCATTCCAGTTGTGTTGAAATACTTAATATTGTACACACATCTTCCGTATGAATTACACAAATAAAAACAATGCCAAGACCTGCAAATGATCCATATAAAATTTTTTTTTTATTCACATAAAATTCGTATTATGCGTTGCTAATGTCTTTCTCGCGTAAAAAAAGTTGTTCAAAATTTGTCGTAAAATTCTCTGAATCCCCCCGTAAAAGGTTCTTAAAAAATACAGAATAGGCATTTTACGCTCCCCTGCGCCCAATGCCAGGGAACAAGGTCGTACCGCCCTTTGCCGCGTTGCTTCTGCCCCAAGGGCGGGATTTTTTGGTAAGGGGGCTAAAGCACCGTAATAAATTTAGTCGGACAGAAGAAGCAAAACTTGAATCTTTCCCCTCCTCAATAAAAACCGTTCTTTCCTCGATACAATATAAAGCTTCGCGAATATTGTAAATAACATCCTGGAGTCTCGGAATATCGCTGGTGTAGCACGCACACTACCTCCGCCAGCGCCACGCCGCATTCAGCCTAATTATCACTCCAGCCCCTCACTACCAGCTCGGCTGCAGCTGATTACAATAACACAGGGTGAGTCACGTAACTATAGCACATTCTTCTGCACGGTTGAATTTGCTTTTGAACGGTTTCGATCCTTTTGCATGCTGCTTCTGAACGGTTGAATTTGTTGCAATGCAATTTTAACGGAAGTGCGTGAGGGAATGGGGCTAATTGACACATGTATTCATTTATATTTTACGACATATTGAGGTAATTTTTTAAGATGGAACTACATATATGTCTCAATCTACCATAACAAACGTAAAAAGACGAATGTAATGAGATACATGTTGTAATATGTGAGATAGGTCTTTTTTGAGTTGTAGAGTTGTTTTGATGTTTGTGCTCAGTTTTTCTTACCTGTGCGCGAGCTAGATGAAGGAGCGCTGCGTAACCTTGTGTGACGGACTGTTACGTTCAAAATATACGTTAAACACGAGTCGCAAATAAAAAAAAATATTCAAAAAATTATTATCTAACATATGACAATATTTATATCATTGGGTTCGTCTTTTGTTGCTCAAGACAGAAAAAAATATGTACAGTTCCATTAAAAAAACAAGTTACCTCAATATCTCGTTAAAAACAAGTGATAAAATTGAAATGAATACATGTTACACACACATGAATACAATTAGCCCACTTGCCTCATGCGCTTCCGTGAAAACGTCATTGCAATAACTTCAATCTGCAGTAGGTGTCAATCTAACGTGACTCACTCTGTATATTATGAGTAACTACATGTTTCCAAAAGAATGATCCGCTAAATTTTGTGTTTAGCGAACACAGCATAAGTATTCTTTGGCAACCCCTGTGATGTTGCTAGTACAAAAGTTCAGAAATAAACTTAATAGAGTGAGGATGGATGATGGTAGGGTTTGAATGATGGAGCAGTTGTAGCCGAGAGCTCGCTTTGCAAGTCACAAATTCTGGATTTGAATACTTGCCGTGACGATTAGAGGAGCGGTTTCAACGTACAGTACAGGTCACCCCAGTAGCAGCAGCAACAACAGCAGCAGCAACAACAACAACAACAACAACAATATCGAGTCCGCCGCCTCGGAGGCTGTAGTGAAGCCGTACATGTCTACCCCCCCTCTAGCGCACAGCAACTACTTGAGGGTCGAGCAGTTTCTCCAAAGAACAAATGCCGAACTGTAGGCAGTTGGAACCAATTACCTGTGTGATCAACTGACCATGTGTACTACCTCTCACCGCTCTCGTCTTTGTCAATGGTGAGGCATAACCAACGATACCGAATCAGAAAGTGAGTTTCGCTAAGTGAAGTCTTCCTTGTAGAAGAAAACACAATTTCATGGCCAAACTTTGTAGTAGCAGATATTGCACACGTGGCAGTAATTTTCCACATATCACAATCTGCGTGCCCATATTACATACTTTTCATTCCACACACTGCGTACCTGTGGTATCTGTAAACCTGATAGGATAGAAATTTCTTGAGGTGTAAGAAAACTAGGAAATCCCTGGGTGGGAGAGCCAAAGAAGATGATACATGATGAAACACCTCCTAGAGGAACTTACGCGTCAATAAACTCCTGATCCATCAGTATTATGGGATCGTAACCGCGTCAACACGCATCACAGTGAAGCAGAGTGTGTAATGGAATGTAAGTGGAAAATTACTGCAATGTGCGCTGTATCCACTAAAGATTTCCATGAAATTGTTTTGTTTTGGTAGACAATCTAAGGGAACTTTCTTTTTGAATGTGCGTTGTAGAATGTCCTCACAATCGCGCCTGGCATATACCGACTGCGGTCAACGTTTCCTAAGCCGTTTACCAACCTCTCTCAAAAGACGTAGTTCGACAGCATCCTACAAGAAACATATGCATGTCCTTTTAGAGCTCTGTGAACGTTCAAAACCACGCTAAATGTTTGTGGAACCAAAACGTAAAACATTCTATCACGACCATCTTCTTGTCCCACTGACTTAACGTAAACAATTCTAAAGATTTTGCCATGTTCACCTGTGTTCGAGGTTTCCTCTGGACTTGTGCGAGATCATCTATTTGCGCTACGAAAGAAGTTTTCATCCTTCCGAAACACCGAATGAACGAAAAGGGATGCATTTAGACTTCTTCAAGTAACGAAAGATCAAAGGGGATTAGCTGGGAAGCATGGGTAGAAACCCTGCGTGGTCTAACACATTACACATTGTCTTGTTCTACCAGGTGGCGTTAGCCCCAAGATGGGCACCTAAGCTTTATGCTTTTATCCTCACCCCCGTCGGCGCAGACGTACGCCGACAGGCTGGTATCTGGGTCACGCCAGATCGCAGTTTTGCCCTCTCGTTAACCTTCCCATACAATGTCAGGCCGCCCAGCCAGCGCAGAGCTACTGGCTTTCCAGGCCAGTGCCAGAGTCGAAACAATGCTCCACTCATTATGCACCGGGACAAGTCTCTTCTCTTTGTATATGTGTTGTGGTGTGATATCTTTGGCATTTTTAAAATAATTAAAGATGTTGTCATTGCCAACAATATTATTTAATGCAATAGCAGCTTTCGATGGCTTAGCCATCATCATCAGTTGTCTGCTACATGGAAGCCACAAAACGACTACTTTTAGTTTCGTAGTCGTTTTGTGGCTTCCATGTAGCAGACAACTGATGATGGCTAAGCCATCGAAAGCTGCTATTGCATTAAAAAATATTGTTGGCAATGACAACTCTTTTCTTTGCCCAGAGTTTCGGCAAATGCCACGACATAGCCAAGTGCTCAACTGCAGGTCTCCCGGAATAAGGCTCGGGGGACACAGATACCCCAATCCGTCTTCTCACTGTCTCCACCTTGAAGCTATTGATGTGAGTACCGCCGGAACCTAGGAAATCTGACAGGGGGTACATGCTCCCCGTCTGGACTTTTATGGACAAGTTCTTTTCACAATCCCGCCCGAAGGTCGGCGTGCTAGTAGCCCACCTGGTGCGAACATCAGGCAAGCCCGGCACCAAGGAGCCGGATACCACCTCCTCACCGCCTCCACCGTGAAGGCAACGATGTGAGTGCCACCGAGTAGCTCGGGTCCGAGTGAACGTTACCTCGAGCACTAATCCCCCTCGAGTATTCGGACCATCCGTCCCACACACCGGCCGAGGGGGGGGGCGAGAGTGAAGGAAAACTGGCGGCGGGATGCAGTCGGGCGATTCCCTTCGCGCTCACTGGGTGCGTGGCTCCCAGCACCGTCGGCCGCCGCCGCAGCGTGCGCTCTGCGCCGGTGCTCTTGGAGGGTCGAGCGGGCGGTGCGGGCGGCGCGGGCGGCGCGGGCGTGCACGGGGGCCGCCTTCTGAATGGCCAGATCGAACCCTCCGGCGCGGCGCCCGCCCGTGTGCGTGCGCACAGCGCGCCACCGAAGCACACGCCACTCGCCCACTCGCCCTCTCTCGGTCTCTCTCTCTCTCACTCTGAATAATGGACCAAAGGACTTGTTCTTGAGAACATATTAACTGCAGCGACTAAAAATAGGACGGCTTATCTCCTTCTTTTAATCTCTTTTATTTTTGTGCCGGGAACAAATGAAGTGGGCAGTGTGTTCCGGGCTTCCTGTTTGCTTTTCATGGAGTTTACTATTCGCTGCAAGCGTACCGTATTGGCGATTTCAACGTCAAGATTCCTCTACAGTGAAATCGTTTCTTCAAAGGGTAATGGAATTTCTCATTAGAAAGAAATAATTTCTGACCCCACATTTCTTTGCGAATTACAACGAAAGAATAAAATCTAAAAAAATATATAGTGCATCTTGTGTTATCGTGCGGAAGTAATGAGTGCAGTGATATTTGTTTCGTGAATCATACCTCATTATTCTTGCCACGTTTTCCGCATATCCGCATCATCAACGATACAAGCTAATTACAAAACAGTTTTCACCAAATCTGCGTTCGGCGCCTCAGTTATCTCGAACATGCGTACCAGTTTGAACCTCCGCACATTACTCGCTCTGTCAGCTATTCACGACTAAGTCAGCCCCGCACAAATCCATCGACACAAACAGGACTCTGGTAAAACCCAGGCGTTCAACTGAAATCGACCGGGAAAGTACAGGAAGCGAAAATAGATGATTAACATGCCATCTACACGCTTCGTTCGAACCTTATTGAGCACGTAGTTCGTTACTTCCCGCGCGAGATGGCGCACAAGTAGTTCTTGATCTCGCCACTTATCGCTGGTGCGGGGGCGGCCCTCGGAGGGTGCGCCTCGTGCTGCCATCTCAGCGCCCCGCCCCCGCCGCGGCTCCTCGCGGGCCAATTCAAACGCGCTCGAGCTCACATGCCCTGCCAAAGGGGTCACGATGCAGGCGATAGGAATTTTTTGACTAGCGTCTCAGCCAAATGAGTGAATGGAACGCTTGTGGGATGCATAGTTGGTGATGGTTCAAAATGTTGTAACTGGTATTTCGAGGTCGAGCTAAGTCATATCTATATTTTGATATTTGGCAACACAATGTGGAATATTCAGCGTTTGCTGTATTCACCGACGTTTTACGCTAACCAGGAAGGCCAAAGTAAGAGCTGTTCATTTACTAATGAATGACTGAAGCGTATGAAATTGGCCATATTTTAAATGTATTTTAAATGTGAATAACATAATGTGAAAACTATCAATTAATTCATCTCTATATTTATGCTTAAAAAGGAAAATAAAAGTAGTGTTCTAAGTTAGATATCACGACGCAAATAAGCGAAAAAAAATATTGTTATACAGAATAAATGTTGCGTTTGTATTTTAGCTTGTGAAAGTTATATTATGTTCCATAACACTATAAAACAGTAATACTGCGGCAACCATTTTAACTTTTTATACGTGTTTAACGTGATTATAATACTTTCGAGTTTTACCCAGGAAAGTGGTTGATTCAAAGGTGTCTTTTAAGTGATGTCATCTGTTCTCCTTTCTAGTAGGGTTAAAAGTTGACATTGTTAATGACAATAACAAATTAAAAAAGTCAACCCAATACTGTGAAGTAATACACAGAAAAGCATCATCATGCGTGGGCAAGCAGGTTTCCTAACTATTTCTCTTTGAAATAGGAAGACAATGATAAACGTCATTACTTGTCACATGCCCCTGTTATCGGCCTGACGTTTTAAAACATATTATTTTACAACTTGTTACATTTTATTTTATAGATATTTCTTCTTTCCCAAACTTTTTTTTTAGAAAATCCTCATGAATCAACTTTTTGTTACGTGTTGCTCAAGAAGATTTTATGAAGTCAGTATATTCTCAGTATATTTTTGTTACAGACGTCATTTCACGATAATTTCTCCTAAGATACTGACATTCTTCCGAAACAAATACGAATGAATGTGGTCGTTATTTCTGTGACTAAGATTTATGTATTTTCAAGAAATCTCGTCTTGTGGCTCAATTACTCAATTGCGATGCATGTAAAGTGAAATGTAAGAAATTTATTTGTATCTGACTACAAAATTATGTAATTTTTTCTGAAAGAATAATACATGCATGAGTTTTTTTAATGGAGGAAAATATTTAGTGGTAAGAAAACAAAAATATTATCTCAAGCAAATAAGTATGTTTTCTATTATTTGATTTTCTGTTTTTAGCCGTGATTAGCAGTTTTTATGTTGATGCATTGTTCGAATTATAATAAATTAATTTCAGATTCTTTTGATACAGCACGATATTTGTTACGTCATAATTATACATTATAAATTAAGAAATACAGTATTTGAATCAAAACTCTTTCAATTAGCTTTATTATTATATAATGACGATTTTTAAATAATCACTGGCGCAATTTCTCGAAACGTCACCGTTGCGCTTTGAATTCAAACCGTTTCCTCTCATTGCTTTTTTTCTAGTACCTTACAATTTTGTAGAAAATTCTTTTAAGTCCGAACACAAATTTCAATGGAAATTTTTTCTGATTAATTTGTATTTTTCTTTTATGAAAATGGGCTTATACATTATTTCATCGGAAGTTGTGAGGGGCTCGTAATATTTGATATTATGGCGCAGAAACCAATACTTGTATGTACTTATGTATGCTTTAATTACAACTAAACAAAGCTGTAAAATGAATGAGTATGAAATAATGTGATAATAAGTAAGAATCTGCACTCATTTTACTGGCAACGAATATTTAGTGTTTCTGAACGCGAATAAATTCCCTGTGCTTTACTTTCTCTTTTAATTTATTCCATTATCACACTGTTCTAATGGTTAACTGTCACGCAAAAATTGATGTTTTTACTGAAATAAAAATGAGTTGAAATACTTAAAAATGCCTAATGTTCTTTAAACAAACATAATATTATGAAATGTTTTTGTTATTGAAGTCAAGCGATGCAAACACTATAAATTAATATCAAGTGAATAATAAACTAAATTAAATATAGTAACCTCACAAAAAGCTGGTTTTTCGAGTTTTATTTATTTAGAAACTGCAAAAGAGGGGTAAAAGCTGGTCTAGCCTACAGAGTGGTACAGAGTGGTAAACAATTTAACAATATGGTATCAGTGTGTGTGACTGAGAGGCTCTGACCAAGATTTTGTTACAGCGTGATACCCGAATTGCTACAATATCTTATCTCTAAATTTCTTATATTTCGCTGTTTGTGGAGATTGAGGACTTTTGCAGAATTGCTCTTAAGTTGAGTATTCTTACCAAAATATCGGCTAGATTTCTTCATTAAAGGAAAATATATAACGTCATGTTAAGTATATACTATTTGTATATACTTAAGTATATAAATTTTCTTGTTCAATAGCAATCGTCTTTTTTATTCTATACTTGTAGATAATTAGTGTACGCGGAAATGTCGATAATTGTCAAGAAAACAGACGCAGTATAAATAGTAATTAAAATTGGTAATGTCGCAAACTCTACAACAGTGAATTACAGTGTAAGAAAATGTACGTAATCGCATATTCAAAATATAAATACACACTACTTACGAGCAAATATTATTCATAACCTAATTTTTGTTCAATATATTGTTGCAAATTATTGAAGCAATTTTTCGGTTTACTCTTTCTCTTTAATACCGCCCAAAATATTGTGTTCTTAATATTATTTTAATGGGCCCGGGGGGCGCGGGACGGCGCTGCATATCGGCCCATCTCCCACATGCGCGTCCGCGTCGCGCCCATTTTTGCTTCCGTTCGCCGCCCCGTCATCAATCTTCGTTTCGTTATTTGTAGTTTTTCGTGAACTCGCAACTACAGGGTCGGGTGTTAGAGGCGGGCGCCGGATTAGTTTTAGGACTACGCCGGTGGAAGGAAAAGGCGGGGGGAGGGGGTTGTATAATGACGTCATGTCCGGTGGGGACCGGGGGAGGGGCAAGGCTGAGGAGAGGGCAGAGGGCGGATCAAAAAGGCGAAGGGAGACGCGAGCGAGAGGAGACGAGCCGTGGTGAAACTTGGCAACGGTTGTAGTAAAGCTTTCCCTTCCGACACAGAACTCAATGCGAAGACTCCAGGCGTACTAAGCCGTTGCCGAAAACATGCGCCGCTCTCTATCAATAGCAAGTTGGGTGCTGGCGTCCGGTGGGTTGGCCGACTGACCGCTGGCACGCCGTCCACCGCCCGTCCCTCCCCGCCTACATTGCCCCCGGCCCCTTTTCCCCACCACCCACAACCTACGCGCGCCCGCTGAATTCACGTGCGCCGGCGGAACGCCTACGTTAACACGCCGCCGCGTCTCCCCTGCTATCCCCACCACTCCCGCACCCCGGCCAGACACAGCTCTCTCCGTCTCCGCGCCCACTCCACTTCCGGACACCCCCCCACACTTTTCCCGCACCCTCCCCACACCTTTACCTGCACAACCCTTATCCAGGCATTCGCTCCACCTCCCACTAACACAAACTCGCACCCGCTTCCACTCCACGCTGATGTTTTCAGAACGGCACTCTCCGAAGAATGCGCGCAAAAATGCTGCTCTATTGCCCGCCGCTCTTCCCGCCGATGCATACAAATTTGAACAAAGACGAGATGGAGAATGACTATGGCGTTGTAACAAAGAATCTCCAATGAAACCACTTTACGATAGAGTCAGATATCCTCTTGTGTGTTCCGAACGATGTACAGGCACGAGCCAAATGGTATATGTAAATTGTTTGCCATATAAAACGATGTGCTAACTAGAGTGTAGTTGATGCACGTCACCTTAAACTAACTTCAATTTAGTGACGTGGGTTACGTGACTACACTACATACGAACTCAAATGTTTTAGATACTCATGACATCTTATGAACCGTGTTGGCTGACTCTTTAAAACCTCGTTCTGAAAAAAAGCAACTATCAAAATTGGTTCTCTTTGTTGATGTAGGGAATTAACTTTTAATATCACAAAATAAGTTTAAAGCCCATAAGGATTAGCACTTCCTATTCTTATGAAATGCCAGTTTTGTAAATATCCACATTCCTTCTTTAATTCACGTCCTCGTTCCGGATACACACTTTTAAATAGTCCAAACTTACGCTAAAGATACGTAAACGTAAAAAATGTCTCGGTTAACTAATCTTTTTGCTCACTGATCACTAATCACATTGAAGAAATCAGAACAATTAGTATTTTTCACGGTATTATTGTTTCTCTGACATACACTCGTTCAATGAATACTTCAAATATCGTTAGAAACATGAGCAATTTTTTGCTAATTATTATTAGTAATGACGATTGAGAATATAGAATATTGCGTATTTCTTCGCTTCAACCCCAATTTCCATGCCAGTTTTTATTATTTTTTTATTATTTATGTTATTATTTATTTTATTTTATTACGTAATTATATCATAATAATTATTAATTTATTTATAATAATTATATTTATAGTAATATTCAATAGAGGTTTAGTTTGTTTGTTTTTAATTTATAAATGTATTTAACCGCTTGTGGATTATAAACAACCAGTGGCATGCAAAAGTAAAAATGCTGCTAAAATATACCACCCATTTGTTTACAAAAAGTAGCCCGCACATGACTCAATAAATATAAATAAAAAATTCTCGCAGAACCTGCAATAAATTAACAGGTGTCAACAGTTCTTTGTCACCTGGTTGACAGTTTGTAACAGTCTGTCAACAGTTCTTTACATAGTTGCTGTTTCAAATCTACTAAACCATAGACACCTCTCACATGGCCGGAGGCTTCACATACTTCTTTCAATTTCTATGCGCATTGGACATTAGCAATGCACATAACGCATCCTTGACTACAATTGTTCTCTCCCAAAAGTCATGAAACTTCTTCCTGCATCAAGAACATGCAATTAATCTCAGTTGTAACTATTCAACTGTATTAAACTCAATTTTATTATTCTTCTCTAACCTAATACATGGATCTGTTCTCCAAAATTGATTCTTTAAACATTATATCGTTACCTTCCAATTGCAGCTAGAATTTCGTTCCTCGCACGTGATATCGTATTAAAATGCTCGCACTGACTTCTATGGTTACACTCGCCAGGATTTTTGCTGTTTCTTGCAATTGCTTTAAAGCAATGTAGCCCTTAGCGCGCAAGTGGTCGTCGTGTGTGAGTGACACGCCGCTGAGGGAAGCTCTCGGCGGGCGAGATCGTCATCGCGGCCTAAGCCGGCGCAGGCGCGGCCCCAGAAAGCCTACAACGCAGGGGAGATTAGGCGCCGGAGGAAGTGTAAGAGCGTCTTATTGCTGCAGACACGACACGGCACGACACGTCAGCGCCAGCGGGGATTAAAGATCGCGCGCCCCGCCCCGCCCCGCCCGCCCCGCCCCCCAGCGAGCCGTTTTTCATTGCGTTCTTCGAAGCGGAGTGGGGAAGGGGAAGGGGATTGAGGAGGGCCGGGTGGGGCTGAGCTGAGCTGAATGTGGCGGAGGAGTTGGGTGGGTGCGGAGCGCGGAGGTGATGAGGGAGGGGGCGGGGTGAGCAGAACCGAGGCTGAATGAGGCGGAGGTAATGGGTGAGATCGGGACGTGGCGGCTTGGTGTGCGGGGCAGGGCTAGCGAGATGGGGGCGGGGCGGGCTTGGGTGAAGCGGGGCGGGCTGGAATGGGGCGGGCAGGGCGGGCTTGGCGGGGTGGGCTTGGGCGTTGGCGGGGCGGGGCGGGGCGGGGCGGGGGGGGGGGGTGGGCGCCGGGGCGGGGTGCGGGGCGGGCGGCGGGGCGGGGCGGGGGCGGGGAGCGGCGGGGTGGGCGGGACGGGGCTTTGGGCCGATGTGGGCTTGGCGGCGCGGGGCGAGCGAGCTTGGGCCGATGTTGGGCTTGGGCCGGTGTTGGGCTTGGACGAGGCGGGGGCGGGGGACGGGGTGGAGGGGCGGCGGGCGGGGGTAAGTAGAGCTACACCAGGCGGGACGGGATTGAGCGTGGCGGTGTTGGCTGAGCTAAGCTGAGCTGGAATGGGGGCGAGGGGAGTTCGCGTGGAGTGGGCGGTGGGGAACGGAGTGTAGGGGACAGCGCGCTCGTTCTGACCTTTAAAACTAGTAGGAATGTGCGTCATATCGAAACTTTTTGTCCTTTAATGTTATTAATCAGCAGCCACTCATATTTTACAGTGCGTGCCATCATTTTCAGTTTTAAAATTATGGGGTAAATTACATTGGAAATCTCTAGCTTTAATACTGGTGATGTAGGTCAGGTTCGAAAGTAAATTTGAGCTTGTGTAATTTTCATAATTTCAGAGGTTTTAACAAAAATAGGAAATATGACATATTTTTGCAAATGTACTTTAATCTATACGGTCAAAAAAATTAAAGTGTTTGCAATCATTTCGAAAATATCAGAGGGAATTCATATAAAATATACTCCAAAATTAAAATAGCTTTAATGTTTTCCGTAACAGCGTAACTAGATCTTACTTCTGACATATTTTCCAAAATTAAGCTTGAAATCTTCTAATCACATCGTTAGGCGTGATAAAAGCAAAGCAAACATATAAACAGAGGTACTCACACAGATATCCCGATTTCCGGGATGAACGTAACTGCAGCAGCACAAAGTTTAAACATCTTTGGAACAGTGCTAATAGAATAATTTTGACGTGTGTGGAGAGCTACAGCTAAAAAGGACCTTATACACGCATGTTACGATCTATTTGTGATACATGAAACTTTCTCTCCCTACACTCTAATAGAGAAGGGCGAAGTAAACTAGTAGTGCTACGGAATGGCACAGACTTTCCCATATTATTTTTCTATTTCCTTTGGCCTCGACTAGAAGCCGAACTTGCCACAAACTCTGGCCTGCTGCCATCTTTCGCCGCCAAAAGTATTTTTTTCGAAATTCTGATATTTTTTCAGCTTTGTAATAGTAGAACGGAAATATTATATTAATAATATTAAATAACAATAAAATATACGGTAAAACATAAATGGCAATTTTCTTTCTTACGCATTGCGTTACACTTCTTTGCGTTGTCAGCATTGGATTCGCAGCATTGCATTGGTTCAGCATTTGCTACAAATGCTTCGCTGCAAATATGGAGCGGTCAAACTTTAATTATTTCTAAAACAACTTATTGTTAATATTATAAAGCCCATCAGATATACAAGTCTATAACAGGGCAAATTAGCATGTTCTGAAATTCTAAATACTAGTTATTCATTTGACCAAGACTGTTAAACCAATTCACTGTCCATGAGTACGCGTATGATTTACGGATGGTACACTTCTTGTGTACACAATGGTCTTGACAATACAATATGACAACATAACAATTTGAGAATGAAAGTTGCACATAACCGCTGCCCTTGCATCAGTAGTGGGCGCGACAGTGGGTGTGCGCAACGCGCAAGAAAATTCATTTGCGAGTATTTGGGTTGCGGCCTCCACCAAGTGATGGCAAGCGCCGTAAGTGCAAAGGGACTTAGATGGCTCAAGGCATCCATTGATGTCACTGCGGTGCCTCTAACCAGGAAGCCCTAGGCTTCAAGTTCCGACGGTGGATGGGTTTTCGGCACAAGCTAGATAAATCGACTTCAGCCGATAAATTGAGGAAAATTAAATCTGCTGGCTGCTCTGATAGATAGTTTTCAGTGTTTTCTCCAAACAACATCAGGCAAATGTCGAAGTAGATCTTATTAAACAAGCCATGGACTTCACGCGATATTTACTTCCTCAACCTTGTCCTATTTGCACCATTTACGTACACAAGCACTTACATGCACTACATTACCACAAATGACTGGAGTCTGGTCAGGAGCTTAAAGTTTGTCCCGGATGGGGGAGTACCCCGCTGGTGAGAGATACCTGGTTGGGAATATCTCCGCAAGCCGACGTATAGGAAGGCGCAGAATATCGCCATCTAGCGTGGTAAGATCACCGCCACCTCCTACGATAAAACACATAACACTTACAGGACTAATAACCACACCAGTTGTCGTACCCGTATACCTAATCAATCAAAAACAGAAACTCTCACCCGGCTAAAGAGCGCTTCTACGCATAGAAATAAACTTTTTTGCCGAATGCTCCCTGACCGCGATACGCCGCTGCTTTGTTCGTTAGGGTGGCGAATCCAGAGAGCCATGGAGGTTACCCTCCTCTAAGCCAACCGTTTTAACAATATTTTAAGGAAGCTTTGTAGGGGAAATTCACGACATTTTGAACGACACGATGAAGCGACGCCGGTCCGGATGCCCGAGATTGTTAACGCAGTAGTGCCGTAGCGATCTCTGACTGAAGGATCGCTCATTCGAATCCCGCCTCACCATGGTTGTACTTGTGTTCTTCCTTTCACCCCCTATCATCACCATATCATGTCATCTTCACATTTACCATACCGTTAAATTCCATAGTGGTCGCTAATAACCTAGATGTTGATGTGACCTTAAATATCAACATCAAAAATGAAGCGACATAACAGGTCACATTCCACAATAGGTAATGCGCTCCCGTACGACAGACTGCCTATTCCAAAAAAAGAAGGCAGGCGGAAGGAACACAATGGGCTGTAAATTTCTTCGCAGATGGGACAAAACAGCTATGAATACTACCTCAGACGTTCTAATATTAAACATGCTATAATATATAGGGGGCAGCTTTGAGTTGCATGGGATTGTGTATAAGGCGGTCAGATAGTTAAAAAGGCTACGTATTAGTTAAGCCATTTAGCGATGTATACAGTATAGTGTAAAACCGACTCTAACAGTTCACTCACCACGTGCTGTGGTACATCACGTGACCTGCTTTGAAGCAACCAGCTTTCGTGTATTTGTTTACTTTCTCACAGCCGCTAATCTGCTAATCTGACTCACGAAGTCGTTCGAGCGCGCAAATCCCTGCATTCAGAAGTATCAGTGCGAATGAATTGTGCCTCTTCCGATGCGTGCCAAGCTAGATAGTTTTTAATGGTTTGAGATTTCATTGATCTGTCATGTAGGTGGTACCACGAACGTACATCGTAGGTATAT
The DNA here is from genome assembly GCA_017312745.1 of Gryllus bimaculatus. NCBI lineage: Eukaryota > Metazoa > Arthropoda > Insecta > Orthoptera > Gryllidae > Gryllus > Gryllus bimaculatus. Next base: position 349,866 of record BOPP01000023.1, on the reverse strand, counting down.
GTGGCAGCAGTGCATCGAACGGTCAGTGTTGCTTTTACGCTAACGGTATTGTATTAACGCGGAACGTTGTTCAAATATTATTGAAACAAGGAACATCGTACTGCTGATCTCGGTGCTCGATTGACATCATCGATCGTAGTACCGATGCTAAAAGCTGCCGGAAGTACTGCTAAAACTGGAAGCGATGCAAAGCATTTTTGAGTTCTACATCGCAAACTGCACCCACTTCTACTACACCTTTGACGAGCGGTAAACGTGGCCGCATGGATCGGGTTAACGAGACGCGGAAGGTGTCTTCCAGCTGTTCCATGTCGCAAGGAGCGCACAAGCGAAGCCAGTCAAGATGAATCTGAGCGTTCTTGCTGAAACCCGAAGCAGTTCCACAAGCGTTTCTCACGCACTTAATTCGTGTGCCTGACGTTGCTTTGTGATCGCTTATGGTTTGAGAAACACTTGCAGGAGCCTACGTCGAAGTCTCAGTATCTTCAGAGTCAGAGTTTTCGTACGCCCACATCGACAATGTATATGCAACCTGTCGTTATTCTTTGCACGAGAGATATACAATTCAATTCAATGATGCCTTATTTTACGTGGTATGACTCAGATAATCAGGCCTGCTCTTCCGGCTGACCACGCAAATTTCGCTACTAGTCGAGAAAGAAGTATCACTTGGGTAGAGAAACAGGCAATTTGCAGCTTGAGCTTAGGGCTCTTTCAGACTTGAGGATCTCCTTCACGCAGTAAATCTACAACATGGGATAGTCGGCTTTCCCACGAATGAATGCGAATGAAGGTTTTTTTTGCCCTGAAAACCCTCGACTTCTGTCGGGAATGAACTCGCCAACTTGAGTGGTTATAACAGTTCGATACTCTAACCGATTGAACACTTAAAGCGCAAATATACCGCTACATACAACCTTGGTCCAAGTAACCTGAAGATTTCTGTATCCAAAAGATATAGTCAATTACCTCAAAGCGCTCATCGTATGTGTGTATGCCGCACAAGGCACTTCAGCTTTGCCTTTACATACGTCTTGAAGTTGAAATGGATTACTAACTCAATAAACGTCGTTTTCAAAGTAGTTAGACAATGTGAATACTACAAGATGCCAATAATGATGATCGGTGACTGTAATAGATCTGGCTCCCGAATATGAACACCCGAGATATCTTGAACTTTCATTTCTAGAACAATCCAGTTATATCTACAACAAGAAGCAACTTTTGTGAACATGTTTGTTTACTCGCCCTATGAACATTACGTTTTATAAACTATCTTTTAAACTTAAGCTACTATAAAGAAGTCCTAACATTACCGATGCAAATCGTGTAAATTATTGAATAAAAATATCGTATTAAAATTGCTTTTATTTAAAATACAAGTGTAAAGACTTTGGCTCTCTTAGCCACTTTAAGCTTCCTGTCCTTATCAGTCGCGAGCAAACGTCGAGCAAAACTTGACGAACAAATTTCGATCTTCGTATAGCATTGTCGTACATATGGTTTTAAACTACGTAATAAACGAATTTATATTCTTGTTATTTTACTACAATTATTCAGAACAATTAAATCCAGATCGTTTCACATCCGAAGGGGTATCCACATTATAAATCTGCAGATTTTTTTATTCTTCAAAGACCAGATTAGGATTTTAAAATAAATTAGTAGAGATTAAATATAAATGATATCCTTATCGTTTCTAAACTTTGATTTAATTGAGAGGTTTTTTACAAGAATCAAACAAGTTTAGAATTCCATATTTTGAGATACTCAGGACGTTATTCTCTACAACTAACATGATCTGCTAGCACATTTCCTTTCAGCATGTACCAAACACATTGAAAGATATCAGGCGGCTAAAATAACAAATGTATTACTATGAAGTTTTTGGTGCCTCCTGAAAAATCTCTAATTTGGACTAGTTTGCTTCTCGTAAGAAATCATTCAATTGTTTTAATATTGATTTGATCTACTGCGCTTTTTTAAGTTTTGAACTTTCCCTGTTGTGCAATTTCGTTAAAATGGTGAAATCTTGACTACTTCTTAATTTTCTGTTATTTTGTTCACTACTTGTACTGTAGCTTATTGTTGTTTTGAAGAGTGTTCGTGTAATTCACAAATATTTTAAATATGTTTTAAATATTTTTCGAGTAATGTTACATATTAAGTATTTTGACTATGCTGCTTTCCATCTTCGAAGGTCAAATCAGAACTTCTGTGCCTGCAATTTATGCTGTCTTTTTTATTCTCATACAGGTTAATTTGCATTTCATTGTTTAGCACCGGGGAGGTTACCAAATCGTGCCGATGAAACATTTGGAAAATAAAAATATTAAGTTCCTAAAATCAATAATAAAAACTTCAAACGTGACCTAAAATAAATAAAATAAAATAAAACTCTTAATAATTCATGTATGCAACAGCCACTATTATTTTTTTCTGTAAATGAAATGTCATGTCATGCAATGCTTATTTTTATTTCATGCTAATATTTTTTTCAGTTTATTTTGTCGTGTTTTATAAAAAAAAACTATAAGAGTGGCTCTAAATGAAATGCGTTGCGGGCCGGCTCCTGGTTCGAGACCAGTAAATTGTTGTCGGAAGATCAAAGCCAGCGTCAGGCGATCGCGTGGCCAGCTCGCGCGCGCTCGCCGCTCGCTTTGATGTACCGACAACCAGCGGCGCACTGCGAACAGAATGGCGAACGCTGACGGCGCGCTTGGCGATGCGCGGAACGGCCAACTACTCCCGGGTCAGGCCAGTGGACGGCTGTTTTGACAGGTTGTAAAAGCTTTTTCCCAGGCAATAGGAAGAAAACGGAATGGGAGTCTCTAGGAATCGCGAGGGTTAGAGCAAGGCTCTGTTCCTTTCCATGGATTCCTTCCCAACGTATGCCGGTTATCTAGCAAGGAAAGGTATGAATCGGAGGAAACGAAAACGTTCGATGTCCAGGAGCTTCAAATTTTGAAGAGGAAGCAAAAAGGTTCTAAGTTCCAGACATCCAACATTTTTTAACATTAACTGTTGAATAACACTCTACAGACGTCACAGAAATCACAGACAACAGACTTTTATGCTTGGAAAGTTATATTGTAAGAACGATCGTAGATTTTTTGTATTTCATTGGCGAAGAGCTTTTTTTTTCGTGATCCTAATTTATAATTCAACTAGTTTTTTCTTGGCACAAAAACCCTTACGATTTTTTACGAAAAAACATTTTACGGATATAATAATATAAAAATAACTATTTTAACATTTTATATTTTTTGTACACCATATAATTTATGGTGCTTATTAAATATGCTTTTAATATATTAAAAGCTATATTAAAATATGCTTTTAAGAATATTATAGAAAAGGAAAAACTGGTACTATAAACAAAATATCATAGGTAATACCACGAGTGTTTTGGAAATTGTCGATAAATTCCCAATTCGCGAAGCGAGGAGGGGATTTATCTGAGAATTTCAAAGCACGAGTGGTATTGAATAGGACTATTCCGCGAGTGGAATTATGTCTAACAGAGTTCAAAAATGCACCAAATATAGAAAATTACTGAAAGCGTATATTAAAATCAGAGGTTATATTATAGTAGATACGCTGTTTATTGAACATCAACATAGCGATCCACGTATAACGCCTCGTAAGATAGATGAGTCACAGTTCATGATTGGTCAGTAGGTAGAAACGGCAAGAAAAATCGGATAGAAAAACAGATAAACATTTTGAGATATACCGCCCAGATTGGGGCATCTTGTATGTTTAGTTCAAAACTATTGGTTTTAATTTCACGAGTGGAATAAACATACGATAGAGTAAAAATAATCTATTAGGTATCACGTATAAAATGAATTTACTTTTAGATTTTAAGAGCAGATATAGAGCTTCATTTAACTTTAAAAGCTCTATCATTTTTATGGCACTGTTCGGAACTATTGATTTCGAAGGATATTTCTCACTTTATCATTTCTGAAAATAATATTTTTATCGTCGATCTATAATTTATGTATAATCCTGAATTTAATTTCAAGATAAAAATTACTGAATTTCATGAATTGCTTTTTTCACGTTTGGGCTATCAGTGTTTTGAAAAACTCAGACCTACTTTTGGGATGACTTTGTTCCTTCATGCAGAGCTTTGCATCATCTGTAATTATATGTAAATTACATATTGTTGCGAGTTTTTCACTTCTCAATGGATTTTATAGTTCAATACACATCCTTAAAATTAAAATGTAGAAAACTAACGTGTAAAAATATTGGTAATTTGACCTATCGCATTACTTATGACTTTAAGTTCGTCAGGGAAAAAAGTAAATTTAAAACCAATTTTCACCTTTTGTATATGATGATGGTATTCATAAATGTTATTTAAAATATTTCTGTTCATTAGCAACATTTCAATATGTGATCAAGTACAATCTGAACAATATATGATAAAGTACAAAACTGAAACATTATTCAAAATATGAAAATATTGCATATGTTCTGAAGTTAAAGTACCCTTGTACAAAATCATAAACCATACTGTATTAACTAATCACAGATTTTTTAGTAATTAAGTTTTTACATTATTTGTGGAGAATATTTTGTTAATGGAATTGAAATTCCGTTGAAAGTTAACGATATTTATTTTGAAGTTTCTAAAGGTACAGAGCAAAAGATTCTAAATAAAATGATCGCACGACCTGAAAATTTTGGATAATATAAAAATGATTTCGGGAACTTGCAGTCCTCCGGTGAGACTCGCAGAGGAAGCAACCTTAGTCCTCGGATTCGGCTGGTGAAAATTACTTATTGCAATGAGTGTGCTCGCAATTAAACTGGTTTGTCAACTATCAACCGCAGACTGCAGTCCATTTACTCGACCGCACAACTTGACAGATTCTGCATAACGCATTAGTGCCAAAGCGTGTCGTGTGTCCCTAACACAGCTGATCAATATCGGTTCGTGTCGTAATTCATTTCGGTTTTGCGACGACGCCCCCCCCCCCCCGCGTACCCGTAGCCTCCCCTCGACGCGCTCGTTCGTTATTTTTATTCCGCCCCGCTTCCGCTCCAGGGAAACGCGTTTGTGAATTTTGCTTTTTTTAGTCTCCATTAGTCATTGTTTTTTTCAAATTGGCATTCATTAAAATACTACAATGGGTTCGGTTAATTCGGCATTCGAAGAAAGGTGTCCGGCTTTGAAAATGCGTATTTAAACGAACGCTAAAGATGTGTACAATTCGAATTTTTGGAGTTTACATTTGAATAACTCGAAGCCAGTAAATTTGAAGGAAAATTGTATCGTGTACTTTAAAAACACAGAATAAACAGTTTCCAAACTGTATCTTTTCAGATAACGTATTTTCCAATGAAGTGACAAGAAATTCTATATCGTAAAATGAATAATTCAGAATGTTGAATATTGCTTCATCAAGGCGAGGTCGGTTGCATAAAAAGGTTAAAAAGAAATACTTCCAGAAGAGCATAACGTTATATTTTTGTAAATTTCGTTCGTTGGTTAATGCGATATTTGAGAAATTAAATAAATTAGAAAACACTGAAGTTTCTTTGAGCTTTGAATTTTAAATAATTGACCTTCAATCGAGATATATAAGGCAATGTATTTTAGCTATAAAATAAAGCACGCCAACTCGTTGCGCGCAATGAAAATACCGTGTGTTTTCATTTAATTTATCGCTATGTCCTATTACTAAAAACCTCTTTACAATCGCAGAATAGTTTATCGATGATTTCTTCCTGCTCTTTGATATCTGGAAGTTTGTTCTTAAGATGAGACGAATAATTGAGCACACGTTAATTTGCTTTGTTTGAACACAAAAAAAAATTGCAAATTTGTTGATGAAATTGGGGAGCCAATAACGATAGCTCTTTTATCGAGCCGGGGCGCGACTATCTGTCAATGGCTCCTGCAACGGAAATGTAGGAAGTGAACGGCTGTTTTTGGGTACGCAAATGACTTCCTGAGTCTTTCTGGAGCGTTTCTTGTCTCGGAAAGATTTTTTGCAAGGAATTTTATCATTAGAGGTAGACGAAAATCACGCAATCATTGCATATTTCCGTGCCTCTGTGGTCAAAAGTTCGTAAAAGAAAACAGGACAATAAGAGTAAGAGAAACACGCTGGTGTGAATGTTTTGCAACTGAATTTACTCAGCATGTATATCGATTATATGTCGAGTGCAAAGTGTTGCAATTATGTTATTTCTATCTATCTATCTATCTATCTATTTAGCTTATTTCCGTTTTTTACAGCCTTGGCCGTTTTCCGCATCCCAATTTCCATGCCTTTATATCTCATAGATTGTTTTCATCTATTCCTCTTTTTCCCATGGCTTCAGTTATTGCCATGTTCCGCAATTTTATTATAATCCTTGCAAAATAAAAGGGTGCTAATTTTTTAAATTATAATTCTAGAATTATGTGGATATTATATGTGCAAGGATTTTCCGACATACATTGTCCTCTCATTCATTTAAAAACCAAACTTGAATAAAATCCTAATTAATTATCTCTTCGATGTATTTAGTTCACTAGAAAAATTGCTGTATTTTATTTATAAAGTAAGGAACATTGGGAAAAAAGGATTATCAGTAACAATATGAATAATAATAATAATAATAATAATAGTAATAATAATAATAATAATAATAATATAATGATTTGAATTGTATGTAATAGGTGGATATCATGCGATCTTTCTGTTTGCTTTAATTCGAAAGCATTCGTTTCACTGTGCGTTGATAACATTTCTTTTTTTCGAATGGAAGCTGAACTTAATGCGAAAAGAAGATATAATTACTTCGTTTGCGTATCTCAAATACTCAGAGAGCCCTCTATAGTAAAGTAATATTTGATGAAGATTCGTCAACCCTTTTCCGCGGCGTCGAAGGAAATAAGATGGAATTAAAACCTCTCCCTCAATCTGAACACAGAATTGTCTGCATCCGGCAAATTAGAAGGCGATAGGAAATGAAATGTAATTGGTCGTTAATTAATACAATATGCAGCGCTTCCTTGAGCTCTCAAAACTTTAATGATCAGCCATAAGGCGATGGACCATTGCCTTTTCGGACGACAAGAAATTAACGAGACCCCTCTAGACTCTGGAAGACCTTAGCATTGTCATCTAGAATATAAGATGGAAAATAAATAATATAATGTGTCTGTGATGACTATCCACATTTTCACTAGCATTTACAAACACGCTGTGATTACAAATGTATACATAGAATATTTTTTTGTTATAAAGCGAGTGTCTCAATCAGTGGCGGCACGTGCTCGGTGCCGCACACAGATAAAAGAAAAAAATCGTACAATATAATATTAAGAATGTACATTTTCCATTCAAGTCATTCAATACTCGAGATATTGCAGCAGTATCGATGTACATGGAATAATTTGGAAATCAATGAGCGTCAGTCGTGCGCTCTTTCCGGGGTCACGTGCGCTCACAGACGCCGCAACGATGACACGCTCTAATGTTCTTTTACTACGTTTACTCTTTGGCCGTACGTCTTATACCTCAACATTGGGCTCTGAGCGCTTTCGCCCTGCAATTCTTAGAGATAGAGACACCGGCTCTCGCCGGGGAGCGGTGGCCGACGCCGCTTTGGACTCCGCGGGGAATACCAATTTTCTGTATTTGTGTGAACGTAACTGCTACTTAATTTTACGACTTTTGCATGATATTGAAAGTTCAGAAGTTCAGATATTTTTTGACGGTATTGAATACATCATTAATTATATATGAAGAATTATTTATTTTCATTTCAGGTTTAGTTTTGTGATTCAAAATGTGCTTTGATAAATAATTTGTGTAAATTTCGCCGTTCTGAAAGAAATTTCCTTTTTTGTCGCTGTTTGTTTCATACAATGTGTCCAATGTTCTTCTCCGTACTAATTTTGTGAGCGTCGTGAGGAGTATGTGGAAGATCTTGAGAGACAAATATTGTATAAGTGTTGTAATTTGACACTAGAAGTAGCAATAACATCTAAGATCATGAAAAGTAGTAGAGTAAAACGTGTCCAAACAAAAGAGCTTGTTGCAAAGCGCTGGATTGCGATCACCGTATTTCCAAAATCTATTTCCTTTTTTTGTTTTGAATAAATTTTATTACCGGCAATTGCCTCAAAAGAATTGATACAAAAACTCGAGTGCCCACTGGAAATCAAAGCTCTACATGTCTTCTTGCGGGATTTTCTTCATTTAGGTATCTGCCACCAGCTGGGCACCGTCCCAGCCGGAACATGTTCTGTGCTCCCGACTGCTCTCTAGTGTACTGCATGTGAATGTATGTGTACGTAGCTGTGAAGGTAGGACAAGGGAGATGTAGGACAGATCTTGCGTGATCCCTGGCCCGTTTGTTAGAGTACTGCTCCGGCATTTGCGTGGTGTTGATCGGATAAACCACGGAAAACTACTGATCAGAGCAGCCGACCGGCAGAATTTCCCTTCAGTCAGCGGCTGAATTCGACCTAGCTACGTTTGTAGAATTAAACAAATCTGTCACCGTCGGGGCTCGAACCCCTGGGCCTCCCGATCAGAGGCACTACAGTGACATGTTGATTCCCTGAGCCACCTAAGTCGGTTTGAATAGGTGATATAATTATTCGAAAAAACTTGATGAATTCGAAAGTAAATTCATTGGAAAATTTTCTAATATATCCACCACACGTTATTTACTGCTTTGCGGCAATATTCTTTTCTACTTTGATTACTGAATCTGATGAAGTGATTCAATTTGGAGACTTTTCAAAGTTTTTTTTGTTTCTTATTCCATTGAAATATTTATATTGGAGTAAGACAACCTTCTTTCACAAAATTGTAGTTGAACGACTATATATGGGTTTCTATTGATTTTCAATCAATATAATTTAAGACGAAGCAATTTTTCCTAAGTTAGTGCACATTTTATCTGTGGATGGCTCAACATTACACTTACCCTTAAAATGATATCATACCAATAGAGGCAGAGGTGTACTGAACAGAACTTTGTTCTAGATCTGGAGTGTTTTTCTTTCTGTTTTTTCTGTTTACTGTCTGGCTGCCTAAAAGCGAACACGAAATTTATATGTCGTAAACCGCAGAAACGTTCACCAAAGACTTGTGCTCTGGTGTTCGGAGATCTTGTAATATTCTTTTTTGCGTAAACGGTGATGTGTTTTGGTCTGGCAACCTGAGGATTGGACATTGGTCCTGATAAAAGTTATGTTTTTGCACTTAAAACTACACAATGTTTGTAGTTTATGAGTTTTCTCGCTGTGGGATAAACACCACAGAAACTTCTTACAAAGCGTGTCACAGAAAATAAAGAAAAAAGCATCAGATACGGGATTTGAGACTACAGGACATAATTTCCGTGTGCTAAGAGATTTGAGCTCAACATAAATTATATTCGTGTCATGATTACTTTTGTAACAATTGTAACCAGTCTCTCTATTTTCCAGCTGTGAAATCATGAACTAACATTGATATAAGTTCGGATATTTCTGAGCCGATATTGAATCTTCTCTGGTATCTCTCTTCTCTCTGCATGAAGAATACATTTCTGCAGCTGTGGTCACATCAGAATATGCAAATTTGAAAAGTTTGAGAATTCATTATTGGAATTGCGAGGATTGGTAGAGGAAGGGTTGCAATTTTCTCTAGTAGGATTTCAAGTATTAATAGACCAACGATTGCAGTAATGGATTGTCTTGCAATACACAAGCGTCATCCAAGTCTTGCGACACGTGGTGGCCATGCCTGAAATGAAAACATGGGAAAGACGATGGGGAGTTGGGAGTGAAGGGAGAGTAGACTCACCTTCCTGCGGCCGCAGCACAGCATGGCGGCGTGCACGACGTGGCTCAACTTCCCGCGCAGCCGGCGCCGCCACAGCATGGGACCTGCTCGCGCTCCTGCGGCCCGCCCCGCCGCCCGTCATGCCCGGCGCCTGCGCACACGGACACGACAAACTGTCAGACGCACCTCCTTGCCTCTCTCAGCTCACGCCTCGGTATTCAGCCCTCAAGCCAACGACGCAAACATAGGCCTTGTCTCTCACATCTCAGGCCTCGATATTCAGCCCTCAAACCAACCCCTCACACCTAGACCTTGTCTCCCACATCTCAGGTCTCGATATTCAGCTCTCAAATCAACGCCTCAAACATAGGGCTTGTCTCCTACATCTCAGGCCTCCATATTCAGCCCTCAAACCAACGCCTCAAACATAGGCTTTGTCTCCCACATCTCAAGCCTTGATATTCAGCCCTCAAACCAACGCCTCAAACATAGGGCTTGTCTCCCACATCTCAGGCCTCGATATCCAGCTATGAAACCAACGCTACAAACCTAGACCTTGCTCGTGCGTGATCTGGGATGTCCGGGTACCGCATACCAGCCCTGATGAAGACCACAAGATGGTCGAAACGTCCGCAACACAGCCTTCAATACGGCGTCACTCGGACAGCCCAGATCACGCACATGACTCTGGCCGCGGAGGCCTACGACTTCACTAGACCTTGCTCCTCACTGCTCAGGCCTAAACATTTATCTCTCAAACTCATACCTATACTCCGATTTAAACATAGAGGCGCTTCACGGTCACGAGCTGGACGGAGAGGGGGATATTGTAGTCTTGGTAGTCTTTCTCAAACAAAAGCGATAATTACACAAAAAATTTTCATTATGTTAGATATGGCCTCAAAAATGAATATGGTTAGGACCAGAATTACTTATGGGCCCCTGTGCATGACCAAAGTATGGAGCACCCCAAAAATATACACATATAGTCGGGCCCACTTCAGCAGTACGCTCTGAAGAAGGCCACAACACGCTGGCCGAAACGTTAGTCACCATGTCGTTGACGCGGCTCGTCCCGGATAGCCGCCCACCCAACAGCTTGTTTATTAGCCAGAGCTTATTTGAATCACCTCCTATAAGTTCCTTGTAAATGTAAATATGACACACTTCGTATGTCAATGAGCTTCCTGGCATAGAAAATGTATAAAGAATATTTTTGGAATTTGTTTTTGAATTTTTAGAACATGTTTTCTATACATTTTAATAAAATAAGGAAAGATATTAGAATTATTCCTGGGAATGTTTACCTGAGTTAAATCAAATGTACTACATTTCATACAATAATAGATTTTTGCATCTTTTTGTTTCAAAATTGAAATCGTAGAGTAATGATTACGTTACTCTAAGTAACTGAAACAAGTTAATTTTAACCATAATAAAACAGATTGAAGCAAAACAGTGACATATGCATTGCTTGTGTAGTTTCTGATTTTGTTGGTATTTTGGTTTGTAAATATAGTTTAATGAAAGTTTGAATAACGGTTTGTGATTGTTTCTAGTACTTAATGGCGACTTCCAGCAGGAGCAAGGACCTATATCCAAACCATACCCGAGAGCGGAAAAAAATAAATTATATATATTGAGACGTCATTCCCGAGACCTTTCACTCACACAATTTTTTTCCCTCCTGGGTAAGATTTGGATCCAGGTCCTTGCTCCTGCATGAAGTCACCATTAAGTAACAGAAGCAATAACAAACGTTTATTTAAACTTTTGTCAAACTATTTACAAACCAAAACGCCAACAAAATCATAAACTACACAAGCAATGTCACGGGTAAATCCCTCTTCTCTCCGTATGCCCCGTCTCGGGCACGGGCGTCCAGGGTCACTTCGCCGTGGCGCACTATGAGCGGATCAGGCACCGGTGTCCCCCGACAGCTGAACCAAGGGCGCGTCGTGATAACGCGACGCCCGGGAAGCAATGTGCACGCGCCGCTTCACCTCGCCGAGGTACACGGCGAAGGTGCGAACGACGCCGGGGCGCG
>BOPP01000023.1:297364-307610 GCA_017312745.1 Gryllus bimaculatus | reverse complement strand
ATAAGATCCATGCTGCCATACTGCCACTCTGTTACGAAATGAAAATATAAAATTTGACTCGAGTTCTATGAACTCGTAAGAAAAAACAATTGAATGGGTGAAAATCAGAACGGTATAAGTGACATTTTATAAATTGAGAGAAATCTGTTTATTTAAGTTAATATTTCAGTAAAGTTGTGGTGCTTTGTTTCTTCATGAATACCACGAAAATACTTTGGCACTAAAATATTGCCTTAAATAAACACAGTTTTTCTCAGAATTCATAAAATGTCACTTATACCGTTCTGATTTTTACCCATTCATTCGATTTTTTCTTACGATATCATACAACTCCAAATTTTATATTTTCATTTAAGGCCTTCACTTAAGGCGTGTAGAGTCGGTTACTATGGACGCGAGTTTGTTGGGAGAGGCTGGGTCGACATCGCTGAAGAATGGACGCGTGAATGTAGGCCGGAAATATTAACGTGGCATTATGGCTTTAAAACCCAATTAGTAGCGGCTTCAGAATATTGGAAGTTTGGCGAAACCTTGGGGAAGGTACATCAACTAATTAATCGGTGGTTCTCAAGTAAGGAACAAGATTTCCTCGGAAGTAGGGAAGATAACATTTACCGACTGATTCTTGTTACATGAATTAACGAACATATTTGCTTTGTGTTTGAATTTAGAGTGTTTTTATTTAAATTTCCCCAAACGTGAGGTCAACGAACAAAGATGTTTACTGAGTAGTAATTCAGTTGCAGTTGAAAGTAGGAGCGTTACCAACAACCGCGTACATTTACGTACGCATACACTGTTGCGGGAACGTTACGTTCAGTAGATTCGTAACACATATCACTGCTGAAGGAAATGTTTTAAAGATACAAATAATACGAGGAAGAAAGAAGAAAATAGATTTTCTGACGAAATTTGGCGTATTATAGTGCACGATTGCAATTCTTTCCCTTGTTACGAGTAAGTAAGGGCGAGAAAACAAAATCGAAATATAGATTTTTCAATTTCAGCCCTATTTCAAGGGTTTCGTTTACGCTCTCGAAGAGAGATTCGATGCAACTGATTGACTCACGAGATCTTCGCGTACAATGTCTACAATATTTCAAACTTGCTCTAAACTTTTTGCACCAATTCTGCGTGGAATGTGTTTGGGTCAAAGAAAAATTATGATCTATCCGTGTTCAGACCCACACCCCGTCTCCTCTCCTTCCCAATTTTAAAAACAAAGTGCTTTTTACCCTTTTTTGTTCCTAAATGCCTTAAAATGTAACGTTTGGAATGTATAAAAAAATATTCTTTAAATAATAATTTTAGAAAATTATTTAGTTAGTTATCGGAGGCATATTTTAATTCTTAATGCACTTAAATTCAAAAGAATAACTTTTTGAAATGGTCTGAAGCGCTTTTACATAAAAATTATTTGGTTTTGGTTCCGTTTTATTTCATTGATTTCAGTTTCGTTCTGTTTGATTTGGATAGGTTTGATTTTTTTTTTCAGTTTGGTTTAGTGTGACTTAATTTGCCTCAGTTTAGTATGTTTTGATTAGGTTTGGTGCCGTTTGTTTAGGATTGTTTTCTTTGATTCAGTCAGGCACGGTTTAATTCGGTTTGATTAGATTTGGAATAGCACGCGAGTATTTTTTTTTTCGTACTTCTGCTCCTATCGGCCCAGTGAGGCGCGTCTGCGGGATAACGAACGCGCGGCGCCTGTTCTGGATTGGGAGGGCGCGGCCGGCAGTAAACAGTGAGCCCCGGGGCGCGGCTCAGGTATCTTCGGACGCGGCCCGGCAAGGCGAGACGCCGGGGATCGACGCCCGGTCCCCGACCTCCGCCGCCCGCGCCGCGCCGCGCCGGCGCCAGGCCGTCGCTCGCCCCAAATCGGAAGGCTGCGCGAACGCGGCACGTGCTTCCGGTCCCTCGATCGCCTCGCGGCTGAGAAAGATGACTGGCGCGGTCGCCTTCCGGCCTCGTTATCGGAGTGTGAAATTTAATTTACGCTTTGTTCGGGATGTGACGCGCAAGCGGAGCAGCCCCGTTGCTTCTGCTGCTCGCTCTGCTGATCGTCGCAACTTTGGCGCTAGGTGCAATACTCGGAGGCAACCACATGCTGGCGTAGTGCGCCGGACGTAGGGCGGTGAGGTTCACTTGCGGCCCCCGGTGCGCTGGTTTTGCAGCACCATTGCCCCTACAGTGGTAACATGTAAGAAAGTTTCGTTAGGGGTAAAGTTGGGTCTGAGAGACCCATTCAAACATTTCTTCTCAATTGTTCATAAAAATCTATTGTTATCCTTTCTTAGAAAAATAGATTTATTATAGACGAGAAATAAAACAAATAACAAGTGATCTTCAGACAAAATTATACAACATATCTTCGTTAGTGCTTTTGTTCAGAACTGCGGCACCGCCGGTAAAGGTGTAGAAATAATAGTACGAATATTTATATAGCCTACTGCTTTTCTCCATTTAGTCTTTTCCTAAGACGTGTGAGCTGTAATTGGTATCAGTATTCACTCTTTTGCAATTTACCTTCTGCTCCTCTGTCAGTATCGTGCCCATGTATAAACAGAAATCTCGTGATGCATCTTCATGTTCACTTCACTCAAATCCATCTTATTGGCTCAGCTCTAGTTTCATATTCTTTATCCATCTCAATCTTCACAATGTAACACACCACAAGCAATCTAAAGCTATCACTTACACACACTGTAAAGTAATAACAAATCATGTAATCATTGTAAAAAGACGTACATGTGGGGTAACGATGGGTCAGGCAGACCCAATCGTTTCTTTCATCATAAATTTCTCTTTTATATTCCTGATTATAATTTTAAAGAAAATTGTTATTTTTTTGAAAGGTAGACATAATTTTATTTAAATGCCTTCAATTCAACTAAGTGAGTTTCCATTTCAAGATATGGTAAAATAAATTTTACAGTATGGTAAACCAGTATGGTAAACCTGGGAGAACCAACGTTACCATTCCAAGGTTGTATATCATATCGGTGAAATCTAGACTAATGCATTATTGGCGTGTTCTTCATTCTACATTTCAACAATCCCATTGAAATCTAATATCTATTTTAAATCTTTGTAATGGATCATTAAACTAGTGGTACTATCTTTCTCTAGTGGTACTTTCTTGCATTATTTCTAACTTAAACAATTTTCGAAAACTCATAGAGTTCAACGAAAATAAGACCGCCATTTTTATACGCCATTCGTTCTACCCAAGACAAAAAACTTTAAGAAATAATTGCAATATAGAAAATAACTTAATTCAAAAGTACGGAGTAAAATTAACTCCGCTTTTGAGTGTTGCACATGTGGTCGGTATTCCGATGATAATGATTATTTTAGATAAAACTAACAACCCTATTTATTGGTATTCAAAATTACTGGACATTATTACTTCATCTCCTAACTATCAAATTTTTCAACAGTCACACGGTACTATTTCACTTCTACCTAAGGCGAGGGCGGAGGTAGATAAGGTCGTATGCTGATCCGTTTTCTTGCTCGCTTGGCTTGAATCCAACGTTCACCGGAATGGCCAAAAACATGCAACCTCTAATCGTTGCTACCCGTCGCCAAACGTCGCAGATAATAGCAACGCCTTCATTGAGGTCAAGATTATCTCAAGCCTGATACTCACGTAAAGATAATAGATTAGCAGTAGCATTTTCTTGGAGTACTATGATTTATCATTTATCCTTTATATTCTTTGTAAAATTTTAGTTACTTCTGTTTTCTTGGAATTCAGCTTCTATTCTGATTTCTTATAGTAAACGTTCCAAACTGCAAAAGCATGTAGAAGCATCGAAGATGATCACTTTTTGCCAATAAACATTTAGTGGGAAATTTTAAATAACGAACTTTCACTTATTACATTTACTCTGCTTGTTAGGCAACTTCTTAAGCACTAATGGTCTGTAGATCACATTTTGACGAAGTTACTGGGAGAGGTGGTTCAGGGCATCAACTGATGTCACTGCAGTGTCTCTGTCCGGGAGGTCATTGCAGTGCCTGTCCTAGGCTTGAGTCCCGATTGTGGCAGGATTTTCGACACTAGCTACACTATGTGATTAAAAGTATTCGGATACGTGGCTGAAAATGACCGGTTCGTGGCGCCCGCCATCGGTAATGCTGGAATTCAATAGCGTTTTGGCCCATCCTTAGCCTTGATGACATCTTCCACTCTCGCAGGTATGCTTTCAATCAGGTACTGGAAGGTTTCTTGGGGAATGGCAGCCCATTCTTCACGGAATGCTGCACTGCGGAGATGTATCGATGTAGGTCGGTGAGGCCTGACACGAAGTCGCGTTCAAAAACATCCCAAAGGTGTTCGATAGGATTCAAGTGAGGTTTCTGCCCAGGCCAGGCCATTACAGGGTCGTCATTGTCGTGTAACCATTACACCACAGCCCGTGTAGTATGAACAGGTGCTCGCTCGTTCATTGAAATATACAATCGCCATCCCCGAATTGTTCTTCAACTGTAGGTTGCAAGAAAGTGTTTTAAACATCAACCTAGACCTATGCTGTGATAGTGCCAAAAAATACAAGGGGTGCAAGCCCTCTTCACAAAAAACACGACCACACCGTAACACCAATTTGGACGTGTCCGGATACTTTTAATTACATAGTGTAGAAAGAATCGTAGTCGAATGCAGGTCGAATTCAGTCGCTGTCCGGAAGTAGATTTATCACGGCTGGGTACTAATAGGTAGTTTTCCGTGGTTTCTAGGATCATTACCTGGTGAAATTGCCTATCAAACAGGCCACGAGCCAAACGCGATCTTTACTTCTTCTTTGTCGTATCACTCACCTCTTACATTCACTTACATTTACTTACACTACTCTAACACACATGCCGGGAGACCAGTTGGGGGCTTAGAGCTTCTTCTTATTGATGCAGTGCCCCAATGGTGGGAGATCCCTGGTTGGCGAAAACCACATTAGACGACAGGTATCGGGGAATCTCACCTTCGAGCTGGGGAAGATCACTGCCACATTCTGAGGGAAAACATGCTCTTCACGGACGGGACTAATGACCTTAGCAGTTGACGCGCCCTGAATCACTAATGAATCAACTAACGCAGTCAAAGATGTGTTAGGAACCTACCGAACCCAAGTGTAATAAAGTGCAAATGTTACATGTTAACTTCGTTGATGAAATTTCCCACCACAGGTTCGTTACCAAAAAGTGATCATCTTCGACACATCTGCGTAACATAGCAGTATGTTATTCCGTATATGTGTCTACAAAAATAGAAACTTATTTATGTCAAGTCAATGTAATTAGTCCTTATTATGGTGTGCGCCGGACATCCCATTTTGTAGGCAAGCTAAATAAGTGGATGAGGCGTTCGTTGCAGCAGGGTTGCGAACTCTAGAAGGCAGCTACTCCGATCGCCGTTTATGCGGTTTCTTCCGATTAATTGGAGGCGGAAGTTGATTGAGAGATTGATTGGTAGTGATTCCTGGCGTGTACCCTCAAATAGCGGGATTTTCCCCTACCAGGTAGCTCCCTCCAGCAAAGCACCGCCCTAGAGAGGGCATACTCTAAGCCCCCAACTGGTCTCCCGGTATGTGTTGCAGTGTAAAGCATGTTAGTGTAAGTGTGTGTAAGTGGGATGAGGATAGGACAAGGAAGGGGAAGGAAAGATCACGCAGGGTCAGTAAATCGTTTGTTATGGTACTGATCCGGCATTCGCCTCGTGTTAATAAGAAAAACCTCGGAAAACCGATCAGTACATTCGGCCGCTAGAATTCTCCTTCTGACAGGAACTGAATTCGATCCATCTGATACGCTAGTGTCGAAAATCCTACCACCGTCGGGACTCGAACGTATGACTTCCCGGTCAGAGGGACTTCAGTGACATCAGTTGATGCCCTGAGTCACCTCTCCCAGTGAAGTTGGTCGTTACTTAACCAATGGATCCCAGATCACGCGCGTTCTCTTCTTTCTTGAAGTGAACACATTTCCATTCTTATAGCTGAGCGAGATGAGATAATATCCCGCCTTTAAAATATCCATCCCTTATGATCTACAAAACCACCTGACTGTAAATACCGTGGATTTTAAATCAAAATACTTAAGGAGTAGAGATAGACAGAAGTAAGACATCACTGTCTGTGTTCTTTCTGGTCTCTTTGAAATTCCTTGTACGAAAAGAAAGAGCAGCTTATCGTGCGTCGGTTCAGGGGTAGCTTTTCGTCGACTGTATTACTCATGAGGTAGTGATCAATAATGATCAATAATTTGTACGAGCTAATTCAACTAGAATCATGACTTATTTTAAGAGGTGAGGCTCAAGCCATCAGGCCATCTCTTCCGTGTGAACATGCAAATTTTGCTACACTCTTTTCGCTATCTAGGGGAGAAAGAATCTCTCTGGTGACGAAACAGGCAATTTGAATTTAGTTCAAAGGCTTCTTTTTGACTTCAACTTTTACATGCAGTACATCTACAACATGTGACAGCCGGCTTTATATCCCCTCTGACGGAAGACGTCCGAAGGATATATTTGCTCTTAAAATTTCACAACTTCCATTGGGTTGAACCAGCAAACTTAGGTTTGGTGGTAACTCTACCCGTCTTACCACCAAACCCGCCGAACCACTATCGAATTCATCCTTCCAAATGTTCACTTTGTCTTAACATTTTCATTTGTATTTCTATCGCATCCTAGTTGAGAGGAATAATGATTGACTGTATAATATCAATTGTAGACTTATATATAGGTTTGTTCATGTAAAATATATTTATTATCCAAGAATTAAACAAAACAAACAATAAAACCAAACCATTTGCTAATTTATAGAGATTATAACTTACGAATGACAAATGTACTGAGTTAGATTTAGGTTATCATTATTCATATAATCCACACATCAATTTGGAATAATCTTAATAAATGCTAATTGTAGTTTTGAATTTCGGAGATAAATTCATTCTCAGCCACTTGTTTTGAGTTTACCGATTAATCCTAAACCCATTAGTAATATTACCTATGAGAAATGTGTTCACGATTGACTCTCAGAAAATGTGTCACGAGAAAAAAATTGAATGGATAGATGGTAGGGTCCTCACAGAAAGTCAATAACCTCAAATCGATGGATGTACTTGTGCGGCCGGGGATAATGTTTGCCCCTCCCCAGAGCTGGCGCTGAACATGGCTTTAAGTAGTCTGGACGATTCAGTGCGCTCATTATTTCGTAATTCCGTTGTGGAGCGTTTAGTGGTCGACGTACATGTTCTCCAGGTACTTCTAATACGATGTACGATATTATGATGATCCTTCACATTAGACGAGTACTGCTCACGGCCCCGCCGTTGTTAAAGTTCTCGTTACGTAGTCATTCACCATGACTTGTTTTTCACTGCGAACTACCTCAATGGTTTCTGTAACACGCCCACAACTTATAGCATTCCATTTTCATTTCCATGAGCCATTATGGTGAATGTAATTGATTCTTTCTGGAGATGAAGAAAAGTCATCATCAACTCCGTCGTCATAGCACAGAAGCGTGGACATTGAAATACATTTCTCGCCCCCGGTGCGCGTTTCATATTCAGTTAACGGTATCATTAGAGGAAACACATTATTTGCATTTGTATTTAGCCATATGTCCTGTGGAGCACAATTGGCCTCGGCGTCATTAGTTCCGGGGGTTCATAGTCACAGGAACCCGCGATGTCCCGAATTTGTTTAACCTTCGTGACTTCCCAGCATTCGCCTAAATGCCTGAGAGAAACTACGAAAGGTCAGGATGGTCGGCATGGGCATTAAACCCGGGCCTCCCGAATGCGAAGTCAGCGCGCTTCCTCCTGAGTTACATCGCTCGGAAGCATTTTATAGAAAAAGATAAATTCTCAGAGATGTTTCGTTCTAGAAGTTAACTAAAAGTTAATTCCTTAAAAAATAGTTTACAATATTTCTGGACAAAGTTTAGAAACTGCATTAATGTAAAGATACTCGTAGCTCTGCAATGCATTGCATTTATCTCCATTTTTCTTGCCTTCATATCAAACGTCCAAGAACTTCAGTCACATTTTTTTACAATATTCCTGAATTCCATCATTTTCAAAACTTGTAAAACCATTCATGAAACACTTGCAATAATCATTTCTCTTGTTGACCAAGCAGTCGGGAAAACAAGTTTCTAGATTTTATTTGGAGAAAGAAAAGTCGTCTGATTATGTCGTTGGCCCCGCAGGAGGTGGCGAGCACCGCCCACCGCGCAGCGCAGCCAACGCGTGGTGTAATTGCAACCAAGGAATAAAATCATAAACCTCGCCCCCCTCCTGCACGCCTCGCCGCGAATTCCGCTTCGCCTCCTACCCCCGCTCTGCCCCGCTTTACAATGCCTCATCCATTCTTCCCCGCTCCTCCCCGCTCCGCTCCGCTCCGCCCCGCTCCGCCCCGCTCCGCCCCGCTCCGCCCCGCTCCGCCCCGCTCCGCCCACGCCCGTCCCCGCTCCGCCACGCTCCGCCACGCTCCGCCACGCTCCGCCACCACGCTCCGCCACGCTCCGCCAGCTCCGCCACGCTCCGCGCCGCTCCGCACGCTCCGCCACGCCCTCCGCCACGCCCCGACCACGTCCGCACGCTCCGCACGCTCCGCCACGCTCCGCCACGCTCCGCCACGCTCCGCCACGCTCGCACGCTTCCGCCAACGCTCCGCCACGCTCGCCAACGCTCCGCCACGCTCTCCGCCACGCTCCGCCACGCTCCGCACGCTCCGCCACGCTCCGCCCCGCTCCGGCCACGCTCCTCCTCGCACCGCATTCCACCCTGTTCATCCAACCTGTCCACTCCGTCGTTACTCCTCCCTTCATCTCGCCCCACTCCACCCCGCATCACGTGTGTCCTCCCCTCACCCCCGCACGCGTTCCGTTCCGCTTCGCTCTCCCCACAACGCTTCCTGCCGGCGCGGCGGCGGCTCGGAGCCCCTTCGCGGCTTCCTTGGCTGGCTCGCCCTTCGCCTCGCTCCCTCGCGCTCGCCCTCCGGCCCCGCCCCCGCCCTCTCGCGCACGCATCCACAAAGCGCTGCCTCAGGCGCCACCGCTCTCGATAACTTAATTTCTCTTTGCACAAGGTATTCAACATCTCTGTAATATACGAGCACATAAAAATGTTCTGCTTGGAAACGCCACTAAGCACGTCGAATTGCAGTCAAAAGGAATATTTTAGTGGTCGATATTTATTCCAAATTTTAATTTTCTTTTTCCGCATTCTGTTTATTTATATTTCCAAACATATACACTTCAATAATTATCATTTGGCTCTATTTAATATTGTATTGATTTTACATATCCATTGCAGACAACAAAACGTGAAATAATCCAATGAAAGATTTTTTTTCAATTTGGTATTCCGCATCCTTAAAGCTAATTTCATTGTGTATCTGGGGAAGGTTTGTTTCACTTTAATTAACACCGCGTTGAAACTGAAGGGGCTTGCCTCCACCTTGCGTTCGCCCGCGGCGTGGGGATAAGGGAGGGGGCTTCCGGAAAGGGCCGAGCCATGCGAAGGGTGCCGCGGCGTCCGGCGACCGAAGGGAAGCGCGTCGATCTGCCTGGCTCGCCCCCACTCCCCACCCCCCACCCACCCCGCCCCGAGCCGGGCGCCGCGCCGCGCCCACGGCGTCTGGCAGAATCAGGGCGGGTGACTCATGGAGGCTGTCGCGTTGCCCTCGGCCACACCCCTCTCGCCGCCCCGCTCTTCCCCGTCATCCCCGCCTTTTCTTCACGCCAGCGCGGCATCCTGCAGCCCGCTCTGCCCATCGCCCCCCCCCCGCACCTCCGCCCGTTCCACTCCCATCCCGCCCGTCCTCTCCTCGCTCACAGCTCTCCCTTCGCCCCGCTCCTCTACTTCCGCCCGCTCTACCGCCCCAGCTCTCGCATTAACCAATAGATCCAACTCCGCCTATCCCGTCCTGTCTTCCTCAACCGCGCCCAACAAACTCTTCGCCCTACCGCTTTCGCTCACGATCTTTCACCCGCTATTCTACCGCCCCACCCACTCTATCACGTCCGGCTGCCGCTAATCCCGCTCTATGCACCAACCCACCCCGCCTGCTCTCCCGTCCCTGCCACCGCTATCCCTTCACTCGCGTCCGCACTCGTTCTACCGCAATGGTTTACCTTCTGCGCTACTTCCACCCCCGCAGTACTCCATTCACTGCCCAGCCGCTCCCGTTTCGTTGCCTCACCCTGTCATCCACAGCCCTGCCCCACCCCACCCC
>BOPP01000023.1:179027-278886 GCA_017312745.1 Gryllus bimaculatus | reverse complement strand
TATCTAATTTCCCAATGTATTATTATTAATGTATTTATTATTATACTAAGAGGATTAGAAGAGCCGGCCATGCACGTAGATGTACACACATCCACAAGCACTTTCCTACCGTTGTGCTAAACCCGCTTTACCTTTTCGCAAGTTTGCACGTCTTTAGTGTCTAAGATCGTATATTTATATCCTAGCTCATGTTTCGCGTCTTTCGGCTCACTTTTCATTTTAGGCCTGGGGAGAGCACGGGAGCTTACGGTCTTATCCCACCACCGATCATACACTTCTTATGGGGCATCCAGATCGAATCAAGCAATATAAGGTTGAAATTCTTTCATAATAAAAGAAAATGGGTGTGAATGTATGCATTACTAATTTAGATTATGAGCCAGACAAAATATTTATACATGCATTAAATTCATAAAGTTCTCATCCAAACAGCTATTTAAACAAAGACAAAAATCGAACAACTCGCAATGTGTTGTTGAAAGGGTGTTGATGAACTGCGTTCGGCCTCCAATCCTTTTTTCTGCGCATGTCCTTGACCGGAATGGGATCAAGTTCAACGGCGGGGCCGCGTGATCGATTCCCGCGCGTGCACATCACGCGGCGCGGGGCCGCCGGAAGGTGCGAACGGCCGCACGTGCACGTGCGCCGTCCCTCCCTCGCGCGGCGGAGCGTGCGTGCGTGCGTGCGTGCGTGCATGCGTGCGTGCGGGCCGGTGCCCGATTACACGGCCGATGCGCGGCACGCAGCTGCCAGGCCTACGCACTCTCCCAGCACCCCCTCCCCCCTCGACGCCCGCTGCACACTCCTCACACGCGCGCCTCACTCCCACCACCACGCGCCAGTAACTCCGGCCGGAAGGACCCAGATCGACTCCCGACGGAAGCGGATTCGACACGAGCAAAATTGCAACGTCCAATTCCATCTCTGCCTGGAGAAGATTGATTTATTAGTGATTCCGGGCGCGTCAACTGCTAATATTCTTAGTCCCGTAAGTGTAGTACATGTTTTGCTACGGAGGTGACGGTGATCGCCCCCCCCGCTGGATGGAGAGATCTGGCGCCGGCTTACCGCCAGCATGCAGAGTATTCTCCCACAAGGGACGCACCCCCCCAACCCGGACAAGCTCTTAACTCCCGACTGATCTCCCGATGTGTGTAATAGTGTAGCGCGAGTAAATGTGTGAGTGAGTAAGGGGTGAGGATAGGACCACGAAGAGGAAGGGGAAGATCTTTCGCTATCTAACTAGTCTCGAACATCCTGCCATCGTCGGGTCTCGAACCTATGACCTCCCGAGCAGAGGCACTGAAGTGACATCAGTTGATGCCCTGAGCCATCTCCCCGGCCCGGAGGAGACTTCTAAATGAATACCGCTCTGACCGGTACTTTTCCGTGGTGACTCCGATCAAAACCAGACAAATGCCGGAGCAGTATTCAAACAAACAGGCCACAGACCGCGCTCAATCTATATTTCCTCTTATTTTTCCTATGCTATCCCTTCCATACCCACACATACCCACACTTCTATTTTCATGAGTTACTCAACCATACATATTGGGACACCAGTCGGGGGCTTAAGCTTATCTCGTGTGGGTCAGCCCCCCGTTGGGAGAGATACCTGGAGGCTGAAATCCCGAAAACCTACGTGTAGATTAGCGCAGGATTTCTCCATTTAACGGTGGAAGAACACCACCACCACCACCACCATAAAATCATTAACTAATGACAATAACAGTTGCCTGAAAAAGCTTGCTGAATGCTTGAAAAAGGCTCTCCGCACGTCTCATATTCGTTTCAAGTTCGTCTCACACTCGCAGAGCATTCTCCCCTTCTTCGTCAGAAGGGCTCGTCCCACAATCATCCTATTCTTTCCCACGTTCATAGTTTCTTCCACGCCTGTCTCCCCTTCGCAACATGAGTGACACACCACCAAATGCTTGCGATTCCCTCGCCACACGCTCGTCGTGCGTGCGCCACACGCTCATAACAAACTTTACTCATACGCTCATTTGATTAATCTCACGCTCGTTCTACTCCCACGTTCGCACCATGCGCACTCCACTCTTGGGATACCCCCACCCCTTCCTTGCCTCGGCTCACGTTAGTCACACACTCGTTACACACATGCTTGCATTATTTTAACCCCGCGCTTGCTCCCTCTCTCCTCCCGTTTCTCTCAAGCTCACATCTCTCACAAACTCTGTCCTGACACGAAGCGCGATTGGGATACACGTGGGTCCGGGCGAAGGCTGGGCCTGAGACTCGAAAGGGGCTGGACGTGAGGGTGTGAACGGGGGCCAAGAGATCGAGCATTAGAGCGGGGGCGAGAGAGGGAAGGGAAAGGGGGGCGGGAAGGCGGGAGAGCGGCAGTTGGCAACGAGGGCTGAAGCGGATTGACCGCCACAACCCCGTCCCACAGACGTCCCACGCTCGTCATACGCTCGCCCCTCGCTTGCCACAATCTGGCTGCACGCGCGTCCCACGAATGCCTCACGCTCGTCACACTCTTACCATTCTCGCTTAACACTCTCTCGACGATCGGAATTCGTCCGGAATTCGTGCCGCCGTCGACACTCGCTTGTTTTTCTGTCGATCACGGCTTGCTTTTTCCACCGATTGCCCAGTGCCTGCGCTGCAGTCGATCTAAAAATCCTATCTTCACCCTTCGGTTTAGCCTCTCACTCATCACCCGTTCCCCGTCTGAGCAATACTTATTTCTTGCTCCACACAATTATAATTTTCGCCTTTTACTGCTGTTTACCCAGTTAATTAAACACCCTCTGAGCACTACCAATTTTAATAATACATTGTTGTTAATGTGTATATTATGAAACAAAAATACGTGTGTGTGGCCCAAAACCTTTTTTATCGTTATCTTGGCTCTCCTATTAATTTGTCTTACATGATGCGCACCTGCTCACTAGCCTGTATATTTGGTACTAGCTACCTGTGTTTCTTCGCACCGATTTAAACATTCTTGCTTCCCTGTTACTTATAAGGGTCATGTCTAGTGTCTCTTAGATTAATATTCTCCTGGAGTCCTTTTTCAGTTTCTTCTACACACTAATTTTATTTCGTTCAACTGTCAAGTCTTGTTAAAAATTTCTCGCTTACCTGCTGATATGAAGCACACATTTAGTATATGAGTCTAGTAAATTAGTTTCATTGAACTCTCACGTTTTCACACTCTCATCCACACACTCGCCTCCTTTCACACCCGCAACGCCCACCCTCCGACTGCCTCCACCATCATAGGTGGCTCAGGGCATCAACTGATGTCACTGCAACTCCTCTGACCGGGAGGTTCTAGGTTCGAGTCCCGACGCAGAATTTTCGATACTATCTTCATAGGGGTAGGCACATTCATCTGCTGTCTGGAGGAGAATTCCAGCAGCGGGATGTTCTGATCTCCTGGATTTCTTCGATCCATATCAGACAAATGTCATGCCAATACCCTAACAAACAGGTCACGGACCGCGCGCGATCTTCCTTGTCCTACCCTCACCCACTACGTACTCACACTTATACTTGCATACATGCCGAGAGGCCAGTCGGAAGCTTAGACCTTGTCCCGGATGGGTCCGTGCCCCGCTGGTAGGAGGTACCTGATTGGGGAAACGCCGCAAGCTAACGATAGGTCGGCGCCGGATCTGGCCATCCAGCGGGGGAAGATCGCCACCACATCTCGCAATAAAATACGCTTACGGGACTACTGACCTTAGCAGTTGACACGCCTGAAATCATCAATCAATCAAATCCAACCGCCTCCTATTTGCTCATGTCACACTCCCTCTTCCTCACTGTCTCTGTCACTCACAGCCTCCTCTCCCCCTCCTTCTTCCTTACGCTTTTCCACTCATTTTCTCGTGATACCCTCATTCTCCTTCACGTGACCCCACAATCCCTCTCGCTTCGTCACATTTCCTCGCTCTCTTTTCGCTCTTTCACGCTCCCTGTCGCCCCCACCGAGCTCCCTCTCTCTTCTTCACGCACCCAAAGCCACCGTTCGCCAGACCTCTGCCCGCACCCAGAGCCTCCCTCTCTCGCCTCCATCCCCTCCGCTTCCCTGCGCTCGCCACCCAACCATTGTCGCTCGAACAAACCGCTGAAAGCTCAATTAGCCCCCAGTTACAAGGCTGGAGCGCCGCGTGTTTGCCCGAGAGGAAAGGCGATCGGCGGCGGCGATGCGCGCGGGGGGTGGGGTGGGGCGAGGCCGTGGCGGACGCGGGTGCCGCCGGGGGAGGGGTGAGGTGGAAGCTGGGCGGCGGCGGGAAAGGGGAGGGGGTCCCGGCATAAAAAGCTGTCGAAATGGCCGGAAAAATTTTGCGCCCAACGTCATCCAAATGGTGAGTGTGTGCTCGTTTGCGCGTAGAATTAAATCGCCTCGGGAGGGAGGGCGGTAATGTCTCTTTTTTTGAGTGATCGTTATCGCTCCATCTCCTACGCAGAAAGCTACTTTGCTTCGTGCAAACCCAAATCGGTACATCAAGGATACTGTGTGCAATTGCTGTTAATTTGTACGCTATAAATGAAAAGTTCCTCTCGTTAAGTTTTTTTGTGAGTCGATGTGTTTGCGTGTCGATGTGTCCCTCGCTTTTATCTCTTATATCATAATTATTCAACATTTAAGTTGCTCCGAATACAACACAAATGTTTAGACACATTAATTAGGCCTCATTGTATAAGATAAAATGTTAATTTCTCGCATTTTTCAAAAGAATATGAAACGCTTAACACAATATTTTTTTTTAATTTTAATTCATAGTACACAAAAATTACTCCAGTAAACAAACATTTACGTAAATGTAATAATAGTCTTTAGCAACGTCATGTTTTACTCGAGAATATCCCACTGAAAAAAAAATTCTTTCTCAATTTTAAGTATCGGTGAAGTATTCGCAACGGAAGAATAAAATATAGATTTTTAAAATACGTCTTTCTAGAGAAGTGGAACTTTTGATTTTTTTCTTAGCTTCAGATAGTTTCCTCAAAAAATAATATCATTGAAACGAATAAACAATAATCAAAAAATAATCTCATTGAAATGTAAAAGGCTTACAATCATCTTCGTGATAACTAGTGAACATTTAAAAAATAATTTTACTGGTATAAAACGTTTGATTTATTAATGCAATTACTTTATCACGATTGCTCTAAGCAGCGTTCACAAATTGAATGAGTACCAAGTACATCATTAAAGCATACTTATTTACGTTTTATTTTCTGCCAAAAACTACATTTCTGTTTTGAAAATTATTGCATTAAATTTCTTCATAAATAATTATACATATAGTGTTTTCGATTACAAATGTTCTGAAAACGAACCAATATTTCCACGATTTTTTGTAGAATCTTCAAAGTATATTTTGCTGCAAAGAAAAATTACAAACCCGTTGTCGTAATAAGTATCGACATAAACAAGTTTCGAAGTAAGAAACATTAACATTAATACACCAAATTTAAGAAAAAACATCCGTTTTACAGGGTATCTGAAAGCATTCCTGGACTTGTAGTTTCAATATATACTAGTTTTACATGAATTATAAAATATGAATATGTATCATAACATTATTTTGAGAACATAGCGAGAGTCTTGCCAGATCAATTTGCAATAAATATTAGTTGAAAATATGTAAATAGTTTAAAAACTTGAAATGGTTTATATATAGAAGGATTAAGCTTAAACGAAAGTGAAGTAAAAAACTGAAAAATCAAATCTCTTTAAGTTTATATAGTGTTTGAAATTATTATAAATAATTCTTGTGTAAAGACGCCGCAAACTCTGTCCTCGAAAATTCGACCATACAACGTAACCTACCGTATAACGGATGGGTTTTGTCGTCTATAATATCATTACTGAAGTTAAGATGGGCCTACCAATCGAAGAAATTAATGATGATAAAGTTGTCACATCGTTCAAGATTTATTATAATGTTCCCATTAAACTCCATAGTTGAAGAGGGTTTTGCTGGTCTCCGATTGTCGATCATATTTCTCAAAAACGGAATCGAAACTTTTTCAAATGTATGGTATACATTTCAATATTATTATTCGGTGTCACATGTTGTTTCGTAAACAAATTGACTTGCTACAGACCGCATTTATATTTTAATTATTGACACTTCGCTGCCCAAATGTGTGCATCGCTGAATATTAGTATGTATTCTCGCAGTATAGTACCCACGGCGGTTACGTACGAGAGTACTCACTCACGCATGATGTTTTATCGACATTTCGCGAGCTCTATAGCTGAAATCGTGGACCTTACATCCTGCACTCTCGATGAAATATGGCCAGCAACCACAAGTCGATAAGTAATGCTCGTAAATTCATAGCGTAGATTCCAAACTTCCCCCAAGTAATATTCTTTGGAAATCTTCTTCGCACTAGTGTAATCGAAATCAAACATTAAGACAAATAACACGCACATACATCTTCGATAAACTGTAAAACAAGGGAGAAATATTGATACTAAGTACACATTTTAAAACCTATTTTTTCGTAAAATATTGGTTCTACGCGTCCCTATGAAATGTATCCTCAACACAACATGGAAATCAAGAAGGATATTTGAAAATAAAACTAACATTTAATGAATAATTCTAAATAAGAGGATGTGTAATGCCTTCATAGATATCTATCCTAAAAAAATTCTCATTTGAGTTTTTTTTACTTAAGTTGCTTGAAATTTGGGATCCTCGTGTTCTTCCTATAACCATGCCAAGATTCCTAAAATTGTATTGAAATGTATCTATCCAAAACGTTTTCACCTAATTTCAGACAATTTTAATTCTACCTAACTCGTGCAATTGCCTATTTGTGACGAAGTTCGCAATCTGAAACCACATGGTACTTTTACTTTAGTGCCTACCAAATATTTACGTGGTAAAGAGAAAGTATTGTAATGCTGCGGCAAAAATTCACAATTTTTCGACAAAAAAAGCTGATATTGTGAGGCTCTGGTTCTGAAATAGTAGATAAATCTTATTCTTATATGTAGAAAAATACTTTCCCTAACACATTCTGTAGTCAAAATTCCATATTCTGTGAATCCTTGAGAGTTGATAAATTATTGACGGAAAACGTCTGAGTCTTGTTAACGCAAGCGCACAAACCGTTTAGGCGATTTCACCAAAATTGATATTCAACATCTATCTGGAAAAAGCCCTGCAAGTTTGAAATGGATATTTTGATGTTTGGGAGTTTTTTACAAGTTTCAAAGTTTTCAAAATTTTCATGAAAACGGATCCACATTTTTTGTTTGAACTTTAATAGCGTATACTCCGCTTAAAAAAGACTCACATCTCGTTTTCGTTAAAATCTCGAAAATTTCGAATAATTTAAAAGTTTTTTCGTTAGCATCCTTGAACTACAATATTGAATATTGGTATCGTGTGAGTTTTTGTTGGCATTTTCAATGAAATAATTACGAGTCGTCATTGCCAACATTATTGTTTATTATAATAGCAGCTTTCGATTGCTTAGACATAATCAGTTTTCCGCAGAAAATGGCTATGCCATCAGAAGCTGCTATTATAATCAACATTAGTGTTGGCAATGACGACTCATATAATTATTTCATTACAATATTGAAGATAGAGATTTTTACTTTCTCGTGCTTAAGAAAGAACTTCTTAAGAATGTAATTCTGCGCGAAAAAAAGCGAATTTTCGGTAGAAAAAGTCTTATTACAGGGCCCTAGTAACGAAAAAGTGGATAAATGTAGTTGCTAAATTTAAAAAAATCCGCTAACATATGGTGCGGCCAGAATCCATGTTTTGTGGGTCCTTAATACCCAAAAATAGAGTGACGTCAAAACGTGTGTTCGTCTGTGAACAACGCTAGTGGCTAAAGAGTTCAGCCAATTTTCTCCAAAACTGATATTCCCCAATTGATATGGCTGATGACGTGGCTCTTTGAATTTGAAATTGATATTTTCATTTTGAGCGGTACTTTACATGAAGCCCCTCGGACACTTTAAAATCTCTTTAAAAAACTGCGCCATCGATTTTCATTATATTTTGTTAATAGACATTCTAAAAAACGTTTAAAAGAGTGGGGTAGGTCTCATATTGTTTAAAAACCCTGATTTTTCAAAAATTGAAAAAAATCAAAATTGTTTGTTGGCTTCCTACAACTACAATTATGAAAATACCTTTTTTAATTAAATGTGTTTAGCAAAAACAGATTTTCAAATACGGTATGGTGAAGTTTGTGAAAATATGAGAGTTTTAGGAGTAATTGCTCGTCAAAGTTTGTCGCCCGTTCTGAAAATCCTATGCTTCTTGATTGTAATTTTATAGGTGTTTTGAAGCAGTTGGATGCTACGTGAATTAAAATTTATTTATTATTTTATATTTCATTTTATTATTATTTATACTATGTTTATGTTACTTAAGTTAAATTGCAAACTTTTAATTGCATAAAATGTGAAAACGAATAGATAAGCTGTTATTGTTGGTTGTTGCAACCCTTCTAACGCCGCACAAATAACAAAAGGTGATAATGAAGGCTACTTTTTGTTCGCACTAATAAAAACTAATTCTTTTATTTATTTGTAAAATATTACAATACCACAGTATTTAATAATTATTGTTATTTATTTTTCTATTTGTTTGCCAACGCTATCAGCATCATATTATTTATTAACTTTTAATTATTTTACTTGCGCGCATTCTGCTTACTTTTTGCACCAATTGTTCTACGATTTCTAATGAGTTTTACAAAAATAATTCGGAGAGAAATTCTGGTATAAATTGTATTAAATAACCATTATCAATGGCGAGAAAGTACGTGCTGTTTTAGCACCACTTTTTTCTTAATAAAATCTGTACTTCGAAGACAGATCTTAAAATAAGGTAAGAGATTGTTTTCTCGAAAATGTGAGTCGTTTTTTCGAAATATTTTGTGAAATAGGAGCAAATTTAAAACTTTTTTCTTTTTTCCTCAGATAGAACAAAGGACGGTTAATATTGTCTCTAGTCTCATTTTTTACACACTTGTCCCTTCTGAAAAATTTCATAAAACGAACATCGTAAAAGTACAATATTAATAGATTTTTTCTAAAAATATCTTTACATAAATTCAGATCATTTAAAAAAAGATTTTGCGTAATTTATGCTTGAAATTAATACAATTTATTAAAAATTCTCAAAATTGGCTTGAATTTTTTTCTTTTGATTTTTTTTCGGATTGAAGCAAGAAGGCTTAAAAAAGATGACGCAGGACTCGTTTATCTTGAACTTTCAGAATTTTTTAAATTTTCAAAAGGTATAAATAATGAGCAAAAGTTTGTGCTTTTGTAGCGTCACTAGTTATTTCCCTTATTATGTACGTAATAATGCCTCGATAACATCTGCTATTATTCCAAAGAAAAACTGGAAATGTCGGGCCTATAAGGAAATAGTGGATACATATTGTTCCTATGCATGTATTAAATTACTTCCTCGAACTTTGTATAGTGAAAATTCCAAGTTCTGTAGAATTGTGATTGCGTCACCATTATTGACATCGAGAATTCTGTCTATCTGTCCTTCCATCCGTGTTCAAAGCGAGCACCTCAGAAGACTTTTCTCCAAAATTGATATTTTCCAATCGATCTGAACAAGTCTCTGAGGTCTCGAGCCCCTGAGAGTTTGAAACAGATATTTTGTTTTTTAGAGATACTTTACATACAGCTTTAATATTTTTAAAATTTTCTTAAGAGTGTCACCAAGTTTTTTATTAACTTTCTCATTGGATATTATAAAGAGCGCTTTAAAATGGCGTAGGTTTTATTATCGTTGAAATCTTTAAACTTTTAGCACTTTTAAAGTTCAATTTTTTTCGTCATTTTCCCGTGCAATGTTGAAATTTAATTTTTTTCGTAAATAAAATCTGTTATTCCAAGACATGTCTTCAAATTTGTTCACTTACAATTTTTCGAAAATGTGAATAGTTTTCGCGTAATTTTGCGAGAAATATGAACAATATTTAAACAATTATTTTCTTAAAAAAAATTATCTTCCATTCTTTTTCTTTAAATGTTTTTATGTACCAAAAGAGGACATAAAAGGTGGTGCTATTCCCATTTCCAGCAAACCCTCTGTAATTTCGAAAGTTCGAAAACGTTAACATAGCAAAATTGCAATATTGAAGATGGAAATTTTGTCTTAAATGAAATCTGTTCTAAAAACATAACATTTTTTGAAGTAACTGGTACTTTTTGCATAATTTCTGCTCGCAATTCATGTAAATTACAAAAACAATTTTCAAAAACGACCGAATTCAATCTTTCCATTTTTTTACGGATAGAAAAAAGGTACGCTTAAAAGGATGGTACATGTCTGATTATCTTCATACTCTCTGTATTTTCGAAAAATGCAAATGTTAGAAATAATGCGAGAAATTATGGACTGTTCCTCTTTTCTTTCCTCCCCGCCTTGCTCATATCAACAAGAACCACGTGATGCCTTTCTCGACCGTTCATTGAATAGTTGACCTTCCTCTACTTTTAAGGACTGCATATGTATGTTGTCACAGATAAAATTGTTGTTATAACTGATTCTTCTTCATGCTTTGACGCAGATTTAAATGCTTATTTGCGTAACGTACATTCCAGCTATTTCCTAATGTTCTACCTTCCTACAAAATCTAAATATGTATTTTTTGCCGCAAATGTGAAATTTTACTAAGTAAATAAATATTCAAGTGTCTGAGAATAACTTTTATAAGCTTCTAGGGTATCAAAGGGCGTCGATGATGAGGCTTTTGCCATTAAACGTGTGATGATGAATTTCGTATAAAGAAGTTACATAATTTTCCTCTCACTCAATTACACCGTTATCTTTACTTGTCACCTACTGGCGTAAACGACTCAATTTGGGTTTAAAAATTGTTACTGAGGCGGTAGATCATGCCAGAGTGCAGGCGATCGCATGTCTCCGTGCGCGCGGCGCGCGGAGGGGGGGGGGAGGAGTTCGCCGTGCGTCCGCCGAGTAGCCGCGTGCTGCAGCGCCGCTCGGGCCGTCTCCGCTCATTGACGCGCGCCCGCACGATTAGGAGGGCGTGAGCCTTGTTCTCAGCCACTCGAGACTCCAGTTTCGTTAGGATATACCGCGAAAAACTGAAGGAGAAGAAGAAGATGATGATGGAGAAGAAGAAGAAGATGGAGAAGAAGAAGAAGAAGAAGAAGAAGAAGAAGAAGATGGAAAAGATGAAGAAAAAGAAGATGAAGAAAAAGAAGAACAAGAAGAAGAAGAAGAAGATGGAGAATAAGAAGGAGAAGATTGAGGATGGTGAAAAAATTACAGTGTCGATAGCGGTACGCTAATGCATAAGCAGTCCAACGGCCCTTGACCTCACCCTAACGGTTCCGATGGGATAGAGGCCTAAAACTTAGTTCATTATTAGTTCATAAATAAAAGTCGGGCGTCGCTTATCCTACAAATTTGTCGCATTGCCTGTTATATTCTCCTGAGTTTTCTAATATCAATTGGAAACAACATACTTAGAAAAAAGTCCGTTGTTATTAAAATATATGCTATCGTGACTTCTAACGAAATAGAAATTATATTTAGCCGTTTAATTTTAATATACTTAAATTTGTTGCTATGACAATTACTTTCTAGTCTATTTATTTAATTATTTTATTATATATTCAAGTCGTGGGGTAGTGAATGTTTTTATCCCTGAAGAGGCGGTGTTCCCACCCGCTGGATAGTGACATCCGGCGCCGACTTACAAGTCGGCTTGCGAGAGATTTCCCCATTGCAGGTTTTTCCTGCGGCGGCTAGCGTTGGAAACTGGAGGGAAATAATTGATTATTTAGTGTTACCAAGAAACACCTCCCGGCTGAAGCAAGCTCTTCATCCCCGACAAGTGTGGTAGTGCAGTGCATGTAAGTGTAAGTGTAAGTGTGGATAAGTAAGGAACGAGAAGGAAGGGGAAGGAAAGATCGCGCGCGGTCCTTGGCCCGTTTGTTAGGATACTGCTCCGGCACTCGCCTGATGTTAATCGGAGAAACTACTGTAAACATCCGATCAGAGTAGAAGGGACAAGAGTGGTGATGGCAAGAGACTGGACAGGAGAGCTGGAGCTGGAATGGGAGGGAAAATGTAGTGGGAGGGAGGGCGTCAGCCAGCAATGGTAACAGGAGCGGAGGTGTGAGCAGCAAAGGAGGCGACGGAGGGCGGCGGGGTGCGCGTGGGCGTGGGGACAAAGGAGGCAGCGATGGCGTGCGCGGGGGCGAGGGAAGCTGGAAGTAACGGGAGCGGCGGCGCGAGCGCGAGCGGGAGGGGGCGTGGCGTGTGGGATGGGGGGGGTGCTTTCGTGAGAGACCGGGGCGGCCGCGTGCCGTCGCGCTTGTCGCCGTCTGCGCTCGTGAGCTGATGCAAAGATAGTCCACCCGCCCGACCGCCACGCGCCTCCGTTTAGCGCCCGCCCGGAGCCTTCTCCGCCACCGCCCCCGCCCCCGCCACCGCGCCGCGGAAGCACGCGCGACCGGGCGGAGAAACGGAAGACTTGTCACGATTTGTCGGCGCTTCCGTTATGTATCAGCTTTTCACGTGCATGTTGTCACTTTCACGCCTCTGGATTAGCGGGAAGTCTAGAGAGCGTTACGATACATGACAGCCACTAAATAATGCAATTTGAAGCTACTTTTGAAGAATTTTAAGTAGGCAAGTTTTTTACATTCACAACAAAAAGAAGTCAACTGGTGGGGCTACAACAGCACATATTTTCTCGCACTGATTGTAAAAGCTATATTATACTTATTTCATAGCTAATTAATACACATACAAATTCAATAACTTGATACTATTTGGCGAATCTGAAGGTCATTACAATACCCACGTCCTACTGCATACTAACCTTTAGAATTTTGACAGAAAATGGTATCTCCATCACATCAAAGCCGTGAAAAAGCGACCATAAGATACGGCTGAGGAAAAAAAACCTGAAGGCGGAAAGCCTGCCGTCAGAAGCCGAGTACTGCTATACTAATATGTTTTCTAGCCAGTAACTTTTACCCCAGAGATTCCAGCTCAGGTCGAAGGAATTAACTTGCCATGCGCTTTACTACTACTTTACTCCACCCCGCAGTCACTCTGCCGTGCACTTTTGCACTTTCTTTAACTAGTTGTGCTAAAACACCACGAACTTTCTCCCCCGTATTTTCATGCAAAATTACGCGAAAAGTACTCAAATTTTGTAAAAATTGTACATGACTTTATTTCAAAATCTATCTTTAAGGAACACATTTCGTTAAGGAAAAAATCTCTATCTTCATAATTGTAGTAGTAGAAAGAGGCCGAAAAATTAACTTTTTCTATTTTCGAAAAAAACAAGAGTTTTTAACAAACATGAGATCTGCACCATTTTCTTAAATGTTTTTACCCTAACCAACAACAAAATTTAATTTAAATTGATGGAGTCGGTTTTTTGAAAATTTTGAAGGGACTTCATGTAAAGTACTCCCCCTCAAATTTAAATATCGTTTTCAAGTTCAAGAAGCCTATTCAATTAAATGTTAATTTTGAAGAAACCCCGCTGAGCAGTTTACCTGCTAGCGTTGTTCACAAACAGTGGGGCAGAAAAACTTTTGTCGTCAATCGATTTTTTCGCATAATAAAATGGATTCTGGCTACACCAGTGTTAGAGGATTTCTTTATACATTTATCAACTGAATGTATCCACATTTTCGTTACCGGGGAAAGTTAACGAAAATATTATACGAGAACAAATGTTATCCAAGAAATTTGGACCAATTATTGAGAAAATTTCGATAATATTTTGAAGCTTAATGTAATGTTTCAAAATTCAAAAATCCGTTTAAAACTCGAAGGGCCTCGATTTACATCGATCGTTTACATCGATCGGGGAATATCAAAATTCAAAAACAGTCTGTACGGTTTTGGCGCTAGTTTTGATCTTAGACAGACGATATACGTAAATATATTTTTCAGAATCAAGTATCCACAAAACGTGGATTTTGACTACACAATGGATGATGCAATGGAAGATGCAATTTACTAGGAAAAATATTTACACATGGCACGACAATAAGATATTTTCTGTAAATAATCGCAGATTTCCGCCGCATGATTACAATACTTTCTTTTTACTATTTACGTAGGATGGTAAGGTAAGGTTATAGGAAAGGATGATGTTGCAATTTCAAAATTAGCACGCAATAACTTAAATAATATGTTTTCAATGTCCATGATTGACCAGATATTTATAAAAAACAGAAGAAAGCATTGAATCCACTGATGTTACTAAAACTACATATCAAAATGTTCGAACGTATTTATACTTATTGCTCATCAAAGAATTGGAGTAAATTTCTCTAGCTTTTGCGGATCAACTTCGTTTAAGAACATGATAAAAACTACACCAGACATAAAATCTGTCAAAACAGAATCAGAAATATAATATCCTTATATTTTTGGGTTTGTCAATATGTATCTGCATAGTTGCTCTAATTGTCTGTCTATTCATTGATTAGCTGTAGGGCTTTGAGCGCTCAGAATTAGCGCTCTTAATGACATAGTTCTTCTTGCTCGTGGCAAATATCGTTTTCACCAGATTACTTTACCCTGTTTTGTATAAAATATATAACATAATTCGTAATATGATAAGCTTAACATAATTTAATACACTTAATAAAAATAAAAAGTAAACAATAAAAAATTCATTTCATAAATGAATACACTAATTGTATACATAAACATGTCAGCGCCAAAGAACAACAACTTTCCAAAATCCTTTTTTATCATCTGAATTTGTTTCTGGACCCGAAATCTATAAGAAATCTTTTAACACAATAAGAGTCCTATATTTTACAGGGGCGATATTTTTACTCGCGAATTAAACAGTTCAAATGCGGATAAACAAGCGTAAATGACGTGGAAATAGCAGAACATCTAGCCATATTCACTGCTTTAGTTAACATTGAGCAAGACCGGACCCTGTTTCTTAATAACAGTCAAGTGAATATTGATGAAGTGAGAAACATATTCCCATTAATCTGCACATGAAACGATTGTTGCAAAGCGTCTTTTGTTGCATGTCAATGCGCAAACATCCCGCCTATACAATCACCGCCATCTACATCCCGCCGCCCAAACCCTTCAAACTTTTCAAAATCTTCAAATTCTGCAGCAACACGTTCTTCCTTGCACCATTTTAGCAATTTCCGAAAATTCAGAAAGTTCAACGAAACTGGACCTGCGCTGGTCTTTTTAGCGCCGTTTCCTCTATCTGTGAAAAAATGGTAAATTTGGAGCAGTTTTTAAGAAAAAAATATAAATTTCATTAACTTGAAGAAAAGAAGACGCAAAACAACATTTAAAAAAATGTACATATCGTTTTTAGAACAAATCGCACTTTTTAAAACATATTTTATTTAAGGCTGTACTTATCAGTACTATACTTTCACAATACTAATTTTTCCAGTATTTGAAAATAATTCGCCAAAAATGGGACTATCACCAGTTTTTTACGGCGCGCGGAAAAAACTTACATGCGTTTTCAAAAAATTATACATTACCTTATTTCAAAATCTGTCTTTTAACAACAGATTTCATTCACGAAAAAATCTATTTTCAATGTTCTAGTTGAAGGAAATCACCGAAAACATTCGGATATTTCAACAAAAATGAGACCTCCACGAATTTTTAAGCCATGTCTACGCTCTCCGAGAATAAAGTTTAATAAAAAATATTTGGAGCAATTTGTTTTGAAAATTTTGAAAATATTGAAGCTTACTGTACAATACCAACAACAATCAAAATGTCAGTTTTAAACTCGCAATGCCTTGAGTTCGTTCAGATCGATGAGGGAATATAATTTTGGAGAAATTGACTGAACGGTTTAGGTGTTTCTGTTGACCACACATCGACGTTTTGCCAATCAATTTTTAGGTATAAAGAATCGCCGAAAAGTAAATTGTACACAACATGTTAGAGGAAATAATGTACAATATTCAGAAACATTGCCATGCACGTTGAATTATTATTATATCGTGAGAAAAGAGTAGAGCACAATTGATCACAAAAACATTAAGGGAGAACATATGTGTAATGGAAAAGGATTAAATGTTTTAAAAGGCTGTGGTGGAATGCACACTTTGAAATGTACACAAAAAATCAACAAGAATGACTCAATGTTGCGGAACTATTAGACATTTGAAGTCCATTAATTTAAGTTTATGAAGAGCATGAGAGTGACCATATTAATAGAGACAACGCACTATCTTAATTAAATGTTAATTTTAATTCATCGCGCATGTGGTAAACGTATTTTCTCACGTATGTAAAGGACTAAATATATTTTGTGATAATTATTTTGTTTCTATTATTAGAATGATGGTAGCTGCTGCTGCGGTCATAGAAGGGAGATGTTGTATGTAGTTGCTCAGTATTGTCAAACACATTTTTAAAAGTTCAAGATAATGTATTATTTGAAAATTTCCACAAATTAAAATTAAATGTGTGCTTCTAGGATACATTTTGAAAAACTATATTCTTTATAGAATCATTTTTAATCGTCCCTTGATGTTTGCAAATGCTTAATATGTGATGTAGTATGGATTCATATGAACGTATCTCGTCATCCAACATTTATTAATTTTCCAAATTATCACAAGCGTTCAAACATTTATGATTTTAAAATATTTCTATAGGAAAATACTTAACGAAAACATCTTAAAATAGTTACCTGGATTTTTCAAAAAAGGATCTAAAAATGAACTGAAATAGTTTCTTATTAAATTGTACAGAGAAAATATTTCATGAATGCTGTATTTTAACATTAAATTGAAAATAACAAAACGAACACCAAAACACGTGATAATATTTTGATTCTGATATTTATATATTTTATTTCATAGTGTTCCCAGAATATTTTTTTTTATTTGTGCCCGAAATATAAAAACGTGTTTTATTTCCTGCACTGTGATTTTATTCCATTTTAAATATCTTTTCTGATTATATTTAAAATTGTGTGCGATTTCTGTCATTTTGAGAATTGTTTATAATTTTACAATTATGATAATGCGTTATTAATTGCGGAATAAGTATTTGTATGTGAATATACTCGAACAATTTACAATAAATGATGTCCATATTTTTTGATATATTTCTTATTTTACACAATACAAGACATTCGAATATTTTACACAAATGAGGAGAAATACGGTAATTGCCGTTTGGTATATGTCAGAGTTCCAGGAGCAGCAATTACATCAAGGAAAAATGACATTTTCTTTTGTGGTTTAATATTTTTTCCACCAACAATATTTTTATGAGAAAAATGAAGTAGTAAACTTGATGATCTGCATGACGAGCAGAATTCATTAAAATTTAAAAGTATTGTAGAAATAATAAATAAAATATCAATAAACAAATTTGTGTTTAATGAAGATAATGAAACAACCGAAGATTACAGATGATACCACTACAAAACAAGTTTAAAATTTCTATCTGAAAACCTGTACAGAGCAAATGTTTTACATCCGTCCCGTATTTGGGAATCAACTTATTCTCCGGTCGTGAAAACATCTTAATATTACATTTTTGTTCTGCTCAATTAAAATACAAATCATCAGTAATTTGTATAGTGACTTTTAGTCCTTAATGGTGATCTCTAGGATGTAGCCTGTGAAGGAAGTGCTTAAATTGATCACAGCGCTATCACAAAAAGAAATCGGAGGTTTCAGAAAGCTCCAACAATGTTTCTAGAATCAAAGTGATATGAAATTCACAATGAATATTGTATTATTCGCATATTTCCTAAAAGTATTAAGTTTATCCTTAATTACTCTGTTTTATTCATGAGTTTCTTTCATAATAGTGCATTTCCAAGTATTCAATTCTATGGACTCATTTAGCAATATTAAACCTACAAGAATATGTTTTACATAATGTTATTGGATACGAGATGTAAAAATTTGTACGGACTGTGCAATCTAGATCGTTTATGAAACACTTGTACAGCCGTATTAACGCATTTGCTTCCCAGGTCCGTAATCACACGTGTTGCGCGATATTTAATTTCATGCATCACTTGTTATTTCCGGGCACCAGTGGAAATACAACTTTTAATCGTTAGTCATGTAAAGTTTAATCATTTACATAAAGAATTATTACTTAAAAGAGTTGAACTACATCTGAAAATATAATACGGAAAAATCGTTAGTTATTGAAAATGTTTATAATATATCGAGAATATTATCGCATTAACTCCAACATCTATACCTTAAATTCTTAAATTTCTTGCCACTTCCTTTAAATTTCTCTTCACACACAGCACTTGGCGGCACAAATTTACGATGAAACTTTTCGACAGTCGATTTCCCCCTTGCAGACTTGAAGCATCCACGCTGCACTACACCATCAGAAATTTCTACATTATTTTTAGTGTAAAAGTACATGAAAGTAATTATCATGAACGTACATTACATGTAATGTTCACGTACAGTAACTTTAAAGTACGTGTACATTGAATTTAGTGTACGTGCATAACTAAATTCAATATACACATTACAATGTTCACAGTACATTAATTTCAATGTACATATTTACATTAATTTTCAACACGCATGTACAGCAATTTCAGTGCACCTTTTTACACAACATACGCGATCATTAACATGACGGTTCCGACTGAGTTGCCGCAGGCGCTCCTCGCGGGGTCAGCGCACGCCGTCCGACGAAGCGCGCGTCTGGCGCGTCGCGTAGTACGCACGACGCGCGCCTGGTGGAGGGCGTGCACGCCCACGCACGCGAGCACGCGGCGCGAGGCCGAGCCGCCGCCATTTAACGCGGCGCGACCCCGGGCCCCGGGGCGCGCTCGGGGGGTCGATGGCTGCGGGTGGAAGGGGGGGAGGGACCAGCAGAGGATACTGACCTGTGTATCGTCATCTCAGCAGGCGCGGAGATGCGAGACGGCGGCGGCGGTGGCGGCGGCGGCGGCGCGGCTGCG
The DNA here is from genome assembly GCA_017312745.1 of Gryllus bimaculatus. Taxonomy (NCBI): domain Eukaryota; kingdom Metazoa; phylum Arthropoda; class Insecta; order Orthoptera; family Gryllidae; genus Gryllus; species Gryllus bimaculatus. The sequence continues at coordinate 259,923 of BOPP01000023.1, read as the reverse complement.
CGCGGCGCGTGGCGAAGCGTGGTGCAGACGGAGCGCGCCGGGCGGCGGCGGGCGGCCCGCATCCAATGGCCCCCGGCGGCGCCGGGCGGCGGGGGCGGCGGCGGCACGAGCGGCAGCGGGCGCTGGGGACGGCCGAGGGCGCGGACCATGGTCGGCGGCCCGGCGGCGGCGGCGGGCGGGCGCGGCGCGGCGCGGCGCGGAGCGGAGTCGCGTGCCTTTGCGAGCCGGCGGGCGGGGGGAGCGACGCGCGGGACGCGGCGGGGCGGGGAGGAGCGGGGTGGGACGGAGCGGGGCGGGCGGGGCGGGGCGAGGGCGGGCGGCCGCCTAGGGCGGAAGTAGCGGCGCGGGCGGCGGGGGAGAGCCAGAAAAGGGCTGAAGCTCTACGCTTCGCTTTCCATCGATCAGCACTAAGGCTGCTCTGGGCGATTCGGCAGGGAAACAAAGCGGCGGGGCGGGGCGGGGCGCAGGGCGGGGCGGGAGCGGAGGCGGGGACGGGCGCGAGGCCGGCGACGCTGGGCGGAGAGAGTCTAGCCCCGAAGCCCTGCGCCGGCGCGCATAGCCCGCTGCTCAATTTCGGCTCCTACGCAAACGTGTCGTTATACTCGGCGTATGGATCCCATTGGAGGCGTCTACGGCTACGATAACGTAGTTGAAGCGAGCACTGTTATCACTTGCATGTCAGGCAATACGCACCTCACTGAACACTGTGGCACACGCACACTCTCCTCTTCGGACACACATATACGGAAAACGAAACACTGCACTCGAATTAGCGTTAAATTGTCGGACCGCTTGTTATTTTATGTTTGTATCATGTTAAGACCAAGTTAGAGGTATTACATTAGAATCACTTTCTATCGTGCGTTTTTGTCCAACAAAACATATCTCCATTAAATATGCGTTTTGGCGAGCAGGTTCTATAGTAGAGAGCTGGTCCCGTGTGACGTAGAGCTTGCCCCATGTGCCGTTTACGAAGAGAAATGTGGCATGGACGCTGACGGCGCCGGGCACAACCAAAACAACAACAATAACAACAAAATGTGTGCTGTAGCCTCCGAGTGAGAGCTTGTGCGAATGGTGCACTCGGTCCCTTGGACGCTTCCCGCACGCACACAACACAGTGACAGGAGAGGGAGGGCTCGCCCGGAGTGCCGGCGCCGCCCGCCAGACTGCAGCACCAGGCTGCTCCCAGCACCTGCTTCACCGCAGTGGGCCACAGCGAAGGAAGCGCGGGAATAAAGTATTCCCTTCTAAGGGCCGACGGTGGGGTCGATGAAGAAAAGGGAGGTTCTATTGGCTGTGTCCTATCGGCTATACGGCTGTAGGTAATTACATGACAACTTCTATGAGTGAAGAATGAAACAATTGTTTGCTTCATTAAGGGCAAATTGTAATTATATTCAACTTTAAATAATATATTAAAATAATATACCAAAAATATTATAATAAATGTGTGAATTTTAATATATGTACATGTACGGTACTCTGATACTCTCTACTTATTACGGAATAATAGTTATAGTAATCCTTCGAAACCACTTTCGCAGAGCGACTTCTACAGCACTTTGATGAAATCGATAAGTTTTTCAGTGAAGTATGAAATCTTAAGGACAGATACATTCTGTCGTACTAGTCCACTCGACGTACTACTCTTTCTCAATGACAAAATTGTCAGGAATTAAAGAACAAATCCCTGGTAATTTTTCAACATAGAGAACTGAGTTAATAGATGTCCCTTCAATATCTATATTCGTACTTTTAACATGAATTTTTGTAAGCCGTTGTTCTTTAACATCGATGTTTTCTCGATATTTTTACGCGGTCATTGATTTATTTTTTAATGAAAAGTAACATGCAGTATCATAAAAAAACTGCATGTTAGTTATTCTTATGATGAACATGCGTAGTGTGAAAACAGGTGCGATTTAGAAGTAAATACTTAAAATTCATAATTGGATTTTTCCTCGAATCATTCTATCAAAATATTGTTATATTGCGAGTGATAAGTCGATTCTAACATCTTTACGAAAGATCATTCATTTATCTTGAAATATTTTCTAAGAATCTCCAATATGTTTCTTAAATACTTGTACCAATAATTGTCCCCTTCCCTTAATAACATAAGTACATATGAATATTTTGTCACTTACATTGGTTTTGGCCGTTTATATTTTGCACTTTTTCTCCATTAATCTGCCATGCCAAATGATTGTTGCCGTTTAAATAACGACGTTATTTCGAGAGTTTCATGTAAGTGCCGAGGAATCCATTTCGATAGTAAATTAAGTTGGAAAAGTCATGAAGATATTATTGTAGGGAAAGCCTGAAGATCTCTTCACTTTGTAAAGCACATCTTAAAAAAAAGTACGGCAAATGCGAAGGAAATTGCTTATTTGTCGCTTGTTCGACCGATAATGGAATATGGAACAATTTTTTGGGGATCACAGAATTGTACAGGGTAGTAGAAATGATTCAGCATAGGGCAGCAAAATTTACTTTCAGGGAGAAGAAAATGGCAGGGTGGAATTCACTGAAAAACAGGCGGTTAGTATTTTACCACATTACCACAGTATAGTATTCTACCAGTATTATATACTTTTTATAATAGTTATATGGCCTTATTTATATAATTAGCTGCTACCAGGTTATTCCCAATTTTAGTTTAAATAAGTTGTCTTATCTATCTTAAACATATTAGATGATCTATGACGTAACCGTGGTTTTAGATCTTCATTTTCCCGTTGTATTGATAATATAAATTTTGTACTGGAAGAGCCTTAAACCCACCTTTTATTTTTTCTCAAACAACACGTTATTACAATTATTAGCGTCATTACGCCGAAATAAAACAAGTAAAGAATGTAGTTGAAGGTTATAAACTGGAGCAATAAATGAAGTTTACTAGGGATCAAATCCAATTTTTGTAACGGCCTGCTGTACTTTTCTAATACCACTTCATAATAAAAATATATGTAATTAATAAAAATATTTGTTTTGAATGTTGAACTCAATGTTTTACTTAAATGTCTCCGCTTTTCTTAACAGCCGCCGGTTGTTAAAATCACTAACGGATGCCGGCCATTAAACACTTTTTATTCCTCTGCTTGGTTGCGTTTCGTCGAGATAACAGTAGAACATTGCACAAATGTCGTTTCGTCCTTTGCGCTCCCCGCTCATTCGGAAGCAGAACCACTGTGCCCTGCCTGTGTCGCTCTCGCCCCCGCCCCCGCAGCCGCCCTTCGCCCTCTGGCCCTCTCACCCCCGCCCAAGCCCACGCCCTCGTCCTCGCTCGCCCCGCCCCGCTCGCCGCGCCCCGCCCCGCCCCGCCCCGTCCCGCCCCGCCCCGCCCCCGCCTTGCCCCGCCCCGCCTTCGACTGCGCGGGGTAAACAACACATGCTGGCGGGCGGCTGGCGTACAACGAGCGTACTGCAGTAGCATGAATGGCGCGTGCGGCGCATCGCCGCTCGCGCGCCCAGGGCCGTGCCGCCCCGCGAAGCCCAGCGCGGCCGCACGCCTCCCCAAGAAGAGCTACTCGACGCCGACTCCGCGGGTTAGAGGTTGCCAAATGTAGCGCCGGCAGCTCCCTCGCGGGGAAGGAACGGCCCGTTGCCTCGTGGGAATTTAAGGATTTTCCGCGGTCACGCACGTGCTAGATATTCTGTAAATGAAATGTTAAAGTGGTCACTTCACGGAATCCGCCTATTCTTACTGCATACGCACAAATTAAAGTTAAAATTGAGATGATAAACAAATAACTCTTTTCTTAAACTAAACTTAAATATTAGTTCATGTTAATAACTTTTGGGTTGTACTGATTTTACAGTACATCAGACAGATAACTACTCTTATCTTTTGAGTAGTACATTATTTTTATTCTCTCTGTAATCAATATTTCTTGACTTATATAGTTATTTATTTAACAAAGAAAGGGATCATCTCATTGTTTCATCTTTGGAGTTGGGAAAACACATAACCGATAAAGATCATCTGCGTTTATTTAGCGCGGGAAAGGAAGATATAAATAAGAAAAATTCTTTTCAAATTTTATTTTATTATAATTCGCCTATGTGTGTATTTTGGTCTTTGTAGCATGAGATGAAGTTTTTATGAGCTATTTTGCATATACTATAGTGCATATCGCTTCTTGTGTATGTAGAAAGCATCGTTTAGTTCTTAAATTTGAAATAACGCTTTCATCGGCGGGATTCATTGAAATGTTAAATGCTCACATACCACCTTAAAGATTGAAGGCCACTGCTCTGCCCCACTTCAGGGGTCCAATGACCTTCACGTAATATTGATTTCGCGCATTGCGTAATGTTTGCATAGTAAAATTAGCTATTGTATCAAATATTGGTTCGTTACGCTGTTAGTACAGTTATTTTTGAAATTATTACGTTTTACATCGAATTCAATAACATGCTTAATCCTTTTTTTTCGATTTCTTGCTACCAATCACAAAAGAAATCTCTAGCTTTAATATGGGAGGAATACAACGGATTCGAAAAAAATAAACATTTGCAATTTTCTAAATTACAGAGGTGTTTACGAAAATTAACCATATTATTAAGAGAACATTTGTATATCCTAGAAAACAAATTAAATACAAAATTTAGAGACGCGTTATTTACGTATTTTCGGAAAGTTGTTACGATGTCATTCAAAATTATGCGAAACCAGTATACGATTTCATAATTAAATCTAATGTTATTTTATATATAATTTTGAGGAAGATATTTTATTCAGAAAATATATACAATAATGTATTTCATTAAAGTAGTTGTAGCAGTGAATCTAAAATTCTTCCGATCTTTTCCACTTTTGTAATGAAAACTGTCTTAGACATTTTATATGTTCCATTCAAGAAAAAAAAGGAATAATGAAATCCATTAGGGGAAAAGAAGAAGCCGTCTTCCTGAAGGGAGGTTTTATGTCTTGGAATTTCTGGCCTGTGATAGAGAGTATTGCATTTGTGGTGCGGCGTTTGCGTACAGCAGATCTTCCCAGTACGCCTAATACCTATTAGTCTTCCGCATTTTATATTCCTACGAATCGACACTACAAATTAGTTAGGAGGTTGTGACCATTTAAAACAGGTTTATCTACGAAATGTGGCTGCCCGCTTTTCGCGGGGCCAAATGACCGCAGAAAAGTGGAAATACTTACACGCATCTCAAGGGAAAATTAATCACTTCCGCTGAAAATGACCGTTAGTGGAGGTGGAGGTTTTCACTGAATTACGCCATAACATCGCCGAGAAGCAGGAATCGCCTGAGTAAATTGAATAGGGGATGCCCGTAGTTGTAAGGCTGCGGAGATCCCGCAAAGCAAGTAAGTATTCCAGGTAGCCTAACCCTACTGGCGCAGCTGAGAATCAGACCCTGGTGTTTGCAACGAAATTCTGGATATGAATTCTTCGAAGCAAGTACACTAGTTTCTATAGATCGCCCTCAATACAAGCCCAACTCCGTTTTTTGGATAAAAATATGGTATATTTTTCCGTGCATATTGAATCCCACTTTTCTGTGTAATATTTCAAAACTTCTAATTCCAAGCAATTTTCATTGTCAACAGGTCCTAAGAAAACTTCGGCCCGAATGTTAGAATTCAAAATATTTATTCATTTGCAACAATTAAAGATAAAAGAAATGTTTGAAAAAATTTGCATAATTTCGAGAAACTTGTTCATTATACCTCCTCCATTTTTGTTGAAAACCTTTGGGGGAAAAGGTAGGATTATATTTGAGAAAATACATTAATGATATTTATAATAATATTATGAAACGTTCGTGCCTCTTGATGATTCTTACTACATAAGTAGTGATGGCTAATCATTTCTAAACACCACTAGTGTCTAATCCGCTCAGCATATTTTTGCCAGAATCGACCTCATCTCCATCGAATTGACCCCTCTCGAGAGTTTACATGTGTTGTTTGGTTAAAATCTCGACATATCTTTTTTGTACCAATAGATATATTTCTCTACAACGTATACACCTTGTGGTGCTAAATAAAGGCAAAAATTCTCTCATTATTCTCATAAGTCTAGGCCTGTTTTTCGTCCCCCCCCTTTCGAACTGCTATCTATTGTTGCCTAAATAACACTTTTTCAAATTTTCTCAGTTTTCGATTCCGTAAATTGCAAAATTGAAATATGACCTCAACAATACTGTTGAAGAATGAAACCTTAAGCGAGCGATTTTTCAGAAAATGTCGTTAGATTGCGCTAATTTTAGCTCATTCCCACAGAAAACTTTTAAATTTTAGGAAACCTTCATCAGGAATCATTTGAAGTATATGAACTCACAAATTTGATAGAGAATAACGAAATCCTATAATATAAATATTAATGACCTGAGACATGTATATAAAAATACATTTATGTAATTTTTGAAAAATCAATAGATTACATCTAAATTGTGTCCATGACATGTTATTTAGTATATCTAGCTCTATATACGCAAACATTTAAAGACACAATTTCTCGTATATCTACGTAGTTTTTTTTTTAAAATAAAAATCAATAGAAAACATCGAAGCGGGGTTGATGACATGTTATTCAGTACATTAACACTATCCATGCCAAACACTTAACACTTACAATTTGGAGCCTTGTTCCATTACCCTATACGTAAGTATACGTGGGGCAATACAGTACATAGAAAAGAGAAAATTATATAATTTTGAGGAAAATGGATATCGAGCTTTGATTGGAAGTACACTTTTTAAGGTCCCTTGAAACATAAAAGTAGATTTTCTTCAAAACGTCCATCCGCCTCTGAATAACAGGAGCGCCTAAATTACTTGTATAATTTTTTTTTAAATAAATATTCCCTAGTCGATCTGGCCCGACTCAAAGCTCTGAGATTTTGAAAAATATTCTTTAAATTTTGGAGGTACTTTATGGGTAGCCCTGGGAATATTTTTAACATTTCCTCAAAAATGGCTCCAAATTTATCCTACACATTTCTTGTAAGAATAGTGTGAAATATACTTATAAATATGCCATCGATCTAATTTTCACGCTTACCTCTGAATTTTCGAAAATTTCAAAGGTTTGAAATTTTTTCGACGTTTTCGTACTACTACAATATTGAAAATAGCGTTATTTTCTTCAAATACAATTGGTTCTCCATAATGAGTTCTTTCGTTAATGTCATTTAGTAATAAGTAGTTTTTGCGTACTTTTGCTTGAAATACAGGCAATACAAAAAATATCAAAAAACAAGATTTTCTCAACTATTTTTAGAAATTCTGCTAGTTACACTGTAACAGATGAAATACGTCATTACGTTGTATACTTTTGTTGTTGTTGTTGTTTTTTAAATATTATGATGTATTATTTCTTATCCATTTCTTGCAACATTAATACTTACAATACCGGCAATCTTTATACATTATTGCTTTTGTGAGTACACATGCTCAAAATATGTCCTCGTATATGTAGTAGTAGAACAGAAAAGGTTACATAATTCTGCGGAAAATCGATTTCGAGATTTCAATGGAAATACACTTTTGAGCCAATGCCTAATATCAAAAAAGGGTTGTTTTTTCTCGTGTTTTTTTTTCAAAATGTCTGTCCGTTTGCCTGTTGAAACAATTTTTAAAATTGTCTGTATTTCACACACATAATTATGCAAAAACAACTCAGATTTTAGAAAAATTCTACATGTACTTATTTCAAGACCTGCATTAAAGAACAAATTGCATTCAGGAAAAAATCTCTATCTGTATTATTTCAGTTGTAGGAAACCGCCGAAAAAAATTGAACTTTTGCGATGTTCGTAAAATCAGGTATTTCAACAAAACCGAAACCTGCACTATTCTCTTAAGAGCTCTTTACGTTATCCTAGAACAAAATTAATTAGAAAATAGTAATATTTGAGAAATTTTTTAAAATGTGACGGTTTCATGTAAAGTACCCCAAATATCAAAACATCCGTTTCCAACTCATAGGGCGTCCTTTAAATTGATAGATTAAAATCAATTTGGAGAAAATCGACTGAACTATTTTGGCGCTAGCTTTGACCACAGACGAACAGAAAGACGTCTGCCGTCAATTGATTTTTAGGTATCAAGGACCCAAATAACATGGATTCTGACTATACCACGAATTAGAGAAATTAATTTCCTACATATAGGAACATGATTTATCCACTTTTTCGTTACCAGCGCTCGGTAATAAGAGCTTTTCTGTCGAATATTCGCTTTTTCCGGTGCTCGATTACAATAATTTCTTCTTTTCACGAAGCAATTACGAAAAAGGAAAGACACTTTTTACGATATTAAGGAGACACCAAACGTGAATTCGGTCTACATTAGGTTTTAGAGAAAATAATTTACTACAGACAGGAACAAAAAGTCATTTTTTTGCTGTATCTGAGAGTCACAAAAGAAATTGTTCTGACTAAAAATGTCACTTTTCACCACAGCACATTTTGCCGCATCTTTCTCTATTGGTACTAGCTGATTACCGCGTTGACGAGACATTTATTTCTCGCAATTGCCTATTAAACCGCATCGACTGCCCCGCTCGCCTCGCGCGTCTCCCCTCACGCCCTTCCCAACCAACCCCTTCCGCTGTTCGAGTATCTGTTTCTCCCACCTATCACTATCTGTCCCATACGTCCTATCGCACGTTTTCACTATCTGTCCCGTACGTCCTATCACACATTTCATGGCCGACCTGCAAACAATTCCCTGTCCCTCCCATTTAACCTATTCGGTTTGATATGTTCCTGTAGCACATAACGCTACGACAGTCCGTCTGTCCGTCCGCCCCCCGCACGCCCTGTCGGGGGCTACATGCTCTGTCTCCCATTTACCGACTGTTTCTTGCGGTCATCTCGCTCCTCCCGCTTCCTCCGTCTTCCCGGCTTGCCCATTCCTTTTGTTCGAGGCTCTTTCACTCCACCCCATTGAGAGAGCTGGCTCAGGGCATCAGCTGATGTTACTGCAGTGTCTCTGACCGATAGATTCTAGGTTCGAGTCCCGACGATGGCAGGATTTTAGATACTAACTTGTCAGCTAGGTTAAATTCACTCGCTGCCGGGGGAGAATTCTAGCGGCCGGCTGCTCATCTCAGAAGTTTTTCGTGGGTTCTCCGATCAACACCTGGTGAGTGCCGGAGCAGTTCTCTAACAAATGGGCCACGGACCTCGCGCGATCTTTCCTTTCTCTTCCTTGTCTCCTATTATCACCCCTTACTTACACACACACTAACATGCACTACACCACCATACATGCCAGAAGTGCGATCGAGAACTTAGAGCTTCTCCCGGCTGGGGTGGTGCCCCGCTGGTGGAGATACCTGGTGGCAGCGGGGAGGGAGAGCACTTGTTACTTTGATTCGGAGCCGGGGCTTTCCGTGCCTGGTCGCCCCGAATGCCACGCCGCCTCGCCCACATCGCAGCCCGACTCGCGTGACGGAAGCCGAACTATGGGACGGGACACCACATGTGAGTGCCTGACCGCAAGAGCCAAGTGAGTACGAGCCGGGGCGTGAAAGACACGATCACGAAGCGACCCGCCATCGCCCGGGTGTGGCCCTGCCGCCGCTGGCCTGATCCGTTCACTATGGGACGCCACAAAGGAACCTGGGGCAAGCACCGACCGTGGCTGCCCGCTGCCAGACCTGCTGGGCGCTGGGAAGCCCGAACGCCGCCCCTGTAAGCTGGGTCACGACCGCCCGGGAGGGCGAAAACCACGGAGATAATACGAACTCTGGCCATGCCGGCCTTTTTTAAGTTAAGATTAGTTGTAAGTTAATTGTAATTTTTGTTATGGCGCTGGGCTTCACCCGCATTGAATTCAAGATTGATTAAAGTAATATTAAGAAAATGCCTCAGTCTTTCTCTCCAGTAGTTAGGCAATCACGCATGCCTCCTTCTAGGGAGTCTGCCGACGAAGCAGCCGGGCAAAGCTGAATCGCCGAAGGAAATCGGGTAATCGGGTGAGTCGGTGGTTACAATAGAGAGGATATTATTTAAAGGCAGCATATTAAATTAAGACCATAAAGCTACTTGAGTGCCACCCAATGAGTTCTAGAGGACATTCCCGGACGTTCCACGCAATCGGATAGTGAAAAGAGCTCCTGCCGTTAAGTTTCAATTATTACACAGAAGTAAGGCCGGCCTAACTTTTGTACGAGACGTCGTGCCAGCCTACTCAATGCACGTGCGCGTTCACTTCTCTTCGCCCGGTCCCTGGTTTAGAGACATCGTAACGCGTTGGGCGGACGAGACTCAGCTTCCAGGCCTCGCCCAGGCCTCGCCCAGGCCTCGCCCAGGCCTCGCCCAGGCCTCGCCCAGGCCTCGCCCACCTTTCCGTGTGACGAAACGAAAAATCGCACAGAATATGCATAAGAAAAGCGGAAAATAACTTGGCGCGCGTATGTGTGGTATTAATTGGCTAAAACGCGACATTATGAATGTTTAATTTTCTTCTTATAAGTGATATTTTTCTCACCTTCTTCAAAATTCTTTGGGATAGCTCAGCTTACTCTGCCTACCCTGACGCTTCGCCAATGGTTGCAAATTCTTACTTGTAATTTCTTTAAGTATTGTGCGCATCCTAAATTCAAAAGATGAAAGACAGATACTAACGAAGGGGGAGAATTTGTAATTTATTATTACGGGTTTTTTGCTTCACATCAGAAAACAGTTCATTAATTTCATTATTTTTGCAACCAATATGATCTTGATTTTATTGATCGGGCGCCGGTTCTTATTCGGTTATTCACCCCCTGTAATCGACCCCTTCATCATCATCATGAACCCCCTTCAAACTTTCATCTAACCCCAGAGGGTCTATACCGGTCCCGTTGGGAACTATCCAGGAAGAATCCCTTGTCTAGGGAATCTTACAAGCAGGGGCGTTCCGTGGACGTCTCTTGTAGCCCAGCAGGTGTCATACTCAATTGTCACACTTTCTTCACCAGATGTCAGACTCGGTTAATGTTTTCAGACTCGGTTGATGTTAATTTGTCGTTTCTTGATACCGAAAAACTGGTATACGGCAAAATATCAGCCCAACTATTCGTCTGTCTGTGAACAAATCTAGCGACTAAACAGTTTGAGGAATTTTCACTAATATTTATATTTTTTAATCGCCTGATGTCGCGGCCCCTTAAATTTTAAACGGATTGCAATTTTTTGGATTATTTTACATATATTCTCAAGGGCATTTTCATTTTTTTCTGAAAAATGACTCCAATTTTTTAAAACATTTCTATATGGGTTGGAGAAAAGTAGGCGTATCAAAATGGCGCAGATTCGATTTTTATTGAATTCTCTGGATATTCGAACATTTCAAATGTTTGAATTTTTTCGAACGTCTTCCTGCAACAACAATATTGAAGATAAAGATTTTTCTTGTGAATGAAATATGTTCTACAAAATTAGATATTGAAATGATGTGTTGTACAACTTTTTCAAAATATAGGTAGATTTCCCGTAACTTTGCGTAAAATCAAGGCAATTTTAAAAACAAAATTTTCTCCAAAATGGCCCCGAATTTCTTCCTTAAACTTTTTGTACAGATACTATTAAATGCGCTAAATAACATAAAATCAACGCAATTTTGATTTGTTTTGATTTTTCAGAAATTGCGCAGATGTATTGTTGGATCAAATATCACGTCGTTAAGATTATTACATTACTAGTATATTTAATACATTATTGCATTTGTGATTACAAGTGCTTCAAAATATTTTAAATGAAGTTTCTTGAAAACTCATTTTCATTTGAAAATTAGTTCAAAATTGCACATTTTTAGAAGCGCTCAAATATTTTCTGAAAACAGCTCCAAAATGTTCAATGATAATTTGCAAAATTTAAAGACCAATTTTTAACTTTTCTGAGATAAAACCGAAAAAGGTCAGAAAAACACTGATTTTCAGGCCGGCCGGAGTTAGCACAGTGTCTGGGAGATCAAAAACATGGGGTTTTAACGAATGCCTGGGTACATACAACACACCCAAGGACAAAGTTTTCTTTAAAATACATATAATTTTTCTTTGGATATACCTAATTTGCCGGTTTAAGGTCGAAGACAATTTGCCGGTTCCATTTTTGCTGAACTTTCTGAATGTTCTAAAATTGCAAAATTCAGAAATAATGTGCTGAGAGAATGTTGTGCTCTTGAAGCACTAGTTTCAACATATTTGTAATTTTTGCGTATTTGTAATCAGTTTCTGACAGTTTTCATACATTTCTTATGCGTCAAAATTGGCTTCAGTTTTTCCTTTAGTGTTTGTATTTTTCTAGTGTTACGAGTATTTATTTAGAATAATGCACATTGCTCCAAATAATGACCTAAGTTTCAGTTTCATTAACATTTTTAGAAAATAAGCGTTGAACTTTTTTCGAATATTTCGCACACTGTTAATATTTACATAATAGATGCCCGTTGAATTAAGCTCACTGGCAGTATTGTCGTTGTCTTTGCAGCGACTCTGACAGGGAGGTCGTAGGGTTCGAGTCCAGTCTGTGACGGATTTTCGACACTAGCTCGTATATAGCTTCGTCGTATTCAGCAACATGTTGTATCGTTCGTATATAGCTTCGTCGTATTCAGCAAATTCTAGCAACATGTTGCTCTGTTGCGATAGTTTTCCGTGGTTTCTCCGAACAATATTAAGCATACGCGAAAGCAGGTTTTTTTTCAATTTTTTTATTTGCAGAACTGCGAAAGCAGTATCTTGACAATAGAACTAGGACCGTGTGTGATCTTCCCTTCCTCTTCCTATCCCCTTGCATACATACATCACACATATCGAGAGACTGTCCGGTAGCTTTGATCTTCACCGGAGTGATGCAGTGCTCCGCTTTTAGAGATACCTGGAGAGAGAAATCTCCCGCAAGCCAACTTGTAGGTCGATGGTATGTCTAGCTGGAGCATCATCTCCGCCTCGCAGAATAAAACATTCACTACTTTAACGGAACTAATGGCCATAGAAGTAGACTGCCTGAAAACATCAATCTATATTCTTCTTTCTCTTCCCCTTCTCCCTCTTTCTTCTTCTTCTTCGTCTTCTTCTTCTTATCCTCTTTCATCTTCTCCTCTGTGACCCTGCTAGCGTTAGCGAAGCATAGCAATTTTGCAAAAGCATAAAAATCATGAAGGTTGCGAAGTTCACAATCGCGGTATTGTGCTACTAACCGATACTCTATTGTAGGCAGTACTTTTTCTGTGATCTGCCTTCCATCAATACTCTCTGCGCTTGTCTGCTAATTGTTTTTAAAATGTAAAATATCAATGTTTCTAAAGGATCCGATGATCGCATGGACGGTCCGAACATTTTTAATTTATTTACTTTTAATTTTATTTGTTAATATTTTATTGATTTATTTCAGGAGTGAATAAAAGAAATCACGTTAAATAATGCAGAAAAGCATTTTTTAAAATAAAAATCACCGTTAATGGCACTAAGCTTAACTCCTGCCACCATGTAATGCAGCGTAACACTACCACAAACCTCCTCCCCTCTCCCCTCATTAGCCTTACATAATTTATGGACGTCCCCTCATACACTCGGTTGTTAATTTACACTGAAGAATCGTGTAATCTAATTACTTATATTCCTTTCAAACCCATTTGTAGATTCAGATTAAGATCGTTTTTTAATTTTATGCGTTACGGTTGCTGTTTTGTTTTTGAGGGGCTGATGCAGAGAATTCAATTATTTCAGAAAACACTTTGGGATGCATGAAAATGGAATACGTTAATGAATATGCGTCTTCCATGATCTTTCAGGAACTTAAACAGTAGAAGTGACATTGTTTTCTGCCGAACCGCATTCATAGCTTGAAACTTTTGTCTGGAACAAATATGTATGTTTTAGGAACAGAACCAAGACACACGCCCTCCCTATTTAGTCCCATTTCGCTACATTATCCCTTTCCATCATCACTAAGTGCATAATAGTACACAATAATTTATAATACCTGGATATTTAGATATTACGCCATTTAATTTACAATAATCTGCAAAGTTTTCCCTAAAATATTTACTTATTTCCAAAACAGTTCGCACTCTCATTTGGATCCGCGGCTGGCTACGTTGTGGGTCAACGACTTGAATGTCGACCTGGGTTTTGCATCCAAGTATCGGCGATTCTGGGACAACTCTTTGTAGGTTTTTGTATTCTCTATAAAATACTTTAAAATTATGTTTTTCTTACTGCTTTAGATGTTCAATAAATAAAAAATGTAAAAATGCATTTTTCTTTAAGAAAAGCAGCGTACGGCAATGAAATTCATTGCTGAAATGGAGATCACTTGGTGACCCTGCGGATTTAGTCTATACAAACACTGCAGAATATTTACATCAAGTTGTTTGTCTTCAATTTCTCCTTTCATTGCTTATTACCATGACCATATTTCTTAAAACACGCTTCGACGTAAAAGTAATTAATTCAGTATCACGAGAGTTTATAACTATTACTTCGGCGAAAAAAACATTTTGTCTCTCACAATTGGCTATGGAATGTATGGCGTTACACTTTTTGGTTTTAGATATTCTTCTCGCTCTCATGGTGTTCTGGGATACACAAACAATTTATAATATTAAATAGTGCCTCCTTTCTGAGCAGGTAAATTGAAGAATAGTGACATTCAACTCCTGATATCACGTTGGTAGCCATGATGCGACGAATTTCGATGCTCTCTTATTTTCCGAATTGACAGACGAAAAACACCGCTTCTCTGGCGAATATCCAACATGCTGTCCGACATGGACATGGACGATATTGAGTCTGAGGAATCAGATTGTTTTTCTACTGTATCTTCCGAAGAATCCTCCGAGGAGGTGTCTTATAAAGCATGGGACCTTCATGAAGATCAATCTGATGAATTTCGAATAAGCCCACAAAGCCCTGTGCGCGTTTCCAAAAATAATTTTTTACAAAAATTGTACTTCAGAGAGGTGAGTATTAGAATTTTTTGTTATATAGAATGTGTCTAGGTAGTTCATTTACCTATCCTAGATTAGTTAAAACTTCCTTTTTAGTCTCCTGAGTTCTTACCTGTCATTGCACCTATTGTTCCCAAAGTTATTTTCATAGTTCGTGCAATGTTTTTAGTTATTTCAGATCGATTTAGTACCATCTTTTGTTTACTCTCAGTAATCTTGCATAATACTGCTCCCTCTTACCATCCTTAATTAATTTAATGTTACACTATTGAGCAAATTCAAAGAGGGCTAAAGCACATCAGCTACCACACTCTTTTTGCATTTTTATACTTTTCAAGGTAATTTGCTTAAGCTTCCAAACAGGCATTTATTGCCAAAATGAGTTTTAATAATTCTTAAATATTCTAAACTAGAAAAATGTAGGATTGCATGTATGTTTTAAGAGAATGTAGCACCAACAAAGAATCATCTCACTTATGAGATTTAATAACTCACATTTATATTGTAAATATACTTTTTTGGATTTTTCTAAATAAAAAGTACTCTAATAACAGTTAATTTGCTTAAATATATATTTTACATTCCTTTGAACTGAGTACACCAATATCTCTTATGTAGCATTTGTTCATAGATCATAAATATAGTCTTCTTGTAATTACTGTTACTTTCTTGATTACAGTCTTTTGCCATTTTTCAAACCATGTAGAAGTGTCATGCATGTGGTCCATTGGGGATTTATTATGTGTAGTTTCATTAATAGAAAATGTTTGACAGGTGTGTTTGCCAGAGGATGAGCATTCTGGCAGAATGTACTAGATGTATTATTTGTCTCCTTAAATAAATTACGTACATTAATTTATAGATTGGAGGTTTCTATGCACCTCACCATAGCAAGAACTTTAATCGTATGCAAAAGCCATCCTTTCAACGAATCAAATTGGCAGATATTCTTCCGCTTTCTGCGTCAAAGTTAAAGTGAGTAGAAACCTTCTGGTATGATGTTTATACGTTTTAAGGTATTAATCCTGAAGTGGTTTAGCACTACTTTTTAAGACTTGAGTTACTTTTAATAAGGATCAGAATAGGAGTATGCTAGTGATAGCTGGAAGATCAATTTTTCTTAACATATCGTTTATTCTGAACATAGTTTTCCAGTTTCTAAACCAAGACTTACAGACTTTCACAGGAAAATATATTTTTATTTTATTTATGATGTATTCTGTTTTTCTGTTGGATTTGTAAGCTAAGATTCAAAGATATAATTATCACTGAAAGTAAAAAAATATGTAATTCTGTTAATAAGTTCTATTTTAATTTTCATGAACTCTGTACTGTTTTCATTTTGAATGTATTCAATTTTCTTGTAAGCAGAAATGTATCAAGAAAACTTGGTATATTTCTGTTTACAAAATATTATTTCAGAATTAGGAGGTAATTAGTGTGAAATATTGGAGTCAAAAATTATTTCTTTTCTCCTTCTGAAATAATGATATTAAAAAAACAGATTATATTATTCTCAAATAGGTAACATAGAGGTAAAAGTATCTGTTTATGAAATCTTAGGAAGATTCGAGAATTCAATAAGTAAAGGTTGAAAAATCATAACAGATTAGAATAGCAGCTGTAACTTGAATTCCAGTGTATGCTATTTAAAATTAATAGATGTATGTACAAAGAGAGCCAATGTTGGAAAACAAATTGAAGTCTTTGCTTTATTGTTACAAATCACAAATCTGCTTGCTTGTAATAAAATAGGTGCCCATGTACATTCATTATCCTATTAACAGCAATATAATATTGTAATGTTGAATGCTTCGCCATTTGTTTTCCAAAATGTTCACATTCAATTTATTCTCCATGTGGTTCAACTCTGAAAATAATCAGAAATTTACTAATAACAGTTCTCATATTTTTGAGTCCTCTACTTTCTCTTTCTTTTTCTTTCCCTCCCAATTCCCTTTTCATTGCATCCATGCATTACCGAATTCATTCAAAGAGGAAAAAATTTTATTATTTGAAACCTGTTTTTATAATTACATTCCAAAAATGTGAATAAAATCCCCCTTAACAATCATCATATAATCATTTTCATCAAACTTATTATATTTAGTCATATAAGTGAATTAAAAATATTTCAATGAGAATAGTAAAATGAATAGAATGTTTCTCCAGTACTACTGATTTTTAATATTCGTGAAGGGAAGTGATAAATATCATTTTATGTTATCAGTATTTCATACTTACATTAAAAAGAACAGAAAATATTGTCCCTTTTTACTGCTCATTTTTGTAGTTTTAAAGCAGATTTTAGTTTCTTGTGACCTCATTTTTAATTAGTTCAATTAAATGAATTCTTGTATTTTAAACTACCTGATGAGGATGGCAGATGTCATAAAACTATGTAAACTAAAATCATTATTTAATAGGCAATAAACTAGTTTTGAACAGCTCAATTCATTGTCCTTTATGCAAGAAAATCATGAAGCTAGCACATCAATATTTTATTTCTCAACGTTGAAATTTGGTGATCAATCTTAGGTCATAATCCATCATTTTACGACCCCTTATGTATTTTTAGTTGAACTTTTCTATATTGCATGAAGTAGGTGGTATTCTTGTCATTACTATGAAGTGTTTCCTCCCTCAACTCTCATTTCTAAGGAACCAAAAATGTACAAATTAGAGTGGTTTCACTCTAATTCATTTTAATTTATTGATAAATTAATGTCAATATTAACTGGTGAACAAAAATGGGTTAAAGATCTTATGTTTTACAATTAAGGTGATTTTTTTTATTTCATTCTGCATATAACATCTTGGTTTTTACTCACAGCCATGTTTTCCTTGGAATGTCCAAATGTGGTCAGTTTCTTCTATCATACACATACACTACAGAATGGGATGTAATGTCATTCAATACAGTCTTCAAGTATCGATTACATTGGTGGGCTTTTACTCCACATCAAAAGGCACGGAAGGTGTCTGAAGTGATGTTGTTTGGAAACCATGGCATCTACAGTACTCTTTTTATTGCTGTTTGCCAATGGCCTTTGGACTACACAAGAGTCCTTATTTATGGAAATTGGTAAGTTGCCAAAAAGTGTCACTATATTAAATATTTTGTTTCAAAGGCATAAGGGCTCCCTCATAATTTTGAAAATCGCTTGTAAGCAAAGGACATATAGTGGTAGATAGAATGTAACGTCCTACCATAGTAGTGCTTTATATTTTGTACTTTTAAAAACTTGATTGAGGTATAAAAAGAAAGGACAAGTTATATTTTAAAATGTTCTTCCCTACTAAATGGAAATTCATGCAAAAAACAGTTCTCAAAATTGTTTTGTCACATCACAATTTTGTTTAGACATTTGTTAATTAATAATGAATTTGTTCAAAATATTTTTCTTCCAAGATTAGGGTATATTGTAAGAAAAAAGTATTTAAAATATTTAAAACACCACAAAATGAATGTTTCGGTCTAACATTTATATCATACATTTTAGAAAGATCTTTCATTTTCCAAAAAGTAATTTAAAACTAATGGTTTGCCTCTGTGAGGTGAATCATATTTTTAAAGGTATTTTGTGAATGAGGTTAAATGTGGATGAATTCCATTGTATATAAAATTAGTGTTTTTTTTTTAATTGGATTAATAAAAGTAGTTGAAATATCCATGCTAAATTTGTGATTTAATGACAATAAATTTTGAAAAATTTATTTTAGCTGCGAGACATACATGGGATCTGCAAGTCAAGCTGAGCGTTCATATCTTACAATAACCACTGTACCATCTCTCAACAAATGTCAAGGTTGTCTTAAAGTAGCTGCTTCTTATGAGGAAGAAGGTAACTTATTTCTTTTTTCTTGTCTATTATATTTTATTAGCATTTTATCATTTAAACTGTCGATTGGTTACAGATCTTGCTGCAAACTGGGATAGCTGTGTTCGATTCAGCTGTTTAAAACATAGCGTAACTGTTCATAGCACCTTCGATGTAGTTTCTCCATATCCCAAGTTTGATCCAGCAGTCAGCATGAAACGAGATGGCACTGTTGTTTTCAATACTGGAAACCAATTACATGTTCTTCGAGCAGAATTGGTTTATGTGGATGGAAATTCCCCACAAGTGGCTGCTCGTGTAGATCCTATGGTTTCTGACTCTACAGAATGTTTGGCGGAACCGTCCAACAGCGACAATACCCAAAATAAATCAATGGATAGTCTAAATGCTCATGAATTGTGGGTTGAAGAGTCAAAGTCTCTGCCAAAAACTGTGAATGAAAAATGTTCTGAAAATCAGAATGGACCTCTCTTTTCTTGCCCTTACAATACTAGATCTCATAGCTTAAGCCCTAGTGTTTCCTCAATTCCTAGTGAGAAGACAGGTGAATGTAAAGATGGTGCTAATGTTTCTTATAATGCCAGTTGTAATTTAAACTCTACCTCAGACAAAAAATATGACTATGATGAAGATGATTTGGATGATGAAGAGATTACTACAAAAAAGGGATGCTTAGAATTTGATTCAAAACATTTTTCCCTGATGAGTGACAACAAAGCAGTTTGTTTAGACAGCTGTGATATGCCTAATAAATTACAGTGTACTCGTAATGAAGATGGGGACTTTGATAAAATTTGTGTTTTTACAAAGGGAGTGGGTAGTGATGGGTGTAATATCAGCAACAAGAAATCCTGTGATACATCGAAGCAATGTGATACCAGTTCCTGCCGGTCAGAGCTGGATGCTGTTTCTGTGAATTGTAAGAATGGGAAGGAGAAGGTTTCAGATGACTCATACTTAGGGCGTGTTACTCGTTCTCAAGCATCACGACGTAACATAGCAGATGGTTCATCAGAAGAAGATCTGGAAGTAGAAGTACAACAGTACAAGAAATATTTATGCCCCATGGAAGACACCTGGGGCCGAGAAACTCACACTATAGACTCAACTCAGGAACTTAATATCTCTTGTGGAACCATTAATTCTTATTCTGAAAGTAGCCAATCTACTGTAACTCTTATGTCTCCTGTACAAAAGTCATTGCTGATAGTTGGTCCATCTGAAGAAGGAAGATGTGGCCAGGCGAGTCAGTCACATTCAGATCCAAAGCATACATCTAGCCCCCCTCGTCGGAAAATGCTCCGAAGTGGCAACCCTGTGAAATTTTATAGTAGTCCAATGCCACCCTCTCAGCCAAAAGTCCATAGTAAAATGGCAGCTGAAGCAGAGAAAGCCTATGAATTTACTGATGATATTCCTGATACCACTGGAGAAAAGCTTAGTTCTTACAGAAAACGAAGACTTGCTGACAAAAAATACGAGTTTATTGAAGAAGGTGAAGACCTGGAAAATATTGTTCCATATCGATTGCATCGCCGTCGAGAACCAACAAGGCATCGCTCTCCGCCTTTGCTCATTTCCCCTTCTCCTGTCATTTTAAACCATCGACGTCGACACCATGAAGTAGACTCGGAGGATGGGCATTTTACAGGGCAACGGGTATCTTCCAATATGCCTTATAATTCTCTGTCAGGTGAAATTCATTCATCTGGAAATCATTTAGAGACTGATAAAGTTGTGTTGCGCCCATTAAATCAAAATACTTCAGGTCCTATTCTTTTATCTCCTCGAGATCGTGATACTGTGAATGCAGACCGAACAAAGACTGGTAACAATAAGAAATCTATTCAGTCAGATGTTGTAGGTGTTGCAGAAGATCTGCATCATTCCACTGGTATAGAGGCTGGTGTTGATAATATAGAACAATCAAATATGGACCCTGAGAATGATCCAGGCAGTATGCCTGCCCAGTGCACAGTGCAGCTAAAAAGGCATTACATTGAAGTGGATGATGAACTCATTTCCGTAATCACTGATATAGAAGGTAAGCTAACAGTCTTTTTAATCAAAACCTTTAAAATTTAATACATAGATGTAGCAGGAGTTTGAATGTGAACTGTAACATTCTGATTTAAAATTTAAACCAAGTGAGACGTTAAACAGAAAAGTGAAGAAAAAGTATAATTTGAACTCTTCTTTATAGTAAGCTTGAAATTCAGGTAATTAGTCACAATTATGAATGAGAAATTCATAAAACCCTGATCCAACTCGTGGTATCACCAAAACTTAATAATTTCATTATGAACTTGTTACGGGAAGAT
This sequence comes from Gryllus bimaculatus, assembly GCA_017312745.1. Lineage (NCBI taxonomy): Eukaryota > Metazoa > Arthropoda > Insecta > Orthoptera > Gryllidae > Gryllus > Gryllus bimaculatus. The sequence goes on along the minus strand of BOPP01000023.1, from coordinate 238,846 downwards.
TGTTCCTCCTTAGCTATATCAATGGTAAGTTCTATGCATTTGATTAATATTTGAACTGTACACCAATACATAGGATACTGGTAATAATAACGCAGATCAACCCGTAAACTATTAAAAAAGTATACTATCATTAAATACTAGTAACTTCAAAACTTTCTTTATTGGTAGTTTTAAAGAAGTACTGTACCCAAATATAAGACCAAGTTCGTTGCTAAATATCTAAATCAAAGACTATGGAGTCTTCTTGTACTCTCAAATTAAGGCGAGACGATTAGAGTACATGCTTTTAATGGTATGAAACTTGTAAATGTAGATGTAACACGTGTCTCAGAGCAAAGTTGCTTGCTTTTCACCAAGGAGGCGCTGCTTCACAAGGGCTAGTTCAACCCCTGTGAAGTGTCCTAAATCCTACCCAATTCTGGCTGCAGGGTAGTGATACAAGAGCATATAAGAGAGGGATGCGTACACAAAGATGCTCCCTGGCAGTCCTTGCCACAACCTACAGACTGTAATATTATATAGTATATCACTATAGGCAGAAGATTACTCCATGTGTGTGAATATTTTCTTCTCCAAGTTCTTGGCTTGCTGTGAAAGTTGTTACAAAAACAGTGAACGAACGTTTAAAAAAATAAGCTGCGGATAAAAATATGGCGTGTATCTATAATGCATAATTATATTCACTCTCATATTTTCAGAATACATAGTGAATTTAGTGGGGCAATTCAGGCCAATATTTTTGAATTGGGCCAGTGAAGAGAAAATCTAAAATGATTGGCATTGTATCAAGTGAAATGTGAGTAATGTGGAATGCCAAGATGCGTGTTTGATGAGGCCGCTTGAAATCTCAAATAAATGCCTGTCGAGTGTGAATCATGACCTGTACATGTCCTTAAAGAAAGAACTAACTATGGAGAAAAAAAAATTACGTGAAGGAAAAATCTCAATCTTCAATTTTGTAATAGGAAGATGATGAAAAAAATTCAGACTTTTGCAATTTTTTAAAATTAAGAGTTAACAGTGAAAAACAGATCTGTGCCATCTTTATAAGTGCATTTCATATTATCCTTACAATAAACTTAAAGAAAAAAATGTTTGAGCCCTTTTGAGAAAATTTTGAAAATGTCCCTGGTGCTTCATATAAAATACTCCCAAAAATTGAAGACTGTTTTTCAAAATCGTAACTCAGATGGACTGCGGAATATCCATTTTGGACAAATACGTATGGTTCCTATTGTGCTCTAGTGGCAGACGGACGAACTGACGGATGGACGTTTTGAAAAAAAACACTTTTTCAGTATCAAGGGCCCACTATTCACAAAATCTGAATACATAACGTGTTAGTGGGAGTAATTTACTACATATTAGAACACTGTTTCAGGATCTCACAATACAAGTTTTTTTTGGTATAGCATTACATAATTTTTTCTGGATTATTATATTACTCCATACATATATACATATACGAGAAAGGAAAAATCGCATTGATGTATGCATTCTACATCCAACAACAGAAAAAGATGATAGAAAAATAGTTTCTTAGTAAAAACTTCCCAATCATGGAAACTCTCCGCTATCTCTGACTTTACCTGCAAAACAGAGGGCTGTGAGGTACGAGTTGACAACTCAGTCACACCACACAACCAGTAAACATTGTCAGTTTCAAGTAAATTCTTTTAAAGAATGTAAAAAAAATTGTTAGAAAAGCAGAAGCCATCAACAAATGCAGGACAGTTAGAAAATTGTGTGACACAAGGGAATGTTTTTAGGTGGTGTCATTTGAGACTAAGAGCAACGCAAATTCAAAGTACAAAATTTATAAAGGGGTCTAAAAAGTGAGGGGTCACAGCTCGGCAGGAGGACCGAAAAGAAACAAACATTGACACATGAAGATGATGATGGCTAGTGCCAAAAACTTTTGTTATGATGATTTTAAGAAACCAGAAAACAATAGTTCTGCTATGCCTTGATATTCTCATCAGTAAGGCAATTTTTTTATTCAGTTGTGCAATTTGTAATTTTATTTTGACTATATAGTAAGAATTACTTAAAAATTCTCAAAGGCAACTTCAAAATTAGAGGGTCGTTTTATATTGGGATAAATATGGTAATTGTTAATATTTCAGACAGTCAGCTTCTGTCTAAACATAAACAACTGCCAAGTGATTTTTCCTTCCACCTTGTTTTGGCTGTGGTTACATATTGTCGGTGTCCAAAGATATTCCAATTCACAAAAGAGGAAACAAAAATATGCCTAGTACTTACAAGCATATTTCCTTCCTACCTTCACATTTAAAGGTGTTTCAAAGACTTAGGATTGCAAGTTACCAAGTACATGAATTTAAATAATTTGTTAGGAAAAGATCTGTGTGGATTAAGAAAAAAACACACCATATACAGTACTGTAGTAAATTTTCACAATTGATTTGGAGATAAAGACAACAAATTATGTATAAAAATAATAGTAGTAGTAGTAATAATAATAATAACTAAATAAACTAAAAGGCTTTAAAAATTAATGCAGAAGTCTGTTATCTAAAATACTTGCCGCTTTATCCGGAACTTTCTAAATTCAGGTCCTTAAATAAATAGCAAATAATACACTTGGCAAAATGCGCATTGTTATTTGAAAACCAGGTCTTCCTGGGAACCAGCAATGTGTAAACATTAATAATGATGATGATGATGATGATGATAATAATAATAATAATAATAATAATAATAATAATAATAATGCCGCCATTAAGAATATCCACTAAAGAGGCTGGTCATTAAATCTGTCTGAAGAATGGGAAACTAAGAAAGTGTAAGTGATGCAAGAAACTTTGTGAAGAAAACTGTCCAAGACCGCAGAATAATAGACACTGAACTTCTGATGCTACTAAATATGAAATGAGACACAAAAAATGTTAAAAAATTCATGGAGAGAAAAACCACTCCCAAGGACAGTATCTAAAACAAACGGAGAAGGTGCAAACCAATAAAGATCAATTATTTATGTGGCTTAAAAGGGGAAGAATGAAGCCAGAATCAGAAGCAGTTGTAATAGCTGCCCACGATCAAGTGTTGAGTCACGTCATTATGATGCAAAGGTTCTCAAAATTTTCCAAAATAATAAATGTCACAGTAGCCAGTAACAAGTAGAAACCATTGATCATGTCATCTCAGCTAGCCCAATTCTACACCTGCAAAGGTGGCTCAGGACATCTACTGACGACACTGCAGTGTCTCTGACTGGGAGGTCCTAAAGCTCAAGCCCTGATAGTGCCAGGATTTTTTACACTGGCAGGTAGATAACTAGGGAGAGTTCAACCGCTGTCTAAAGAAGAATTCTAGAGGCCGGCTGCTCTGATCGGTAGCTTACAGTCGTTTCTCCGATCAACCAGACGAATGCCAAACGGGCCATGTATCGCACCCGATCTTTCCTTTCCTTCCTTGTCCATTCCTTACTACACTATCCCACTTGTCGGGAGCTTAGAGCTCGTTCTGGCTGGGGCAGTACTCTGCTGGTTGGAGAAATCCCCGCAAGTCGACGTACGTCGGCGCCGGATCTCATCAGCCAGCAGGAAAGATAATCGCCACCCTCCACGATAATCATATGCACTTCACTTACGGGTCTAATGACCTAATCAGTTGACGCGCCCAGAATCGCTATTCAATCAAAGTTCCGTATTAATTATTCATAATAATCGCCGAACACATTTTAATTTCTTTAAGGTGAGACGGTGGGCTGAATGTTTTTTATTTTTATTTATTTATTTATTTTTTCGTAATTAAATAATATGTGCTGTTACGAAAATTTCTATGTCAGATTATTTGACATATACCATCTATAAGTGTATTAAATTTATTTTTAAATGTTACAGTGTCAACTGTCAGACTATAATATAACTGTACTCCCTCTCACACAAATTCTAATATCTTGGGTTGTAATTTTGTCAGAAGGCTAGTTTTTGTTTTCTGTTGTAAAGGAATGTTGTCTGCAGATGCTGATAGAACTGTCTGTGCAATAGCCCAATTTTTCTTAATGCACATGTTTCGTAAACAATTGCTTTGCAGTTCGAATGAATAGAGGCATGAGTTGATGTGTTTGTTGTAAAATTAAGTTCAATTTATTATCCATTCCAATTTGTATGTTATAGTCTATAAAATTAAAAGAAATAGTTTTATGTGTTGTATAATGGCAAAATGTGAAGGAATATTTAAAAAAAGGCACCGTTTCAAAAGAAATCAGCATAGAAAATCAAATCCTTTGCATCAAGAAACTGATGATAATGAGTCCGAATGAATGTGAATCTTCTTCTAATGCATCTAAAAGAAAGAAACAGTGAAATACAGACATTGATAATTATGTTAATACTAAGAACAGACATAACTTCTCAGAAGTCGCCATTGCAAAATACAAAATGTGGGGCATTCAAGAACACCATTTGTACAAGATACAAAAAAATCTATGTTGGTCTCAAAACCTAACAATTAGGAGTAATATAGAACAATGGAAATTGTGCAAAAAATGAAAAGTGCTGAAAAAATTACAAATGTCACCTAGGAAAAACCATGTTTACATTTGTTGAGAACTTGACTGTTTAGGCATAGCAAAGGCAGAATATGATGATTAGCAAATGTCAAAGGAGGCAACAAAGAAGAAAAGAAAATCTCAGGCTGGTCTAAAAGAATCTGTTATTACAATGTTGGTTGGCTTTTAATTAAGCTCTGGTGGAAAAAAAATCTGAGTTTTCCTAAAATTTACTATTCTGATAACTTTGAGTGCCATTTTCTCAGAAGTTAAATTTTTCAAACATTTGTCCCATTATCTCAGAAACTGATTAAGATATCTGCATCGAATTTTTAGAGATGATAAACTTTATTATACTAATAACATATATCCTCAGTCATGACTATTACTTCTCAAGTCCATGCATTAGGAATTGATTTGCACATTCTTTTGAGAAAAAATATGTTTTCGGAAAAATAATTATAAATTGCTTTAGAATAGAGATACAAACATAATTGCGGACCAGTAATCTCTTCGTGTATCACATAATTAGTAGTGCAAAATTCATTAAAATTTTCAGTAGTTTCTGAGAAAATGGGTCACAAAACTTTCTTTTTTTTAACATTGATGGGAAAGGGTCTACCATCTCACCTTAATACTAAATTTAGTACTAATGAGCTCCCTTCTAACACCTCTAACACGTTCGCATTTTTTCATGAGAAAAGTTATGCGATTTGAGAGTTGAGTCCTTTATTAGTTTAATAATGGAAATTCAATGTAATTTTAGTCTTACGGCCTTTTATTGGCTTTGAAAAGCCTGTCGAATACGACAACGTTCATAACCACCTTTATAATTCAAGGAATTTGTAGAATGATACACAATGCAAACATTTCAAAATTACTCGCCATAGTGTTGTCATTCCACCTTACAACACAGATCTCACCGCTCTGGTCGAAATTATAGTTAAGCGATCCTCTCTTTTTTCTTGCATTTCGTGAGAATAGAAAGTATTGTAATCGTGCGCCGGAAAACGGCAAATTTTCGGCAGAAAAACTCTCGCTAGACCCTGGTAACGAGAAAGGGGATAAATCCTGTTCCTAGTGTAATAAAGTACTTCCTCTAACACGTGTTGCCAGAATCCGTTTTGTGGGTCTTTGATACGGAAACGAGTAGTGCTAAAGTAGAGTATACTTTCTCGCCCTCAGTACAGAGCGATTTCTACATGAAAGGACCGTGTTGGCAGCTAATGCTGGCAATATAACTTAAGGTTCTGTGGTCGTATCCTTCAGCCATTTCACTCTTCTTCCTCCGTTCGTTCGTCAGCGAACGTTTTTCGTACTTTTGTACGCTTCCTTTTGCGATGTCCTCGTCCGACGAGAACTAATTGAAATTAGGAAGTGCAGTGCTACTGTGCTCTTCTGTCCAAAAAAAAATGATTTTTTACAAACATACATTGAATTTACTTTTTGTGTCATAAGTTTTTGTTTGTTATTGAAGGTCGCATCAACATCTTGGTCATTAACGATCACTATTGGTTTTAACGTTATGGGTAACTGTTAACTACATGAAATGATATAGTGGTGATGAGTGTTGAAAGGACGAAGGAGGGACTCGAACCCGCAATCCTTGGGCCACCGGATCGGCAAGTCTTATGTTTATTTGAAAACTTCTTGAATGTCAGATGCGTACTGGTCCTCGTGATTCCTGCTCCTGTGTGATACGTTCCGTGCTTTGTGTTTTATAATTTTTTTTTATATAATTACAGTTGTGAACCATAAGAAGTCATTGTGTGTTAATGGGAACCATGCACAAACATAAACACTTAACGAAGTGGTGTGGCTGAACAACCGTGGCGGCGGAGAGATGCTTACATGTGATGTTCACTTGTTTAACAAACTGTCGTTTTGGCTCATTCTTAGGTGGATTCATCTATAACGGTTGCGCAAGTCAGTTTTCGTTGTTATAAAGCAATTTCTATCCGTATCAACGCATCTTAGTTCATCTATATTAGTAGTATTTGGCCATTGAACCTTCCACAACCTACCCTGAAGTGCAATCCATAAATATGTTTACTAAGTGAAAAATTTGAACAATGGGAATACTAAACTGTGGGTGATAATGACAAAGATTTATTATTAAATCAATCCTAGAATATATCATTTACAGTAGTTAAATATAACTCACTTCTAGCTTGCCCTTTCCCATTATGTACTTTTGAATAAATGTATACATTTGTGGCAAATACTACAATTTGTGAAACGCTATGTACTAATTCTATCGAATGAAATTGCTAATTTTAAGCACACTATAATAAGTGAACGATTATTGTAATACGACATTTAACATTTCATTTTTTACATAAATATGTTTAATGTCTAGAATTTATCTGCTTGCTTATCACATAGCAACGTATGGCACTGTCTCAAACAAAGCGCGGGAAATTTTGAATTCACCATTTTGATTTTCTCTTTATTTTTATTTTCGAAAATATAGCTTGTGTGTGCCCAGCCCCTTTGCTGTTCTTTGTTACATTCGTGGAAATAATTCGGAGCGGATTCTGAGAAAATAATTGCTTAAAATTTGAACATTGCCCATGTTGGAAGCAAAATTACGCAAAAAATACTCATTGTTTCGAAAAATTGAGCCTAAACTTATTTGAAAATCTGATTTTGATGAACATATTTCATTAAGAAAAAAATATCTTCATAATTGTGGTTGTAGGAAGACTCCGAAAAATTTTGAATATTTGGAAAATTAAAGATTTTAACGCCAATGAGAACTACACCATTCTCTTAAGCGTCATTTTACGCTATCGTAGGTCAAAATTTAATCAAAACCTTTGGTGCCGTTTTTTTTTAATTTTAATTTAAAAAATCGGCAAACCCTTTGTATTTTGCAAAAAATGACATTTCAAAACTACAATTCCAAGTTCGGAACTCTCTGCGTTTCGATAGCGTAGATGTAAGACTTGAGGCGAGTAAACTCAGAGAAGTTGTGTTAGTCTCTGTGCGGATTTTATTTATTTATTTTTTGAAAACGCTTTAGCAGATTTATGAAGTATAATGAAGCGGAGTACTTTATAAGAAATGCAAGGAAGTATGTGCTGTTGTAGTGTCACTAGTTTTGTTTCAGCACTTTCGCATTCTCAATGGGGTATTTCTGCAAATAATTTTTACGAAGCATTCCCGTTGCCCTGAAACCCTGCTCAGTAAGATGAATTAGTAAATCTCGACTTGTGAATAGTGTGTCGAAAATTATCACGTACTTTTATGGTGATGAGACGCACTGTAACATACTCTGTACTTCTCTCGAACCTAAGATTAGTGCCTTCAAATCTCCATCCGCAGCATCACAACCAATGGAAAGGTTGGATTTGTAGCAGTATCCCGATGATCCACAAAGTGCCCGTTGCTTATAGCGAAAGCTGATTGGCTTTCTGCGAATAAACTGTTGCGACTATTCCTTTCGAAGTAGCATATAATCATTTCATGTACTGTAAGATTTTGTTTAAAAAATACCAAGTTTTATAAAAAGTTAGCTCGATTCATATATCGGACCTCACTTTGAAATCCCGATCGTGCTCATCACTCTTTGCAAGTTCATTGTTTTGAAAACTAATGATTTTATTTTCAAGAACCTGTTTCAACTCATTGCGTTCTTTGCAACTGGACATCCTACATCAGTGTCTGGGCTCGAATGCATTCTCTCTGAAGTAAATTTTATGTATCCGGACAACAGAATTTTGCGAAAAATGTTCAATTCTTCAACTGCGAATTCAAAGTTTCCATCATTTTTACTTGCTCACTTCCGCTTACGCAGTAGAGAGAAATTTATGTAAAGCTGCGGGAAAATTTTCTGCAGAAAAACTCTTTATTGCTGGACCCTGGTAACGAAAAAGTTGATAAATCCAGTTGCTAAATATAGGCAATTTTTAACTTTGTTTCTCAAAAATTGCTTAAATATGTTTGGTTAAATTTTGACCTCGGATAGCGTGTAGGCCGCTTGAGAGAATGGTGTAAGTATCATTTTCGTTGAAATATCTGTGTTTCCGAACATTGCAAATATTAAAAAAATATTTGGCGTCTTCCTACAACCGCATCTTCAAATAAGGTCATGTTCAATTTTTCGAAAATATGATTATTTTTGTTGGCGTCAAACATAGTCGCCCGCTTTGAATTGCCTGCGCTTAGTGAACGTAATTTGAAAAGTCGTTGGAGACAATTGAATGCTACGTAAGTTAGAATTTGTATATTATTTCATATTTCTTTGTCCGTTTTCGATATTCGAACTTTTGCTTTACATTTGCAAATTGATATTTTAGAAATTATTTTAACCTATTTGATCCGTATTTGTTGTATCCTCCATATTTGTTGCCCGTGTTGCGAGGAATGTATTTGCATTCTCAGTGTATGGATGTATTTTCTTTCAAGCAATCCACAAATCTTAATTGAAATTACCTCAATTAGGTTTTCTATCTTAAAAATAAGATTTAAATGTACTGAGAGAAAAGGTGCTAGCCTTCAGGAAATAAATTGGAATGCAACAATGGCATTCCACCCAGCGAGACAGCAGATGTAGTTCTGTCAATTACGTCCCATTGTTGGGATATGATTTTAGTTGTTTGAAACGCAGTTACAATTGTCGCCGACCTGGAATGGCGGAGGATGCTAGAGCGTGTGCTTGAGGCTGGAGTGGAACTGGAGGATAGAGCGTGTGCAGACTCAGTACCTCGGTCTGAAGGGTCGCGCGTTCGAGTCCCACCGCGGGCATGGTTTGTCCCTTGTCTCATGTATGTTTGTTGCAGAAGGCGTTGAGTGCTGCCGCTGACCACCGACTGAGGAGTCCACACGTAATGTTCTACAATTTGTAATGAGTTTTACAAAAAATAACATGTGTTAATTCGGAGAACAATTGTTCTATAAATAGTATTACGTAACCATTACTAAGGGCGAGAAAGTATGTGCTGTTTGAGTCCCACTAGTTATTCGACGTATAGCGCAGTTTCTTTTTTAATTAATTTCAAAACTTGTTCATCAAATATTTTTTCGGATAAGTCTGAGAGTGAATGAACTTGGTACATTTCTTTCAATGCCTGGATCAAATTATCAGTTCGTATCCGTGTCTTCGAGTTTACTGTAAGTCGGCACTACTCTCTTCCACTGAGTTTCGTTGGATATGAGACTCCTTTTCAGCTGTTCTTCTTATTCCCCCAGCTTTGATCTTGCTGATCCCAGAGGGTTCTGGGAGTTGGCTGTTGGCTGGGATCTGGCCTCCCAACCGACGTACTATTGGTATTATTATTTGAAGTTTTGAGGGTATAATGAAACTTCAAGGACCAACGACATCCTCAACAAGAGTCTCATCGATTTGGTTTGATTTGATTGATTTAGTCAAAAAAACAGTAGAAACTATACGTGTCTTTAAATTTCTTGTAAGAATAGAGTAACATACTTATAAACGTGGTATATGTCCGATTTTCACAGTTAGTTCGGAATTTTCGAAAATTTCAAAAGTATGAATTTTTCGGTGTTTTGCTGCAAAATTAAAGATATCGATTATTCCTCCAAATGAAATGTGGTCTTCGTAGTGAGTTCTTTCAAGATCATGTATATATTTACGGAAATTTTAATTTTCGCGCAATATTACGGGCAATTTCAAAAAATTACAAAAAACAAGAATCTCAAAAACAGCTCCAATTTTTTTGTTTTAAACTTTTGGTAGGGATAGTACTAAATGCACCCTATATTAATGTATTTATGAATACATGTGCTTTAAATAATGTCGGATAAACCTGGCCGAAAACTCAAATTTTCCATGAAATTGAGTTCAAAATTCTGCATTTTCAGAAACGCTCAAAAGCAATTTTCTCAAAAACTGCTCAATTTTTTTTCTTCAAACTTTTCCAACGAAAAGGGTTTAAGGCACGGAATTAATTTTGCTATATTCATTTGTTTTTCATAAATTACATAAAATGTATTTTTTTTAATTACACGATTTTTTTAAACATCTCTCACGCTGTTAATTTGCAAATTACCAGCTATTTGTAAACCAGCTTGGAAGTACTTGAAATCACGTCATATGAGGTTTTCAAAAACTCAATAGTCTTCCCTGAAAAGAAGTTTAAATTTCGAATTTACAGTAGCGCCATAAATGCCATTTTCTTAAAACCCGCTCCAAATTGTTCGAAGAAAATTGCCATTTTGGACCATGTTTTACTGTTCTTTAATATTCTTAAAATAATATTTCAGTTCTACTAGTAGGAAGCCGAAAAATTAATAAAATTTCAAAACAATGTTCTTTGGCCGGCGATAGTTGGCAGCTGGCAAGAGAATGTGGCATGTCCGAATAACTAGTCGAGACCAATGGAAATAGAAAACTAATACGGGAAAGTATTCTGTAGCTCCACTAGTTAAATTATACAATACAAATGTCGTCTCCTTTATTATTTCAGTAGTATACATACCTTTTGCAGGTCTTACATGCGAACGTTCTTTATAAACGGGGTCTCTAAAAAAAGAAAATTTCACGGAAACGTGATTAATCGCATATTGGATTTAAAAATATGAAGGATTTATTTTAAAACGTGTAAATATTCATATCAAATGCAACCCGTAGCGCCCAGTCAGCTGAATCGTTAAATAATTTCTAAGTTAAATGTTTTAGGACCTTAAAAACTAAAATTTTTATGCCAAATGACTCAAAGAAACGTTTCTCACGCCGTAATCTACAGAATGAGATATTTTTGGATATAATATTAAAATGTTGCTGATTCGACACTTATCGATACTACCAATGCAACCTAGATTCCAACCCTGGTGATGGTGGCTAACTTTGTGACGTCACGCTTAGAAGGCTTAGATTCCTCTGTCAATATGTATGCTTTCTGTGTACACCGTGGTTTGCACAGATTGACGAGGTTTATTTGCATAATTCTTAATTCAAGATTCGCTCTCGCCGGTACTATGAATTGGTACCGATGAATATTCTCTGTGTGTAGTGAAAACATTTATGTAGAGGTTTGCCGAGGTCTACATGTGCTGTGAACCTACTTGTGGAGGGGTGTGGGTGTAAAGTGAAGAGTGAAGAAGTGTCTTGTTAGGTTTGGTTTGTTTTACCTGTACTAGTATTTTCGTTATCAGTAGTGATTCAGAGAAACTTTCAAGTCAGCAGGTTCAGTTATGTAGCTTTCACAAGAGTAAAAGGTTTTTTAAAATATTTTTGTGACTCTCAAGAAAAGCGAAAAGCTGTCAAAGAATACTGAATAATTGCCTCAAATATTTTTAAGAGTGTGTTGTGAATTGTTCCAAGAAATCTTTCGATAGTAAATAAATTGTTAATGAAAATTTATTTTCCACATCAATTGCGTTTTTTACTTGCATTTGATAATGCGTTAGTACAATGAAAGTTCCCTTTATACATTTTTAAACAAATACGTTTCAGTAATAACTTTCCCTATTGTAATAGAAATAGAAGGGAAGGGAAGAGTGTGGGGTTTAACATGCTAGAATTCACGCGAAGGTAGTAGGGGAAAACTTGTGCTATAGCACACAAGAACACATATTTTCAAATAACTAAAGTGAAAAAGCTTAAAATAAATTAACAACAAAAATTTGAACGCTCTAGCCTATAATACGACGTGAATTAAGAAAAGCAACCAAATTTTAAAATATAGAAAGAATAGCGCGAGTTAGTGGACAACTGCCAACGATCACAATCAATACGCACGATTTAAATGATTGCGGTATCCGGAAGTCCTGCTGTAATTTCATATTGTAATTAATCCACAGGTTGATATTAAACTTAAAGTGTCGGTTCGCTAAGATATTCAATACGTACACATACTTAGAGCAACATTCCCATGTACCGAAGTGAAGTCTAAGCCTACTGAATTGTTTCTAATGCTAACGAATTGTATTTTTTACTTCAAAAGGTGAAAATTCATTATTCTTGGCTCGGAATTGTTCTTCATGAGGTACGTAAGAACGCAGAAAATAATCGAATACTTTTTAGTTATTAAATTTTCGTACCCCAGCAAGCTGGCGCCCTGTCGCTCAAAAACTTCCTCTATTCCTCGTGACAAATCCAGGAAAGTTAAATAATATTGCAAAGAGTAGGGTTGTACTTAAACAATCGTGTATTTTTAATGGAAAACTCTACTTGGCTTTTTCAAAAGTACAAATATTTTCTAATATTCTTGTGACTATCAAGGAAAGCAAAAAACTAACCGTCAAGGAACTTCAAATGTTTTTAAGGAAGTATGAATTGTTCGAAGAATATACCTCTGTAATACTGAAAAAAACTATATTGAAAATTTGTTTCCATCGTCAATTGCATTGTTTTTATTTTTGATTGATATTGGGTAAGTACTAAGTTATATTGGTACGTTTTTTACAACAAATAAACAACTTTTCTTCTTAATGGAAAGGATAGGGAGGTGAGCATTAACATGCCAGTCTGTTCGCACGGGTACGCTAGTATATCAATGTTTTGTTAGAATAAAAATTATTTTTCATTTTGATGTTCAGTGTAGTCTAATTGTATAAAAACCGATATGCAGCAGAAAATATTTTACTTTTAACTTAAATTTGTGTGTCGACTTCAATTGTTTAATGTCATCTGGCAATGCGATGTAAAGTAACGAACATGGTATTGTATGTGGTTTCCTTCAAGTGAGCCGTTGATACTGACTCTTGATGAACGTGATTACTACGACGTGTGTTGTAATTATAAATTTCAGTATTGCGTGAAAATATGTTCCCACCGTTAAGTCAGTCACTTTTGACAAACGTTTCCAGATTCGTAAATAAATAGGCACGGCAATGGTAAGATTCCAAGCTCAATGAGAGGCTTGCGGGGATCAAGTAATGGTATTTTTTCTTTATTCGAATAATTTTCTTTTTCAATTTGAAGGTCTGGGTACTACAGGATGAGCTTGCCCAGAATATTATCAGGAAAATTGTTCATTTGCAAAATATACGCAACGAGCTGCATGAAGGCTGACAGAATTTGAAAGAAATCTGCATGCATAACATAATGAACTTAATTTAGTGTTTAATTCTGTTATATATACATTTTATTTATTTATTTACGTCAAAAACAGTTAAAAACTGACGTGCTATGGGGAGAAGTTAATTTGAAGTTACATTTATGTTCAGAAGTAAAGCAAGGGGCCATCTCAGCATTTGCTTGAGGACCTGGACGAAAACCTGGTCGGGATGGGGGTCATTGACCCAGATGCTGAAGTACAATACTTGTTACAGGTTCTTTACAATTATACAATCAAAACTGTATAAAATACATTAAATGTCATTGTTAAAATTAATATTTTTTCCTTTTGGATGCTCGGTATAATCTTTAATTGCATAGAAACAGTTGTGCAGCAGAAAAGATTTTACTTGGGACTTAAACTTTTGTATCGAGTTTAATCCTTTGATGTCATCTGGCAAGGTGTTGTAAAATAATGTACATGTATTATATGTGCATTTTTTGTAGTGAGCTGTTGAGCATTTGCGGTTTAATTGAATTGAGATACCTAGCAATTTTGTTACTTTAACATCAGGTAATTGCATATTGTTTAAATTCAATAGCGCGTGCGATTGCCGATTTGAAATGCAAAAATGCATTTAAACAGTTTTTCCTTCGATAACTATTAATTTATTACTAAACCAATTTGAAACACACGTCCCCGTCAATATATTCCTTGTCACCCAGCTCGTCAACTTGAGGTGGAGTTGCCAGAACCTCTGCTGCATGATTTAATTTCTGATAATTCTAGAACCTTCTCGTTGCGTCGACTACCCTTTTTGGTTCCCTTGCATATAAACATTTGTTTTATAAATTTCGTGAAGATCCTTAAGAAATACCTGAAAGAACAAAAAATACTCACCTGATATAGTTGTGAATATTATTTTCGTAAAAGTAGGCACCGATTTTCTCTCTCTGCAATCAGAAGACAAACCGTGTTCTAGCCGGTTGCTATCGCCGCAACGGCGTACACAACGTATTTTTGGGCGAAATTGTCGTTTTGGCCGCGTAACCTTACATTCTACTGTCGTGCCATCCGCCGTTTGACGACACCAAAATTTGTTATATTGTAAAGCCCTGTTTATACGTATTTTGAATGTCTTTTTTATTTTCTATTTCTTGCTAATTTTACTAAGATATGTTTATTATCTCGCTGAAAAAATATTCCTTCTGCATTTAATGAGCAATTTCCAAGGATCATGTATTTATGCATATGTATCTTGTAAAGTGTTTTAATTTTTTGGGTGTCGTAAAATTATTTACTGAAATTTATTTCTTTTATAATCCACGTTCATATACCATACACATATGCATTTAATTGTAACTTTTAAAAAAATTTAAATTTGTAACTTGGACTTCCAAAGAAAAATTGACACTGAATGTTGTAAAAGACGACAGTGGGCATTAATGGGTTAAATTTCCTCCAGGTGATAGTGAAGTGGTTTAGAGAGATCCTCTGTTGAAATTTTGCAATTATTGCCACTGGTTGTCACATCTCATGGAGGAGAACATTTAGTTGATATTTGTTGTAGTTATTTAGGCACTACATTCTTGGAATCCAGCAGTATGTGTATCAAAGATTAGATCCACATTATTCCCAGATGCCTTTTGTGAAGAGTCAGCAATTTGTTGCATTTCATTTACGAGGTGCTTTATCTCTCTTTTACATAGTATCTATTAAATCTGTATCACAGATCTTATATAGTTTGATTGCCAAAAATGTTGTACAAAAAGTAGTCTACATGCTAATTGTAGTTTATTTAAGAGAGTTGCAAAGCAATGTAAAATAAATTGTAAAGACCACCATGCAAGAATTCCTAAAAGCATTTGACGATCTCTGATCTCAAACTAAACACACAAATCAGGATCTTCATCCTGAAACAGTATTGTATTATAATTTATGTTCCAGTTTGATGTTTCTTTTTTGCATTAATATATATTGCTGAATATATGGCCCTTACCCAGGCAACACATTTAACACAATCTCGTGTCAAATTCTTGTCTTTATCAGATTCATATAGTTTTTCGTGATTTAATGAATGAGTATTTGACAGAGCAGTTACACACACACACACACACAAAATGGACCCTAAAAAACAGTTTCTATTTTATGCATATTTGGTAGATGCTAGAACAAGAGACATTACAATTACAATCTAAGAAATAAAATCAGGCATTTCATCTGCAACTCCTCTGGAGAAACGAATCTGTAATAAATAGATTACCCTAGTCCAGTAACACTTATGGTATTCTTATATTAAGTATTTAAAATATCTTATTTGTTTAAAATAAATAGATTTTCTAAAAAAGTATAAATTTTAGTTATTCTTAAAATTTATTGGTTTTTGTGAAAGCAACTTCCATAATTTTAAGAATTGCAATGTAAGATATACTTACTGTTTCAAGTTATTGAAGGAAGAAAAATACAAAACAATAATATACGGACCTTATTCTACAGTGGTTTTTAGAGTTAAATCTCTTTTAAATAAACTTCACATTAAAAGAGGAGGAAAAATGAACATTTATCATTTAATTTTTGTTGTGAACTGCCTTACAAAATTAAGAGTGCCCCCATACAAAATGAAATTAAGGAAGCCTAGTCAGTGCTATTATTTTTTGCAAATTGAATTTTCATAACTATCTAACCCCAAACTCACTCAAATGAACTTTGCCTGTTTTTGATATCTCCATTCTCCATGATGTAATCTTTTACTTTGATGTTAGTATTAGATGAAACTTATAGTTATGTGTAATTAATGTGTCATATTATGTAATTAATAAGATTTTATGCTTAGAAACACTTGATGTATTTTTGATGAAAATGATGCTAACTATCCCTAACTTATTGATAGTAGTAATACGTCATGAAATATACGTATATACGTGTCTTTCCAAGTTTCATGAAAATGATCATTAACAGAATCCAAGCGATTGAACTTCATCTCTAATTGTTAGTGTTCTGAAGGACTATTATATTGAAGAAAGCTTTCAAAATAAGGTACACAATCATGTATTGTGCATTCTTTTTCTAAATTAGGAGGCCTTTTGTTCTTGTTGCAATTATTGTTGTTACACATTGATATGTTCTGTGAGGAAAAATATTTGTAAAGAATATTAACCAAATTTTCAGTGCATTTACCAGTTGATTTACTACTTCTTTTCTGTCTTTTTCAGACGATGATGTCAATGAAGGAATAAGTTATCATTGTGCTCTTCCATTAGAGGTCCATGGGGCTGGCTATGTTCAATTACAAATGATTTCTAACTCAAAAGCAGAGAAATTGGTAAGAATACCTGTGTTTTTTCTTAGAGGTTAACATTAAATACTGAAATGCTTATAATAAGGATAGGCAATTTTGCTTGCATTTTGAGTGAAAGAAAATATTTGAGTATTTGGTGTATAAGATAATCAGTATGTACATACAGTACAGTATTGTTTTGGTACATAATGAAAAATAAAAGAGAAAACAACAACTTGTGAACTTTCTTTTCTTGTTAATAACATGTTCTGGCTTTTTTATTGTTTAATTTCAAAAATCCATAAATTTGATATTCCATAAGACATCCAGTTCCAATTCATCCAGAATATCGACAATCTAGTGTATTTTTAGCTGTGTAGTATACATAGTCGTGTGTTTCCAGATGGCCCCATGTGTTATGGTTTTGCAGCGAAGTTTTGATGTAGAACAATTTTGTCACAAAATCGCTGAAAGGTTGTGTGAAGAATCAGGGAAAAAGTACTGGTTTTGTAATGACTATGATGTGGAAATAGTTGATGTAAGTACAGTAGAATATTTAATAAGATACAGAAATAAATTTAAATAAGAAACTAAATATTAAGAATTTTGAATCAAAATCATAATATATGATTTTCTACTTGCATTTCTTCATCATTAACATCTTAACCCATTTCTTAAGTTCAGAATGACCTTAAGGAAAAGCAACTTAATTATATATTTATTTATTATTATTCAATTTGAATGTCTGGCAAAAAACTTCTTCTATTTAATTCCACAAGATTTAGTAATGTTCTTAATAAAGTTCAATAGTGTTGTAATTAATTACCATTTTGAAAAACACTGTGAGTCTGTATTTTTATTGAGTAAAATTTTCCAATGAAGAGAACAGTTGAAGTTATCTCGTCGGAACCATTCTGTCCTCAATTACCCTACTAAAAAAAGCAAGTGAAAATTAGATTTTAGAGAAATACTGGACCTCGGCATTCAAAGGAGTGGTACATGATTGCCATTATTTTCTCTGTAAGAATCTTTGCTTCATTAGCTTCCACGGTTGCAAAGACGTATTTAATACCAATTTCTATTTGTCCTTATAACTGAAGAAGCAATATTTTTTAGATAAACATGCAGCTGCCATGCTCACTATTTGTAAACTGTCCTGAGAAAATTATATGTATTTTTTATTTGTGATTGTAACAAGTATGAAATAAAACTTTCAGTTGTATGTACTTTTTTAGCCTGTATTCTTTTGGCGAGGAGTGATGCAAATGATTGATTCTTGTTTCATTCATCCAGGTCATTTCAGATTCTGTTAATTGCAGAAAACAAAGGAAAAAACATTAGTTATGGAAATCCGACTTGTATGGTAAATTCATTATGGTATATGAATCTAACAACAATGGTGGATTTCCATAATCCTATAATTGAAAACAGTGCCTTATATCCAAGTCTATTTAATTTTCTGTTCTGATACAGTATAGTCAAATGCAATATTAATATTTCTTTTTAAATTTTTCCAACATTAAAAATGTTGTTTGCAACAAAAGAGAAAAGTAGATTTTGTAGTTTTAAGAAGTATATTAGTTATAAATTATAAGTTTTCTGATGTTAACCTTTTGGACACTCCAGTTTACCGGTATTATAAATGTGATTTGTTTGCAAGTGTGCCCTAAACTGGACACTCCAGTTCACCGGTATTATAAATGTGATTTGTTTGCAGGTGTGCCCTTTATCTGGTGATGTTTTGGCTCTTGCCATGATGCGAATTCAGGCCACTGTAAAAACAAAAGGTCTTGCAAAAAGCCAGAGGTTAGTAGTATTTGCAAGATACATGTAATGCATCTGCAAATAATTATATGAGATACTGATGACATTAGTACTGCAACTATTTCCACTAGTACTACTACTAATATTATTATTATTATTATTAGTAGTAGTAGTAGTAGTAGTAGTAGTATATAGTATTGTTCTTTAACTTTAAAACTATACTCTTCATGTTGTAAGTGCTCACATTGGTTACAACTGAAGAAATATTTTTCTTCCTATTTTTCAAATTTGTCTAATTATACTGATATTGCTTGTGTTTTAATAAAAACATATTCACTGAAAAACAGTTATTGCTAATCAGTTATTATTAGTTTTGCTTTTGTCAGTCCTCAGTACAGGAAGTTGCAATTTTTTCTTGTAGACATCCTGTCAGTAGTCAACAGAGACGTCAGTACCAAGGAGGCTGCCATTTTATATGGAATCTTGATACTGGAGATTATTCTGTGGTTGACACCAAGCCTCTTGCAGAAGTAGACAGTACTGAAGAAAACGACCCATGGAATCCTGCACGAGATTTAGCTAAACAACTCAGGCAGGAATTACCCCAAGTACCTGTGCTGCATAGTGTTAGACATGTATCAAATAAGCCAGCACTGAAAGGTAAGTTTTATTCTTCTGCTACATTGTTATCCTGATTATTGTGTCTACCCAGGTTGATGAATATTTGGAAAACCTACAAAACTACTTCTAGAATTTAAGGTTCAGTAAGAGAAAAGTTGTTCAAGATGGCAGAGAAAAATCAGGAGATTTAATTTTCCTGAAAAAGTCAAGGGAAAATAAGAGAATTTAGAAATATTAAGAAGAGGGAAATTTTTGAGATAATTACAAAACTGGATCTCAAGTTACATTCATACATTATTATTTTGGGATCTGGTGGGAATCCAGAAAAATTTGAGAAATTAATCCCAGGAGTGTCAATCTGTTCAAATATATTAGTTTTGAGGAATAATAGTTATTAATAAAACAAGTTTGATGTGTTTTTATACAGTTAATTTTTTATAAGAAGATTTAAGAAGCTTCATAATAACACCATGTTATTGGTGTTATTATGAAGCTTCTCGTTCAATGGAACACATTAGGCTAATGCTCTCATGGCTCAGTGGCAAATACACTTGCCTTTGACCATTGAGGTTCCAGATTCGATTCCCATAGAATCCCCATAGAACCTAATGTGAAATGTGTTGCGACAAAATGAATTTGCATGCTTCGCAGGGGCTAGGTCCAACCCCTGTGAAGCGCCCTAAACCTTACCCCTGTATTTATTCCTTCCCAATTCTTGCTGATGAGTAGATGACGCAGAGGGGGCGTGAGAGCGCGAAGATGCTACCTATCGGCGATTCCCTGACTTGACTGCAAATGACATGACTTGACTACCCAGCTGCCCCCCAAGGATGCTGGGTTATTAATAACTGAGAATTACTCCCACTAAATTTAATGGAAGATTACTCCACGGTGCGCTCAACGCTCCTTAAGGAGCTTTTTAAAAAATCAAAAGAATGTAGGTATATTTTGGTCAGTATTTTAGCTACAAAAACATCAGTAGCTTTGCCCTAATAAAATTATCATAGAAACTTATAAATAAAAGAAAGAAAGAAAACCATAGAATTGCATTTTATGAAATTATTAAAATACACATTTAAGGTAATTAATTTGAATTAATAAGATGCAAAGCTATGTGTAGAAGGATGACAGATCTGATTGCTACCCCAATACATGTGCTCAGTACCTAACTAAAAGCCTCACACAAATTCTTTGGTATTGTCTCGGCTGCTTGCAGGTGAAAAGCTGGACATTCTTCTTAGCTTCTTAAAACCACAAATTTTTGTGACATTATATTGCCACATCGTCAGGTTGTCAGAGACAAAGAACACAAAATCACACATTAAGAAGTCACAAAATGGAAAACATATGCCATGGTATTAAGTGAAACACAATATGAAATTGAATATAAATCATTGCGGAAACTTTTTTCGTGTTGCACTGATCGATTGACCCTGTACACTCGCATTTCCTCGCCCAATGAGTGCAACTGCATTTGGAAGAGATGTAAAAATGTACATTGATAGGAGTATGCATTCTACATTTAAACAGAGGAACGAGTTATAAAAAATGTAGTTTCTTAACAAAAACTTCCCTAACTTTGAAACCCTCGCTATCTCCCTCATTACCAGTGAAACGGAGAAAGAGAGACATTGGATGTATACATAGGGCGAGAGAAGGAAATGCTGTTCACAACTCTATCACACATACATTAAACAATGCGAATTTCAAGTATATGAATGCTCTTAAGTGGCATCAGATAAAATCCTTAAAAACACAAATCCAATGCACAAAACTTCCAGAGGGAATTAAAAGTCCGAAGATGTCACAGTATGAGAGGAGGACCAAAAAGAAACAATGATGCATGTGAAGATGAAGAGGTTAGTGACAAAAACAATGATTATTTTATGGAATAAGAAAAAAAAGATAGCTCAAGCAAAAAGATTTAAGTTTCGTTATTAAGACAGTTTTCTAGTCACTTAAGCAATATGCAATTTTATTTTGATTAAATAAAAAAATTGTAATTTCTAGAAACCTCTTCAAAATTAGTTGACTTATTAGCAGAGTGAACTTGTATTAGGATTAATATGGTAACTTAATTTATGAAAAAATTGTTAAACCTTGGAGGTTGGAATCATGCATTCTGAAACAATTTAATGTTGGTATTGTTATGAACCATGTTTCACTCTTGTTACGTAATTACTAGTAAGGAAGCTATTCAATGCTAAAACCTGAAATTTTTTGTAAACACTATATTTATTCAACAATTTTGCTGCTCAGTAATAAATGCAAAATTTATATTAGTTCCATTCAAAAGAGCAAAAAATACTGTCCAAGTATTGTAGTTTCAGTTGTTTAGTCCAGAAGGGAATGTGGTGACCCAAAATTTGCAAAAATCTTATAGCCATACTGACAATTGCAGCGTCATCAAAAATGATTTTATCTATGATGTTACAACTTCGCAAATGTTCCTCTGAGACATCTGGAATATGGCATACAAAAGTTCATTAAAATCCAAGAGGGCCATGCCCTAGACCTCTTGACAGGGAATGTCCCAAATGTTTGTAACAGTACACATCACTTGTGTACACAGATCTTTTTCACTTGTGTCTGTGGTTTCTTTAAATCAGCACCATCTCCATAAAATAGTGTACAACAGAAGGCATGGGTCTGGCAATTGCTATTTTTGTCTTGATCATTTCCGCAAAAACCCTACTTAAGAAAATAATGTTATTGTTTCAATCAACCCCTTTCTTTAATCTTTGATAAGAAATGTTTTAATGCAGTCATTATGCAACTAGTTTTGTAATAAATCCGTTAGAGTACTGGTGATATCAAACACTTGCTTATAGTGTCCATTCGAGTGTGTGGCACCCCTGCCACTACAATACTAATTTGTAGCTCATGGCAATGGTGGTGATTGCAACAATAACCATCATAACGAGACAGAGGAAAAGACTTTCAGACTTTATTAGTACTTATCAGCATGATTAATATGTACAATGTGTACAGCATAAAGTCCTGACCTACAGCCAATGAAATATAATGTCATAATGAATGTCATTAAATTGTTGATAAATTATTTAATTTGAAGTTTTTCTTGGCTTAATGAATCATTATGTGTTGTTTTTACTGATTTTTTCCCCTGTGATGTGGCAACCATAAACACACTATTTTTCTAGGGTCTTAACAAAAACTTTTGACCAACCTACAAAAGGATTGGTTCTGAGCAATACTAATCAAGTAGTAGCCAAGTAAACAAACATTTTTGCCCTCCAACTTCAAATTGGAAGCTCACGATCTTGACAAATTTTAAAACAGTTGCGCACACATGAAGATTCTTCCCTCCCAAATTGCAATGTAAATCACACATCTGTGCATTTAAGAATCAAAAATATTGTTTGCTTTTGCTGTCTTGATTCAATCACATTTTTATTTTCTAATGCAGGATTACCCACTCAGGGTGGTATCAATCTCCTGGGGCTCAATGACATTTTGAAGGGTATAAAAGATTATTAAAGAGCTCTATTGCCAGTCGATGGGCACTATGCTGGAGGTGACTGTTCAATATAAATAATAAGAAGATTCCAAAAAGTACTATTAAGTCGATAATTGTTTTCTGATATGTAGCTACAGAACATCTGATAATAAATTACAAATGCACTAAACTTTTGTAATTTCATATTATTCAGATAAAAAAAATTGAACATTTTTGCAATTGCAAGGTGGGGATTGTAGTTTTGAAAAGAACCCCTAAAAACATATCAAATCTAATTAGCATATTTTCAAAATTTTTTGTTCACATACTTTCTTTAGTAGCTATCTACAAGACATTCAAATGCAATTATTTGTGATTTGTAATGATTGCTGTACCCTGAATCTTTTTCTATAACAAGCATAATTTTATGCTTGATTGTAACAAAAAATTTTGAGCATCTGGATCAAGATTGTTCATTAATATTTATATTTAAGGATATCCTGCCAAAAAAATTTTTTAGATAGGATGTCCTCATAAACAATAAAAATTGGAAACCAACAAGATGGCTATAAAATCTCGAGTTTGCTCTTGGTTTTTCAGTTGCTTAAAAAAACTAGTTTCTGAAATATAGATATCTGAATCCACCATACTCACATGATTAGAAAAATCTACATGAAGATAACACTCTCGTAATGTCTTCTTACATAGTTCAGCTCTGCATCAGTTCTGCAAAAGGAAACAATCTGACAATGTGTCAATTAATTCGATGTCTTCTAGCCTTGGTTTTTCTCTCTCAGAAGTAGTCATGCCATTGGCATCACAGCCTTCGACATGGTGTCACCCTGACAGCCAAGAGCACATGTTGTACTTTGACCTGTTAATGTAGTGTCTGTTTAGAATTCTCTTCCAGGTATTCAGTTGTGTTCTATCATTTTTTATGACTGATTTTAATTCCGTGCACTTCATGTGCTATTAAAATAAAATGTTGAGTCAGGATGTTATCTTTATATATGTTATTGATTTCAATGACAATTTTGTCAGAATATGAATACGTGAATTTGAACTATAATAAAATAATAAACACTACAAAATATTTTTTGTTGGTAGATCAAAGTAACATACAACAAAACGCATAACAAAAATAAGCTTGAATTTCATGATACTTCTATAATGGAAGTTGTGTTTATATTCCTTATTAATAGGGAACTGAATTTATTGTAATAAAAAAAGCAAAATATTATGTAAGATAAAATAGAAAATATGTAAAATAAAATAATTATCGTGTTCAAAATTGCAATGTACAAGGATTTTTAAAACAAACCTCGGCAATCAGATCTTCACATGAATTCAGAGCTGCTGAAAGAGATTGTCCTCTACTAAACTAATTGTACCATTGACTTGTGTATAGTGTTTATGAAAAAGTTCTGGATTAAAATTACTTCTGCCTCTTATAAATATCTGCTCATCCTTGATTCTGAGTTATCAGTTTTCAAGAGGAAGGGAGGGTAAGGAAAGGTTCCATTCTAATGGAAGTGAAGTACAGAAGCATTTCATTACTTTGTAAAAAAGATATTCCAGTATCACATATTGCACACTGCCATTTGAAAAGTTCCATTTGCATATATACATATATTAAAATATAATGAAATGTGTAAAAATATATAAAAATGGAATTATAGATAAAATATATAAAAATATAGAACTATACCAAAATATGTAACAATATGTAAAATAAAAGTGAAATGATTCAGGACACCTAAATGCAAAACACTAAAAAATATTATTGAATGCAGGTATCTTGTTTTTGTAAGAAAAATGTATTTAATAAAATTCTATTCCTGATGGTTTACCTGTAGTATTATAGATAAAATGTTTGGTGGTTGAATTTAATGAATCAAACCATTATTTTAATAGATTCAAGAAAAAGGTTAGAAATTCTTGATCTAATCTATTAATTAATACATTTACCTTAGACTCGTTTTCTGTGCCTTGTGATTGTAATTCAGAGTGATGTGTAAAATATTGAAATACTTTTCCTTCAAAATATGTGCAATTTTTTAAAAATCTAATTTAGACTTTGGGAAATGGGAATACAAATAAAAAATCAAAGTAATTTAGGGACTTTGTCATTGCTCTCATAAAAATTAATTCAAGTCATTATATCAAAAGTTATTATTTCTGGAGGCTTTAAAAAAATATCTAATGATTTACTGTTTGTTCACAGGTGTTTCTGCCACTAGATATGAAGACTCCGATCATATGATTGAACTAGTATTACAGTAGGAATAAGAATCAGAATTAGATTCCTGCAGGCGCAATGCAACGGAGCAATGTGTGTTTCATTCCACAGTAAGACTGATAGGGCAGTGGTGAATGAGAGGAGTTGTGCCATTGTGTTTTAGTTTTGTTCCTCTTTCTGCTCGTGAGCACAAGATCCATGTGAAGTATTAGCTGCATTGATTACCTGATTTAGTTAACGAAGTGTTTAAATAAGTGCTAGGACAATTTAAATTGCACATACTTTGGTGCCATTTTTCTATGTATGTGCATACTTTTTACGACTTGGTGAGAATTTAGTTTTCTTCAACGTAGAGCAAGAATTATATTCTTAGCCACTAGTATTTAAATGTCATGTATTTATGTTACATGATTAGGGAAAGAGCATTTCATATTTGTCAATGATGGTTATGTTACCGAATGAATTAATATTTTTCTTGAATGCACTTTTCTGCATAGTCAAGAAATTGTTGACAAGTATATTTTACATTAAATATAAGTAATTTGTATTCATGATTCTTAATAGAATGAGCTTTACGGCACTCAACAATGTATGGTGATTTAAGTAGCTACTGAGCTACTATTGCCTTTAAATGTTTTGTCAAAAATACTGGTAATTTGATTCTTTTTTAATTATTGTTCTTCAGAATTTTCTGCAACCCCCAATTGTACAGTTATGTTAAATATTCTTGCTGATTGATTTTCTTTAGAAAAAAAATTAAAGTTTGATTGTATCATTGTTTATTAAAATGGCATATTAACATGAATTTAAATATGTCAAGGTGAACTTCTTAAAAAAAAAGGTGTAACATAAAATGGCACAATTATGCTTTTGTTGTAAGATTTGTGTTTCTTGTGCATTATTATTTTGTTGACAAACAAAATTACTATGATGAGTTATAATGTTCCTGAACAATTTCTTTTTTAATTTTTTTATGTGAACTTTTGATACATAAACGGTAGTTTTTGTAAATAGTACATAATGTTAAATTCCTTCATCTTCTCCTTTCTGTTAGTGTGTAGTTTTTCTGATTTGGAATGTTTGGTGGTACATAAAATTCACCCAATTTATTGAAGACTTGTTTGAAATATTTCTTTAATAAATTTATAGGTAATATCCTCAGAAAATTAATCCAGTTATCAGTTTTTTACCACCATTGGTAATTATGCTGAAATTAAGTCTTTAATTTTTTTTTTGTTTAGTATTACAATGTTATATTTGTTTCGTAAAATTTTCAAATGTGTATTTCACTTACATACTTATAGTCAGTGCCTCATTATAAAACAATGCAATTTTTAAAGGTACTGTTTGCATTGTTTGTGTACCATGTGAGCTGACAAAGGTAAATGATATTGAATATGAAGCTATGTTCCTCAATTGTTTTAATAATCTGCTTTAGAATGTATATCTTCTGTCTTCAATAATTGCTTTCTAATGTATGAAACAATTTTTATCTTCCAGTTGTGATAATGAATATTGAGATATAAACCCCCTATTTAAAGAATGTGATTACAGGCAACATAATTCTCTGTAAGATAAGTGAAAGAAATAGGTTTTATTTCCACATGAATATTAAGTTTATTAATAATTGTTTCAGACGTTTTTTTTTCTTTACCCATCTACTGTTTTACTTGTACTTGCAAAAAATGCATAAATTAATAGCATGATAATTTTTTTTCCTAGCAATCAAATGCTGTAAGAACCTTCCTTTTGTCTTCCTTGTTTGAAATGTTTCTGCAGTTTTGTTTCTCTCCTCTCTCATAGACATAGCTAATCCTTCATTACTCATATTGATTGACTAACATGAATTGTAAGGAAATTAGTAATGTTCTTCAATTATTCTCAGTGCTCTTGTAATGATTTTGTATTGTGAATTGAACATGATAAACATGAACTTTTACTGGAAATAAAATAGTTATTGAAGTGAATGGTGTAATTTATGTTAAAAAAGTAGTAATTTTTATTAATTTCCAGAATAATTGCCTTTTTGTAATAAAAATTAATTCAAAAAAATTATCAACAATTTTTTAATATTATTGAACCATTCTCTACCCCAAATGATTCCTTGAATATCCTTCGGAATTTAAAGCTTTACAGTTGCTTTTTTTGAGGGTTGTTTCAGCAGTAACCCAGCTGGGACGGTGCCACGCTGGTGGGAGGTATCTGTTCAGGGGAAAATCCCTGTAACCTACATACCCAAATAATAGAGGAAAATCACTGCCTCCTCCCGTGATAATATGCACTATATACTTACGGAACTATTTGCCTTCACAGCTGACACACCGAGAAACAATTATCAAACAATTTGGGCAGGGGAGTTTTCATATAGTGTGAAGAAGACTATCGATTGTATGAAAATATGTGGTGAGTCCATAACATTGGAATTTCAATCTTAAATTTCAAATATTTGTATTATGTTCATTGTATATTGGTGAATCATGAGTGGCTGCATTTATAATGTTTGGAATAAGTGTAACCTTTAAGACTGGCTTGTCTTGCATTGTATTTTTTCCAAGAGTTTGATTTTCTTTGTGAAATATGGTTTTAATATAGATATTTCAAATTCCATAAAAGGAGCTATAAGTGTTTTCAGAGAATTGTTAAGCAATTTAAATGCCTTTTGGATAAGTAATATAAATTACCGTAGCGTTTGTCAAGAAGTGTATCGAATATGTAAAAATTATGTTTATTCGTGATTAATGTGCTGCTACCATTCGTCCAACTGCGATAAAACTTCAACTTATTGCTTGCACTTGCGCGAAGACGCCTTAGTACAATGGGAATGTGCATGTCTGTCGCCTATGTTTATGCTGGCTTGGCGCCCCTGAACAGAAGCTTGAGGCAACCCACCGCATCCTCAAGTATTAAGTGCGAATTCGCTGTATATTCTGCCCCGCGATTGTGAAATATTACTTGAATGTTATTTCGGACACGTAAATCAAATTTCTCCAAGACATTGTCTTAGTAAATACATGGCCAACCTTGAGGAAGAACGTTTTAACAATAGGATACTTGACAGCCATGTACAAACCAGCCTATAGAACAAACTCATATTCGCGAGCAAGTCTTTCATCTATTAAAATTGTTGCAGAGGGTAGTATAAAACGTGATTAACAATCATCGTGACTAGTAACGTGTGAAGTAATACTTTGCATTGGCAGGTCCATTAGTAACAAATGATGGTTATGGAGCACGAATTTATCTCTCGCTATAATGAGAGTGAACCAGGATTTTTCGTAGAGATTTTATTAATTTTTATGAGAAAGGTAGTTCTGACATACACGATCACTAGATTCCATGAATTTTTCGAATAGCATTTTATTTACTTGAATCCTTGTGTCTTTCATGTCCACAGAATATTTTTTTACTGTCAGTATATGTTATTTATAATATATAAGATTTATTTTACTAATGAATTATGCATTAATTGAATCAGTAAGTTCGTTACCAATAAGCATCTGTGGCTCCTTTATCATCAACGTACATCCCGAGCGCGCATCGGGGATATTTACCCACTAGGGGGCAGATTTGATGACTACAAGTAGCATCAAAGTGATCAGTAAAATTATCTTAAAAACTTTTTTAAAAATGCCATAAAAGCAAAAAAAAAAAAAAAAAAAAAAAAACCAAAACAAAAAAAAAAAAAAAAAAAAAAAAAAAAAAACGTAAAGATAGTGATCAAAACAAGTTCGGATGAACAACTCAAGCTGTTGCGTATTTCACTGATGTAATCGAGGCTTCTATTCGTTCAAGTGAACTCAGCTTGCAAACTTCTGGTTTGGCCAGTTCTTTACCAGGAAATCTCTGTCTTTAATTATCCCAAAATTGGCTAAACCGACAATGGCACTGATAGACGTCGCAGGAACTTTAGATTTCATACTCATTACGGCTGGCATTACAATTTCTATGCGAAGAAATCGAATAGGCTACTCAGGAACATTTATTTACGTCAAAAACAGTTAAAAACTGTGTGTGACGTGCTATAGGGAGAAGTTAATTTGAAGTTACATTTATGTCCAGAAGCAAAACAAAGGGTCATCTCAGCTTTTGCTCGAGTATCCGGGAAACAGGACGAAAACCTGATCGATATGGGGGTCATTGACCCAGAAGCTGAAGTATAATACCTGTTACAGGTTATTTAGAAGTATACAATCCAAATGGTATATAATGCATTAAATGTCATTGTTGAAATTAATATTACTTTCCTTTTGGATGCTCGGTATAGTCTCTAATTGTACACAAACAGTTGTGCAGCATTTTACTTGGGACTTAAACTTTTGTATCGAATTTAATCGTTTAATGTCACCTGGCAATGTGTAAAATAATGTGCAAGTATTGTGTGTGAATGTATTGAGCTGTTGATATTGTCACCTGATGAATATGATTACTACGTCGAGTGTTGTAGTTATAGATATCAGCGTTTGCTGAAAATGTATTCCCGCCCTTAAGTAAGTCATTGATGAAAAAACTTTCCATCATGCTCAGAAATTTGGTGGAAAGTATTTGTTCAATCTCGTAAATATTATTTGAAGCAAGTACCATTAAAATGATATGAAACTCAATGAAATCAGCAAAAAAATGCATTTAAAATAATGGGAAAAGGTAAAAAATTACTTTTTAGTGAAAGTCGAGGAAAAATGCAAAAAATGATTTATAAAAATTGGTCATTTCCTTTTGTCATAACATAATATTAATTTCTGTACTAAACGGCATTGTTCTAAAGGGGAAAGAAAATATGACATTTCACTAAAATCCGCCTCCTACCACCCAAGCAGATCAAGAGTTCCCGTGGCCACGCGAGCTGCGCCCGACCTGTATTTGGTTGAAAATCGAAATTGAAGGTCTCAAAAAAAATGCGAGTCGCAATTTCAAATATTGCCCCCCCCCCATTTAAAATTTAAACAGTTGTTGCTAATGAAACAAGCTAATCCTTCCCATTAATTTTTTATAAAAATGTCATAAATTTAAGTTGAATAAAATGTATTATGTTATATTAATATGTAATTAAAATGGAGAAATAAAATCGCCTAAAACGTATATCTATAAATGTATTGTTACCAGGGAATCCGCAAGAAGTTTCGTATAGGTCAAGGGAGTTGTAAACGAAAAAAGTTTGAAAACCCATGGGCTATTGAATGAGAACTGCTTGAGAACTTATGACACATACATTCATTTTTCGAAAAAAAAAACTATGCAGTATTTTGCTAGTCATGAAAGAAAAATGGAGTTTAGTTTCCAATGATTACCGCAATGTTTGCAGGAAGCAGAATTCATTTTCGTGTTTTGTAATATATATATATATATATATATATATATATATATATATATATATATATATATATATATATATATATATATTTTCTTTCGTGAAAGTGCATCCTGTGTGGAAGTGATAAATTGCATGTTTGTTTTGTAGTGTGCTAGTGAAAGTTCTTGGTGGAAAGGTGTTTTCCGATCTTGAATCAGAAATCTGTCTTCTTGAAAATGATTCTTCCAACGCAATAATTTCCTTCTGATAATGATATGTTTGAGTTTATGTATGGTTACTACCAAACGGGCACTACCAAACGCTTTCGGTAAGGTACAGAGTATTTTGAATTAGTTTTAAATCCATCTGTGGGAAGCTGCTAAGTTTGTGTCAATGCCTCTACCTGGTACAAAGCGATGCTGTTCGAGAAGAATGCTATGTGTTCCAAGGGCAAACTCTTGGATTTTGTGAGCTAAAAGTCGTGTTTTAGGAGTAATGCTTGTCAGGAATAATTTTGCGAACCACCAACTTCTGAAGTCACTAATGCAACGTTTGTAGCGGTGGGGTAGCTGGAGTTGGTGTTGACCGGATCTGGAAGTAGTAACAAGATAAGCCCCGTCCAAGGAGTGGGCATGACCCCCCAAAGGCCTAATTTTTGTTTGTTACCTTTATTTGGAAAAATTGATTTAAATATTGGTTTTGTTAAAATGATGTAATTATTTAAAAAAATATTATTGTATATGATCATATATACACTACAAAAACAATATACAACATAATAACAAAAGATTATTATTTAACAGAAATCTATTATGGCCCCTCGTTTAAGATAACCTGGATCCTTCTTCACCGAATTCGATAGATTCTAACATTTACGCAAAGCGAGATACTTGCTGTGGCCGGTGCGTCTTTGTAGTCTTGATTGTGCTCCAAGCCCTTCAATTTTTACATATTGATAGCATTACATCAGTAGGGATATTTCCATTAAGAATGTACTTTTTTTTATTTTCTAATAAACATTTTTTAAGTCAGCCCTGAGGAAGAACGAAAAATATACAACTTCACCAAAATTGTTTCGAAAATATGTACGGATCGGGGGATTTCGACGTGAAACCCATCCCTCTTTCTGTTTCTTTCTGGATCCGCCTACATGATGAGTATACACGCAACGAGCTGCATGAAGGCTGACAGAATTTGAAAGAATTCTGAAAGCGTAACATAATGAACTTAATTTAGTGGTTAATTTTGTTATATGTACATGCAATTTGAGGTTTAATTGAATTGAGAAAATGCATTAAAACTGTTTTTCCGTCGTTAACTTGTTATTACAATACCAATTTGAAATTTCTAAAATCGATCTACTTATTGTTTCTTTCTTCCAAAGAACATTCGGGCCATCGGCAAACAGAACCGTTCTTCCGTTTTTAATAGACGACGGCATATCGTTTACTTATAACAGAAAGAGGATAGGACCTGAGATCGAACCTTGCGGGACCCCATATTCAATTGTGATGTGCGTGGAAGAACGGGTCTTTCCCACTCTTCGCTAAACAGCGCAGTTCCGCGTGGCCGCGAGGTGCAATGTAGCCACACTTCTCTGAGTTATAGCCATTCCTCTCCTTTCGGACATCTATGGCTGATCTGTATCATAAAATAAAACAAGGTCGGAAGACAATAGCTGTTCGGTGTGCTTTCGGCGTTGTTTACCGCAATTTTCAGTCAGTATTGTCGTTTAGCCCACTTTGCCGTTTCAGGGGTTACCTATTGCAGCGTATCTCTCGGGCGCTTGTACTTGGCCGTGGGATTCGGCTCGTATAAAGCTATAAGTTTTTTAAAATGTCATTATTCGACGCGTTTGATTTTGAGTAGGATTTTGAAGCTAATTTTTTAAAGTGGTCTTCGAGGAGCGGTATATTTAATTAATGCTAAATGAAGTTCAGATATTCTAATGTAACGCGGCGCGATCAGTATGCTATTTTACACATCTCGCTTAAATTTAATAAATATCTCATTTCTTTCTTTGTAATTTAAATTCCTGTTTTATTTCAACATTTTATTTTACGATCACGGCTTTGCTTTGCACAATCATTGCTTTAATTTTTATTTTCTACCTCTTGGCATTACATTCAAACATATATATGATTAATATTTTAACTTTAATGTCTAACTCGTATAATGAAGACTATTGTACAATTTATTTCTATATTTAATGAGAGTCTTTCGTTGACAGAATTTTCCTCTATTGTCATTAATTACAAAGGTAAGTTATAACCTACTTATTATGTTGCCCGAATCAAGTTGATGACATTTGTTTCAGAAATATTTATAGACACAAATTTTCAATTTCTCTCTGGTGGTGAGAGGTTGGTGGAGTGACACATGGATTTTACGAAGGCAAAGATTTTGAGGAAATGATCTGTTCAAATTTTATTTTAATTTTATTTTATTTACTGGCAACCACAGCGCACCATTGGGTGTAGAACATAGTGTGAATAACATTTTCGGAACATTTGGTATCATAATAATCATTACAAATATATTGTTGGTCATTCATCATATCTTAAAAGAAATGCCGTAAATGTGAATTTGTATAGGATAAATTATCATTCACTAATTTAAGAAGGAAACTAGAAAATAATTCGAGAAAGGGGCGTGGCTGACGTCAGACCTGTCGGTAGTTGGCTCTTGAATTGAGTGAAGCTGGCGTAGTTTCGATACGCCACGGTGCACATTAAACATATTTAATGATATTGAATACATTATATAATTCCACGAAGGAAGCGAGCGTTTCCTTTTGAAACTATTCTGACTTGTATTAGTAATGAAACGTTAAAAGTGAGCATAATGATCTTTCTTCTAATCGGTTTTAATCGACGCTAATCGACGCCACAGCAGAATCGAATTTTTCCCACCTGGCACAGATCGCCTAATTCGAAAAGATGGCGGATTCAGTAGAGACAGCTGTGTTGGAAGTTTCTTCAGAGTACAAAACGTCAGTCATGAAAAAACAAGACAGTAAAGAGACTGATATAATGTCAAATTGCAGTGCTTCCCTCGAAGGCTCAGTGGTATGTTAATTTATCCATTCATGTTGTGTGTAAAGTGCGTTTTATATTCCTCTGGACTCTTGCTATGAGAGTCACATCAATCAGTTATTTTAGATGCAATGTTTTAAATAAAATCATTTGTTTTTTGCACAGGTAGCCTCTCCGTCTATTGAAAGTTTTTCAACCTTACCTGATCAGGACATGTCAGAATTTGGGCTGGATTCCCGTGATCTGCAAGTGAAAGTTGATAACCCACAAAAACACCTTGAAACATTAGAGACATATATAACTTTCAGAATTACAACAAGGGTGGGTTCTTATTGGTATTTTTGAATTAAATATAATATGAATTTTCAAATAAATGTTCATTTTTTGAATATTTGCAGACGTCTAGAGCTGAATTTGATGAAACAGAATATGTTGTGCGCAGGCGATACAACGACTTCGTTTGGCTTCGACAGAAACTAGTAGATGCATTTCCTACTCACTTAATTCCAGTAAGTATATGAGTGATTATAACCAACATTGTTAATATGATGATTTCGTGAAGGAACAAATAATATGTATACTTTACAGCCTTTACCTGGAAAACACACTCTTCTGGCACAGTTGGATCGCTACTCAAAGGAGTTCATAATTGCTCGTATGGCCTTGCTACATCGATTCCTAAATCGAGTCGCCAATCATCCAGTGCTGAGTTGCAACCAAAGTGTAAAAGTGTTTTTAACTGCCAAGCCATCTGTGAGTATAAAAATTTTTCTTGTTGAATATGTACAGGATTATTTATTTAATGTTTTGAAGAGTTTCATTTTACTGAGCCATTAATATTTATGTGCCCATTTCAAGTAATGTAAATTGAGTATTAACAATTTTGAATATTTATTTTTAAAATGTTCCATTTGGCTTGATAAATGATAAATACGAGATTTACAAGTATCAGGTAATATCCAGCATTAAATTTGTAGTTCTGAATGTTCTGTTTGTAACATTGTATATAGTCACGTACTGCCATTGATTTGGAGTAATCCTCCTTTGACGTAGACGGTCATTGCCTTCTGTCTCTTTGGGCAGGGGCTCGGTACCATTAGATCTCTAGGGTTCCCAGGTGGTCACCCATTCAGGAACCCACATTATCTTCTCTTACTTAACCTCTGTGACTTCATGGGTAGTCATTAAGTGATTCAGCTAGCAACGCCGGCAGTTTTGGAAACTAGTGTGCAAATAACTAGGCCATACTGAAACCATATTGAAAATATTAGTGTCTAACCCTAACCCCATTTTTTTATTACTATAGTTACAAAACAGCCTCAGACTTTTATAAAATTAATAATAGCATCAGCAGTTGAGAAAAATTAAAATGAACTCTGTAACATGATAAAATAATACTGAAGAAATAAATATTTGATGTATGCTTTGACATCTATCTTGAGGAGCCAACAGCCTCAGCTTGTTAGA
This sequence comes from Gryllus bimaculatus, assembly GCA_017312745.1. NCBI lineage: Eukaryota > Metazoa > Arthropoda > Insecta > Orthoptera > Gryllidae > Gryllus > Gryllus bimaculatus. Next base: position 204,217 of record BOPP01000023.1, on the reverse strand, counting down.
GGAAAGGGAGATGGACTGGACATTCTCATTATGAGTGCTGCTATTGTAGTTATCAGCTTTCATCAGTGGAATCAGAAGGGAGTGGAGGTGCTGCATCTTTAGGCCAGATCTTGATTTCATTGGGACCCCCCCCCCCTTTTTTTTTTCTTTTTTTTTTTTTCATTCAATAAATGTAAAAATATGTTTTTCCTTTAATTCAGATTAACTTCTATAAGTTTTTTCAGCAGCAGAAAGATAATTTTGTTCATGTACAGGGGAGGGAATTTGGTGTGAAATGGGTATCTAGTGCCCCTGGCCTCTTTGTTTCCTCTGGGCAGCCCGACTTCCAAGGCAGTTTAGGGGTTTCAAGCACAATTCTCCTGTTACTAATTATTTTTCAACATTGGTTGACACATCCTCCATGTGTTTCTGCTTTCTCTTTATTCTTGGTCTTCCAATAATTGTCCTTAGGTTAAACAAAATAGAAAAATAAGATAGTTCAAGGGAATCTATTTTTATTTTTTCTGTGCTATATCCATTTAACTCGTATATCTATATTTGTATTATTCATAACTTTCAAGTTTCTATTGAAAGTCCTTTGAAGTTATTGAAGTAAAACAGCTAAAATTATTTGTACGATCATTTTTATAATCTTTGGCTATTTTTGTAAATTCTTCTCTCTCAGATCCTATTCTTTGCTTCCTAGGTCAGCTTTCACTTAGGGTACATTATACCCCTAATTTAGTGTGTCCTACCATGATTCTTTCAGTTGTTGTTTTTTATTTCCCTTTGTTGTCCTGTATATTATTATTTACGTAGTTTTTAGTGCCTATGTTATCCAATTATATTTTTTCCTCATTTTTTTTTTTAAGATTTATTTCCTTCCCCTTTTCTTCCACATTTGCAATACCTGGGATCTTGAATAGGCCATTCACTTTTCTTAATAGTGGAAATTCTGGTTAACTTTAGATAAAGACCAGATTTTAAATAAAAAAAAAAAAATCTTCAAAGTAGGAAAGCATGTTCTGAGTATGTACACGAGATAATTATAAGGAAGAATAGATAAGCATTAGCTTTTTCATTCATGGAGTTGCACTGAATCTTATTCAGTGTATAAACGTGGTGTAAAATCGTATTCTATCTCTTTAATTGGAAGCATTGTCAAGTTTTTTGAATGTGAATTTTCAATGTCACCAATGAAATAAGTTATGTTGATGAATCCCTATCCTGCTCTTGTAATACATAGCACATGGATTAAATTTCTTGTAATATATGTGAGTTGGTGGCTGGGGAATGACAAAAATCAATTGTGAATCCCTTTCTGACTTCATACATAAGTACATTATCCAAAAGCAGAATTCAAAACCTGTAATTATGAAGATACAAAGTATTTACCCTAGGTGATATCACTTTTTGTGGAATTTGAACTTGAAACCTTTGTACAGAGCTCTTGCTCCAGCAGTATTCTGTGGTAAGTAGATTTTGATATTAGCAAGCGAGAATATTACCATTATGCAATGTTCGAGCATTGTTTATATGTGATTAACACTTTCAAGTTTGCGCTTTTGAAACGAGTCTGAACGCCATTTAATTTAGGGGTCATCTATAAATCAAATAATGCTAAAGAGGGAGGAAGGGGTTTAAGGCAGTGTTTAGTTGTGTTACTTAGGGGAAGGGGGGTAGTTTAATATTGGTTGTATTTTTCAAAATTTGCTGAAATAATTCCTTTTATTCAGTCATAATAAAACATTAAAATATTAACTAATTGTTTTCAAAAAATAAATAAATAAAAAAATATATAGAGATACTTGCAATAAATAGAAATATTTTTTCATCAATGGTATATTGATTGACTCTGTTAGATTATGAAGGAAATATTCAAATCTATAGTATCAGTACATTCTAGACTCCGAATCAATTGGAACTGTAGACTGGCCTGCAACAGCCTCTGCTTGACTTCTTAGAAATTTCCTCACCTTGCATCCTTCCTTCGTTGAAAATTTGTCCCCATCTTATTGTTAGGTTCAGTGTGTATCGCCAACTAATTCTGACTTAAATTATCATAAATTTTAATATGTAATACAAAATTAATACAACTTGTTATTATTGCTTTCTAATTTGTTTTTACATATTGTGTATAGGATGGTCGCTTCTATCATTACGTAATTGTATAGGGGTTTCAAGCACATGTTACAGATACTTTACAGGGAGGAGAGGGAGGTATTCAAAATTCTCCAAATTTGCCATTTTATTCACGGACAACTCCATGTTTGCATAAGAGTTATGAATTGTGTGAAACGTCAATTCTTTAGTGTATTAATGGTCTGTTTATTATCATTTTTGGAATTTGTTATACCGTTTTATTTTTATTTTTTAAAACAAGTTTTTGCGTTAATTTAAATTCAACTTTTTCTTATTGTCAGATTACATTCAATTTCTTCTAAATATTCTTCTTAAATTTCTTGTTTTTTAGGAATTTGCTATTCATCGTAAAAGCCGTCAAGGATTACTTGGAAGAATGTCCAGTTCTTTTCACAACTTAGCTGCTGTGTACATGATGCGACAAAGGCCTGCTGAATTTGATCAAGTGCGAGATTATGTTGCAACATTAGGAGATAAATTGCTGAGTGTGGAGAAAGTGAGCCAAAGAATTCAGAAAGAGAGACAAGGTAAATGAGCATTCATTGCACTATTGTTTTCTTGTTTTACTTAAGATAGTGTGTTGTAAGTTTTTTATTCTTTACATTTACAGATTATTTGTATGAACTTCATCAAATGCATCCAATATATACCTTGTGGTCTGCATCTGAACCAGAATTAAGCCCAGCTTTGCTAGCTATGGCTTCTGCTGTGGAACGAAATGCCCAGTCCCAGCAGCATGTGTTAGTTACATTCACAACCACCATTGCACAGGTTTGTAGTTAGTAATTTTTGTGTTCTTAATTTTGAATCATTTACAAAGGTGATTGGAAGACACACAATTTTAAACTATCGCAGTAAATCCTAAATTTTAGTGAAATTATGAATAATAAATTGTAGTAAATTTAACTTTGAGAAACAAATTAATGAAGTAGTATTAAGTTATTAACTAACAAGAATAAAAAAAAAATAATTTTAAATAAAAAGACATTTACATGTATTATTTAATTTGCATTGTGTCATACAAGGTGAAATTTGTAGAGACTGAAATCATACTGCTCAGTGAAGTGTTAATTAACTAATGACATAAAAAGTTAAATTGACTAGTGACGTACTTGCTGGAAACTTTTCCAAACTGTAGAGATCACACTTTTAAGCATTGTACATAATTATAAATGAATTTGAAAGGTGAATCCTATGTTATTTATAAGATAGCTTAAACGTGAAATTGGATGATACTTATATACCTATAATACCTGCAATTCTTTTATTTCTTTGCAAGTTGGGTTTGTTTGTTGTTGGGGCTGAAGTAGAGATCACAGTGCAGTGTAGAGAAATCATTTAAACCAGCCCGTTCATGCCAGTGAAGCGAGGATGAAATCCATGGTAGAGGGGTAGTTACGGGGTGTTGAGGGGAATCTTTCAGGGACAGGGGTGGTGAGCAATAGGATTCTTAATTATAATGAATGAAATGTGTAAGATTTTGCTGGCAAGGATACCACATGCACACACGGCAGCCTCACTGGCAAAACCGCCCAGATCTTCAGCACATGTGATCTGAATAAAGTAAAAAAAAGAAATTAATAAAATAATTCTAATGTTTCATTATTATTTACTTTGAGTTAGTCATTTCACTTCCTAGTACCTTGTCAGAGCACTCTTACTTGTCTGGCTGGAGTGAAAGTTGCATAGCAGTAATTTTGCAGTGTTATTTTAATTTATGCTGGACAAATTAGTTATCAAAGTAATTGGCAAAGTTTGTGACGGGGGGCAGTTGGGAAAAGAGGGAGGGGCATCACCAACTTATATGAAGTGTGAAGATATCATATATCACATAAAGTATTTTTCATTAATTTCAGAGCAGTTTTTGTAATGTTTGAGGAAGGGCAGGAGACACCCATTCTCCACTTCCTCTCCATTCTCTCTCTCTTCCCCTCCCCCTCAGACACTTATTTATTTATTTATTTATATAAACACACACACACACATATTGGTCAGAAGGGTCAGGTCTTACCCTTGGCACACATCATCTATTATCTAGTTTGTGAGTTAATTTATTGTATTTTCTATAGCCATTGAAGGAGTACCTCCTATACATTGATGCTGTGAAAGAAGCATTGGCTCGACGGGACTCAGTGCAAATAGAATATGAGCTGACTGTTGATGATCTAAAGAAGAAAAGAATTGAGAAAGAACAGGTAAAGTCATAGTGCATGAATGCTGAATAAAGGTATTTTCTTAATGTTGTGTTGTCGGTAATGTTTTTATTTGGGTTATATTTGCAGCTAATGGCAAATGAACAGCAGTCTGTGGGTGCCAGTGGAGGTGGTTTTAGCCTTGGTGGCACTTCGTTGTGGAAAAGTGCTGGTGAAATGCGGGAGGATAAACTGCAGAAGCTGGCCCAGTCAATCCCTCAGCTTGTGAAACAAGTGGAGGTAAATTAACTTCTTTTTTAACAATTCAGAAAAATGTTATTTGACGGGAAGATTTAAAGTGCTTGGGGAACATTATCTTGGTGAAAACTGTACTTCATAGTAATTTGTCTTCAAGAATTTGAAAACTTTAATACATGTGATTTGAGGGTAAACTCTTACATCGCAGACTGAAACTTTTCACACTAGGTTTGACATGGGTTTAACATTTTTGGAAAGTTTGCAATTTTTGGCTTTACTTTTTTGTGTGTGTATCAAAAAATGATGTAAACACCTCATATATTTTAAATTTTCTTTATGCTTGCCTAGTTTGGTTTTCTTTAATTAGAATGTATTTCTAAATTTTTTTTAACATTCTTTATATTATTGTAAATTCTATTTCCAGGAAAACCAAGATAAAGTTGAATGTGCCAATGAGAATCTCCGAGCTGACTTAGAACGTTGGCATTCAGAAAAGAAGAATGATATTAAAAAATTATTTCTGGCATTAGCTAATCAACAAATTAAATACTATGAGCAGGTAATTTGTATATATATGTTGTTGGTGTTCTTTTTTTTTTTCTGGAAGACTTCTCTAAAAGATTTTATTGTAAAATATTCAGAGAAATTAACTAACCAGTGTGTATACATTAGAACCCCTCTTTTACACTTTTCAAGGGAGCAAGAAAAAAATGGTGTAAATGGAGGGAAAACCCTTTTGCACATGTAATATAATACAAAAAATTTAGAATCTACTTTTATTAAATATTTTTGATTTTGAAATACAAGAATTCTAGTATTTTTACTTTCTTGCACTTCGTGAGAAGGGAAAGTTAGGTAATCGTGCTCCCAAAATGGTGAATTTTTGGCAGAAAAACTTACGGTTAGGCCCTGGTAATGATAAAGTGGATTCATCCTGTTGCTATTTACTGTAAATTACTTCTCTACAAATGTTAAATTTTAAATTACTCAAAGACAGCCTTTTTGATGTGTATTTTAAATTATTGGAAGGTCCATTGATTTTTTAAGTCAGAGAGTATAACAAATTTAATTAAACTATTTTTATTCACCAACGTTTCCAAAGTCTTTGGCCTTTAAGTTTTAAAGTACTCAAAGACTGCCTTTCTTGATATGTTTAGTAAATTACTTCCTCTAACACATGAGGTAGCCAGAATCCATATTTTGTGGGTTCTTCCAACTGAAAAATTTATTGATGGCAAAATGTCTGGCTGTCCATCTGTGGTCTAGAACCTAAATCATTCATCCATTTTTCTCCAAAATTGATACTCTGTTATCGATCTGAATGAACTCGTGGCATTGAGATTTTCAAACTGATATTTTGATTTTTGAGGTTACTTTACATGTAGCCTTAAACATTTTCAACATTTTCTCAAAAAGGCACCAATTTTTATGATTATACTTTATCCTTGTGTAGTGTAAAGGACACTGAGTGGTGCTGATCTCCTTTTTGTTGAAATTCCAGATTTTTCGTAATCTCGTAAAAAGTACAATTTTTTGGGGGGCATCTTCACAACTTCACTACAATATTGAAGATAAAGATATTTTTCCTTAATGAAATCTGTTCCTTAAAGATGGATCATGAAATAAGGTCATGTATAATTTGTTTTAGAAATATGAGTGGTTTTTGCATAATTTTGTGTGAAATATAGGTTGTTTGTTGTTGTTTTTTACTACAACGCCACCAAATTTTTTCTTTAAATTTTCTCATTGTTTGTATCAACGTATTGTCATCATTGTATGTAACTCTCTGTTTTCAAAACTTTCATAATTACAGAATTGCGGATAGATGTTTTTGCCTTAGACAAAGTCTCTCTTTAAAAAGATCAAGTACAGTTTATTGAAAAAACAAGTGGTTTTTTTGCTTAATTTGGGTTTGAAATTATCGCAATTTGGCAAGAAAATGTTTTTTAAAAAAACTACAAATTTTTGTACTTTACTACAGTAAACAAACAAAATATACCAGAATTCGTGGTCTACGTCATAAATCTCGTGAGAAAGGGAAAAAAATAACAACAAAACAATAGTGTAAACAGATTCGTGATGCCTTTAAGAAGTGCAATATGAAGGAAAATCTTAATCTTGCAAGTGTAAAATGTGTAAGGGATAATTTAATAATATGAACAAAGGAAAATTGAAGGGCCCAGGGAAACTCTGTGTAAACTGCGGAAAAACAGAAATTCTGGGAATATAAAATGGGTTGTAATGAGCATTAATATAATTTACAATTGTAATTGTTTTCAACCTGTTAGAATTTCCAATTAAATTTCATTTTTGTGCATTTTGCAGTGCCTTGCTGCTTGGGAGGAAGTACTACCTGATATTAAGGGAGGAGACATCTCTTCGACACAGGGCAAACCTGTCCATGTTACAAGCTAGCTAGTTTTCATATAATTACCTAACAGCCCATTAAGAAGTGAAACAATTCTCTTGGGGCCAAAAATTCTAGAGAATCCTCTCACCTATTCTTTCAATCCTACCTTTCTCAGTGTAGATTCATTATTCATACAATTAAAGCATTGGATCCGGTCCTTTCTCATGTCATTTAAGAAACACATATCTTCTCGGTCATATAAACATTGTTTTTGTGCACTGTCTTCAGAATTCCTTTTTTCTCTCCTATTGTTAAAATATCATTCATACCGAATATTTAGAAACCACAGAAAACCAATCAAATGAATCAAGGACCATTAGTTTCTGTGTATCGAATGTTCACTTCTTAACATGATGCTGTTGCTGACAGTATTTAATCCAAATATAGGAAAACTCTCTATTTAGTAGAGTGTCTAAGTGCAATTCCTAGCTTGAAGCATACTTAATTTTAATATAATATTCCATGTTGCTGTATTTTCCTCATACAGAATTTTGTTGCATTTATTGTAGAATTAGAAAATAGTTGGTGTATTTACCAATAATATAAGTAAAAATAGGCATGTGTATTTTCAATATTTATTTTATTTTTGTGCAGCTTTTCTTCAATTTCTTTCCTCTTAAATATTAAATCTTTAATGCAAGATTTGTAGTAGGGCTAGTTTTTATTGTTAGAAAGAATGCTTACTCAGTGAAGTGCACATTCCAAATGCATTAAATGTGGTTTTTGAATTTACTGTATTTTCTTAGTGCCTGTTGTTAATGGAAATGAATTTCATGTATTCCATATGTTCCTACATTTTTCTAGCATTTTACTGATAGCTCTCATTTAAATTTACTATAATCCAAATGTGTATGTGGTTTCATAAATTACTTTCAATTTATGGTAACTAATAATAATGAACTTATAACATATAACACATCATTTCTTGTTGCAGAGTAAGTAATATATTGCAATAAAATATGTATAATAGGGCATTAAAATGTGTGTTACCAAATATAAATAGAATTTGTTGATCTGAGAATTTGAGAGATAGATTTGTGGGACAAAGGCCCTGGAAAAGTTGGCTGTGTGCAAATTGATCTGGTGCTGGGGCAGTGCAGCTTAATGTGGTATTGTTTCAGTAATTGCAAAATCATGTGTCACATAGTTATCTGTTAATGTAGTAATGAAAATGTGTAGTGTGCTTTCAACACTTCAGTAAAATAGATATTTGAATGCTCTCAGATATTTTTTAAAAATAATCTGATTTTCCTGCAGGAATAAAGGTATATATAAAAAACTAATGATATTGCTTGATGCTGATGAAAAAGTTGGTGTTGTACTCTTAGATAATTGGCAGAACTAGTACTAAATGTACGATATTACAAACTGCTAGCTCATTTCATTTTTCCTCCTTTTGCATGTAAATAATGGGAATTTTCTCAACCAATTTCGGATATATTTGTTGTAGTACTCATAAATTTTATTTCATTAATTTTTTTCCTTTGCAAGAAAAAACCTCTGAACACATTGAAACTTTATTTTTTAGATATTTGTATAATATGTAATGATCTAAGTGTAATTAGAATATAAAACCTATTTTGATAAAGGGTTTGAAGAGTAGAGAGAAATTCATGGATTAAGGGTTGTGAGAAAGTTTCTATCAGATGAGTACATTATATTTATTTTCATTCTTTTTAAGTTTTTGAGCAGCTTGTGAAAGGCAGATTTGAAATGAGGTAGGTTGAATAGATGCACTTTCAGTGAAATAAGCATTATAATTTAATATATTGTTGATGACTTCAAACTTTGCTTTAGTGGCAATAATGTATTTATAATTATAGATCTTGCAGATGCACTGTGCTCAACATATGTAATCTTCAAATTTTGAAAATCTTTTCTGTATTTAACAGTTTTTACATATCCATAAAACCCAGAATTAGCATTTAGTGCATCTCCACTATCATAAACGTTATTTGTTGTCTATTAATGGCACTTTTGTGCAGGACAAAATCATGGTACCTAAGCTTGTTACTTGTAATGAATATTGTTTTCTAGTCTTATAGTAATTTATATTATGTGCATTTATAAAACATAAGACAAAATGTAATTGTGTTCTATGTATCTGTACCTTTTTGAATAAAATCCATTGGTCCAATAAATGTGAAATATATATACCATTCTTCTGCACTATTTATAAAAAGGTCATTACATAATGGTAATGATGGTGTGATCATTACTGGTGTTACTGATACATAACATTAATATTAAATGGACAAAACTTTATCTTCTCTCTCTCACATTCATATTGCCATCCGACAACGAAATTTTTGGGGAATAATTTCTCAAATATAGTGGCATGGAATGGCAACGCTGCATACAATGGTAATAGAAAATTATCATAATAAAAGTGTAATCAAAATTATCGTACTCAATTTTTCTTTTATATTGCATTTAAATCATATTTTTACAAGAGAAATTTAACTGGACTAATTTCAATTAAGATTTGCAGATTTGTTGTTAAAAAATACATCAATACTTTGGAAATACAAATTGTAGAAAGGAGAAACAATCAAATAAAGTTTGAGATTTTCATTGGTAAATTATAATTAAAATAACATCAATTATTTTTTATGTTTCTTTGATCCATTCCTATTCTCCAATAATTTTCCTCATGGCCCAGATTGCAGAGGCACCTGTAGAATTTTATTAATTTCGAGCAGAAATTGTGCAAAAACTTGTTTGTTGTTTTTCAAAAAAATTGTACATGACCTTTGTTATAGAACTGATTATTAGAGCATTTCATTTAACAAAAAACTTTCAATTTTCAGTATTGTACTTTTGCAAGCTGATTTGTTTTGTTGTTTGCAATTTTCTGAAATAGATTTCGCAAAAAATGGGACTACTAGCTTTACTATTCTTAGCTACATAGGAAAAATGTGGTGTATATACGTGGAGAATCATGAGGGTAGGCCAATAAAGTGGTGTTTTTTTAATAGTGCTGAAGTTTCGGCCATTCATTTGGCCTATTTAAAGGATTCAGACTACACGTGTCAGAGGAAGAAGGTGCTACACATAGTAATAAGATTTTTTGTATACTAGCATTATAAACGACTTTTTCTGTTGAAAGAAATCGTTCAATATCGGGCATTTTTCGGCACAAATGATGACGTTCAGATGCATGATGCGTCATCACACATTTAGCCAATCGCAGTGAAAGAATCGTAGGGAGGTAGAGGTAAACGGAACAGCTGACCACATCTTGACAGATGTCAAATACCCAAGACGTCACAAGAAAGTTGTTTCGCATACTTAAATTTGATTCTCTTGTACAATTATAATGCTGTTATACAAAAAAATGGCGTATGCAACTCGTTTATAATGTTGCTTTATTGCATTCGTAAATATTTGAAAACTCGCTCCTAACGTCGCACGTTTTCAAAACATGTACTCATGCAATAAAGCTGAACATTATAAACTAATTGCATAAACTACTATTTTTGTATAACAGCATTATACATTTATTAGAGAATCAAACTTAATTTTGCGAAACAACTTCCCTGTGACGACTCGGGTATTTGACATCGTGCGAGTAAACGGTGGTCGGCTGTTCCGTTTAGCTCTACCTCCCCCCGATTCTCTCACTACGATTGGCTGAAAGTGTGATGACGCAATCATTCTTGACATAAAAACTAATACGTCATCATTTGTGCCGTAAAATGCCCGATTATGAACGATTTCAGGCAACAGAACGACGAGGCAACAGAAAAGGTTCTTTTATTATGCAGGAATACAAAAAACTACTATTTCACTATTCAAACAGCACGTACAAAAAGAGCTGAAGCTCTCATGAGTGCAAAAGGAAATAGTATAAACCCTACTCAAAATTCTGGGGAAAAATATTTTGTTAACATTGATCATATTTTGAAGGAAAAAAAATGTAGCCCAAATATTACATTAAATATTGTTCGCTGTAGCTGATATTGCCTACTTATCTAACGAATATGAAACGAGAGAAAAACTATTAGTTAAATGTTATTTAGAATAGTTTATCATATTTGCCAAACAGCCAAAATTTAGCATTTTCACCTCCGGTAACAAGGGCTCTACAAGTGTTCAAAATGACCTCATCTTGGGTGAACGCACAGTCGTAATCTCTCCGCATGAATTGTTCTCCAGACGAGGGGCCTCTATGACGTTCACAACTTTACCGGTTTGTACCTTTATTTCTGCCGCCGTGCTTTCAATGCGCCGAAGAAGACCATCACGATGCTCGATTTCGATTACATAAACGCGGTCTTTCATTGACTCCTAGCTCCAAAAGCGTTGGGGGTATCTGCGTTATAAAATTCAGGCTAAACGCCTTTTAAAGGTTCGGGTAAGAAATAAGGACCGATGATAAATTCATCCACAATGTCAACCGACACATTTAAAGAAAATCGCTCTTGATGAGCTACATCAATTGCCTCATGCGGATTTTCTTAGGTCCTCACGAGCAAGTTATACACATTAATCATGCCAGTTCTTGTAAAACACGCTTTATTTGGCCGAATAACTAAATTCCTGGTTTTCTTTGAATTTGCGCAGGAAATGCCTAGAGAATTGAAAACGACTTTATAAGTCTCTACTGCGCAAATTCTAAACCCGCTGAAAATGGAAAAGTAATCTCTCCACATGAATTGTTCGCCTCACGAGGGATACGTTGACCTCGTGCGCTATCTGATTGTGCTCGCTTCCGGGGCTTCTCGGAACGTATATTAGCAATTGAGTTTTCTAGAGAAGGGGCGGGCCCTAACGCGAGGTGAATCCGCTTGTTCACTTGCCGCAGCCCATGTTTCACGAGCACAAAGGCATAGTTCAAAGTTTACCATTAATTATTTCCAAAACTAAACGACGAAGAGTATCCAATTGTGGTAAATTCAGTCTATATATTACATATGGGATAAGGTCCCGGTGTATTAGTAAGGAAGACTAAATCACTCTGTATAAATACTGTCATTGGAATTGAAATTTGGGCAGAGTTGGGTTGGCTTGGCCACTGTGATATTCAAACAGTGGCAGAGTACAGCCGTGGAAGAATATACACAATGGCGTCGGAGGCCGCTCAGGCTGGAGGTTGCATCTCTATCGAATGACAGAAATATAATTTCAAAAGTTCAAAATACGTATATATGAATGGGTGAAAATCAGAACGGTATTAGTGACTTTTTATAAATTCTGAGAAATATGTTTAAGACAATATTACCGTGAAGTCGTTATGCTTTGTTTCATCAGAAAAAACGGCATTCCAAATGTCCATTGAAATCACGAAAATACATTTCCACTAAAATATAGCCTAGAATAAACATGTTTTCTCAGAATTTATAAAATGTCACTCATACTGTTTTGGTTTTCACCCATTCATGTAATAAAAATGTAAGCAATACAAGTAAATTAATTAAAACTAAGTTAAATAAAAGTCTGTTGTGTAATAGACCACACAAGCGCAATTATTCGTGTAATGCGCCGCTGTGAGTCTCACTATCATAGAGGGGGTTGCCATCACGCTTAAGGTGCGATGGTCGTTTCCAGACACTAGGATGCATGCACTGAATTTATTTAGGAGGGCGCCAAGCGCATGCCTTACCTGTGATCTGGGCACCGACGTTGAGACATCATCGTCACTGGGTCGAAATATATGCATTGGTATTGCATTTGCTTACTGTTTATAAATAATACACTTGTTGGTATGATCACCCGACCAAAATGACGGGGACGCGTTTATTTCAATAGAAAATTGTCTATTTTACATTACTGTTCCTTCTAGTGCTTTAGTCTGATTATTGACTAAAATGGGTGTGAACACTTACAGAAAATGGTGATGACTGAAATTCTGCTACTTCACTCGGAAAGGATTACTTGTCCAAATATCGGCCGGCGGCAGCAGATGGCCTGTTGAAGTACCATGGAAGCCTCCTGTAGTCGGCAGGAACACGCCTGGCTGAGCTGGAGATCGTCCGCGGAATTGGCAGCCGAATATTAATGCTGCACACCCTCTCGTGTAATTTATGGGTGTTACTCCTACTGTCCTAGCCCGGTATCCGGAATAAATTCCGATGCTAGAATGATGGCTGGTAGGACCTGGAGACTAGCGATCGTTTTCGTGTGGCTGTAGTCGCCGTTGAACAGAAGAACCTCTCTTAATAGTCGACCGCTCGTCCAACAGTCTTTCTCCAAATCCTCAATTTTCTAGCGTCGTCTCGGCTCACCCGATTCCCGTCCCCACACTCTCTGCAAATATGTCCGTCCTATCACGTGCTTAGGCGCGAAGCGTTCCATAGGCTAGTATTCTACGGAGCTTCGAGATTTATTGTCACGTAGGCATTTCTGGGGGCTACTGGCTCGCCTCACAATGTGACAGTTCCGCTAGTCAGTCAGCTACAGTCACACACAAGATGGAAGGGTGCGTTTCGGGGGCGGACGCTCTCTGGGGAATACTGGGTTAGCGGCGCACAACGCAGCTGCGCGTGTCGAATTGTGGTCAACGCGCTCTTCGCCTCGAAATATGTTGATATACCTAATTTTAGGGGCCGTGTGCCAGCGCACATGGTTTTCTGGCTTTGACTTCCACTAAGGAGCTTAAGTTAGATTTTAGCACATTGCAACAAGCACTATTGCTTCGGACCGTTTTCACACAAATAAACATTTTTATTTCGAAAATTTCACTACCTTGGTAATATATCGCCAATGAAACTTCGACACATTCATCATTCACAAGAAAGCTCTTCATACTGCTGGCCGGTCCAACTGCAGGCGCGCTGGCTCCGCGGACACTAAGGAGCTTTCCTATTCGCGAACCGGACCGCAAAGAATTCATCAAATATACGCATATACAAATATATTAATTTCTATATTAGTTTCATTCAAGCTAAATGGTTCAAACCATCGAGAGAAGCGGCACAATTCCTAATTGGCCACGGATTTTCCCCCGTATATCTGCTTAGAAGAGGTCCAACACGTGTCTTACATTCCCACTTGTCGTTGTAGAATGTCTGACACAGTGTCGGCGCTAGGCATGGGCAGACCGGGCGATTGCTCAGGACCCTATGGATCATGAAGTAAATGGTCATGTCAAGGGGCTCAATGATGGGACTAACGAAAGAAAAAGAAAAAAAAAAAGAAAAAAAAAAAGAAAAAAAAAAGAAAAAAAAAGAAATTAGAACTCGAGAAAATCGATATCATTTTATGTCACAATACAGTGGTCTAGTATTTCATACACAATTTTCAATTATTTTTTAAAATTGAAAGTTATAATCGTTGACTCTATGAAATGAATCAAATGATGCTAACATTAAAATAGGCTCTACTTAAATTTATTTTGATTATTTCATTTAAAAGTGATTTTATTAAACACTAACTAAACACAAAACATTTTTTTAATGTTTTAAGCCCACCGTAGAAATCATTTGATCACTTTTTCTTAAAACTATTATTTAAAATGTATTTCCAAAATCTTTTTCTAGCTTAAACGTTGTAATTTTTGTTATTTGTTGATATAAAATAACTCATAGAGTTTCTTGATACAGCTTTCACATTTTGAATGGGGGGGGGGGGGGGCATTTTAAAAGCCCCTTGCCCAAAATTGTCTAGCTCCGGCACTGGCCAGACAAAATAGTTGCTCATTTGTTAAATGAATGTTCACTACATGCACTGCAGTCCATCCCTTGTCATTCTGACCGGTATAGGTGGCTCAGGGCATCAATTAATGTCATTGCAGTGCCTCTGACTGGGAGATTCTAGGGTTCGAGTCTCGGCGCTGGCTGGAGCTAGACAGATCGAATTCAGCCACTGTCTGAAGAATTCTAGAGGTCGAGTGCCCTGATCGGTAGCTTCCCGTGGTTTCTCCAATCAACACCAGGCGAAGGCCGGAGCAGTACCCTAACACCAGGGTCACGGACCGCACGCGATCTTTCCTTCTTGTCCTATCCTTACACGCACACATTGATCCAGTTTCCCTGATCCCCCATATACAGTGTTTTGCGTCTGGACAAAAATGTATCTTCAATACGTACACGTTTGCTTGAGATCTCCTATTGCTTGTAGTGGTATAAATAGAGCCGGGAGTGTGTCTCTATTTTGTTCGCAATACAAAATATCAAATCTTCAGATTGCACCGACGCAAATAAGTTTTCTATTTCTCAAGAGAGAAAATATCTATTTTTTCAAACGTTGCGAATCTTGTTTTTCCATTTTTAATTATATTTGTTTGTTTATTTAATTTTTACAAAAATGTTTTGATCTTTAAACTATTTTTAATTAAAATGTGGCGAAGGGATTCTGGATCTTAAGGAAACGTGTGCAGATGATATTTGTATCCCATACGTCACATACAATTTTTACAATTCTTTGGCTAAATAAATAAATAAAATACGTTTAATTTCGCGGGTAAAAATTACACGAGAGCATTTAATAAAACAAGAAATGGGGCTCGCAGCTGATCTCATAGCTAATTGCTGTCATCACTCTCGGCTTATTGCACATTAAAGCATTTCGAATGACACATTTCAAGCGTGTGGACGCAGCCTCTTTTCTAATTTCTCGTCGCACATTTCTTGCAACACTTCTCTCGGTGTATTCTGTTGTCGTCCTATTACCCGTAACCAAGATTAATAAATATTTCTCACGCCGTGCCTGCAACTATACTGTTCATGCCCGTAAATCGTATGAAAGAATCACTTGACCGCAAATCACCTTCCCGAGGCCTCTTGACTGTTTTTATCTTTATCGTATCTTAAGTGTCAAGATCTTAATAAAATATCAGTGATTTTCATGACATGCAATGTTTTCACGATCCAAAGTATTGACTATCGTTCATATAGATAAAATTGTATGACGTTTGCGCACTTCCTGACATGGTACATGGGCCATGTTCTTCACGTTTTCTTGAGTCCTGGAATAGTCCCCACTCCTTCGCCAACGTTAGTTGAATTAAGTATAAATGATAGCAACGAGCGCTGTAATAAAAAAATCGGATAGCCAGAAATATTCGCTCCCGTGCAATAGAAATTATTTTGCATCAAAAAACGAACAACAATTTTAATATAAAAACCCTTTTGTCAAAATAACCTAACTCCCCTCTCCTGTCGGAACTAGCGAAGCGATGGCTCAAGAAACTTGCGCGGAATCTCTTTATAAAGAATGACCGTAGTTTCACCCATAGACACTTAGTACATAAATTTGTCTAAGCATTCGCCACGGTGGAATCCTAAAAAGTGACAGGGTAGTGACAATTATATGTAATCTTACATCTCTCCCGCCTCAATTCCCAAGAATGGGCCTCTGTCTACAATCTGTCAAATTCACGATATAATTCTTTTACACCGTGGTCAGCGCGAAGTCAGTAAGAATTTTGGAGGGATGGGAGAGGTATGTACGAATAACGTTGCCAGCTAGTTGGACTCACTTGCCTTCAGCGACATCACGCGGTGTATGAAGGAACCTATACACTTTTTTCGGCGAAGCGTACGAGTGTACACGCACAACAAAAACTTGATCTACTCTTTAGTGTCAGTAAGAAATGTAAATGGCGTTGATTTGACATATGAGGTTGATTGCCATTGTCCAGAATTAGTAATATACTATCTCATTACCATTTACAGAAAAATGTCTTGCAAGGTTCTCACATTGCCCGCGTGATGTCGCTGAAGCAATGTGAGCCCAATTAGCTTCCGATTCTTTTCATACATACCCCTACCACCGGTATAATTCTTCTTTTACAGGCTTCGTGGTGGTCAGGTTTGACTTTGAGAACGAACGACTCTGTGAACCAGTGAACCGCAGTGAGTGAACCACAGAGGTCTGGCCGGGAGATTCCTGGGGAGATCGGTCGATTTCTGTTAGAGGGGATGATAAAGCGGGTTGAGCAGGGAATATGGGAATCTTTAAGCGAATAATTACCCCTGATAATTCTCCAAAATGTGGTTAGTTACCACATGCAAAATAATATTTGACTGACATTTATTCTGAGTGCCATAAATGAATTAAGAGGTGGGCGTGATTCCAGTGACCCTATAATTTGACAGTTGTAAAGAGGGGAGAAATTGGAACCAAATTCAAGTTTAAATATAGATGTTGTTGGTACGTGCATCACGTAGATTGTAAAGAAACACCTTCCTCATTCCCACGTCACGCATGCTAATTCACTAGTGTAAGTATATTTTCATTAATAAGCAGCTGATATTGAATTATATTTAGAGTGTGTATGTCAGTTTTCATATTGTTAGTAATTGTATGACATTTACTTTTCAGGTTGGTGCTGTGATAAAAAATGTGTTTAAATATTTTTATGTCTGCTAGCTTATTTTGTATGGAATATGTAAGCAGAAATATATCATGTTATAGAAACTTGCACTAGTATTTATTGTTCACACTTAAGCAAAATGATTTCCAACGTGACAAGTCTGGAATTCAGCCCTACAGCAGCATCATGGAACCACACAATAGATCTCAACAATATGAGAATGGATAGCAACTTCTTCTGGCATCTTTGTTCTCTTGTGTCAGCTATGGCATGGGTTATTTACATCACGTATTACAACTCACGAGTAATGGGTTATTTTGTTACAAGACTTCTTAATCGTTTTGTCACTGATGGATATTTACGTGTTGGTAAGTAAGAATAGTTATCTTAATGTAAAATAGAAAACTTGTTTTTTCTAACATATTCTTCTTACATGTACTTAAAAATTTATATGTAGGTGTAAATTCACTTTAAGGTATTGTAGCCATGCATACTTTATGCCTAGAATAATTGTATTAAATTTTTTGGTAAAGTCATTTGTTCTCCTTAAATAGTACTTAAATTAAAAATGAAGATTTTTCTTTTTTCAGGTTCACTAACATGTAATGTATTGTCAGGGAAGATAATGTTTCGTGACATTGTTTATATCACTAATGATTATAGTGTGCGAGTACAAGATGGTTGGCTGATTTTTCGGTGGTGGAGATCCTATGTTCCTAAAGATGTTACTGAAGGTAAAGGCTTCTCTATTACAAACATTTTACAGTTAAAGGTGAATAAGTGGTTATTTAGAGTAGCTTATATGTATATGGAAACCTAGCTTTCTACTTTGGTTATCTAATGTCATAAGATGTTCTGTATATTACATATTGTTACAGATTTGTCCCATTCAGACACAAGATTATCCTTGCTTCTTAATGGTTTTGAATTACATATTTATAATCGATGTGCTGTGTATGGTGAACTTGAACGTTTATTTGGTTTAGACCCCCAACTTTTTCCAAAGGATGAAGATGATAATAGTTCAGATCAAAGAAGAGGTATACAGTTCTTGATTTTTTTTCAATACAGGGGGATTTGGATGTGCAAGGTTTTATTTTCTTTCTGCAGTGTATTTTACCAAAGTAAAGGGAATTTCTGCAATGAATGGAAGATTTTATTTCCTAAAATATTTTCTTTCGTGCTCAAGTTTGTGTACCTGAAAACTATTACAAATTGTGAAAGTAGAAATCAATTTGGCATGATGTGAAATGTTACCCTTACTTGTGCATGTTTGTGTTGTCTGCAATTATTTATCTTCAGGTGTTAAATTTTTGTGATTCTAAATCACATATTTGTGTATTAGATTGCAATAATAGGGGAAGTGGAGATCGAGAAAGTCTTTCAGCTACACGGCGAGAGCCAGGCAGAACCATGCCACGACAAGCAGCTGCCCTTGGTCACAGTTGGAGAGATCTAATTCCAGTCATAAAAATTGATGTTTGCACGGTAAATTCATTTTTTTAAATTTGTATTTCAGAATATGTTAGTATTGAGCAGAGGTCAGAAAGCAGAACATTTTTGTTACAATTACTTATAGGGAATAAGAAAAATGTTACGTATGTCCTGAACTTGTTTTTAAAATCTTTCAAAATCATGTAATGAATTATAATTCATGTTGTGGATTATTTATGAATAAATTGCTTGAAATCTTGTGTAATAGAGTTTAGTGCAACATATTTGCTCTGGGGCACAAATAAATTGTGAAGGTCTGATAACATTTCATTTTTCCCAAAATTTTGTTCAGTATTACCTCCAAAAGTTATTAATTTTTTTAAATTCAGTATTCTAGACTATCTTAATGAATTGGGTGCATCAATGAAATTAGGCTCATGCCACTTCAAAAATAAAAATGGAAAGATTTCTGAAATTTTTGCATTTACATTTTATTTATTTATAATTGTAAAAAAATTAGTTTTATAACAAAACTATCATAGTACCATAGAAAAAGTAAGCAAAATTAATTTCCAAAAAGTTTAAGACTTAGTATTGTATAGTTTAATACATTATTATGTTATGAAGAAACATAGTCCTTTATTTGACATAAAAATGTAATTAGTTTTCTTATTAAATACAAATATTGATGTGAGAATATTGATAATATTTTTCAG
This sequence comes from Gryllus bimaculatus, assembly GCA_017312745.1. Taxonomy (NCBI): domain Eukaryota; kingdom Metazoa; phylum Arthropoda; class Insecta; order Orthoptera; family Gryllidae; genus Gryllus; species Gryllus bimaculatus. The sequence continues at coordinate 184,888 of BOPP01000023.1, read as the reverse complement.
ATAAACATGCTGAAATTGAATAATAATTTTTGTTTAAATGATTGTACATATATTATTTGTTATATCAATTTAATTATTTATCAAAACTGTCAAAAACATGAATGAAATCAAAATTTAGATGGTGGACCTGAGCTCAAATTTGTAATGCTGTTATACAAAAAAATAACATATGCACCTTGTTTATAATGTTCCTTTATTGCATTCATATTCATTTGAGAACTCACTCTTAATGTTGCTCGTTTTCAAAATATGTACTCGTGTAGTAAAGCGTAACATTATAAACTAGTTGCATTATGTACAATTATTTGTTTTCGGAGATTGTATTATGCCCTAGGGAATGCTTTGTAAGGGGCCCACAGGTGTGTACTTTTGCTCTCCTTTCCCTTTAATGTTTCTTTGTATTTAGTCTGGTAACTAAATCACAGGAGAAGCTTACTTTTTTTTTTTTGAGAGAGTTTTATAATGCTGTTGCGGCAGAAAACAGCAAATGTTTCAAGAGAAAAACTTGTATTATGGGACCGTCGTATCAAAATAAGTTTATAAATATTGTTCCTATGTGTAGTAAGTTACTTCCTCGAAAACGTTGGATAGTCAGAATCCACGATTTGAAGACATAAAATTCTTGGTTATTAAAATGAAATTTATTGTAATGAATCATTCTCTCAGTGAATATAGGTTGAATTTCTGTTAAATTCCATTCATTAAATAAAAAATTAAACTCATTTAATTTCAATTAATTAAAATTCAATCATTAAAAAAATATAATTCGTTGTATGAAATTTTTCTTGTTAATTTGTGTGAATTAGTTTCACAAAGAAAAGCTACATAGCAATTGTTTCTTGAAGCGTATCATTTTTCCTAATTTTGCAAAAATTTGTATTCATTTGATTTTTTTGATTGTTGATACAAATGACTGGATGTTTTTCTATTAGTGAATAGAATTTTGTTTAAGAAGTTAGTAAGGGAAATTTCGATTTTTTACAATCTTATTTAGTATTTATCATATTAATTCTGTATACTATTTGTTTATCAGGGCCGTGTTGTCTTTGGAAACCGACTGGTGCCTACAACATTATCTATAAATGTAGAGGAAGCCCATTTTGTTTACTCAACTAAACCATCAGCTTCTCGTCTTGATCCATTCATGCATTTTGTTAAATGTAGAGCAGAAAATTTTAAGGTGGGCTAAGAAGATATTAGTTGCTTTGTCAATATTTTGATAATGCATGGATATATTTTTCAACAACTTCATTGCCTGTTTAGGTCATTCTTGCTCCTAGCTTGCAATACACAGGAATGTTGGATGACCCTCCACGGTATATGGGGGAGGGCTTTGTTGTGCTGTCCTCAAATAATGTTGAACTTTATTATTATATGGATGAGCCAGGTTAGTACATAAAAATGTTTATTATCTAAGGATATTTATGTTCAGTCATTATTATGAAATATTTGTGAGAAATTTTCACGTATGAAAAATTTATTGTGCATGTAAATGTTTCAAACTTCTTGCAATTTGCTGATTCTTTCTTTGTTTCCAGAAAAAAAAAACATTTTTTCAAATAGAAAAACGTAATTTTGAATATGAATGTTTATTCCTTTAGATATAGAATGGGAAGTAGAATGAAAGGCACCTTGTGTGTGTTTATTTTAATTCAAATTAGTTAAGAATCAGTGATTAACGACTCAGAGTTTATTGTAGATATTGTTGAGTTGAGCAGGTAGTTCAGGTCTGAGGAAAACATTAAAAGCGGAACAGATCTTTTGATGAGAATGAAAATAATGTAGCACTTCTAACTTTCTCATAAAGAAAATATATGCCTCAGATTCTCCAAGAGTCTTACATTCTGAAGAAAATGTGTATATCGTCATTTTTGGAAAAGCAAGAATATGAAAATGTTACTGGCAAATAGTCATAGTAGTTTATTGTAGAATACGAGTTACAAATTGATATAGAATTTTTCCTCTGTGTGACTAGGAGAAATGAAGTGTTTAAGTGTCAGTGGATAATATTTTATTGTATATTCTAATAGTGATTCAGTGCCTGTGGAATATTTTCATTAGGTTTGGTGCCAGAAGAACCTGAGATGTTACAGCTAGCTAATGGAGATATAGTGGAATCTGCTCCACCCATTTGGGGAATTGATATCAAGGTATTGAGTAAAACTTGTATTGAAAAATAAGAAGTGGTGTTTTAGAACAATTAAAAATATTGTGTTTTGTTTGATAGTGTGGAAAAGGCACAGACTTCAGCTATGGACCCTGGGCAGATAGACAACGGGAACACCTCTTCAAATTCTTTTTTCCTAACAATTACCAACCTTTGCAGGTAAGAATGTTATCAGTTTTACCAGTTTTTAATAGCATGTATGTGTAATGATAATACTTTCTGGTATTTTATTTGTTTATGTCTATATCCACATGTTTTTAGGTCACTAAACCCCTTCAGCCTGGAGAAAAACGTCAAGCACAATCATTTGACATCCGTTTGAGTACTCTCAATGAAGCTACTATTGATATTTTATTCTCCAAAAATAAGGTAAGATCCAAATAAAATTAGAAGACTAGAGAGTGGTGATATTGGTGATTACGTACACCTTTTTTTCCTCTATTACATTACCCTAGTTTTCTGTATTACAATATCCGATTAAGAATAACAACAAAACTAACACGTTTCCTGCAGCTTGCAACATGCTTTAATACAATTAACTTAACATGACATTAATTTGATACGAAGTTCACCTTATAAAGACAAGCCTGCCCCAAACAGAGGTGTTAGAGCTACCATTGAAAGGTGCTGTGGGCAAATGATTTGCTACCAGGGGCATGTTCAATATTCAATATTAATTCTGGAAAGACTTGGTTCATTGAGCGGGGTTTTTTGTTTAAAGTGATATGCTTGCCTTAAATTGTTCTGTATTATTGTGTTATTGAATTATAGAAAGTAGTATTTTCTGTCTACATCTATATATACAGTGTGTCCAGAGAGAAAACAATGAAACTTTGAAAATAAGCTCTTAAGCCAATTTTAGGCATATTTTGTCTAACAAACTCCTTTGAAATTTTGAATGCCTACCTGAGCTGCAATAAACACTCAAAAGTAGGATTTTTAAAAAAGGCTTTTAATTTCAAAAATTTGTATTCCAGAAAAATATAAAATGTTTATTATTTACAAAAGAAATGAATATCTTTGTTCACGAAGAACAATTAACACAGAGATAATAAAGCACCCAATTCACACAATTAAATTACTTTTTATTAAATACACAAACCCATAATAATTTTTTAATTAATTTCTTTAAATTTCTTGCGTACTTCTTACACAAAGAAAGGATAGAAATGGTGTGGTTAAAATCAGTGACTTTTTGACAGAAAATTTTGAAATAAGTTTCTTGGGTCCCTGATACCAAAAAAGGAGATAATTCTTGTTCGTGTGAGTAGTAAATTAAATTAATTCCTCTTAATGTTTTGAGAAGTGAGACTCAAGGACCAAAAAGATATTGAAAATACCAATTTTTTTTTTTTTTTTACTTTCTCACCCTTACTTCATAAGAAGAGAAAGTATTGTAATCATTCACCAGAAAACAGTGAATTTTCCAGAGAAAAAGTATTATTGTCGGGCATTGGAATGTGATTGGTTTTGAAAAAGTGGATAATTCTCGTAGACAGAAACTCTGGGAAATACTAAAAGGGGAGAAACTTTCAAGTCAATTACTTCATGCAATCCAGAGTTTATATGAAAACTCCAATATTAAAATAATGTTAGGAGAAGGAGAAAGGTTTGCAACAATAACAACCAGCAGCAACCTAAGACTAGGATGTGGGCCCACTGGTACTTCTACCTTGACCACTGGTGTGTCACCCACTGGTACTTCTACCTTGAATGCTTCGTTATAGCCACTTGTTTTCAAATGTTCATATCTGATTTCTTTTATTTCTCTCATATTAAGCATTTTGTCACGTCATCTTCATTTGTTTCATTCCTGTTTTCCCACATACTGCTATCTGAATTTAGTTTCTTCCTGCAGTGACAGAATTGTAAAAGGTCTATTTTGTATGTAATTACATTTAATGAGGGAAAACTTGACATGAGAGAAGAGAAAGTAATGTCATAATGGCAAAAAGTAAAAATTACCTTAAATTAAGAAGTGGCATAAAATAACAAAACATGGCCTAATAAAATTATCCAAAGACCAAGCATAGGATTGGTAAAATGTTGATACAAGTTGCAGCATGTGTTATATATAAATAAAATAAGGAGCCCACACATGATCATCTGAGGAGTACTAGAGCTTCAGGGAGTACCAACCAACCGTGATACTGAGAGATGAATTTAGATATTGTTTCAAAGGCATTCAAAATCATTTGTTTATTGATTATTTATACAGGTGTACCAAGTAAGCCAATGTCCATTGTGTGACAAATAATGGAACCAAATTTATTTCAAAATTAATATTTATAAATTGTGAAATATGATGGTTTTACAGGAAACAAATGCAGTGCATATTAATATCGGCCCTGGTTCTTATCTGGAAGTTACAATGCCTTGGGTTGTCACATCTACTGGATACACAACAAAAATTACTGGACAGCTCCTTCACCTGGAAGCTACAACCAGCCTTCAGGTATGGTACAACTGCTTATTTATAGTGATCTTAAATTTGAAGAGTGGAAGTATCAAAAGCCAAAGTTAAGTTTTCAAGGAAAGTAAAGAATTTATTTTACTTTGCATAATTGTTTTTTTTGAACTGAAAAAATGTAGTATGACAAATCTTATTTACATGAAATTCTATTCAGTGCATTTATGACACAAACACTGTTAATGGAAAAAACAAAATATTTAACTGTTTTTTTGACAGAAAATGTATGTGCGCAGATAATCTTCTCCCCCCTACGTCACACACAGTTTTTACTGTTTTTTGACTGAATAAATCTAAATCTAAAAGTACATTAGTCAAATTGTGGGGCATTGAAAGGTGTGCCAATAATGGCTGGGATGAGCGGCTGCTTGACATTACATTTTTTAAATTGGTACTTAGAAGTTCTTGTAGAAAGCCATAGACCCATGGTTTTCCAAGTAAGGAATTGTGAATGACAAATTCTTTGAGTTTTTGAATGACATATTGTTTTAATTGCCAACATTATTGTTGTTGCAGATGTTAGATACGGTTTTCCTTTTTTCTAGATGTTTACTTTTTTCATATTCCATGCGGGTGTGGGTGGCGGGAGCAAGAGCAGGAGAGGGAGGGGAAGTATGTAGATTGCATGTAATCCTTACTGAACCCTTGGGATGTTCTCTGTTTTTACTGACTTAGGTGGCTCAGAGCATTGATTGATGTCACAGCAGGACCTCTGATCGGGAGGTCCTAGGGTTCAAGTCCTGATGGTTACAGGATTTTCAATATAGCTACAATAGCTAGGTTGAATCCAGCCCCTCTCTGGAGGAGAATTCTTGTGCCGGCTGCTCTGATTGGTAGTTTTCCGGGTGAATGACGGAGCAGTACCCCAACAAACCACGGACCATGCACATTCTTTCCTTCCCTTCCCCTATCCTCACACATTACTTTCACACACTTACATGCACTAAACTATTTCATATACTAGGAGACCAGTTGGGAGCTTAGAGCTTTCCCTGGCTGGGGAAGTGACTCACTAGTGGGAGATACCTGGTTAAGGAAACCCCCTGCAAGCCAACGTAGGTTGGCACCAGATATTGCCATCCAGTGGGGAAGATCACTACATCTCCAACAATACATATGAACTACACTTATGGGATTAATGGCCAAACGCGTTTAAATCTCTAATTAATCAATTAATTCTGTTATTTTATGTTTGCCTTGTCTTCAAACTCTCTCTTTCTCTTT
>BOPP01000023.1:121082-176296 GCA_017312745.1 Gryllus bimaculatus | reverse complement strand
AGGAATTTGAGTTGATTACTCTTTGCAATGAATACAATTGGATTGATTGCTCATCACAAAATCAGGAAAATAGTAAGTTATGTTTCTGTTTTTTACGTATTGTCAGTCCCCAAGTTTTGTGAATAAAACTCCCAAAGTGAAAACTAATGAACATTATTTGTATTTTTTTTTTAGCTCATATTGCTTTCTGTGGAGATCTGTTTGATTTGTCATTTGATCTGCCATTTAGTGATTTCCTTCCTCCTACTGTGTCCCTCAGATTTTGGATGCAGGTTTGTATTCTTGAAGTGCTAATTTCAGTATTCCACATTACATATTTATGCTCAAGCTTCTGTGATCAAATATGTGCCAGTAGACTCTGATGAAAGTAATGATAGAATAAATTATAATAGTTTACAAGAAGCAAAAAGTGAATTACATGTGGTTTTGTTTCTCTTTGGGGAGGCATAGAAAACAAATTATTTTTAATACTATCTTAATTTATTTATATGCACCATATAAGAAAAATGGGTACTGTATTATTAACATTATTTTACCGAAACACAAAAGTTATGTAAGGATAACTTGTGCTTACTTTTACAAACTATTTGAAATTATTGTTCATTTATGTTTATGCTATAGGGTGAAAGTGTTGATCTAGCGCTGTATCTGCCAGACACTAGTACCAGTCGATGTGTCTTGCTAGGTTTAGATGCCCATGCAAAAGTTTTGGGTCGTGATGGAAATATCTTGCAGCGCAAAGAACCAGTGCGTAAATGGCGTAATCATTGTCAGAAAAGGTTAGAATTTGTTTATATTTCATTCTTTTGAATCACAATGTTTTGTGGTATAATTGAGTATTAATGGTCGTGAAACCGAAGAGTTTTGCGGATGGAGTCAATATTTATTTGCCTGTCCGGAAGATGTTGTGGCCTAAGCACAGATTGCAAGATTTCATTCAACTATAAAGAAGGCAGAATGTGAGCTGATACTTTGACATCTATGTCTAGAATGCAGCATCTCCAAGACAGCCAAGTAGATAGTGTTAATGGACATTATAATTTTCTCTGGAATGCTGTTTAAGCCTTGAGACCAGAAAAAATTTCAAACATGAATATGATAGACTTTATTTAAATATATATGGTTTCATGTGAATAATTCAATTGTTAAATTAAATAGGTACATATTGGTGTTATATATAAATTGGTGTTTTCTAAAGTTTTAGATTATTTAAAATTCTTCAGTAGTGATCATTATGGATTGTCATTGCCTTTCTATGCGCAGTAATGGATGGGTGGATTGTTGGGCTGTGCCTATTGTAGCACTGTGTATTAATTACACATATCACCCTGCTCCACCTCTTGGACCACCTCCACAAGCTGATATTACAACACCAGAGAAAGAGGAGATTTTGTTGTCTCCTATGCGAATACCACGATGCCGGAAATCCCCTGGTCTTCAGTGGTCCCAGGTGAGTTTCATTTGTCATTTCAGTTTGCTTGTGATCTTGAATATGTTTACAGTAAGTTTTATGAATTGTTGTTACATTCTGTGTATGCAATTACTTTTTAATTTTTTTGAATCTGGAAATGAGGTATTTTAAGATTTTTGTTTTAAGTTTCTTGTTGTTTCAGTTTTTGTAAAAGAACCTAAAATTGTTATTAGTGTTGTTGTCGTTTGAACCTAGGAATAAAAGGTAGTCAAGGATATGTAGTTGATTTGGTTGCATAGGCTTCCACGGCCGGAGTTTGTGTTATCAAGGCTATCCGCGATCAGCCATGTCACTGGCATGGTGGCTAACGTTTTGGCCAGCGTATTGTGGCGTTCTTCAGAGCATACTGCAGTATGGACAAGCAGGAAAGGTGTTTAACATGGAAGAATGTTTGATAGGTAGCTATGTTGGAGGTGCTGGAGAGAGATGGGAATGGGTGGGCTGATTTTAAGCAGGAGGATGTCGTGGTCAATGGTGTCAAAGGCGGTGGTGAAGTCGACAAGTAGTGCAGGTTCTGGTTGTAAATTGTGTAGTCGGGTTCATATGTCACTGGCGAATTGTAGCACCTAAAGTGCTGATGATCGGTCCTCCTGAAAACCCTATTGAGTCGGTTGTAAATGATTGTCAATGATAGTATTCTGTCGATGAAGGATGATTTTGTCACAAACTTTGCTGACAACGGAGATGAGGCTGATTGGTCAGTAATAATTTGGGTCTCTATTGCTTTTATGGGACTTTTATATCGTCTAGTATTTTATCATTTCTATCACGTATTTCCATATGTAAGGGTAGTACTGTAGTCAGATGCAGTTGTTAAATATGAGGGTTAGGTGTCGTATGGTGTAATGCAGTCGCTTTCTCTCCATTAGGTCCAGTCACTTTCATCTCATCCAGTGCATGAAGCTTGTCTTTTATTTCTTCATCTGTTATAATCTATGGGTCTTAAAGTGTGTAGTGAAGGTTGTGTGATTTCAGGAAATGAAGGATTAGGTGATCAGGTAATTAGGTGCCCTGAGATGAGAATCTATTTTGTAAAATGTTGGCAAACGTTTCGGATATAGTCTGGGGATCGTGAGTCATATTGCTGTTCAGAAGGTAGATGAGTGAGATTATTTTTGTGTTTGTCTTGTCTGTCAGTTTCCAAAGTTTCTGGGGATGCTTGGTCGTGACATACTGTAGTCTCTTGTCCAGTTTCTGTCTTTCATATCTGCCAAGTTATTCTTGTATTTGTTTACATAGTTGTAAAAACAGAGTTCTGTCTTGTTGTCTTTGAGTCCTGTAAAACTGTTTTGAAGGTTTGTCATTTGTGGTGAATTAGGAAAAGGATATGAGAGAGGAATTGGATTTCGGATACAGTAATTGAGGTAGTGGATTTGTATAGAGATTTGTTGATATGGAGATTGAAATGTTCTATGGACTTATCTATAAAGGATGTGAATTCTAGGGCAGGTGGGGATTTAATTTTTTTTGGATTCAAGGTTTGTAATGTTTTCAGTCTATGGTGATTTCATGGGATACAGGTATAGGGTTATAGGAGAAGGCATTGGTGGTGACAGGAAGGTCCGTCCAGCATTGTTAGTCTGTTTGCATCCCCAGGATGTGTTTTTTAAATTTAAGTCTCTGGCTTATTTTTGTCTGCCTGTAGAGCATGAAGGTCAGAGTGGAGTAAAGAAGTGCTTGGGGGCTTATAGGAAGAGATAATTGTTATGAGGCCATGGGGGGTTGACAGTTCGATGCAGGTGTTTTCTATGTGGGAGTGGGAGAGAGTTGGGTATGTGGGGGATGTTTTTGTGAATGCAGGTTCCTCCTTCCAGGTGGGTCTGTCTGTCCAGTTGGCGAGGAAATCAGGAATAGAAAAGGTTTGTGAAGATGTCAGTCTTGTCTCTTGTCAGTAATATCCTTAAGGAGTAGTCTTTGATGTATTCTGTCTGATGGCCATCTTTTTCTGGGATAGTCCTCCTTTGGTGTTCCACATTGTCATATTAGTCAGTCTTCGTTGAATTGCCATAGTTAGAATATGTCACACATTTTTGTCAGAACGGTCATGGTTTTCATCATTGCGTCAGCAGCTCCTTTGATGATGATGATGATAAGATCATTGAAGGTGTTGGTGATTTTTTGGATGTTGCATCCTTTTAGCATGGTAAACAGTTCTTTTAATTGAGGGAGTCGACGATGATTGTGGTGATCGATTTGTCGATTTATTTATGATATCAGCATATGAAGTGTTGAAGTTGTTCTGGGATTGTTGGAGTGTGTTTCTGGAAAGTCGAGGGAATGCAGTTGTTGAGTGTGGGTCTGGTGCAGTCTGTTGCTTTGTCGGCTTTTTGTTTTGTCAGCTGTTGTAGTCTTTCTTGTCATGCTTTCAGGATGGCAGAGCAGGTGGGCCAGTATTCTGGATGATCTAAGCAGTATTTTATAGAAGTACGATTGCAGGAATTGGTGGGGGTCATGGAGGGAACGTTTGGCACAGACTGTTAGTCAGTGTCCATCCTAGGGATACTAAATAAATGCTCGACTGTGAGTCGAGTGTGATCAGTAAATTAAAATTGTTTTGTATTAAAAATGTTTTAGTTAAATGTGTCATTACAGATTATGTAGAATGACACAGACTTAACTCAGCTCGTGCTGCGATACAATTTTATTAGTTTTAATGATTTTTTGAAAATACTTTTACTTTCTCGTTTTGGGTTAGAGAGAGAGAGAGAGTGATATAAAGCTGCGCGAAAAAAAAAGCGAATTTTGAATGCTGAAAAAAACTCTTAATACAGGACTCTGGTAATAACAGAGTGGAAATCCAGTTTCTAAATGCAGAAAAAAGACTCCAGCACATGGTGATGCCAGAATCCTTGTTTTGTGTTTCCTTGTTACCGAAAGTTTGAATGACGACAAAAGTCTGTCCGTCCATGTTTGTGAATAATGCTTTGTGACTACACCATTGAGCCAATTTTCTCCAAAATGTATATTTCTCAATCAGTGTGGCCGATGTTGCGTCCCCTAGGAAACCGATATTTTGAAGCCCTTGAGACATTTTCGAAATTTTCCAAAAAAAGCACCATTGGTTTTGATGAAAAAAATTGTTAGATAATGTGAAAGTCGTTTTAAGACAATGGTAATGTTTCATGTTTGTGGAAAACTGCAATAGTTCAAAGTTTTTCGGAGACTTCCTACAACTAAAGTATTGAAGCTAGAGATCTTTCCCAAATATGTTCCTTAAAGTTACATTTTCAAATAAGGTCTAGTACAAATTTTTGAAAATTTTATGTACTTTTCACGAAATTTTGCGTGAAAATACAGGCAAGAAAGTATGTGTTGTTTTACCACCACTAGTTACTTGAAAATTTCATGAGAAGTGTCTTATTTTCACTTACCAACTTGTATTTAGAATGAAGAATGTTTCTCTGAGAAGAAATTTGAATAAAATGTTGCTGAATTATGTGAACCTATCACCTAGAACAGTGTTTCTCAATCTGTTTTGGCCTACAGCTCCCTGAATATCTAAGAAATATTGACAGCATCATAGATGTAAAGTAAATTACAACACATGGCCTAAAGCCATTTAAAATAAGGCTTAAAAAAGTGGCAAAAATACTGCATAACAAAACCACATAAAATGATTTTCTAAAAACTATGATACATACTACTCAAGAACAAGAAATAAAATACTTTCATATAAAACTCTGTAATAAATTAAATAGAGCAAAACCCTGTTGTAAGAGACCTCATTATAAGAGAATCCCTCTTATAGGAGACAAAATCCCTCCTATAGGAGAAAATATCCACAGTCCCTATGTTAGTTGTGTATACTCAATACATTTATGTCCTGCATTTAAGAGACCTTATTACAGAAGATTCCCACCTATTGTGGACAAGATTGTATTCCCTTCCATGTATTTGTTCTTGCTTGTAAGAGACAAAGCGTTGATTTTTCCTGCAGGTCGCTCAGGAATTTTGTCAGCATGGTAAGGGTTGGGGCACATGCTTTATTAAGCACTGAGTAGGATTTTGCAACAGACTGAAGGAGTTCGCAACACCAGTTCCAGAAGGAGGGATGTTCTCTTGAGGAAAACTCTTCCTGTAAGCTTCATGTCTCTTGGCAACAAGGGTCCTACATGCTCCAAATTGTTTTTAGAGGAGCTGTGGTGCTGTTTTCTGCCAGGTATATGTAGGATTTTATTTCACTTCAGTGCTTTCAATCAGTTTCCTCAGTATATGGACAATCTTGGCTGTACAGACATTTTACTACATGTGTGAATTTGAACACTCAGTTTTAGTTTTGTTTTTTGCCTTCTATGAATCTGCGAGTGATGACATCGAAATGAAAGGTTTTGTCGTTGCTTGAGAAGTTGAACATAATTAAAGAAGTTGACAGGTGTAAAGAGCAACCACAGAGAGCTGTGGCGGAAACATGCAACAAAGCTGCAGATACCAGTTTTGTTGCTCAGAATAATTTATCCATAAAAGATAGGAAATCCTCAATGCTGTCATGAAGATGGGTACTGTGAAGAAAATTTATTTGTCACTATTCAAGGAAATGGGAAAGACTCTTTTGGAGTGGTTTGAACAGTACAGAGCTGTAGATGCCTCTGTTGATGTGAACATTTTGCATGAGAAGGCAGGAGTTAAATATTGATAGAATAATAACTGGTATACAGAAATATAACAAGTATTATCTCGTTTAAGGAGCAAAATGGAAACAGGAAAATCAATATTGACAATAATAGATTGTGAGTGAATAGAAAATGGGTCTTATAATGGGTATTAGGGGAAAAAATAAGAAGAGATGAAACCCAGTGGAACATGGAAACAAGGAGTGAAAGAGGCCAAGATAGAAGAGGCAAATTCAAGATCCATTTGTATTCGTTAAAATTTTCATAAAAGTAAATGATAAAGTGACTATTCAGCATTAAATTGTCAACAAATACTCATCTTTAATTCTGCATTCATGCTTATTCATTACGTTGGATAAAATTGTGGAGAAAGAAGAGAGTATTTCATCAAAACATTGTGGACCCCAAGGTGAGCCTCTTTCAGAAGCTGAAAGATTCCCTAAAAAGATAGGTCACTTTGGGGTACTTGGCTAATTAAGTTATAACCTTAGAATCTTATTTTATGTATGTAAGAAGTGAGAGAACATTCTGAGTGCAGGGAGAGAGAAAAAGGAAGGAAGAATGAGGGAATGTGAACTAGTGTGATCAGCAGTTTATCATCCCCACTCAGTTGCCAATACTACTGCTACTGCTGTTTAATTCCATCCTTCATCTTACAAAGTCTCTTAGTTTGTCTCAGAAGGTACATGGCATGTGTTGTGTTCTGGGATGCTAGAAGTAAAGAGAGCTCAGCTAGTCTTTGGCTTTCATTTTAGAATCAAAACTGGTAGGACATGGATAAGTGGGAAACTTTTATTAATGAAACTAATTATGAAAAAACTTCTGTTAGCGAGAATATAAATCCTATTTAACTGCTTTTCCTTCTAGATTTTCATCATGTTTTGCCAACCGAGAACTTATCATTCTTGTGTTTTTCTTGTAGCAAAATCAGCTCTTTTATTTAAATTTTTACGTATGTTTATATGGAGTAATAAAATCTAATACAAAAATGTTGTTTATAAATAAAATATTCTCATAAAAGTATAGCAGTTTTGTTTAATATCCACTTTTGTAACTTTGGTGGAAGGGAAAGTGCGACAGAGCAACTGTTGGCGGAATTTGTTGAAAGAGTAATGGTTGGGGAAAAAGTGTTGAAGGGAGATGTTGAGGAGAAAGCATCATCATCTTGTTGGAGTAGGATTGTTATCTTGGTATATCTGAATGGTGGTAAAGTATTCTGATTGAAATTGCTGTGTATAAGTAGTGGCTCTTAATGACTAGAAGAACAAAAAAAATCTGAAACAGCCTACCTTTCTAGATGTCACCAAAACTAACTTAATCCATGTTCTGTTTTGGCACCTTTATATCATACTAAAGTGTGTCAGAAATGAGTCTAATATTTGATATATTCTAATTAATATTGTAACTTCTATTGAATGTTGTATTTTTTTGGTTTTATTTATTCAATAAATATATAAAAAAACAGTGTTGTGATACCTCTAAAAAGGTATGCTGTGGCACAGTTTGTGAACCAGTGACCTATGACACAATACTTGAAAATTATTCCTCTAAATGCTGTCTAGTAGCGAGAAAGAATAGAGGTTACCTTTAAGTTAGCTTTAAACATGCATGCAAAAAACTGTTAACTTTAAAGTATGATAAATGATCAATAAGTTAATTTGAAGAGTAAAAGTCTTAAAAGTTTCCGATTGTGTGATAAAAATCTATACCTCATCTAGGGAGTTATTTATTAAGTAGTGTAGTAGTTGATTCTTTGTTGAAAGATAGTTTTTGCAGCAATGTATAACTTATTTTGTGCAGGAGGGAGGTCAACGGTTTGATCCCACCACATTAGCTCCAGATGAAGTAAGTTTGGAGCTTGAGATTGGTCCTTCTGTTTTGTTTTTATATGGCTCATGGTTGCGTAATTTCATGCATTTAAAGGTATGTTGCTTTGAATTTGCTTTCACCAAATTTATTCAGTATCATTATCTACAAATTGAGTATGAAGCTGACTTATTTTTCTTGTAACAAAATATCTACAATTTGTTTTGTTTCATTAACTCTGTAGGAAAACATTTTTGGAGAAGATCAAATGTTTACTGATATGCATCAAAGCCGCCCCACTAACCAGTCAACGTCTGGCACTGGAGATGCTCCTGTTGCTGGCAGTACGTCTGATCCATCAGGAACTGTTGATGATTCTGATAGCAAACCTCGTGAATTTGACCCACGGCAGTACAGACCCATTGAAGTGCGAGTTTCTATTACCATGCACGATATTCAAGGGCATCTTATGAAGGTGAGAAAATAGAAAAAGAGGACATTTTCAAGAAAAAAGTGTATTTAGTGAAATGTTGTCATTTTTAGGAATACGAGAGACTCAATGTTTTATGTTCTTGGAGTAAGAATTACTATTTGCACTGATTAGTGTAAATAAAATTCCCTGTTTGGAGAAAGTAATCCACACGTTTTCACTCTGATAGACAATATATAATTTTAATTATTTGTAATGAAACATTGATCATTTTAAAATTAACATTTTCTTTGCTGATAGTTATTATTAATAGCGTTGTTGGTTGTTTTCAGAGTTGTGGGCCTGGTGATCCCCCGTGTCCCAGTATTCTTTTGGAGCGATTTGGATTTGAAATGAAAAAAGGTTATCGTGAGACTCAGCTTCAACTTTTATTGTCTCCTGCTGTGTTGTTGACAAGTGACTGTGTCCCGAGACCAGGTCGTGATCGCCACCTGGCACAAGGACATCTAATGTTGTCTGGGTTGCAAGTTCGGGGTCATGCAATGTTCAGTGATGAAGGTCGAAGTCTTGATCAAGATACACTAGAATATGCTTGGTTACTTGAAGTGCAACTTGGCAAACTCTCAGGAAAACTTACTGCACCCCAGGTTTGTGTAGTCAATGCGTTTGATTATAATATCTTGTTATTTTAGTAAAAATGATAATTATTAGAAATTTCCAAGTAAATGATGTGAAATTCAATGTGATTTCCAGCTTCATCACTTAGTAACTTCTTTGGAAACATTACTACTTTTATGTAAAGACTCTGAAAATGGCTTACGAGCACCAAGATTACCTCGAATGTGCCACCATGGTGTACCACCAGCTCAGTGTTCAGAATCTGATCCAGACAATCGCTACCATTGTCCTACTGGAGATGAAATCAAATATAGGATGACCCGTGCTGCCATTGATTGTATTGATCTGTACCTACTAGAAAATGGGACAGCAATTCAGTTGTGGGTAAGTAGTGTTTTCCTTTTCATATAAATTGTTTGTTCTTCAAATTGTGCTAAATTGCTTTTGCACAATTTAAGAACAAGATTATAAAACACCTCTGTGAAGAAAAGTTCACAAAATCTTTTCTAGAGATAAAGCTTTGGTTTTATTTATATCCTTATTTTTTCTGGGCTCTTGACATGACTTTAGCTTTAACTTTCTTTTAGGCATCTCCAATAAGAATTTCAACTTGCAATCTACATGGACAGCGAGTAAAGTCAGGAGTGACAGCTGTGTTGCCTGCTGTGAGGATACGCCAGTTAGTTGCCTCTGGAGCAGGGTTTGGTGCCAACCACAGCAGTTCCAACACAACAGGCAGTGGACGTTCCCAACATAGTGCTCACTAGTATGTAATATGTATTGCAGTGGTATGTATGTATTGCAAATGCTCTTTGTTTGCTTTTTGTGTGATAGTAATTATGACTTGTCTATTAAACTAAGTATTTTTAAATAAAATTAACACCTTTTAAATTAAGTATTTTTTGAAGATGACAAGATTGTGGGGAGTCTTTGAAAAATTCATCAATGAGGCAGTCTCTTAAAGAAATTAACTTAAATTAAAATTTAATAATAATTTTGAGAAATTAATGAAGATTTTCTTAAGTCAAGTTATAATGCTTTCCTAGAAACAAAATGTTGATACACTTGAGATTTATTACTTTTGGTTACAACAAAGAATCTTAAATTGCCATTTATTTATTACAAAGTTGTATGTATACAATGTATATGGAATGTTAATGTTCAGTTGACAATTATCTGCTTAAAAATTTTTATATTTTAATAGTATTTTAATCATTTGCATTTTGTAGTGTCTCTGAGCTCTGGCTAGAAGTAGGGAGTGCTTCTCTTGGTCCTGTGCTCCTGGAGGCTGCTCTGTCCCTCCCTTCTCTGCCCACTTCGGTACGCAGTACTCACCTAGTTCAGCATCAGTATTTAAAGGTCCATGATGCAATCACTCATCGTCTATGGTTTCTTTGGGCTGGGACTGACTCCAAGCCATCTGGCCGCTGTGGCTGTGTAGGAGGTTGTGCATTCTTTGGATCAAATCGCAATGGCCCTCGTTTCTTCAGGCCTTCTGCCCAGGATTTGCAGGATGGAGTAAATGTTGCTGCCTTCAGGTAGGTAGATTGACAATATTAAATAAAAATATTTTCTGATACTTTTTCTTGTTTAAAGATTCTATTCACCATCCGAATTTTAGGTAGTTGTGATTTACTCAACAGACTACTTAAAAAATTTAAATGTGGTGTATTTTGGGTAATTTTTCAGGGTGCATGAGGCTGGTAGAGATCCAGGATTTGGCCAGAGTATTCTTCTTGAGGGTCAATTAGTTTTTCATACACCTCCTTATGACTCTCAGGATGTTTCATTGCAAGAACCAGCTGCACCTGCAACAGCTCCATCAAATCTTAAGGTGAGAGTTATATAATTTAGATCATTATTTTTATTTGTAAAATAAAGATGTTAAAAATGTTGTATTGAATAAAAGTATTAATTTTTGTAATATATTTATTTTTGTTGTCTGAATATTGTAAAATATATTCATATTAATATTTTTTAATGGTGTGTCAAGAACTGCTTTTGGAACCTTTCATAAGTGATGCTGAAATTCTAATGAATGATGGTTAAACATCTGGTAGAAAGATTTGTTGTGAACTATGTTAATATATAGTTTTGAAGTAGCTACTGATTTATTCCCTGTGGTTTGTTATAAAATTCTCTTGCCTGACATTGGTGTATTGTTTTGCAAGGTTCCAGCACCCGATCGCCTCTCAGGAGAGAGCCCTGGGTCAGGCAGAGAGCGAGGTAGCTCAGCTGAGGGGAATGGTAGCTCTCGCCTCAGCACGGCTTCACCAAGCCCAGCTGGGGGACATGGTGAACGAAGAGGCCTAGGAAGGCGCTTCTCATACACAGCAGCTGGTGGTGCTAAGTATGTTCAATCCTTTCTCTTTTCTATTTTTTATGTATTTCTGTGAAGAAAGTTGCACATGTTTTTTAGTTTTGCTCAAATATTTAAATTTTGTTAATTTTCTTTTATTACTTTCTCATATGTGCACATATGTATAGAGTAATAAACTTGTATCTAAATAAGTATATCTATACAAGTATTCTCTTTAGAGAAAGTTATGTAATACTGCGGAAAATCAGTTTAGAGATTTTAACGGAAATAGGCATTTTAGGGTCCCTTAATACTGAAACAGTGTTGTTTCTTTTTCAAAACATCCGCCCTTGGTCAATCTGGCTCGATTCAGAGCAGTACGATAATTATTAAAATTAATTACGATTAAAAAATATTATTTAAATATTGGGGAAATTTTACATGAAGACCCTGTGACATTTTCAAAACTTATTTAAAAATGGCTCCAAAGTTTTCAGGACTGATTTTCACTGTTGTCTCTGAATGACAAAATTGAAGGTTGAGAGTTTTTCTTCAAATGATATTTGTTCCTCATAATTAGTTCTTTCACTGAAGTCGTGTTTTTTTTTGTTTGTTTTTTTTATAGAAAAAAAAAAGGTTAGTGGTTTTTTGCACAATATTGCATAAAAATATTTCAATATTAAAAAACATAATTACACTCAGGGATTGAAATGAAAATAAGACCTGTGTCATTCTTTTAAGCATATTTTTTAAAGCCATTTTTAAACAAATTTTGGAAATGTGGTTTAAGCTTCATGTAAAGTACCATCAAAATCAAAATATGTTTCAAACTCGCAGGTCTTTGAATGGAGTGAATAATTGAATAAATTAGAGAGTGAGTGAGTGGTTGAGTGTATGAGCAAGTGTGTGATAAAAGGGGGCCATTTTTAGTCTGAAGATTTTGCAATTGAAAGAAATATTAATAGCTAGATACTTCCTCTGTTACTTTGTGAACTGGTACTACATTGATAGTAATACCCTCTCTCGCTTTTATGTCTGTCACCAGATCTTTTTCTGCCTCTGTTGTATGTTCGGCCATCTGGAGTCCTACCAATGTAAACCACCAAGTACCGAGCCTTGCGGAACACCACCCGAGATATTATAGGCCTTTACTCAGTTCTCTTTTTCATATAGTTAAGTCCTTTCCTCAAGTGGCTTCTGAACATTAATTATGTAATTCGGAACTCCCAGTTTTTTTAAGCTAGTATGAAACTCCACCTTGCCATATTAAATGTGTTCCTGACGCCGAGAGTAGCAATAGCGCAATACTTCTTTGTTCTTCTTCTCCATCGTTTGCTTTCAATAGCCTTGCGTGCGATGTCGATGACGTTCCTAATTCTGTCTACTTTGGATCTCGCCTTCCTGAAGCCAAATGGGTTATCAGACAGTCCCTGTGGTCCCTCCGTGTAGGCTTCAATCCACTTGCAGATGATCCGCTCTAGCACCTTGCCTGCTGTAACCAGAAAACATACATGCCGATATGCTGATGTGTCGCTAGGAGGCTTATCGACCTTCGGAAGGAGGACCAGCTGTTAATGCTTCCAATGACTGGGAAAATTCTCATCTCGCACGCACGCATTATATGCCCCTAAAAATAGATCTGACCGTGTCCTAACAGCGGTTTTAATAGCAACATTCGGCACCATTCCATCTAAGCCGGGAGCTTTGCAATCTTGAACCTTATCGCAAGCCCTTGACAGTTCGTCTAATGAAACCGATGGACCCTCCTGTAAATCTTCAAGCTGATCCACAAGCTACAAAATATCCCTCTGGTGAGGAAACAAGTTAGCAACTATCGTCTCCCAGAAGACTGGGCAAGTCGGGAGTGCCCAGGACAAAACCTTGAGTCTGGCCGTTACCACCGTATACGGATGACCCCAAGGATCAGCATCCACCTTGTTGCTTAGCTCCCTCCTGCAGCGATCCTTGCTGATCTTACTGGATTTTGTGAAAGCTCTTCTGGCAGTCATGTGCCTCTTCTTGAGAGCGTCATAATTTGGGCGACCCCACCTGTGTTGCGCCAACCTACAAGTACGGTGGTGTTCTCTATGAAGTTCCGCGATATTGTCAGTCCACCAGTACATTGGAAGACGGCGATCTTTCGTGAGGCTTTTCGTCATCTTCGCAAGCGTCAAACGCCCAGTTCATTACGGTTCCAACTGTATCCTCAGTTTCCGGTCAGCATAACATTGCCCTCAATAATAGCAGTGGAAGAATCGCAATCGAACTCTCCTCCTAACCCTTGCAGAACCCAACCTACATTTCTTCCTGACTTCGTATACAATAGTTTGGTGGCCGCTGCATGTACAATATTCGCTAACCTCCCATGCTGTTATCCATCTAGCAAGGATATCACCCGCAAATGTCAAGTCAACTATGGAGTTGTGACCATTCATGGCAAAGGTTGGGTTGTTATCCCTGTTGTAGAGGTAGATATCTAATCAGGCAAGGCTGCTCAGGAGAATCATCCTGCTTTGGTTCGTTAATCTGCTGCCCCACTTAGGGGCCCATGCATTAAAATCCCTAGCAGTAGTAGAGGGTTTTCATTCTCTCACATCATCCAATAATCTATCAAGTACTGCCTTGAACTTCTCGAGCAATGCACTGGTGCGGCATAAACACTATATAACATCTCAATCTAGGTGAATCCATCCCTTGGAATTTGCACAACATCCTGGACTAGACTATTACCACAAATCCACACCTTGGTTAGTCACGTCCGAAACACATTCCAGTACTGCTCGCACAGGATCGTGATGTCTATCTTCAGCTCGCGCACTGTCTGGCTGAGGTCTTTGCTGCCTCGCAATGATTAAAGTTGAGCTGAAGAATGCTCATTATTATTCATCCAACTCTGTTCTGCCTTCTGTAACGCCTCCGAGTGAGATGAACAAATGAGTGAGGGAGGATGAGTGAATAAGAGTGAGTGAGGGTGAGTAAATGAGTTTCCTCGGGGGTGAATGAGTGTGAGAGAGAAAATAAGTGGGTGTGTGAACTGTTTATGAAGCTTAATATTACATGTCTCTGGTATATTGTCCAGATAACTATCAATGTTATAATAATAGTGCTTCCTCTTTTTAAGCTCAGAAATTTGTAACTTGGAGTCACCCTTAATAATTGTACTTGTGTCATCAGAAAAATAAATCAAATCTCCTTTATACAAAGGATTAAAACTGCCATTTATTTATTACATTAATACAAGTCGTCCCAGAATTGAACCTTGGGGCACACCTCATTTCACTGACAACTCCTCACTACATTGACCTGCTATTATACTTAATTCATTTAGTTTTTGATTAATTTGTAAACTCCCTCTGAACCCATAAGATAACATTTTCTTGTAATAGATTTCATGATTTATAGTGTAAAAACCTTTTTTGTTAAGCCTAAAAGGATAGATATCTTCTGGATATTTTGATCTATTAATTTACTAATTTCATTTGAAATGTAACAATAGTGTCTGTAAAACTTTTCATTTCTTGAAACACAAGCTGACAAGCATTAATGTGTTTGTGCATTGAAGTCTGTTTGAGTGTTAATGTTGTATGTGTGTATTGAAAATTGGAAATCGGTGAGATTGGTTTGTAATTTGTGGCATTATCTTCATCACCACATTTGAACGCGGGTATTACATCTTCTTTTTTAAATTGACTAGGAACATTTCCAGCTTCCATAATTAAGTTTAAACAAATAAGTTAATGGTTTAGTTGTATATTTTACACACTTTAATTACTCTTGTGAGAATATCATTGATTCCACATGATTTATTAGTATTTCAAAGGTCTACAATCTTCCCAATTTCATGTTTGTTAGAAGTAGGAAATAAAAATAAAGAATCCACAACATCATTTTCATGTTGAATATCAGTAAAACTACCATTCTTAATTGTACCTGGATAAATGAATTTTAATATATTAATTTATGATACAATTGAGAGGTGATATCATTTTGATTGATATTAATTACATTTAGGATCAATTGTTCAGAAATGATTTGGACAGGCCTTGCTAATCTGATATAAATGACATTTAAAAAACCCACTTATGCTATGATGAACAACCACTAATGGTGTTACTCTTATCATCACTGCAAGAGAAATGCTGACCAACTTTTGAAAGTAATGCAATTGAGCATGTGGGCAAGTGATTTGTTCTTGTTGTGTACCCCATAATCTTACTGAATTACAGAAAAAACAATGAGTGAACTTGTACTGCAAATTGCTACATGTTTATTACCAGAACGTAGAAACATACCTTAGAAAATTGGTGTCTGATGTCTAATATTGGTTCCAGTATGACAGTGGCAATGAATGGAGAGTGAACATTCACTAGCAGCCAACCCATCAAGCAGTTTTGTCTAGGGTTTCTAGTGCATCTCAAAATTCAGCAGAGACGGCCATAAACATTGCAGGCACTCATAGTGTTTCTTCAACATGACAGTGTAAGTTGTCGTATGAATCACAGGACAACAAACAAATCGGCAAGAATGTTGTGAAATATTGTTACCCTACACATTCACTGGATTGCGTCCCATTGCATGGTCAGCAAGTTTTATCTACCAAAGAAATGCAAAACACTGGCCACGACTGGTATTACAGTACTCCAAAGGAATAATTTGCTACAGACATTAGGAAAAAACTGAAAAATGGGAGCTGTTCATGTAGTTTGGAGGAGTATTGAGGATTTGTAGTTATTGCCCAAATCATTTCTGAACACCACAAGTAGCATTGTAATATTTTATTTTTTTATTAAATAATTGTATCAGCATAACAATACATACATCCATAACCAAAGGTATGTTTTGAATCATCAGTTATCATTGTAGCACATACATAGAAACTTATTTTCTAAGAAATACACTTACTTTGTAAGTAAAGTTACATATTTATATTATTGATAATTATTATGAAAGATTCTCATCTTTGGAGTAATGCCTGTTTATAAAAAATAAGTAAATAAGGAAATAAATTGGTTGTGTTTTTTCTGCAGAGCTGTGTCAGGTGTTGGTGATGTACCATACGCAAGATTGGTGGAACACAGTCCTACAGGACTTCTTGCTCCAAAATTGGACAGTGACTCTCGGTTGGATGCAGGGCGCAACACAGGGCTCTGTGCTCCAGCTTCAGATACTCCTCCGAAAAGTAGTGCGTCAGATTCACGCCTTGCCCTTGATTACTTCCAGACTGCTGCTGCACCTGATGGGACTGCAACAGGCTCTGTAAACCATGCAGTGAGTGTATTGAAATTAATTTCCTAATTTATTCTTTTGTTTTGAATTTGCAGTCAAGGGTAATAATTCATTTATTCCTACATTTTTACTTCCTTTGGGGAGAAAATGTTTTTGTAATATATTTATTATAGGCATTTCGTTTGGTTAGAAATTTTTCAATTAATGGGAGATGTTTAAGTAGGGTATTTTAACTAGACATTGGATGTTAAGCCACTAAAAACTTATGTTTTAGGTGCCCAAAAAGCCCTTTTTTTAAATAGGCTCCGAAAAAGGCATTAAAGATGTAAAATTGGAAGGAAAAATCAGGAATGTATTTCACTGCCTTTGGATCTAAAATAAGCTAATACCAAAAAACAATATAACATGAGAAGATAGACTATTAATGAATCATTAGTGAGTGAGAGACTTTGGCATCTTTACAGGATTGAGCTCAGTTACTACACTTATAGGCACTGATTATGTACTTGGCGTGGAGCACAACTCGAACAACTGCGAGCAGAATGAGGACCCACCTCACGCCCAGCAGAGATGGGCTTACACTGTGCATTTTCAGACAGACATCTGGCACAGAACGATATCAATGTTGGAAGTGGGGATCATCACCTTGCCCTCTGAGATACGAGTGTTTTGATTATGTTGCGAGTTGGTGCTCAGCGCTGAAATAAGCGCTCACCGCTCAGCCAAGTGTCCAGAGACCACCGTTTTTTATTTTATTCTATTTGTGCAAAGAAATGCAAAAAAAGAAATCTGAAGCCGCAATGCATGCTTTTCGGTTCCAAAAATTCAGTAACCTGCAAAACCATGTGACACGTTCAGTCGAGACAAACACTTGAGATTTATTACCAGTAGAAACTTTATGTGATTAGTTTAAGTTAAAATGATTTAAACTTGTGTTTGTAACCAAGAACTTTGTGTTGGAAACTACCAAGTACTGAGCTGCATTGTAGTTCATCTTAAACATCATCTTACTTTTGTCAATGCTGTACTTATTTTCTTTGAGGATTGGCAATGTGTAATGATAGTTGTAATGTGAATTGCAGACCATTAAGTGTCCAATAAATATCAGAAATTTTCAAAATGAATCTTAAATTAACATTAGGCATATTATTAAATTTTTCACTGGGTATGTGTAACAAATGAATACAACTAGTTCAACTCTGGTAGTACTTATTGACTGCACCTCCAGTAGGTTTTTAAAAGTGTTATATTATATCTCCTTAATTGTTTGATTGTAAAGGTTGGGGATTCAGGAGGACCATTGACATCTCCTGGAGGTGTAAGAGACTCGCAACAATCATTGGCTGCTACAGTGGCTTCAGGAGCAATTTCAGCCGCTGAAGCTGACGAGTTGCTTCGACAGGAAGTGCAACGTACTATTTCCATGAGTAGTGAAAACCACTCAGAAGCATTCTACTCAGCAGATGAGGATGTGGCCAGTCAACAGGCCAGTCGTGCTTCATCATTACGACACTCGGCCACTTTGGGCCGCCAAGACAGCACTGGGGCTGGTGCTCATTCTCGGTATGTTATGACATACATTAAGTGCAAAAGTTTTAGTGCTTGACTTTTTTTTTCTTTTTAAGAAGGAGATGTATTTTTTCTGTTTCTTTACATTATGTGTTACATTATGACGTGCTTTGCACTGCATTTGTTTATTTTGCCATTTTGTTTTATTTTTTCCTTTCCAAAATTTTGACGTCCTCTCCCCCTGGTTCTTCCTTTCCTGTAAGCTCTGCCAATCCTCTTTTGATTGGGGTTTTCTGGGAGCCATCAGCATTGTGTAATTTTTTCTTAAGTTACTCTTTCTTTGCATAGAAAATATTTTATTTGTGGAAAATTAAGCAAGTGGATATATTCTCATCTTTTCCTTTCTTTTCTTTGTTGTTTTTTAAAGTTATTTATTACTCATTAAATAATTTTTTGTTAGTTATATTATCTTTGAAAGTTTAGTTCTATACAAAATTGTATCTAATGAAGACATGTCATGGGCTTTTATTTTGGAGCAATTTATTAATGAAAAAATAATGGTTGACTGTGCAGAAAGAAATTCAGAAGTGAACTGAGCATTGCAGCAGGTCCTGGCCAACAAGCTGCTACAACTGCTGCCCTTGCAGGTGCATCTGGCTCCACAGGAGAGCCTCGTGCACGACTCAGCTCTCACCGCAGTGACCATGAAATTCACACACCCGAACATCGGCACCAACTGTTAGGCCGTCCTGATGGGGTTTGTATATAATTTGAACCTGGGTTTTGATGGGAATGAATTGAAAAGAAAAGCAACCTTATAATAATTGAACATTTAATTTTTCCAAAAAAGTAATCTATGAAACTTTTTATTTAGTTAAGTGTAAAGTATTTCTCATTTGAATAATTTTATGAACAATAGCTCTGTTTTCATTATAAGTCTTTAAATTGGTTAAATAATTTTATTTTACTTTTTATACTTAATTTTACTTGTTTTTGGTTCCTTCCTCTGTAAGACATACTGTTTACTTTTCTAAAACTCTTGAACACATTGCTAAGCAACCAGGTATCGATTGTACCTATTTTAAATCCTATGTGAAGTTCTTGGGTTTGAGGATTGGCCTATTGTTTTTTATGGACAGGGGGTTGAGGAAGATAAACGCAGTGTAGGAGGTGTGTCTACTCATGGTGCTCCACAATCTACTGCAACTGCCAGCCGATATTACACTTGTGAAATGGGCATGGGGCTTCAGGACTTGGTAGAAGGGCAGGTGAGGCATATTAAACGTGTTAAACGTTTTTTCTTCTGAGAAGTAAGTGAAGTTGTGGAGTTAATTGGATTGAAGTACAAGTTGAGAAGACAATGGTATCATTTCATTGCATTCTTCAGCTGCTGTTGAACTTAAGGAGAATCATGATTTTATTTTTGTAACTGTGATAAGTTCTTCCACCTATTGCATTGTGAAAAGTGCCAACTATTATTTTCTTGCAACATTAATAAGATACTTTTGTTATACCACCTTCTCAAGCCACTGCAACCGTTTATTACTCAACACTTAATTTCAAAAGTCCTTTCCCAGAAAAAAATAACAAGTATTTTATTTTAAGTGGTCTCACTTGGATTCTTTTCAATCTTTGAAATCATGATAAAAAATGCTATTCAGGCAAATACACAGACTACTTTAATGACCTAAAACTCCTTGGGAGCTGATCAGCACCATATATGTTGTTATTTTGATTGGACATAATGTTTTCCTTTGACAAAATGCGTTATTGAAAACCAATTTTGGAAATTTTTTAAATATTCTTTTATCAGATTTTTTCATCTAACATTTGGTTACATTTTTGACGTGAATATAAATCACATAGGTAAGTTGAACATAAATTTTTCAGAATTGTGTCACTGCTTTTTTATCTCAATACTTTTATTGATCAATATTACACTGAAATTGAATCTGTATTGAATTTTCTTTATGTTCTCTATGTATGTCTTATTATCTTAAATGTTTTTATAAACAAATTAATTATTACTTTGATTGCCATTTTTTATTAGTATATTTAAAACTCAAGGCTCCTAGTAGAAATACAAGTTTAAATGATACTTTTGTTACTGATAACTTTGTTTCATCCTATACTTTGAATAATGCATGATATTAAATTCCAAATTGCATTTAATAGATTTAATGTAGAAATTTTGGATGCTGATGAAATGAATTTTGAAAGTATGATGCATAATATTTTGAAAATTAATCGTTTATAAAAAATTCAATCTTTCGTGATATTATAAATGTTACCTATATTTACATTGAGTTGTCATTGCTGCTGCTCCTACTCCTACTGTTACTCCTCGTTTATTTGAGAGAAACCATTTTTGTAAACATTTTTATATTTTGTATTGGACTTACACTTGTCAATTAAATAATATATACAAGTAATCAATCAATCAATTAAGAAATAGTAAATTGTATTTTCAGATGTGAAACAAAAAGTAAATTAGTTGTTATCCATGTTGTCTCCTTTTTCAAAAGAGTTAATAACAATATTTACAAATTTTTCAGGATGGTATTTTGATTGATTCTTCTGACACACATTCCGTCTCCAGCACTAGTTTTATATCAGCAGTATCATCTCAAGAGGATCTCACACTCGTCAATTTACATATGCAAGTCAACAAACCTATTGTGGATTCTCCATTGTTGATGTCGAGTTACATCAGTCATCTATCACAAGTATGTATACATTAAATGAAATAAATTTTCCGTAAAATAACATGAAAAATATAAATGATTGTCTTGTCATTTGGAAATCTCATGTCACATCAATATGTTCCATTAAATTTTCTTATATAACAATTTTTTGCCCATGACAATTTTTTAATTTCTTATTGAACTTGAATGGCAAACTGAATGATGTTTCGTTAGAATGAGTTATTAAAATTCACTCCAGTAAGACATATTGTGTAAGGACTGATTGTTAGAACTTTGTTTATATGAGAAAAATATAATATGGCATTTTTGTTTGATGTATATGACCTCGCTTCACCTTCACCTCCTTCATTATGTAACGGCCACCTCATTCATGGTGTAACGGTCGCCTCATTCATGGTGTAACGGTTAGCGTATCAGACTGTTATACCCAAGTTGGTGAGTTTAAACCCAATTGAAGACCCAATTGATTTTTAAGGGCAAAAAAATCCTTTGTACTCCTTCCTTGGGGAAGTAAAGCCGGCGGTCCCATGTTAGTAGATTTACTTGCATGTAAAAATTCCTCAAGCCTAAATGATTCATCTGAGCTAAATTCAAATTGCCTGTTTCGTGGCCCAAGAAAAATACCTCCTTTCTCTGCTAGTTGGTGAAAGGAGCATAGCGAAATTTGCATGGTCAGACGGAAGAACATGCCTGATGGCCTGAGTCTTGCCACGTTAAATAAGGCATCAGTTCAATTCAATTCAATTCATTAATACACCTAAGCAACTTCTTCTGATAAGGCAAAAAATAAGGTTATGCTCAAGGTTCTTAGATCTTACTTGCCACCATAACTGGAAGCTTTGCTGCCATAACTGGAAAAATATTTAGGATCTCTCAGAATTGAATTTTTAATATCATTACAAAATATTTTTCCCTTCTTACTAGTGTTTTATATTTTTATCCAAGGTAAAAAAATGCACGATAACTGCTATTGGAATTAGGGCATTTTAACTCTTTATGAAACCTCTGTTTATTAAAGATGGTATTCTTAAATTCTACTCTATACCATGAGGGAAATTTAGAACAGCACAGTCCTTTGTTTGAAACGCATGACTCCGCAAAGTAGTGCAGATAAGCATAAAATAACTCAAAAGAATAATCAAGAGAAAAGTGTTCATTATTGATAAGAGATAATAATGACCAAGAGATATTACCAACTGATTATAATCTGCGGAGGAATTATCAAATACCCCATCATCAAAATAAATACCATTATCAAATGATGAAATCTAATATTGAATAGTGAAGGATGATACATATCATTATGAACAATATATTAATTTTACACACCACAGTCAATGTACTAGTGTATGATGTGCATCTTGCATAATAGTCTCAAAAATGGTCCCACATCAACAGGTTGAGGCACCGAAAAGTTTTCCTACATTGAAAGGTTAAGGTTTTATAAATGACATATCCAATGGCGCACCCAAAATGGGTGCACTGAACATGAGGATTCAGCTACCTACCCCATCCCCACCACCCACCTCACCTACTGATGACACATAATCTCAAATATGATGTATACTACTTTTCTGTAGTAGCAGAAGCCTTTCAATATTTCATTTGGATATGTTATAAATAATTATCAATCAAAAGATAAATATACATTTTTAATTCAGCAAAAATGAAAAATTACTTATTAAGAAAATATCAAGTCAGCTGAATCCTACCTGATTGCACCACCGGTCATACTTACAATTCAAATTTCAACTTTTCCAGATGAGTTGTGGTAATTGGAGTCAATCCTCTTTGCCAACTGGTTGTGATGCTTTCACTGTACCTCTCTTCCAAAGAACTGAAGATGGCAAGTTGGTATATATAGGTAAGTTACCAGTGAGCATGTAAGCATCAAAGTGAGCAGTGAGCATCTAAGATATAGCAATGATTCCCTCCTCAAAAGTTGGTGTTCCAAGTGAAAATACAGAAATATTTGGTTGATGGAAATTAGGTCTAGAAGATGTGTAACTGTCTTCTTTCAGGAAGTCGTTATACACCCCGCTTTGAGCTTCAATCTGAGGGCTTCACTTCTTTGAAAATGGTGGGCCGACCCAGTGAAGGTGTTGCCTCCCCACCTCCACCTAGCAGTCGCACTCCAACTCACCCGTATGTGTGGGAAAACAATGAATTGTCAGGAGAGGAAGTAGATGACTGTGAAATTGGTAGGTACTATTAAACCCTATAGTGTTATTTTGTTGTATAGAAATACGTGTTGTGTTCTGTGGCTTTTAAATGCGTTACAGCTCCAACAACAAAAATGCTACACAAAATTATTTTCCAAAAAGAAGCATGCACACTTCTAGAACATCAAATAAAATATAAACATTTCCAGCAAATTAAATATTTTAACAAATCAATCTTCACAAATACTGCTATAAACATAGTATAGAATTTATACATTCACAACAATTGTTTACACATTAAACATAAAAATAGTTGCTGTACCTTATTGCAAAATGTGAATAGCAAATATTTAATGGCAGTTGGTCTCTTCCTGGGAATTTTGTTGTCACATGAAGTCAGCTGAGTTGTTTGCAGTGAGGCTCTGTGTATGAGAATTCGGTTGATAAGCACAGTATGGGAATAGGCAGAAAAACATGATCAAATATTTGGATTTTTTAATCAAAATTGAAACTGTTTCATTCGTTTTTGGGTGTTTCTCATGTTCCTGGATATCTAAAGAAAATATAGGTGTTGTGGTAAGATATCTTTGGCATTTTTAAAATAATTAAAGATGTTGTCATTGCCAACAATATTTTTTTTTTTAAATTCAATAGCAGCTTTCGATGGCTTAGCCATCATCATCAGACAACTGATGATGATGGCTAAGCCATCGAAAGCTGCTATTGAATTAAAAAATATTGTTGGCAATGACAACATCTTTAATTATCTAAAGAAAACTATTGACACCTCTCACATGGTCAAAAGCTGTATTGTTTTCTTTCCATTTCTGCACACATTGTAATGCACACATAAATTAGAAATACAGATTGAGATTGCACACATATGGCAGATGTTTAATGTGCTTAATGCCTTACTTACAATTATTCCTTGCACACATATGGCAGATGCCTAATACCTTCCTTACAATTGTTCCCCAACTCCTTTTAAAACACTCAAATTATCGCTGATCTCCTCAGCAAAGTCAAAATACAGTTACTTCATAAAAATGTATCTTGAAGTGAAGAAAATTATTCGATAACAAATATTTTATCCTTTTTTCTTTGTTATCTGTGGCTTATGTATTAGAATATATAGCTTTGCAATAAATAATTGTTTTGCGGTACATTTTTTGAATTTTTAATTTACTTTAAAAAAGACAAAACAAATGATCAATTTCATAGTGATGAACTCTGAGCCTTTCTGCAGTAGTGCAGCCATTATGTGTGTGATGTGCAAATGGAAAGATCTTATTCTAATAAGATAATTCTAAAATCTATTATTTGAGTTTAGATGTCTAACACTCCTGTCAGAATTATATAACCATGATGTGCTATGTAAATTTGTTCTTCCTCTCATTTTATTCCAAATTATTCATAAGTTCTTTCTTAAATTTGTGTAGGTGTAGAAGAGGAACTTCTTGCATTATCAACTGAAGGAAGTTCACGAACAACTGTCATTCTCAAGTTGAAAGGGGATGTTGATATTATGTTATCTCCACTTGTGCTTGAATCATTGCAGAGGTAAGTCATATTAAAGAGCAAGGCTGACATTGTTATGACTAGAATATTAAATTTAGTAGGTATATATTAAAATCTAATTAATTATGTGTATATTGAAAAGCTTATTATTTGCAGTTTTGCATAGTACCATTGCTTGTTAAGTGAGTAGAAATGTGACTTCTTTGTGTTGGGGCAGGTTCATTGATGCTGTAACTCCAACGTTAGCCAGTTTGCACCCTCTTACTGTATTGAATCACCTGCACGCTGGTTGCATTGACCAGGTAGAAGCTGCTAATGTTCTGAAGCGTGATCATGCATATCTGGCGCAGCTGCAGGCTTCCAGCAAGCGCAGCACAGCAGAACGTGGAACTGCTGCGGTAGGCGCTCCAGCAGCAACATTGCAGTCTAGCGTTTATGAGGAAAGCATTTCTACCCAGACTCAAGGAACTATTGTTTTGCCCAAGGTATTGAAAATGAAACTAATATTAATATTAATGGTGTAAAGTATATAATTATAAAGAGTCTATAATATAAGAATATAATCAGTTAGTTGGCAGATGTAATTTAGTAGACACATGTACAATAAATATGAATAGAATAAAGTTATATAATTTTTATTGCTACTAAGTGCTTTTTATATTTGTAGGTGAACATCACTCTGCTACAAGCTTCAGTTGTTGAAGAAGTAATTTCATTCTCTGCTTTGGACAATATTCGTGATCTCACATGTGTCTCCTTGTTTGCGGTTTGTTTTGAAGGGATTGTAACTCGCTTCCATGTTGGCAAACAAGTAAGTTGATAATATTTTGGTAGAAGTGTGAAAACTACACTGCTTGACAATTCTTAAGGAGCAGTTACATTTATCAGAATAATTCATGATGGACGTTGACTAAAGAAAATAAATTTAGTACATAATAGAGATGTTGTGCATTTATTATACAAAATGATACAGATTTCACAACGTGGAAAAGAAGAAACGGGAGTGGGAAGAAGGGTTTTTTTCACAGTTTGGGGGGAAGAGTTTGAGTAGCTAATCTGCCAAGAACATCATGTCTGCAGGAGTAAGCAGGCCATTGGTTACGTTCAGTATTTGCACATTCATGTGTGTCCGATACTTCAGCAGGGTGGGCATGAAAAAGTTCGGGCCTGCAGTATTTCTAAAAAGATAAATACGATTTAGAATAATCGTTTTGCAATACTGCTGCAATGTATCGCTACCTCAGTTAAAGGATGTGAAGCGCTGTTCTGTCATTGTTCATATCTGCCCACACCATCATGCCTTGGCCATAGAGATCACGTTCATGAACGTTCTGTTGCTAAACATTTCCCTCTCTCTCCGCAATATCTGGTGATCAGAATCACTTGCTACAGTAAAATGTGGACATTCTGGACCACTGTTCCTCACTCCAACCGATGTTTCTTACACCAGTGTAATTTTTCCTGATGATGGCTTGGTTGAAACGGGATGCTTTGACCAGGCTTTGGTGCATACAAACCAACCTGATGTTATCTCTGAGAAATGGTTCCCACGGATATATGTATACTCGTAGCGGTTGCAAGGTCTGCAGCTATTTGACTAGAAGTGAAATTTCTTTTCCTTTTCACCACCAGGGATTTATGTTGATCCTCTTGAGGTGTGGTTTTCCTTCCACAATTACTGCCTCCTTTCGCCTATCATTTCCTCTGTCAGAGACCTTTTTTAATTGTAAGATGACACTTTTTGACACTCCTGTTAATGGGGTCACAGTAGTGATCCTGTAACCTGCTTCCACCTGCTAAACTACGCATTCATTCACAGACATTTTGCATTTAATTATTGTCACACTCCACTGAATTTCACAGAAATAAGTTCAACAACATACGGTGTTATTTTGCACGCTAAACTGAATGAATTTTTGGATGAATAAATTGCCTTTGTGCACTTCCTTTCATACAGGTAACAGCTCTTGCTCTACCACTTTCTTTTGTTTATTTAACTTAAAAAAAGTTAAAAACTGTGACATACTATGGGGAGAGATTTTTTGTAAATGTTTTCTTAAATTTTGAGATCCCTACTCTAACCCACATCCAAGTTGAATTCTGAATACAGAATAATCTGTCCTGTACATTTAATTTGACTGTTATTGGTCAGCTGTTGGGATCATTACTCTGCAAAAATCAAGTTCTGTAGCAATTATCAAGCACTGCAGGAAGGGAGAACCATTGGGTTGTGCAGCATTTAAGAGGTTATAACTGTTTTCAGTTGTCTCTTCGTAATTGTGTATTGAAATTCTCAAAGGTGTATTATCTTCTAGAGCTGAATTGCAAAGATTTCATTACAATCATTTGTCATTCATTCATTTAGCCATTAAGAGTATTTTAAAAAATTTAAGGTTTCCTCTTTAGAACTCATTGTTATATAAATTTAGAGACGTTGAATAAAAATATGATTGGTAGGAAAAAGAGAAAAAACAACATATGTTTGAGTAGTGTATGCGAGTTTTATTGACATGCTCAATGATAATTGAAACTGTAAATGAATTAAATTAGTTTGTAGTGATAGATTACAAATTCCTTTTCAAAATCATTTTGAAATGTATTAATGATTTTTAATTAAATAAACATTCATGAAACGCTTTATTATATACTTAATACTTTTTATGTTCTATTTTTTCTTTTAGGCTCGTGAAGTGGTACAAACATTCCAGCGACCAGCTGTGTTACCAGGCTCCTACAAGAAGGTTAGCAAAATGAGCAAAGCATTTCTGTTGGGTCACCAAGTTACTGCCGTTGGAGGAGATGCTTTAGGAGGTGAACCTGTGTACATCGAGACATCTGAAAAGCAGCAAGAAGAAACAGTTGTTACCCTAGGGATTAGTAAGTTAAATTTTGGCTACATGGGCCTGTGCTACCGTTTTGTGCTCTGTACAGTCAGGCCTTCTCAAAGTCTTTGACCATCCCCGTGACAGAGAACCGAAGAGTTAATCCGCTAAATATGCATTAGAAAGTCCAGAAAGTCTCGTTTTGAAAAGTATCATTTGAGAAGCATAAGTTGCAGAT
Source organism: Gryllus bimaculatus (assembly GCA_017312745.1). NCBI lineage: Eukaryota > Metazoa > Arthropoda > Insecta > Orthoptera > Gryllidae > Gryllus > Gryllus bimaculatus. The sequence goes on along the minus strand of BOPP01000023.1, from coordinate 148,882 downwards.
CTCGTGCACTGTTTGGAATCTTACAGTTTTTGACTGTTGGCTGGTACTTAATGCAGAAATGTCAAAGATACACAGCAGCTCATATCTGTTTAGCCATCATTGATTTTGTTTATGAACTATGTGGTTAAATCCAACAGAGTGATTTATATTATAATAAACAATGTACATGTTTCTGGAGTGTTTATATACATTTGCAAAGCTAATTTTTGCATAGAAAGTATTTTTATAAACCAACTTTTGAGTGCTTATTATGGCTCAGCCATTTGGAATATCGAAGAAGCTTATTAGACAAAATATTCTTAAAATTGTGTTAAGAGCTTATTTTTGAAGTTTTGATGCTTCTTCCATGGACACCTTTTGTACAATACCTTAAGATAAAACAGCTTCGACCACTCCACTCACCCTACCTACCTGCTGACTTTGAACACTCCACCCACCAAGCCTACCCTGCTGTCTTTGACCACTCCACCCACCTACCCTGTCCCACTGACTTAGACTGTTGCACCTGCATAACCTGCCCCACCAGCGCTTCCCACTGCACCCCCTTGCCAGTCCCATGGCTCCACCCACTCCATCCACCTAGCCTGTCCTACGGGTTCCACCTATCTACCCTGCCCCACTTGCTCTACTTACTCCTCTCGCTCATTCCATCCGACTTCCCTACCCCATGGGTACCATCTGCCTGACCTGCCCACCTGCTCTACCCTCTCCACCTACCTCACTAGCTCCACTCAAACCACCTGCCTTGATTTCTCCACTCACTCCACCCAATCTCCTCTCCTTATCTACGCTGCCCATTCCACCTGTTATATCTGACCATCTCAATCCACTTTGCCCACTCTACCCCTTCTGGATGCTTCAACCCATCCTCCTACTCCATCTCCTATTGCTTCTATTTCACAGTCCTTCAGCCCTACCTGCCCTGCCTTGCCCTGCCCCGCCCCACCATGCCTTGCCATATTCTTCCCTGCCACGTCCTGTTCAGCTCCGCTTTGCTCCACCCTACCCCACTCTGCCATACCCCTCTTTGCTTGTGTATTTTGAATTACTGAAAGCCTTTATAACAAAATTTACTGTTAAATTTTACCCTGCATTTGTACATTTGTTTCTTTATTAATACTATCTACTTGTATTTTTGTTTTTCTTTTGACTCATCAGTTTTTCAAATATTTCAGGTAAAATCCATGCTCAGCTGCGCCGACTCAAGAATGAGAGCTCTATTCTGAAGGATGCCATAATAACGGCCATACCTGCACATTACTCAAGAGTGCTTTTCACGTGCACACGCGTCTCGTCCCCTGCAAGGGACGTAGACTACTACACACGCTCTGCTGCTCCCGCTCCTCCTGCTCCTCCCCCCATGCCCCCTCCGCCCTTACAGCCAGTGCCTGAATCTGCCTCAGCAGAAGGGGTAAGTGTAGATCCCAACAGGTAGATCGAGATACAAAATATAGTTGTTTGGGAGATTCCTTATTCAAATGCAACACGAAATAGATTTATTGTCATGAATTTATCTTTACGGTATTGCCTTTTAAAATTATTTGTATAAAAAATGTAAGTCTGTCTTAAGTAATAAAATGTGTGTTTTCTAGGTTCAACAACATAGACCTTCACTAACAAATGACCTGAGTGCGGGAAACGAAGATTCTCTTGGATTCATCATGTTTGAATGTGGACTGGAAGGAGTGTCGGTGAAAGTTGTAAAGCGTTCTCTCTTTGACAAAAGTGAAAGTCCTGATGAAACTAAAACAGTTGGTGCTGATGGAGACACTACATATACAGACACTGTTCACTCCAGAGAAGATGCAGAGGCTGCAGATAAACATTTGACAGATAATACAGGTAAAAATTGTTAAGTATAATGTAGAAGCCATCACTAACTTGGTAACATGATAAGTTCTTGTTTACTTGAGTGCTAAGAAAATGACCAGGATTCAAATCTCAAAAGGCTCAAGGATAGCTTTTTCCTTCTTAATCTCCTTTAATGAAATAGTACCTTCTTCGCAATAATACCTTTTCATGTTATCATCACATCTTTTCGGTTGAGCACAAGCTATAACCCATTTCTTTTTGATCCCTTTCACACATCATTGTTCTTTTTTCAAATAATTATGTTTTCACGCTAGCTATAATCCTTCATTGTTCTTTCTTGCATTAATTTATGATAAAATATACAATTACCACTTCTGTACTTATTTACTTAAAATTTAAGACATGGTTTTTCTCAATATATTATGTATCTCAGTAAACAATTTAACAAGTTGAGCCAACTAAAACAGTTAAAAGTGTTTCCTCATCCAAGCAAGACAAATTATTACTTGAATATGGTGACAATCAGGGCATTGTGGGGATGACTGTCCTGCTCAGCAGCTGACACTTGGCTCACTATAGTTCCCTTTGGACAATTTTTTATGGATGCATTTGTTTCATTTCTCTTTAGTTCTTTTGCTTCTCTTTCATTTCCTAATAACTGATTCAGTTTCAGGTAATCAGCCAGGAAGCAAGAGCAAAATAACCGCTGGTCCTCAAACATCAGGAACTGGCGGCCCTGCAACTTCAAACCCTTCTTCTGGAGGGGCAACATTGGCTCCCAATCAGTCCACTGGGAACCCAGGCTCAGCTACTGGAGCTTCTACAACAGCAAGCAACAGCGTGCCTGCACCCAGTGCTACTGGGGGAGGTACTACTGTTGCTGATTCTGCCAGCGGGGCGGCTTCTGGAGGTGCAGGTGCCAGTGCTGGGGAGGCTACTGGGCAAACAGGAGATGAACCCACTGCTGAGACACCCTCTGCCACTGCACCTGTGGCAAATGAGACCAATAGCAATGCATCTTCTTGTGTAATCGAATTTCGTACTATGTGGTTTAATTTTGCTGCTCCTCCACGTGCTCCCATTACAAGGAAAATTGATTTCACCAGGTAAATTGATAGGTTGATTGATTGGTTCCTTCACAACCTTATTTGCAGTCTGAATAGTAAGCACAGGTGCTTACACAGGTCATGAAGAAGCTAAAACACCATAAGATTTCAAACACTGCATCCAAATCATGTACCTCTCTTCACAAAACTGAAGTAGATGTCGGTTGCAATTACAACAATTAAAGATAAGACTATAAACTGCGCAGAAGGTTTTCTTATTGATGATGATATCTTGGTCAGGCCAGGAACTTATGGAAATTAATATATATGAAAGATTTATGTTTGAATATATTTTCAGGATGGTTTCTGCACAGCAAATTCATGCCTGAACCACACTGAAAAATTTATGTTGGATGGTTTTAATAAGCCTAGTATGTCCATCCAAAAGCCATTCTCAAAGATTAATACAATTTTATACTGGCTTATGGTTGTATTTCTCTTAAAAAAAACAGGTCCCTTTAAAATTGTTAGACAGGAGACGTTTTTTATGAGTAGGAATTAAGGAATACATTTACGAGTAGAAATTAAGATGAATTGTATTATTTCATTATATCTGAAGATGAGGGCGCAAAAGCTCTTCAAACATTGTTGATGACTGAAAAACATAGACGTAAGATATCATTTGAATTGTTATAATTAAATAATTAGAAAAAATGTCTGCTGTCTAACAAAATTAAAGGGGCCTTTTTCGTAAGAGACATTCTGAAAGATGTTTTTCCAGAGTTAACTGCATGTTCAGAAAATGAGAGAAATTGAAATTTATTCTAGACATTTAGATAGAACATTCATTTTCTGATTAAAGAAGTATGAAATAGAAGGGATCTTAAATACTTATCAATTGTATACATTAAAATAATATCCCTTTTAAAACACTTAATACCACATTTTTGGAAAATTTGTCAAATGCTTATTAATGAAATCCTGATGTAAACTCATTTCAATATTTTACATTTGAAGTGTTTAAGGAGAAAATACACTTGTAAATAGTGTTGTAGATGTAGAATAAAACATTTAACTAAGCATAGGTTGTGCTTAAAAATAAAATTAGATCTGATCATGAACAATGCACTTACCCTTTTCACATTTGAACTGAGGACAGTCATGTTTATTGTATTCTACTTCCACATAGAGCTGGTTGAAATGACTATACAACAGAAATGCAAATTTAATTCTATTTATTTTCTGAAATACATGAACATTTTTGCTTTAATCAAGTATATTCTTTCATATGTATTTGCATTTCAGATTGGATTGGAACTTGCTTTCAACTGCATCCCCTGCAATAAATGCATGGATGAATCCTAGCAATCGTTTTGCCATTCGTCTTGTGCACATGATTCGAAGTGTATATCGCAGACAAACTGGAATTGTAGCTAGCCTCATGGCAGAAGGTCTGGATGTACAGAGTATTCATGTACCCACAAAGGTACTGTACCCTCATATGTCTTCTTCCTCTGTCTCATATCTGCTCCAAATGTCTTGAGAATTTTTAATCACTGTGGCTGCATTCACATAATTAGTAATTCCAACAATCTGAGTTCTTTTTTTTGCACTCAAATCTGGCAATTTTAAGCTTTTGAAACAGAGGTGTTTGTTGAGGGATATCATTTCAAATTACTGAATATAAGATGAGATTTTTTCACAAATTCTCTGAAAATTAGGGGCCCTTCTTATATTTGCAAATTAAGGCTAGTTGGTTGGGATTTGTTTTTACATGCAAAGTGCCTTTCCATGTAAAGAAACTAATGCTGACGTAACATTGTGCTGCAAAGGTGATGAATTCCATGTAAATATATAATTTATAAAATCTATGTGTAACAAACAAGATGTTTGCACAATTTTGTTAACCAAACTCTTGCTAAGCAACATTTACTACAACAAATATAGTACTTCACTTTGATTTATTCACTTTGAACATGCAAGTAAACAGCATACAAAGGGATGGGATAAGATAAAAAAAGACAAGGGTTCCTTATTCAGTAAATACTTATTTTTTACAGAGTCGTTACGGACGATACACTCCTTTAGCAAAAACATTGCAAGAAGATCCTAGCTGTCAGTTATGCAGTGTGCTTCAAAAGTATGTGCTTCAGACTGACTTAACCACTATTGAAGCAAATCTTTCAGATGCAGATTTACCCATGTTGTCAACATTGCGCCAGGTACATTTCCAACTTTTCTATCAACTACTGCTTAGTTATTTTACAGATTTCCAAATAATGGAATACATTAAATAGGCATGAAAGTTACATGAATTTCCAAGCAGATGACTATTCCTTTCATCAATGTTATTTTTTATTGAAGTATTTCTTATTGATATTAATTTTTTCTAGGGTGTGATAGTGTTGAGCCGACAGTGGAAAAATGTGCTTTACACTCCTCTCTTACTTGAACATAATTACAAAAGTAAGCAACTGAAGCCTCTTAATGTCAGATTTGCCTTACCTACTGACTTCGATGAGGTAAGAGATTACTATTTCTATTACTGGTTTGTAGTCACTTTGCATTATTCAAATATGAATTCCATTTTGACAGCATTGCTTCATTATTAAAAATCATTAACTGTTCTGAATAATATCATTCAATGAAATTTTATTTGCAGTAATTGTATTAATAAATTTGCTTTGTTAAAGGATCCTGCGATGTTTCATGTATCATACTGTAACAATTTCTTTTGCCTTGACACTGATACATTTATAGATGCCTTATTTACACATAAAGTAAAAATTTTAAAAATACCCATTTCTAGTTTACCGTATTATATTTTAATATCACCACTGATCAGATCATGAAGTTACAGCAAATAGTCACTAATCTTTCAAAGAAATCTAATACTGCATGTGAACTAATCAATTGTATTAATTGTAAATCAACCAATGACAGTGGCATGTCAATTATGCATCCTTTTCCAGAAATAATTTCTTTGTACAGTTCAAGGAATATTTTAGTGATGTTTGTGTCAGTCTCACTTTAGTGATATTGTTTGTGCTTATGAGATCAAGAAGAGGAAAAGATGCATATATCATAAATTCCTTCTGACTTACTTTCCATAAAAATACAGTAGTAGTGAAAATTGAGTATATCATCAATTTTATGACAGGATTTCATAGTTGGATTTCATAATACATTTTTTCAGGTTTTGCTTCCTTTTGAGGAAAATAGGTTGTTTAGAAATTGTTTTTCTTTTCAAAATGGTTTTTGGTTTGGGAATTTGTTACTTTAAACTCTTGTTTGGTGAAGTAGCTGATGGTGTTCTCTGGTGTGTTTCTCTGTATGGAGTTGGATTCAAAGGCAAGTGTGACAGTTTTAGTAGAGCTTTGTGATGCCACAGGAAATGCAGCTGGTGAACATCCAGTCAAAGAGACACCAAGCACAGGCTGCTGGACTTCTGGAACACAGTAAGCCCACCATTGCCACTTCCTTGCTGAACCCCCCTCTCCTCTCTGAGCCACAGCATGGGCATCCATGCCTTTGGAGAACTGCCTTGATGTAAAGAGGCGTTTTGCACAGCTATCTTTTATCACTGTGGGTTACACCTTTCTTTGTGGATGATGTAACTGGTACTAACCCCTCGTGAGGAATTAAAATGAACTCTTGGGGACGTTCTAAGCGCATGGGTAGTGTAGGTTTGTTTAAAGTAACAATGAAATGTAGTTCACTGTTTGTCTATTATGTACATTATAAATGCCATAGTGTACTTGTGTTTGGAATTTTATAAATGGAACTTTTTGTGTCTATAAAATCATCACCACTCTTTGTAGCTTAATTATTGTAAATGAGGTTTATTCTCCTTCTGCCTTTCAATCTTGAGGGAGGGATGTAGTGGTGGAATTATGAGCTTACTGTATTTGTAATATTTGTATTTTGGGTTTCTTTGCTCTCTATGGTAGTGAAGGTGTGGTTTATGAATATTCTTTATCTATGGGTGATTTCTTTACTGCATTTCAGGACTTCAGTATGTATGTATGTATGTATGGAGATGTATAGCTGTGTGTTGGGTGTAATTGGAATGTGCAATTGATATTCTATTTTTTTTTTTAGAGGAATTATTTTATCTGTAAATATAGGGGATATTTTTGTACAAGACTAATCACCATTTTCAAAATGTACATTGTTAATTTACCCTCCAATGTCAAATATGTACTTGCCTCATCTCAATCGATTGTACAGATTTGGTACTTCTTCCTCAGTTGGTGTGAAAAATTAAAAGGGCCCAAAAAATTTGATTAATTTCAAACACAACCTTTTGCATAACCTTCTTGCCATTCCAGGATATTTTTTTGCAGTCTTTGTTTCACTATTCACCACTGTACAATGCTTGTCTGTGGTAGAGTGTTTGGATGTCGGGAGGAGTTTTGGTGTGTGTTGTGTTGGTGAGTGTGTGTTGTGGGTTGGTGCAGGAAAACGTGCTGACGGACGGGGAGGGCGAGGGCTCCGGCGAGGAATGCGAAGTGACTGACGAGTGCGCCATGCTGCTCCACACGGAAGGCAGCTCCCACAAGGGCTCGCTGCGCCCCTCGCATGACAAGGGAGGTGAGCACAGGCCTGGTCTTATGTTGTTTGCGTGTAACCCACATGGAGGCAGAAACATTGATTACCATCGTTCAACGTAACCTGCTTTGCTTGATGCTTGTTTGCTTTGATTCCTTTTGAACTCTAGGTTGTAAGATTTTTTTCATGACTTAATTTTTTTTGTATCTATTATGTAAATACTGTGTATTCATTGAATTAAAATAAGTTGAGATAAATATTGCTGTATAAAATGGCTATCAATGTACCAGCCTTCATGATGTGTACTTGAATGTGAGAAAATCCACTTGTATGCCTTGTGTACTTTTCCTATGTGTTGTTTATGTTTGTTTTCTGTGGCTTGTTCTGATTCTATCCTGTGTATTATTGAATGTTATGCATGAGATTGTGTTGCTTGATATTTAGTTATTCCATTTTATATATTGATTTTTATTTTTAATTTGCAATTTTGCTGTAGTAGTCAGTGGCATGATGAAGCACAATTTTTGCACCAAAAATATTGATGAAGGTTACTTTTACAGAACCTTGCACTGCTTCATAGCAGACAATTATTCCACTGAGGTAATGGTGCTATTTTTTGGAACATATGCAATTGTTCATGGTTATTTTATTTCTTTGCTCAACATGAAATTATTTTTGCAAGTTTATGTTTGCAGAGGTTTTTTTTTTGCCAATACATAGACTTGCCTGTTTCATTATTAAGAACTTTCAATTTCTTGTTGTTTATGAGATGCATATTATTTCTTTGCTGCTTTTTGTATTGATGCTTTCATGATGAATGTTTAAGTTAAATTATGATAATGAATGTCAGTTACATTTGATAAGGCTCATATTATTTCAAATAAATTATATGTGCCATAACAAATTGCATTGTGTGCACCCTGTTTAAATCTTATGTTAACTAGAACATGAATATGTTATTTTTATCTGAAATCATACTGACTGTTTCAATGACGTCTTTCTGAATTCTGTTCATAGGATAAAAAAAATTGAGTGTTCAGATTTCTAGAACGTTATGACTTGTTTCACAACTATTTTATCCAAGACTTGGAATTAGCTCTAGTTGGTGAATTTAGGGTATCAGTAATATCTATTGAATTTCAACAGAACCTTCAAGTAGTTTGACCGAAAATGTTTTGATATACGGTGATTATATTGTGTACACCCATAATCCTTGTCGGAAGATAAATTGATCCATTGAGCAAATGCTGAGATGGTGCCTGGCTTTGCTTCAAGACATAAATGTGTCTCCATTTGCTGCACACATTTTCATAAGCTCTGTGGCATGTTAGTTGAGAATTTAGTTGTTTCATGAGCAAAACCATCAAATAATCATTCTCCATGTTCTTGAGGTTGTAAGTCTATCCTTCACATGGGGCATTGTAAGAGGTAAGAGCCAATATCTGTGGGTCATTTGTCATTGCAAATAGTTCCTCTTACCTGGGAGTAATTATTTATTTTTATCCAGTTATGTGTTATATATTTTTATCTAGTTATGACAATAATGCCTATTTCCAGCTTAATCCATAATTCAACTTAAGGTAGTTAAAGAAAGGAGATAGGGATTTCTAATCTGAATAAAATGTTCAGATTCTCCTCCTGTGCCACTAAGTTGTTTTAGACAGAAAGGGGAGGTTGTTTGGAACAAAGGCACTTTAGGGTGTACCCATGCTTCTGTTTTCTCTGGGCACCCCTGCGTATCCGTATCAACGGTATATCATTACAAATTCACTTGCTTTAAACTCTTTTCAAATTTATAAATCTAATTGGGATTAAAACTGCAAATACAGTACAAATGTTTAAGAAATATATTTCAGCTTCTTTTACACCATTAGAGATAAAATTGTCTCTCCAAAAAGTCCTTCTCCATCTCGTCGCCCTTCTCCATCTCGTCATCCTTCTCATAGTCCTCCTTGTCCTTTTCGTCCTCCTCGTTCTTTTATTCTTCTCCTTCTTGACCTCAACCTCCTCTTCCTTCTCACCCTTCACCTCCTCTCCTCCGTCATTCTCCTTCCCCTGGTCTGCATTTTCCTCTCCCTCCTTGACCATCACGACTTCCTAGTCCTTCTCTTTGTCATCCTCATCCTTCTCCTCTTTTTCCTTAGTCTATTTCTTCTCCTTGTTCTTCTTATCTGTGTTCTGCTCCTACTTTTTCTCATTATTCCTGTCCTTGTCAGCCTTCGCCCTCTTCCCCTCTTTTTATCCCTCCTTCATTCTTCTCTTCCTCCTCATCCTCCCCCTTCTCTTCATCCTGCCTCTTTGTCCTCCTTCATTCTTCTCTTCCTCCTCATCCTCACCCTTCTCATCATCTTGCCTCTTTGTCCTCCTCCTCTTCATTACCATCTTTCTCTTTCTCATTCCTCTTTGTCATTCTTCACCTCCCCCTCATCGTCCTCATCTCAGGGGGAGGGGGTGCGTGAGTGGACTGAAAGGCCCTTCTATATACAAAGTAAATTGTACATCGCACCGGGCCGTGAGATTCTCGGGGGGAGGGAGATGGTGCTGGTTAAAGGGGGAGGTGAAGGTTGACAAAATTAAAAGAATTGCATTGCACATACTATTTATTAATGCTAAATTTCTACTCTACGTTGGTGGGATGACATGACAGACAAATGAAATATATTGAGTTAGCCCACCGTCCACAAGGTATGCAATCCATCCGCCATCCATGCGTTAATTTGGGGATGACCCCATCTCAGTCAGGTTGTTTGTCCAGTTTCCCTTGATGCTTTGAGCAAGAGGGCCCCTTACTTTACTTCTGTGTGGTAAATGCCCCTTTCTGCACAAGTTTTTTTGAGTTCTGTTTTGCTAGAGGCACGGAGAAACGGAGGGTTTGTTATTTATCTACAGAGTATACAAATAAAATTGAAGATTGTTTGTCCATGCAGTACTAATACATAAGAGTGAACATGTATCAAATACTAAAATGCTAAGAGAAAGTGTAAGGATTCTGGAATTAAAGATGGTGCGCAATTACACTTCCTCTGTATTCATCATATTTGTCTCGTCGCACACAATTGAAATTGTATACGTGAATCAATAAATATTATTATTATAATTTATTATTATCATCATTATTATTATTATGATTATGATTATGATCATGATGATGATCATGATCATCATTATTGTTATAATAATAATAATAATTATTATTATTTTGTGATAGAAACTTGCCAAGAACATACTTTTACATTGGTGGTTCTTCCTATGCTGGTTTGTTAGTTCTCTTCCTTTTTTCTTTGCTGTAGTTGAAGCATTAAAATTTCAATGTTGGAAATATGGACAATATACCTATCTTGAAACAATGTTTTATAGCTAACTCCTTCTAGATGGCTCAGATTTCTTAAATAATTTTGTGGGGAACTGAGCATACCGTTTTGGTCCTCTCAATGAGCAGTGATACTCAGGAGAGTGCCTACTCAGGACTTCTCAATTTTCAACAGGTGTTTAGATTTGGATATGTCTGTAAAATTAGGTTCACCTGTAACATGAATCCCAATGAAAACAATTTCAACCACTCAGAAGGGAGTGTATTAAATAACTTGTGTGTTTTTGTGCTCCATCTCTCTCAAACAAGCTCAGATTTATTTATTATGAATTACAAAATGTCCATAAAAAAGTTAAACAAGATTGGATATTACTCAGGAAACAACTCTTGGATTACATTGGAAACATGGATATTTACTCAGAAAACAACTCTTGATCAGTTGAGATTTTTATTTGTTTTGCCAATCTCAGCAAAGCAGACAGTCTTAGTTCATAAAACAGAGAAAGTAGTGTACTCATACAAAAAAGTGTGCTTTTAGAGAATAATATGTTTCTGTTTGCGAATGAAGTCCGCTCATAAAGTTTTTTAAGGATATTTTCCAAGATAGGTATAATGCTTTCAGTATCACAGAACTTGGGGATGCTGTAATAATTATTACAATTTCATAGAAGCTATCTTACTATATTCAATTTTCAATTTAGAGAGAGTTTTTTTCTGTATACAAATCAGTCCATTTATCTATAAAAGTTAAGAGTAGCCTAGTAGTAGCTTGACAACTTATTTTCTTTGGTCCTGCAAAGATTTTATCTAAGTCATCTTGCAATTGATTTATTACTATAATAGTTTGACATAATTCTTTTAATTTAAAAATAATATCCTATTTTTAACACATTTATTTATTTTTAATAATTTATGAATTTGATATTCATAAGTTTTAATTCATTGTATTCATCCTTTAATGATAATGATTTATACCTTCACGGAAGCTTATACGCTACCTTAATATACCTTTTGTGAATACCCTATAGTTGATGATACATACCTTCACTATGTTATCTACTTTTTATATTTAACTTGTAATTTTTGGAAGAAAACATTCCCATGAATGTTTAAGTACAAAAAATTTGTGGTTTACTTTTGGGAAAAAAGCGACTGTTGGAAATTAGAGGTACTTATAATTTACTGCTTAAGGTAAAAGCTATCAATTTCATTTAAGGAGAGAATTCTCACAATACATGTTGTAATGTAAACTTACATCAATAAAAAGTGTTATTTCTGATTGGTTCAATCTACTTACCATTGATAGGTACAGTCAACTATTCATAAAATCAGTATGTTGCAAACTGAAAGGAGAAAAGAGAAGAGTGAAATACAGGTAACTTCTAGTGAGAGGTAGCCTAAATAATAACAGTTCCCTGGGCTGACGTGATATAATGGTCATACAGGACCTGGCTTGAAGCCGGATGAGCTGCTGGTGCCGGCACCACCGGTGACTGTGGGCCTGGGGCCTGAGCACACCCCACTGGCTACGCCAGGAATTGTGGTTGGGGGAGTGGACAGCTTATTCAACTCCCCATCGCCCCCTGGGGCTGGCTCAGCTCCCAGTGGAGGGGGCTTGCCAGCACCTACAGTGGCAGCTTCACACTGTAGTGTACATCGACGCCACAAGCGCTCCTTGGCGCCTACTCATCCACCTAGTTCATCACGTGCCAGTATTGTGTTCCCCATCTTGCCTGGCAGCAACCCCTTTGCCAACACCAGCACAAAGAAATTTGACACCGACCAAGGCATTGGTGAGAGGATCTGGCACAGTCTCTTGTCTCGTCTCATGCCATTGATGTACCCTATTTGTTGATTTGTATTGTATTTTGTTTGGTTTGTGATTGAGTAATTACATGTTTGTAGTGATAGAATTGTCATTTTATTTTAATTACACAAAAATTAGTTTTTGTTCAAATTACTTCCTTTTTTATCTCAGTTTATAGAGGTTATAAGTTTGTAGAATTTTCCTTATGTATGATATACTTCCATCAGACATTTTATGTTTCTAAATTCTTACCTTGCCTATGTCTTTAAAACATTTCAGTTATGCACAAACTTCGAATTTCTTTTTATTTCTGTTTTGTACCAGTCATATTTTCACCAGTATTTACTTCTAAAACACATGTCCTTCATCAAGCCAACTGACTATTGCAAGTGTTGAAAATTATGTAATGTATTTAACAGTGTTTTTCAGTATTTAACTCTTCTGAAAGTTTAATATTGATCTGAATGTGTAAAATTTAGGGATTTGTAAGAACTTGTAATTTTTTTACTTAAGTGATATTGATTTTGGATCCCTGCATCAATATTTTGGGTTTGTATCAGAACATAGAATAGTTGCAAACAAGCCTAAGTGCCTAAAGAACACTTGGCTGAAGATAACAATTTTTTTGAAATCTGAATCTATTGACAAAATATTTATACTTGGTATTTTTGGTAAAGCCTCTTACTTGCAATCTTAGGATGTTATTTCTGTAGGTTATGGACCACTTCGAGAGGAGCGAACTGCACCCCCCCATGCTATGGGGTCAAACCCCAGTCTGTATTCTGGTGCACATGGGAGCCATCATTCAGCTGGGAGTTTGGATAACAACCTCTCTCCTAGTGGGGCTACTGGCCATGCCAGTGAGGATCTGTATAGTTGGATGGCAAAACAGCAAGATTTTACTCATCATGCATTACGTCGTGATCATTGGGTAAGAAAAAAATAATATAATAACCAAGATAGGGACCTTTTTGTTGTATATGATTATAAGCAAATTTTAAAAAACACCACTCCAGACTCTTCTTTAATATACAAATCCGTACCACATACTGGAACACACAGAAATTACACATTGTGACGTCGTACCCCACTTGGGAAGCTATTTGTAACAACGTGTTCTTTATATATGTACTTGTTTATATAATAGGAATATTTCTACCTTATGGCTTGCTGGAAAAATGAAATTTGGGTGGGAAAAAAAAAAAAAAAAAAAAAAAAACACCCTTTCAAATTCAAGTCTATGAGCATTTACTTAATAAAATTTGTAACACTATTGATTTGTATTTGAGTTTCTCAGTAATTCTTACCCTTTTATTTCAAACCGTATTCTGTTCTGAATCTTTCTCTATACCAAAACTGGATTATTAAAATTTTTGTTTAATCAATATCATTTGATCACTTAAAAGTCAAATTGCATAGGTTTGTTGATCTTTAGAAACACATTATTCTAAGCAAAGAATAAAGCACAACATGTTCAAAAATAAAACAACAATAATAGAATTTCCTTCTATTATTTTAAAAATTCTATCGTACTATTACAAAATCCAATACTTCCAGAAACCTTGTGTACATTATGACTTTTCACCCTGTCACCTTCTTTACCAATCTTAAACTTATCTTTTTCTATTTTTAGATCCTAGAAATTCTTGCAGCTCTTTCAATTCATATGGATTTAAATCTGTTATCATTAATTCACTCTTATTTTGCTTTATCAGGTTTCAGGTAAAAACAATGTTTTTAATTAAAAGAACATGAATTTCAAAGCAACCCATGCACATTATTTTACTAATATTTAATGAATCTCTTGATGGGCTTTGAAAGAATGGACCATTTCTTCCAAACCAAAAAAGATCATTTCAATTGTATGATTTATAAGAGGGCATTTCTATGTATGTTTACATGTAATTTGCATGAATGTCCTATTCAGTTTCACAGTGTAATTTTTTTGTAAAGAGAAATATCAAAAATATGTAGCCGTAATGTCTAGACTTTTGTACTGCCAATCTGTCAGTACTGAGTGCAGCTGAAACAGACTTGAACACCAATTACATATAAAAACAAATAAAAGTGCACTTTTTGCACAGTGAAAAAATGGAAAAAAAAAAAATTGCTGTGACTATTAAGTAAAAAAAAGCAAGACAGGAGGACGACTGGTATGAAGGTGCAGACAGGAAAACTTAATGCCAGATGCGTAATGGAATTAGACATTTTAATGAGGACAATGAGATTGATGAGACTTTTTTACAAAAATACTTTTGTGATAAAGTACCAGAATATTTCAACTTGGCTTTGAAACATTACTTTTTACTTTTACATTGATACTTTTTTTAACATTAAGACAGTGATGCTTAAATATTTAGAAAATAAATAAAGTTAGAAATGCAGTAAGTAAATTCATAAAATTTTGTGTGCAGGAGTCCAAGTTGAATACTTTAACAACTGAGGACACACTGGAAGAGCCTGAACTTCCGATCCCAGCTGCAGGTGGATGTAGCCTGTACCCCTTGCAAGATTCATTGCGCCTCTTAGATGCCCATTTGATATTTGAGCCTCTACTTTCCAGTCTGGGAGTGGATGTAGGCTCTGTTGGAGGTCCAGCAGGTAACACTTGTGCACTATTTTAGAAAAATATTTTGTTTCCCTTATATATATTTCTCAAGTATCTGTGAAATCTTCTAATTTTAACTTTTATTTATTTATTACTTATCTATTTACTTAACTTCTATGTGCTGAAAATGTTTTTAGGCATTTTATATAGTTTGGTGTGACTATTGGGTCTCAAGAAACTTTAAAATTGAAAGTTCCTTGTGTGTCATTTCAAATTTCATTTTTAAGAGCACATGTTGAACATTTTATAGCTATAACTTTTGTGTTCAAATTGATTGTAGAAGTTAACCAGTAGCCTAGCTATTTATTCATTGCTTAAATATTTTATAATCCTCTTAAACTAAATAAAACATCTTATCAAGTAAGAAAAGTTATTAGATGTACCTATATAATTGCACAACTCCCATATATTAAAAAACATGTTTTGAACAAAATGTCATGTAATCTTTGCAGTAGCAGGCAGCTCGAATATGCCATCTTCATTGGACACTTGGGGCTCCAATCTTTCTTTGGTAGGCAGCATTGATACAATGCGTGTCGATATAGTAGTTAGTGAATATGGCAAAGCATCTGACAAGAAAAAGAAAACTGCTGCAACAAATAAATCTGCCAAACATCCTGGTGAGTGGTTTTAATTGACTTTCTTTATGCATTCAAATAATGAGATTCAGTGGAACCTCATTAGTATCTTTTTCATAATTGTGTTATTAAGTGGGAAAATGATGGGGTGTATCTTAACTTTACTTTAAGAAATAAGAAAAAGAATTACACCTGAATAACACACAAATACAAATTAATTTCATTGCAAATAATGTTCTGAGTAAAAAAGAATTTCATGCAAGTAATACACAAACACTGAAATTAATATCCAATACACGAAGAAAAAAATGTACTCAGCGTATCAAATTTAAAAACATGATAAATTGTGAAGTGTGTAGATAACAATGGCTCAATAAAACGTGTGTTACGATATAGGAAATACAGGAGGTTCTGGAACTGGGAGGTTCCATCTTGATATTCCTCCTGAGACACCAGCTTTTCTGTGTGAAAAAATGGGTGTGGAGTTAGATCTGCGTCAGCAAGGTGACATGACAGTTGATGAACTTGTTCAAAAGCAAAATATATTGTATATTTCACGCGGACAACTTAAGAAGCATTCAAGCACGGTTATAAACGTCAGTCTCAATGTTCGCTACATTTCACAACAGGTTAGTAGCTTCTAAATATGATGCAATTGAAGTCAAGATTAAGTAGACCAATCAAGTAAATTGGTTACTTACTGGAATACAATTTACCTACTTACCTTTTGTGCACTAATGAACAGACCTGTCACATCATGTGGTATTTGTAGTGGATAAAATTCCCATCAGTTTTCATTGATTTAATTTTACCTTCCATTCATTAATTAGTTACAATTTTAATATTTATTATCAAATTTTAATATGTATTGCCAATCACTGAGATGTGTGCACTAGCTACCCTCATTCTGGACATGATTGTGTTGTAGTTTTTATGCCAGGTCTAATTCACCCTCAATAAGAAAAAATAAATCTGTTGTAAACATGAAAATAAGGAAGGAAATTGTGAATAGATTGAATTTCTTGCAGGTTAACATGCCTCTTCTGCGTCTTCTTCACCAAATTTCTAACATGTATCAGAATGTGAAAGACACACAAATGGAACTAAAGGAACAACAACCAGAGGGCAAACAAGATTCAGGACCACTTGACCCTCTTGGTCGGAAAAATAATTCTTCTTCAAGTAGGTTTCTATTTTTTATGATTTTAACTGAGAAGCATTCACTAATATGTTACATAACAGAATAATTGCTGTTTTTTGAGGGGAAGGAAAATTTTAAAACATTGTTATAGATAAATTTTACTTCGAATATTGTAATAATGGTATTGTGCTTCTTAAATATTGTAAAGAACAGTGATTGTAAATTAACATTTGTGGTTCATAACAAAAGTAATTGTACTTGTTTTCTTGAAGTGTCAAATTTTCAGTTTTTTTTGCAGAAAATAAATATACATTTTATTTCTCTCCTTAGAAAATTAATCTTAGTAAGGGGTATTCATTTTAAGAATAAGCCACTGTTTTTTTGTATTATAAATTTTAAAATTACGATTTTTCAGGAAATGTTTCTGATTTTGATAGTTCTAAAAAGAAATTAACATTTTTTATGCAGCAAATAAATGAAACCAGCAATATAATTTAATTGTGACACTCCTGTGACTTAATTGTTCTATCTGAAAACTATTAAATAATGCTTTTGACCTGACATTGAGCATAGAAATACATATGATTTTTGTGAGCAAATCATCTTCTTTGTTCTGTTAACATTTTTGAATCCAGAAAAAACGGATTCCTTTGCATTCTAACACAGTTAATCTTAGCGTACTCACCTTAAAACAAGATCCTCATATATTCCCAGAAACAACTTCCATATAGATATCTTTTAGGATCTATCATCCATTGAAGGATTGTTGTTGTCATTGTTATTTTATTTATTTAATTCTCTCTTTTCTTCCCCGTCTTGTATTTTCTTAATGAGATTTTTTTAGACCCTTTGGACTTTATAAAATTATTTGTTGATGCCTAAAACCAAATATAACACGTGATATGTTTCGATATGGGAACCCTAGGATTTTTTATGTATAATGTATAACACTGAATCACTGAATGGGCATCTTGGTTCATGAGTATTAATATTTGTAGCTTCAGATTTACAAGAGCATGTGGCAGTGAAGACCGTTGGTCCTTCTGGAGAGATAGGTGCAGGATTGCTGCGACCTCACAAACACGTGTCACCATCAGCATCTTTGCGGTCACGGCCTCAAAGTTTCGCTCAGAAACTGCGATCAACTAGTAAGAGTGTTAAAGGTAAGTATTGATTTATGTATTGGAGTGAGGAATAGAAATAGATACCAATTTCTGGAGAACATAACTAGTACATTTTTCAATATAATTTGCTTAATTAATGCTAAAGGTTATAAGTGTCTTGAGAAATAATGTTCTTAAATGGACTGCTTTTTTAAGAGATTGGATTTGTGTGATTTAAAAAGATTCTTTTTAAATTGAAGGGCCTGAATCATCTTATTTAAATAAACCTTTAAATATTGATTCCCAAATTACCATACATTTTATTGGTTGTATAACTTGTAATTATCTATTTGGTTTATAATATGTGGTATATTTGTTACATTAAAAAGGTCTGTAGAACTCATGACAAACATATTTTATTTTAGGCTACATGAATCTTAGTGAAGGAGTTACAACTCCAATGTTTGCTGTGAGTCCTTCAGGTTCTGGATTAGAACATGTTACTCTGTCTACTGAGAAAGCAAAGGAAATTCCAGGAAATACTCCAAGATGTTGGAAGACTGTGTATTATCTGTTGGAATTGTATGCCAGTATGCCTGAGACAAAAACAATTCCTCACAGGTATATTTGCGGGTATGCCATGTCCTTACATCCTCTAACTGTGTTCCAAAGCATGGTAACCAACCATGAAAGAATTGTGTTCCTAATCATGATGCATAGTATATTAAACATTTACATTTTATTATAGATTTTCAGTAGCACCAGATGTATCTGAGGGTTACAAGGGAAGTCGCAAGTATGATGTGTTGTCTGAAGGTAAAGCAAGTGATGATTTGGAGAGAGGACCAGATCCAGTACGATCCACCCCTGTACCACAGGAGAGACTTCGAGATTTAGGTATGTTGCTCTGTACTTGTTTGAAAATGTAATGCACATGAATACCTCTTTATTGTGTTCCATAAATAATTGAAGTACTAGGAATAAGATTTGTTTCTTCATTTTTTTTATTACTTGGAATTTAGAGTCAGAAAACATGAACAATCTTACCTTGAACATACATTGCACTCATCATTTAATATTTCTTCTCCTAGGAGTGGTGTCAGGAGAGAGGACACGTCTTGTGGTGTTTGGTGTAGCTCGCATCCATCGAACACGGCTTTTGGCTACATTGAGTGGACTGAAGTTAGAAGCTGAGATTACAAGTTTACATTCCAGTTTAACATGCCGCAAAAAGTCTCGGCCAGCAAGTCTTGAATGTTCCCTCACTGGTCAGGTTGGTCGTACCATGATTGTTCTTCTGGAAGGTGTAGCTCCAAATCAACAGTAAGTAATGGGTTTCAATATGTGTAATGTAGTTTGTATAACTTCTTGAATCTAATTACTGTTTATTTTTAGGACCGTGGTTCGAGTGACAGTTGGCAAATCACAGGCTTTGTACTCTAGTATCACACGTCGTTCGAAAGATCGCAATTCAGGCTTATTAACTGTTGGTGCTGTTAATGTGGATATCCCCCAACACCCTGTGGCATTACATGGTATGATGACTCGAGGAAGCAAACAATTGTCATCTACTCTACAGGTATTTAATCAATATAATTTGCTGTATATTTTATTTAGAGAAATGTTTGGTGATTTAATCTTACATTTCCCTATTTAGGAATTACGTGTAACTCGTACTGCTAGTCGTTTAAGTCGAGGTGCAACTGTGGATGAGACTGACCTTGGAACTCATCATTCTCCCCGCCATGTTATGACTGCTTCACATCCGGCAGCAGGTTCATCTCGACAGCGCCCAGAATCATCTCTTCTACAGCCTTTAGTCATGCAATTTTCCATTGTGCTCCAGGTGAAGTCTATGAATTAATAAATATTAACATTAGTCATGTACAAGTTCAATTCTTATTCATTCAGTTTATACCTCTTAGTAGTAAGGAATGTTGATTTTTGGTTATTGTTGCTTCTGACAGAGTTTAAGTATTACTGCTGCACTCCTTCCCTCTTTGCAAGCACAATATAAGATGGACCAGGTGAATAGCACTGGTGTGACTGGAAGCAAAGCAAAGTTTACAGTTGACTTGCCAAGACATTCTTTGTCTTTTACTACTAAATTGCAAGTGACGGAAGCCAACTTGCCTTCTGAAGCAAGCATTGAACTTCCCAAAGTTCATGTGTCTGCTGAATATGTTCAGGATGGTAGTAATCCTCGAGAAACACAGTATGCAGGTATAGTATACAAATTACGGCTTGTAGATCTTAGATTGATATTACAGTAAACTCTAACACAAATTCATAGGAACCAAAATAATTGGTGTCCGTCCATATTATTCGCATATTATAAAAATCAGTATTTCTGAATTTTCTTGCTGAGACTCATGTTTTGTTAGTGTTATGGTGAATTTGGTCTTAAGCAAGTTTGTGCTTATGAGAATATATTGTATCAGCTTGAAACAGCTTATGATGAAATGTCTTACCATGTTTTTCAAGAGACTGAAAATTTTGAATGTTGAAAGCAGAAAAACTTATCAAAAAATGTCAATTTGTCATTTGTGAATTGTTACAAGCGACATATTCTAAGTTGAGGGCTTAATTTTGAAGAACACTCTTTCCTTAGAAAAATAATGGGAGATGCAGTTAATATACATTTCAGAAAATAAAGAAAAATATAGGTATTGCAACAAAAATATGACTTCCTCTCAATTCACGGGCCCGACTCTTAACACCACTCCATGTTTGCACCGTGTGTAGGCATGCATAGGCACTTTGTGGATACACATTTTATTTCGACTAATACTGCTAATGACAGGTCTAAGCATGTTTCTCGAGTGACTTTGAATGAGTCAGGCGAGCGGCAATGGTGATCCGTGGCCATCGCAACGTAAACAAATCCTTTGAAGCACATTGCTTTAGAGCAAGTCTCATGAGGTACTCAGGTGAGAGAACTCTCAGAGATGCTTACATGCTGGCGGAACTGTAAGTTTTGGAGTTCTTTTCATGGATTAAGGGTGAATATGCAATACAAATATGCAAATTGATATGCCAATGTGTAACTATATGGTATGTGTATAGTGCAAAAATAGCAAAGAAAATGAAATATTTGTAGCCTAAAAACTTGTACAAATAGTGAGACCAGGATTTTTAGTTTACCCAAGAAAAGAATGCATGCGTAAAATACAGTTTTATTATACGAATGAATGATTTACCCATAAGTGGCACGTTAGCCACAAGAAACAGTTTAGTGTGTGTAAAATTATTGAATAAACAAATGTCATTGCGATATTACAGAAAAACTAAAATAATCATGGTTATGATTGATAGATGGCGATGTGTGATGTGATGATGAGATGTATATGATGATGATGAGGTGAGGATGAGATGATGATCATCATTCGGGCGCATCCTGCCTCCCATCATACATATATAGTAGAGGTTGTAGTGAGTTGCTGTCCGGCCCATAATATATCCATCATCATATATTAGTGAGGTTGAAGGGTGTGTGCTTGCCTGTTGTCCAGAGACTTGATTTTGCTATGAATGCGATCTCTTAATTGTGTTCTGTTTCTACTAAGTGGGAGATGGTGTCCAAGTTTCTAAGATGAAAAGTTTTGCTATGTAATACTTTTTATGTGTTTTGTGGTGGTTGTGATTTGTACATTGTGAATTGTGAATTTTCATTTGTCTTTGAATCCAAGATTTGCTTTTTGACCAGTTACGTGGCATGTCACAAGTGTCAGCCATTGTGTAACAGAATGCAGCGAACTAGATTATTTATTCTGTTTTTCAACTTGTGGGTACTTTGTCTATGGAGGAAACTCGGTGGTAATAAAATGCATGATATACGTAAGTTTGAGGAAAAGGAAAGTAAAGGATGAAAAGTTTCCTATAAATAAGTAAGCTAAAAGGCGTTGCCTATTATACTTATTTTTTAAAATCTATCAGCGTTACACTTAAAGATACTGATATTATATACATTAATCAGTAATGATTACTTGAAGAACTAACTTTCCCTTTATTTGGTAATTGACAGTGTAGCTTTAGCTGTTTTTCGTGAAACATAATCTTCTTTTCTATAGGTGAAATGATAATACCTAGAATGTCTAACATGCAAATTTAGTAAAGTAGTTAAAGAGGCTAAAAAGAACGAGATCGATAGTAGACAGGAGGACCAATAAATTCAGAACTGATACATGTGAAGATGATAAGGTGAGTGAAAAACAGATTATATGATATTGAAGGAACAAGAAATATGGTTCAGCAACAATTCTTAACAGATTCTCATAGCAAGGCATTTCTAGTCGATGAACTTTTGTGATTTTATTTTGACTAATAGTAAAAATTAGTTTAAAAGTTTTAAGTCAGTCTTTAAATTAGGGGTGGGCCTATCTTATATTCGAGTGACGATATTGGCCGTAGATACATGTACTTTTGAGTTGATTTATTATGTTGTCCTTGACGATCAGAGAGCATATTAATATTACCCAAGGATCTTCTATTAATTGTATACCAATGCATTTTGTTTGGATTTTGTTACTGGTAATTTAAAATATGGTGATGCCAGGTATATATGCCGGTGAATATGTAATACCTTTGCGATTGTAGAAATTAGTTAAGACAAATTAATGAACGCGATATTTGCTACGATATAGTTAAATGACTATCTTGGATTGATATGTCGTCTTATATAAAAGTTTTAGTTATGTGCATAATATGAGTACTTCTAATTGCAGATGGTAGATTTTGCCGGAGGGAGTTACCTCAGTGACGTACGCTGATATGCTATTATGAACATTTCTTACACAGTATTCTCAACCTCTTGTCTCTGTTAGAAATGTGTTCATTGAGGTAAATTTCTGTCTGAAATTTTTTTACTGTCTTTATGGCACATTAAACTGATAAACTTGTTATAAATGGGAAAAATAGCACCAAAAATATGATTTTGTGTCATGCTAAAATAACATCTTAGAGTAAAATGTTTCACATCAATTAAATATATCACCTTATTGATGTTATTTTGAAAATTTTCTCCTACTTTAATGCTGAATTTATTTAAATATTAAGATATGAATAAAGATTTGTCTAGATTTATTTTTGTTAATTCTAATGAATTGGTTAGATATGTTTCGAGCATTTGGTTTTGTTAGGAAGTGATCGAATGGTTAAAAAGGTATGGTGGTTGAGAAACTGTTCTTTGCTGGATGGAAGGAGGTGAGGAGTCAGCCACTTCATCGCTCAAGCGCATTCTGTTTTCCCCACTGTCATAGATAAGGTATTCGCCTTTTGGTTTTTTCTCAGTTTTATTGCAGAGATGACGTGGGTATTGCATGATTGACTATTTGCAGCTGAATTCAATTGACGAATACACACTAAAATTAGACTGTAGACTAAACGGTTGCTGTTGAGCTGCATGTGGTCTAATCGTGTTCAGATGTGTTGGTGGTGTCTAACCAATCTCATAATACGTTTTTCCGGAAAGGCTCGTAGTGTAATCTTAGCTTGGACCTGCGAAAGAAATGTCTGTTTGGAGAAGCAGACCTGAGTCGAGCGTATGCCATTCTTCAGACTCATTGGTTGTAGGTTGTTATAAGAGGTTTACAATTTTAATGTCAGGTTTAGTTTTAATATTAACATTCAAATATTGAAATTTAATTTAAAAATATAAAATGTCAATACTTTTAATGTGTTCATACTTCTATTAAGTCTATTTTAAATTGTATTTGGGAGTATTATGTACTATTGCTATGGTTGGGATTCATGAGATTTGGTAAAGGTAGTACAATGAGAATTTTTAAAACCAAAAACTTTAAATTCCACCGAAGATAGAAATTAAATGATTGTTTGGAAGGTAGTTATAGACGGATTATGTTTATTTTCTAGAGTGAGAGATAAATGGAATTCTCTAATTAGCTAGTTTTGAGATTTAAAGTTGGATATTGAATTTGTTTATTTGTTTTTTTTAATTTTAGGAAGAATAGCTCCCAAATGTTTAAACTGTTTTTGAGATGTATTTTATAATTTTTATGCTTGTTCGTATGCTGATTTTAGTGTTTTTTCCCAGGATAGATTGCTTTCCAGTGAAATGGGTGAGGAGGAAGAATATAAGTGCGTGTTATAACCTTCGCAGACACTAATTATCCACCTAATGGAGTACAAGCATTCTGGTGTGGTTGATATAAATGCTTTGAGTATGATGGACAGGTCCAAGCCTAAGGAGTGTGACTGCACTCAGCAGGGCTAAGTTTTCATAGTAAAATACTGGATATTTTTTTGTAATTTTAACCATGTAATATTGCTGTTTTTTCAAGTTTCACAATATTTTTCCCGTAGGTACTCCAAACTGTTTGAATTCATTTTACTCTCTGCCTTGATAGTTCTTTGGTGTCTTTGAAAAGACCCACTTATTGCTCAAAGGCTATTTCTTCTAAAAGTTGTCAGTAATTGAAGCGAAATTCTTGTGTGGAGAGGCAGTGAGGTCTGAAAGTGAGGTGAGATTTTCTTTGATTCTCATGATTTGATATTTTTATTTTTTGCGTTTTCCATTGATGATTTATTGTCTAGATAAGTTTATTCACAATTTTTAGCGCCTTTCCTAAATTGATGTACTTTCTTTCATTGCTGTGTAGTTTTGGAAAGTGTTGCAATGACTAGTCGATTGAGTGCTTACATTGGTACAGTCCTTCCCTTAGTTGACTGTAATGATATGGGCTTTATGTCTGCTCTGAATCCCTGTCTTCCAGTAAGTTAAAGTTTAGTTCTGTTGGATGGAAATATTGGTATGTGTGGTTTAATCCGACCCACACAATAAGACAGGGTCAATGACGTTGGGCTTTGGGTCAGAACTTTTACTAGATGTGTAGAGGTTCTTATGAATTTTTGATGGAAGAGATATTAATAAGTGTTGGTGCTTCAGAACATGCAATGTGATAGAGCCACTGTATTACTACGCAAAGTACATACCAGTCATTTTCTGGTAGTGTGTGATTAAACCCACTTTAAACTAAAGTGCTCCAAATGGCTTCCCACTTATGTTATAAGTAGTTCTTTTCATTTGAGCAGGTACTTTTTGTATTGATTCCATTCACTGCAATTATTAGTCTTGTGGACTATATATAACTCATCATATGAGGAAAATCCATAAGAACTTGCTCATGCCCCAGACAATTGGCGAGTAGCCATACACCGCTGTTCAAATGTCCTTGGTAACTACGGCCTTTTCTTGTACTGTATATCATTGTCGAGTGTAGGGTGCATTTCTGTATTAAAATAGCAAGTAGAGACTAGACCAGAATGAATGGAGATCTTGCACACAGTTAGTCCGGAAGGGACTATCGAGGACTACAGGAGGTATTAAGATCATGGCAACAAGGAGTCACTGGCATACACAACTGAAAATGTGTATGCTTATGCCTATGTTAAAGAATCGTTAGTATCCCCAGATACTGGAGTGTACGTGCATCAAGCTCTGTCAATCAAGGAGTTCATGACATAACTATTTGTTAAATGTGTTATGCATATTCGTTCTAATAAATTAATAATAATAATAATAAATAAAATAACATAATAATATAATAACATAATATCTAAATAATAAAAATGTAATAAGATTTTGGACCGTACAAATACATATGCCGTCTTTGGCTAGTCTCAGCTCTTCGGTACAGTCCTGTGACCGCTGCCACGGAGCGTTAAGGTCATTCAAAAACCGTTAGGTTGCAATGGCGTGTTGATTCTCTTGGACGCGTGGGCAGGCAGACGTGCCGGGCAGGAGGTGGGGAGCTGGGCCACGCCCCAACGGGTCTCGTTCGATACAAGCGGACTGTGGGGTGTTGAGTGACAAAGCAAGACCGCGCGGTCTTCACTCTGTTCCGAGTTCACAAGATGAAGAGTAGGGTCAGACGCATTAAGCGACGTGGCCGATTTGGTTAACGTGACATAGGCTGAGTTTCGATTCCCGAATCAGGCAGAATCGTTTGAAAATATCACCCTTTATTCGAAAAGCTAGCTTAACCGTTGGACGACGCCACAGTCTAGGTTACGAATCGTTGGCATGTATTTTATGGAGGGGGGTTGCATGTCCTATCGAATTGCCGTCTATGAAATCGCCGTGGTCTTTTAGAGTGCCCACCCGCCCTTTTAGATAAGCCTATGGCTTAGACCACGGCGGTATATGAGTGGCTACGTATTGCGACGTGCGTTCGGTCGTCTTTTGTCTTCCCTGTGTTAATAAGGAAATTTTTTAGATCGTGCACAGGGGGGGCCGGGCATTTTATTAGATTCTGTAGAAAACTTTTTGGGGCGCTCGTGCGAGATATGGGTAGCCTATGACTCACCTGTTCGTGGTTTTGCAGTAAAAACAGAACTTTTTGTCTATTTGTTGCAGCGGCTCCAAGGCCGAAGGAGGGTATAAAATATCCGCTCTCTATCGTCAAGAGAGTCGCAGTCCCGGAGAGAGAGTGAGGCGATGGGGGCATGGTTAGGAAGCCGCGATGCTTAAACAGGTCGTTCACGGGGTGTACAATATTGATGTTTGTTCCTCAGAGTAAATATGAAAGTACGAATACTATGGTAAATATGTGCTATGATGAATAATAGTGACATCAACTGCGCCAAATTTTGTACGATATAGACAGATGTTGCCGAGTTGAGCAAGAAGATGAATAGGGTAATTATTTTCTCTTGTAATGATATACACTGGGGATCATGGAGTTAATGAGTAAGATCTTCTGACGCCTCAGGGAGTTACAATTATGGGCATAGCTTTCAGAGTCGGATGCATGAGAATTGATAGTAGCGTAGTAAATCTGAATAGTTCTGCTTGAAACTCATGGAATGCGAATAGAGCAAACATTTTGTAAGGGACAGAAGTGAGAAAGTAAAATATTCATTCAAGTTCCAGCATCCCGAAAAGCAAATGTAAAGAGTTGCATCGAATAATAGTATAGTCTAGTACCTCATTGAGAAGCCAATCTTGTAATGTAAAGAGCGGGCAAGTTATTTCACCCATATATTTAAGATTTCATCTAGGACAGGATCAAGCAGAGTGTAATGTTGGAAACCATGTTTTCTGATGAGATATATTCATGAATATTTGGAAGTGTGTATTGCATAGATAGGAAAGGGTCTCATGTGTTCAATTATTAGGGTACGAAAGACAATCTTCAAGAAGGTCGTTTGCAGTACGGAATAAAGGAATAGAAATAATAGCAGGAACCGGAGAAGTCTGCCTCGCTTGGAATCGCTAATGATATCACCTGTAGTCATTGGCGGCTGTGCCGATTGTGTTACACAACAAATGGTATTATCCTTTTTAATACATGTAAGGCTTTTGTGTCATACATTATGTTTTCGGAGTATAATATACTAAATATTTCCTACATAACTGCAAGATCAGATAAAGAAATTAAACGCTAGTTTACTGCGAAATGATGTTTACCCACAATTGCTATAGCATTGGACTGTCAACGTTGAGAAGGATACCCAGAGCGAGATAAACCGAGCTTGTCAGGGTCGAGGATTTAAGGCGCTTTTGAGGATGTCTTATGATGTTAATGCAAGTCAACAGACGCCTTGAAAGGTTGTCAACGCGCCGACAGCATTAATCGTATAGCCTCCAGCGAGTTAAAGTTGTTGTTCCAGTTCTCCGCAGGTGCCCTCTGAAACTTTCCTGCATCTACAAATGTAGTATTATGACAAGATGAAAATCGTATTTTAGTTTCCCTTGTAAGTTTGCATGCTTCTTTATTTTTTATTTTAAATAGGAGGAAATTATAGAGTAACGGGAATGTACGAAGAAAGTGATGTTTTAGGTGATTATATTTCGTTAACATACGTATGTTCATGTACCCAGTTC
>BOPP01000023.1:43655-107783 GCA_017312745.1 Gryllus bimaculatus | reverse complement strand
ATAATAACAAAAATAGTAATAATAATTTTGACGCTACAAATAATATGCCGTATTTGTGGCTAGTCTCAGCTTCCTTCGGTGAACAGTCTCGGTGAACAGCTGCAACGGAGGCCCGATTAAGGGTCATTCAAAAAACGTTCAGTGCAATGGCGTGGTGAGTTCCTTCCTGGACGGCTGGGCACCGGCAGACCCTGCGGCGCAGCGACGGTGGGGGAGGCTGGCACGCCCCACGCGGTCCTCGGCTCGATACAGCCGCCTGTGGCGGTGTTGCGTGATTACAACAGCCAACGACCCGCGTCGGTCTTCACTCTCGTTCACCGAGGTTCACACAGGATGAAGACGTACGGGCTCAGGACCCTCTAAGCGTCGGCGATTTGGCATTAACGTGACGATAGGCTGAGTTCGATTCCCGAATCAGGCAGAATCTTTGAAAATACACCTTTTTCGAAAACAACCGTTGGACCGACGCCCAAGTGCGCGTTACGAATCGTTGGCATGTAATTTTATGGGAGGGGGGTTCGCACTGTCACCCTATCGCACTTGCGTCTATGAAAAATCGCCGTGTCTTTTAGAGTACCCCACCCGCGTCCCTTTTAAGAATAAGCTATGGCCTTGACCACCGCGCGGTATCGAGTGCTACCGTACTTCGCGACCGCTGCGTCGCGTCGTCTTTTGGCCCTTCCCTTGCTGTTAATAGAGGAAATATTTTTCGATCGCTTGCACCAGGCGGGGCGGGCATTTTATTGATTCTGTAGAAACTTTTTGGCGGCGCCTCGTCGCGATATGGGTACGCTATGACCTGCACCCCTGGTTCGTGTTGCAAAAAACACGAACTGTTGTTGTCTATTTGTTGCACGGCTCCACAGGCCGCAGGAGGTCATAAAATATCCGCCTCTCTATCGTCAAGACGGTCGCAGTCGCGGGAGAGAGAGTAGGCCGGGGCGGCGCAGGTCAGGAAGCGCGGATGCGTTAAACAGGTCCGTTCACGGAGGGTGTACAATAATGATTTTGTTCATCAGAGTAAATATGAACAGTACAAATACTATGGCAAATATGTGCTATCACTGAATCAATAGTGACAATCCAACACTCGCACAAATTTGTCAACGAATGACCAGATGTGCCGAGTTGAGGCAAAGAAGAATGTCAGGGTAAATTATTTTCTCTTGTAATGACTACTATACCACTGGAGATCATGGAAGTTATGAGTAAGCTTCCTGCGACGCTCAAGGGAGTTCAATTATCGGGCATAGCTTTCAGAAGTCCAGGATGCATGACGAATTGATCGTCAGCGTAGTAAAATCTGAATCGTTCTGCTTGAACACTCATGAATGCAAGTAGAGCACAACAGTTTTGTACAGTGGAACAGAAACGTAGAGACAGCTAAAATGATTCATCCAACTCCAGCATTCCCGAAAAGGCAAACTGTATGCAGTATCATAGAAGATAACTAGTATACTAGCTACCCATTGAGAGACACGCAAAATCTGGTATTGGTAAAGCAGGGCAAAGTTAGTTATCCAACCCATCATCATATTACAGATTTCCATCTAGGAACAGGATCAAAGGCAAGAGTGTAATGTTGGAAAACACATGTTTACGATGAGATAATGCAGCAATATCTTTGGAAAAGTGTGGTCATTGCCCATAGCATAGGAAAAGGGTCTCCATGTGTTTCAATTATCTAGGGTACAAGACGCAATCTGCAAGAAGGTCGATCTTGCAGTGACGGCCATAAAGGAAAGAAATATAAGCAGTGAACCGGAGAAGTGTGCCTCGCTTCGAGAATCTGCTAATGATATCCCACTTGTTAGCAGTGGCGGCTCGTGCCGATTTGTGTTACAAACAAAAAATGGTTATTATACCTTTCTATACATGTAAGGATATTTGTGTCATACATTATTACTTTCGGAAGTCATAATATCACCACAATTTTCTTACATCAACTGCAAATCAGATACAAGAAATTAAACCGCACGTTTACTGCGAACCTGATCGTTTACACAACCTTGCTATACCTTCGACTTCAACGTTGGAAGATAACCCAGAGACGAAGATAAACCAGAGGCTGTCAGGGTCGAGGATTTAGGGCTTCGCTAGGGGATGTCTTCATGATGTTAATCAACGTCAACAGACGCTTCGACAAGGTTGTCAACGCGCCCGACAGACATGTACTCGTATAGCCTCCAGCGAGTTCAAAGTTTGTTGTTCCAGCTTCTCCGCAAGGTGCCTCTGAAACTTTTCTGCAAATACTACAAACTGTGATATTATGACAGATGAAAATCGTATTTTAGTTTTCTTGTAAGTTTGCATGCTCTTTATTTTTTATTTTAAATAATGAGGAAATTATGAGGAAACGGGAATGTCACGAAGAAAAACGTGATGTTTTAGGTACAGTATATTTCTTAAACATACGTATGAATTCATTGTACCCCAGTCTCAGCATCCGCGTCCTCCCCCTAATGCCATTACTCTGTAATCCACCAACTTTTGAGGGCACACGCCGCCACTGCTTGAGTCTCTTTTATGTCCATATGGCCAAAGGATGTTGATGCTCAAGATCTTTAGATCCATTGAAAGGATGGACCAGCTCTTAAATCGGGTTTCTATCGCAAATTTTCTAAGTTGCAAAGCGGCTTTGCTGCTGATGACTCTTGCCTCAAAATATTCTGGTTCTTTGAAGGCTCTACTAATGTTTTGGAAGACGAGAGCAAAACGGATAGTACCATACTTGACCACTACTCGAAAAGATTAACCACATCCCTGTAGGTAAGGTTAGGGGCAATTCCCAAACCAGAAATTTAGACGTTCTTGTTCATCCTTAAATCCATCCATCATGAGGTGTAGAGGAAACTCCTTATCAAATACGCGCTCCTGGTTGGAAATGTCAGCAACTTACTCCCCGTAACCTCTTCGTAATTTTTTAAGCCACACAGTTCCTAGATGATAGAATCTTATCATTGATGAGATATGGTGATGGAAACGCTTAAAGCGTTCAGCCTTTTTTCACTTGAGAGACCCTTTTCTATTGCCAAATAGTGGTCTGGGGAATGTCGGCCAGCACTGCAAGGCAGGTTGAAGTATACCTGTAGATTAAATGCTTATTTTGTGTTCCGAGACGCGGCTCTGTGTATGTCATTAATCTCGTGTTGCTTATGTTATATCTAGGGAGGTGTCTGCATTTCTCCCCCGTTAGAATGTGAGATCGGGCGTTAGCCTGCACGTAAGCTTACATGGGTTTCTCCTCCAGATATCTCTGCCAGCAGGGCACCTCCCCACACGGGACAAACTCTAAAACGCAACAGCACTCTAATGTGCTAATAATGTACATGTTAGTGTGCTTGTGTGAGGGGAGAGGGATTAAGGGCTAAGGATTAAGAACAACAGGTTGTACATGGTCTGTGTTCTGCTTGTTGGCTTACTCCTCTGGCATACACCTGGTTTTGATCGTAGAAACCACGGAAAACTACCGTTCAGAAGACCCAGTATCTAGAATTATCCCCCAGATTCCGGCTGAATTCGACCTAGATATCTTGGTAGTCTCACAGATCCACCGCCATCAGGACTTGAACCCACTAGAACCTCACTTAGAGACATTGCAATAGCAACTGTTGTTGCTCAGAGCTTTCTCAGCGAGACCCATCTGTGGAGGATGAAACCTTGAAATAATCATTCTCTGCAATTGCTACCAAACATATCTCATTTTCTTATCAAGATATCATCTCCAAAGAGAAATCTATATAGGAATAACTGTGAAGAATGAAGCCTACTGAGGGTGAATTTCTCCCCTCACCATCAGTCAAGTATTTTAATAATCTAATAGATACAAGGCACACACGGTGCCTCAAGCGACAACCAGAAAGCTGCAGATCCTGAATTCTCGATCTGAGTGGTATATCATATCAAAATCTCTTGAAACACTACTAAATTTTTGAAAAATATCATAAAAAAATGTCAAAGATAATATGCCAAATTTTTCAATTGTGAGTTTGAATTTCATTACCTTTATTTTAAAAAAATAATCAAGGAATCATAGATATCCATTTACTATTTTCTATCATTAATATTTCAGAACTTTATGTCAGTGGTGGCTGGTGCCTCAACAAACTGACCTGATCCCAACTTCGAGTGTCAGAAATAAAATTTCCAAAATTCGGAACACTACTTTATTATAGAACGTAAGCAATTCATGTACATTAATTAAAACAGTTTTGTAAAAGCCTATATTCAGATATTACGTAAGTGTGCGTGGTAGGTTCATCTTCCGTGCACAAGGTACTGACTTTGATTTCCAGTGAGCACTCGAACGCTTGTTGTTAGTTCTGCAGAGGAATTGAATTGCCGGGCATAGAATTCATACAAAACAAAACCGAAGTATGTTTCGAAAATACAGTGATCGCACTCCAGCAGTTTTCTACAGGCACTATTGTTTGCACACAAGTTCATTTCATGATCTTAGTTGTTATTGCTCTATTAGTGGGGATGGTAATGAAATAAAATTATTTTATTTCGAAACTTTCTCTGCCCTGGTATGTATTGCAGTAGTTAGAGATTTGTAATTTTCACTTCCTCGTACTTACAAATGTAAGAATCTTAAGCGGGAGAAAGTTAAAAGGAGTACTATTTTCATACTTGCGAAAAAAATGAGTTTATATATACGGTGAACTTATTGGTACATACAATTTCTGCCATTCATAATCACCGCGTCTGGACTTCGGTTATTTATGTTGTAGGGCTTGATTCATTCATCAATGATGCCCAAAAACGGCAAATTTTTGACACAAAAACTCTTATTGCCGAGCCATGATAACGAAAAAGTGGATAAATCCCACAAACCAGCATCCATGTTTTGTGGGTCCTTGCTATCGGAAAAAAGATTGACGTCAAAGCGTCCGCTCGTCCGTCTGTGCACAACGCTAGTGCATAAACCGTTCAGCCGATTTTCTCCAAAATTTATATTCCCCAGTCGTTCTAGCTGATGTCGTGGAAACTTGAAATTTGAAACCGAAATTTTAATTTTGGACGGCACTTCACATTAAGCTCGAAGGGCATTTTCAAAAAAATGGCTCCAAATTTTTTGATTAAATTTTGTTGTTGAATAGTTCAAAAAAATTTAAGAGAAAGATGCAGGAAAATGGAAAAAATAATATAAAACTGAAATTGGAGATAGAGATTTTTGTGTCAGACAAAGTATGTTGTACACACTTAGCTCTTCTAAAAAGGTCATGTACAATAAAAAAACGAGTAGTTTTTGCATATTTTGCGATTGAAAGTTACAAAAAAATAATTTCAAAAACCGCTCCAACTTTTTTTTAAAATTTTCTTTACTTATGTAATAAGTGACAGTAAAAATGGTGTTATTCCATTTTCGGGTATTGCTCGGTTTTTAGAAAATTTCAAATAACATTTTAAAACTACAAAATTGAAGATAGATGTTTTGTTTGAAAATGAAAAGATGATGTTGCGTACAAAATTAGATTTTCAAAAAAGGTCATGTCCAATTTTTAGAAAAAAACGAGAAGTTTTTGCATATTTTGCAATTGAAATTTACCACAAAATATTTTTTCAAAATCAGCTCCAAATTTTTTCTTTCAATGTTCTCCACAAATGTAATAAGAAATGGAAAGAAATATAGCACTACTCTCGTTTTTGAGTATTGCTCGATTGAAAATAATTGAAGATAGAGATTTTTGCTTCAGACAAAGTTTGTTGTACAAAATAACCTGTTCAAAAATGTCATGTACAATTTTTTGAAAGAAAATTAGTTTTTGCGTTATTTCTGGTTGAAATTAATGAAATATGTACAAGTTTCACACCAACTACAGGCTATGAGAAAAATTGAATAAAAATAATTAATTTTAATTATAATTTACTAATGAAAACTCCAATATTAATTCCATTTTTGCTTTCTCGCACTTTTACTTTACTTAATTCTACAATTTGTTTTCTCAATGTGTTGATGTATATTTGTATTTCAATGCATTTGTATATTTCATATATCTTTGTTCGTTTCTTTCATTCGACTTTTGTTGTACTTTTACACATTCTTTTAGAAATTATTTAAAACCTATTTGAAATACTACTAGCTTTCAGGGAATATCAGATTGGAATGCTACAATGACTCGGGAGCTCATTTTTGTGATTTGCGTCTTATTGTTGGGGCATGATTTACCTGCATGAAAGTCAGTTATAATTGTCAAATTTGTGTTGATACGATTGCAGCAACCGCTTCTTCAGATGTCGAAAAACGTTGACCTCTCAGTTTGATTTTTACGTACGGGAATAAAAACGTTTGGGAAAAAAGTCATTTGGTGCCAAGTCAGGACTATACGGCGGATGACTCATCAAATCGATGTTTTGGGTGCTCAAAAATGCAATTGTTTGGGCCGATGTGTGAGAGCTCGCATTGTCGTGGTGAAGAGTGATCCGTCTTAGGCGGTTGGTTTTCCGGATTTCTTGGAAGACAGCTGGCAAACAAATCGTAGTGTACCACTCAGAATTGACTGTTCTGCGTTGTTCTAGTGGTACTGTTGCGACATGTCGAGTTTTTCCGAAAAAAACAGGCGACCATCTGTTTGGAAGTGCTTCGTGCGCGAACAACTTTTGGATTTTGCTCATCTTGAAACACCCAACAGTCGACTGCTGCTTACTTTTTGGGCGTCATACGCGTAAAATCCACGATCATTCATAGACTGTTTCGACAGCACGCATCGTACTATTTGAGCATTTATTTTCGGAAACCAAAATTCGGGGACCCCCAACCGAGCCTTTTTTTGAGCGATTGACAAAGTGTTGTGACCAACGCGAACAAAATTTTTTGACAGTCGAATGTTCATGCAATATGCTTAAGTTGTCTCAAATCCACATAGGTCACATGACGATCTGGCAATATCAGTTCACCACAGCATCAATGGTTTCGGAACAAACTGATTTGACGACCTTCGCGAAATTCGTTTGAGAAACTACGACCACGATTGAATTCACCATACCATCGATAAACACTGTCCTTGTGTAGCTTCACTCGCCTAAAAATGAATATACGTTCATCCATGCCACGTTGCCTGAGTTAATCCACGTCGAAAGTTGTAAAAAATAATGCACCGGAAAGATGTTCGATTTGATCCATTTTTTACTGTAGACGAACGCACTAACAATAGCGCTCGTATGTCAAAACGTTGCTGAGACGTATAACCTCAAAACAATCAACTTTACGATAGAGCTTTCATGCCAGATTGCAACACCAAGATTGCCAAATCCCGAAACATAAAAGGCAAGCTTCGTATTTGCTTCAAAATATTTAGTTTTTGCACCAAATGTACGAGATGTTGGGGGCAGTATTTAAATACTTGTATATGAAATACGTATTTTAAATAATTCACCTGTTCATCCACGACATGTGAATGACTGTTTTCCTTTGCAGGTTTTATATATTCGCCAACTTGGGGTTTATTGTCTGATAATTTGTTTGAAAAATTAGTTGTTTTAAAGGTAATTTCTTTTCTTTGTGTTAAGACCTATGTTTGATATAATTTTATAATTGAAAATTTTTGTTCATATGGTTACAATATATTACAATAATTATTGTTCAGAAGTTTGTATAAAAATTGCAAAATCTCTATCTGCTACTGCAAAATAACAATCCATTATCCCCAAGGTAGACGTTCACGCGCTTTTTGGTGGATCGGGACGGAAACGCGCAAGTCAGGAACTTCGTGCGCGTGACGCGCTTCATAAAAATCGAGCTACAAGTTTCGTAATGAGTTCTTACACTTCCCTCGGTGTACTGGGAGCCATGAACAGACCCTCACTTGTAGAAAATCTTATCTTTGATATTACCTAGATTTTCAGCAGATTCAGATTTTCATTTTTGTTGACTAGAAATTAGAATGTAGAAAAGTTTTGAATTTTTGCAACTTTCGAAAACTCAGGGTTTTTATCTAAAATGAAACCTTCACCATTCGCATAAATGTCCTTCATACTATCGAATAATGTAATAAAAAACGTTGGAGCTATATTTTTGTTTTAAAATGTCCCAGGGGCTTCTTGTAAAGAAAAAGGAATAGCTAAAATTCCAAATGATTAAACATTCATTCATTTTTATAATTTATTAAAAAAAATGAATTACATTACTAGTATAAAAAGTATTACATTACTATTACTAAAGGTTAGAAAGTATGTGCTGTTTTCTAGGATAGTAGTTCAGGATTGTATTCTCTCTGAAATTGGTAAATGTTCTTACTTCCTTGGGGAAATTGATTTATTGGCAGTAGCAGCAACAACAACAAGAACACTTGCGCAATAACTACCGAGATAATTTTCACACTCCCATATTCGCGACGTTCGTATATTGCACACACCATTTGCAGAAGAGGAACGGAAAGAGACCTTCCAAAAAGGCCAATTTCTCACAAATGACTCATCAAGTGAACATGTTGAACAAATCTAACCTCAAATGAAAAGAAAATCCCCAAATATCATAAATAATGCATTCAGTACGTCAAGAATGGACTGAATTGTGTACTTACAATTACAAGCAAAATTCATAAAATTCAGTTGCAGCAAGAAGACAGAAAATTGGTATTCCCTTCTGATTCGCCAATCTCTGCTTGCCCTCCCTACACACGTATCTCTTAGTACTGCGGGGCCACTGAACTGAGGTGTATCTTACAAATAGTTCGACCATACGAATGTTGCAGAGTAAAAGCAATGAGGGCCCAATGTTCGAGCATAGGAATGCGCCAATGAATAAACACAGTAAAAGTGCTCAAGAGAGAGATGTGGCACATTTCGTATATATTGCTGCAATATCTTGAATATTAAGTGTCATTAAATGGAAAATATATATTTCTAACATTTTATTGCCGCTTGGGTGGCTCAGAGTATCAACTAATGTCACTACAGTGCCTCTGACCTGGAGGTCCCTGGATTCGAGTTTCCCATGGTGGCAGGATTTTCGACATGAGCTGTACGGCTAGGTCGTATCCAGCCATTGTCTGGAGGACAATTGTAGTGGCCGGCTTCACTGATCGGTAGTTTTCCGTGGTTTCTCCGATCAACACCAAGGTGAATGCCGGAGCAGTACCCTAACAAATGGGCCTGGGACTATGCGCTATCTTTCCTTCCTCTTCCTTATCCTATCTTCACCCCTTACTTACACACACTTGCACTACACTACCCCACAATTTGGGAGACTAGTCGGGTGCTTAGAGGTTGCCCTGGCTAGGGTGATGTCCTTCTGGTGGGAGATTCCTGGTTGGGGAAATAGTCGAAGTTTAGGTCGGCTCCAGATCTTGTCATCCAGCGAGGGGAGATCACCGCCACATCCCACGAAAAAAAGTCATGAACTATATTTACAGGTCAAATGACCTTATCAGTTGACATGTCTGGAATCAAACTAATTAATTAATCGATCGATCAACCTAACATAAGCAATTTTTTCGATTATTTGGGCGTTGTGCAACTTAAGCACAAGCTGCTACTGCTTTATATTTGAATGAATAATCCAATTTTCAATGGGCCCAGCTGTTAAATGCCTTTAACAGTTTTGCATAAACCTTTACAAATTTTTCAACTTTATGTGCTTATGTCTTGTGTTGATTTGCCTTCCATAAGTGACTTATGCTTCTCATTTAAAATAAATTGGTAAGTGAAAAAGTAAATAATGTGGGTGATAGACGTAATGTCTATTTCTGTGTTAGGCCTCATGGGGTCGCAGTCGCCAACTGTATGAAGCAGAGAGTCGAGGTGCTGTGGTTGTGACTCTTGAATCAACCAGCATATCAGCTTGTAGCTCTGGTTCTCTTGTCAGCAAGGGACGGTTTGTTGGATTATGCTTGCGATTTGCTGATGATTTTGAAACCAGTTTGGATGATTGGAAACCAGATATGAGTGACAGCACTATCATGAATCTGTGTGTTGTGTCAGAGGGCACGTATGAAGTTTGTAGCCGTACTATTGCCCAGAAACAGGGAACAGGTGAGGTAGACATCCACAGTGAAGTGATAAAACTGTATTATAATTTTTCACTTAAAATATAAAACAAATTATAGTACATAGTTATTGAAATAT
Source organism: Gryllus bimaculatus (assembly GCA_017312745.1). NCBI lineage: Eukaryota > Metazoa > Arthropoda > Insecta > Orthoptera > Gryllidae > Gryllus > Gryllus bimaculatus. Next base: position 97,715 of record BOPP01000023.1, on the reverse strand, counting down.
ACCAATTGAAACTAAGAATTCCATGGATTTTTTTGTTTGTTTGTAGATAATGCAAAATGGTTGTTAAATGTACAATGGCAAATGGAGGGAGTTGACATTCATCTGGATGTAAATGTTGGCAAGCAGTTATCTGCTCTGGGCCACACACTTACTACTCTCACTGGTAGTCAGGAGGATGAAGAGCAAGTACGTACAGACTACGACAGTGATGATGCTGACCAGCCAGATGGCAATGCTGCCTCTTTGGTAAGCTTTGTAAAAAACATTAGAACACTAGCCATAATGTAAATCAAGTTTTATGTTGAAATTATAATTTTAAATTGACTCATACATTTTTCACATCTTGTTTTTATTTGTCATTCATAGGAAAGTAAGGTTAAAGTATGACATTGAATATCAAACTTAATTGTGATGATCTTCTTTTGCCACAAATATTAATTACAACCAATTCTTTTTATATCTTAATAATATTTATATATGTAATATTGAATCTATTGTACTTAAACTTGTATAATATTTATTCATAATGCTTGAGCAGAAATGTCTGAATTAATAGAAGAAAGGAATGAAACTAACCAGAGATCAGTAAAATAATGTAAATTATATCAATTACCTACCAACGTCCAACATCCACTAAAAAGAAAAGCAAAACTAAAATGAAAATCCTTGAAATATTCTTGATGCTATAAAAAATATTCTGTATTGTTTAAAGATTTTCAAATATAAAAGCATTTTACGTAAAAGCAATTAGTGGAAAAGTGAGAACAATGAGGCACAAAAACTGGATAACAAACTAGACACTGAAAAAAATATATCTCTTCAAAATTTTTGTATGTAATACATGGCATACATAAGTGCCTGACAATATAAACTGATTTACCATACAATCAACTGCCAATGTATAAAAAATAGAAAATGAAATTGTCTCACAGTATCCTTGAGCCTGTGATAGTGGGTACAATAAATCCTATCGAACATCATAAGAAGCAAATCTATAGGAAATGAAATAGCAAATTGTTGTCTTTCTTCCCATGTGTTGTGGGGTTAGGCAAAATAATTTTTATGCAGTCCTTATTATTATTATTATTATTATTATTATTATTATTATTATTATTATTATTATTATTTTATGCAGTTATTATTATTATTATTATTATTATTATTTTGTTTTGTTTTGTTTTGTTTTGTTGTTGTTTTTTATAGATCATTTCATGTCCTTAGGTTTTCATTTAGCTTGAAGTTCATTTTTTTCTGGTGTGTGTGTCATAATCATTGTTCTTCCTCTATGCCTTCAGTGATTGCTAGTTTTCCTTATTTTTGCCTTTGGGAAACCTTACATTGTTTCTTCTGGAGATCTTGAGACATATCTGTAGATTTTGTGAATGAATCTGACGGGTTGGTATCTGTAGGTCTACATATTGATCTACTTTAAGCTTGGAGTGATTGCCTTTGATCAGTTTCACAGGGAAGAACTTCATTAGGTGAAACCTGTGAGCTCAGACTTTCATTAAAAGGTCTATCAGTCAAAGGGAAATATGCCTGTCTTTGCAAGTTTTAGATTAAGCAATCAGGCATTATATATTTTAAAAATACATTTTGTAATTTATAAATACCGGAAACCTGATTTAGGAAACAAATTACAAGTAATTCAAATGAAAAATATATTAATGGATAACAGTGAGATATGTCTCAATGCTTCTGCATTATTCTTGTCTCACAGTTCCCAATTACAGGTATAATTTCAAACTGACTTGCTGCATTCATATATTGACTTCAAATCCAAATCATCATCATCTTCACGAAATTATGAACTTTTAGGTTACATAATTAAATTTGGCCAATCCCTCATGTCTTACTGAAAGAACAGCTGTAAAAATGAAGTAAAAATTTACTTTTCTTATCTCTGAACAAAGAAATATTTTTTGACAGAAATTCAGCTGCAGTTTTGAAACAGCAACTTAGGAAGTAAAGGGTATGCACAAATATCTAAAAGTTCTACATTAGATACCAACCAGCAAACCTAAATTTTCCATTTTCTGATAAATGCTTCACTGTTCTCACTGTACCCACATTTTCTCTATTTTTAATATTTGGGAATTCAGACTTTAATGCATTGTACAGTATGCATTGTAATTATATCTAAAAGATCAGAAGTATGCTATTGGACATAATAGTATTGACCTGTCAATTTTCAGTAATTTATTCTGAAGCATTTATTTAGTTATTTTGTTATTGTAAATTCATGTTCTACCTCAAGGAATATTTCTATCCAGGAGAGTATCAGCCTTCGTCGTTCTCGGAATTTCACTGATAGTCTTCCTGCATTTGTTTTTGATCCTTCTCTTGACTCCAAGAAGAGATCCAAGCTCATTGAAAAGGAAATGAATGAACAAGCCAAGATCATTAATGATTTACGTTCATTAGGTGCCTCTCATGGCACTATTGAGCAAGAAATGAGACGACTGCAAGAATTGGAAGCTATGGTATTCAAAGATTTCCGCAGGTTAGTGTTAATATTTGAATTTCTGTAGCAAATTACGTAGAAACAATTCTAAACCTAATTAAATATTGTGTACAAATGTGCTAACTCATTAAAAGTCTATTAATCAGAGAGTTTTTTTATTTTTTTTTATCAAATGAATAGAAAAGAATATTCAGCATGAAATGTTCAAAAATTTAATTATTTTATCCGATGGAATTATGGTTCCAACAGTACAGGACCGAAAGATATGAATGACAAAATTGTTCATTATACCACTTGCTTTAGTAATGTGTACAAAATGGGAGAGATATTTCTACAGCAATAGCAAGACTTCTCTTAAAATTTGGATTTTAATTTAGATGAGCCATTTTATTGAATTTCTATTTAGAAATTTTGTGCAATGATTTTATATAACAATTTTATTTTGGTTATTTTGTATTTAAAATGGAAGAAATGTGATTGTCATTTTCCTTAATTGGCTGTATTCATTCAGATATTGTCAAGTGAGCTTGACATTGAAAGGTTGATAGATGTTCAGATATTTAAATGGGCTTGATGTACAGAACTAAAACACATACACTACAATTTATGTCAGTCACAGCTTAATTCAGTTTTGTCGAATTGTTTTGTATTGAAATCATATTTAGGCTCCAAGTTTCATTTTACCCTTTTTCTTTCCTAGGGATATGATTCAGAAACTAAGGCGACAGAGTGTGAAAGCTTCTTCTATAAAAGGCAAATTTGGTCTTGGATCCAAGGCCAGCACATATCGTTCCCGCTCTTTTATTGTTCCATCACCTACACCAGAACATCATTTAGAGATGGAAAGGTAAGTTTAGATTCTAATGACCTAAGCATCACCCAGTTTCTAGAGATCCTTTCTGTGATCCATGACAGACTGTCCTAGTTGTCTTGAAAGCAAGCTTCCTGATTTCCTATTTTCACCACATTTGCTTTACATTTTTAAGCTCACACAGATTATTGAAATGTAAATGAAGTTAACACTCTGGTCTTTTGTTGAAACTAAATTTTTGAAGTTACTCATTTTTCTATGTAGCATTCAAACTATTTTTGAACATTATGCTATGCTCTTCCCGTGTTATTTGTGTATATTTCATTTATTACATTTTTAAAACACACACAAGAAAACTTTCAAAAGCTTCTTTGTAGAAATATACTTTATAATTATAAAAAAGACATCAATAATCTGTTTATAGATCAGAAAAGTTGTACAATTTCTTGTTATGCCTCTTCCATCCTTGTTCTCCTTTTCCATTATGTTTCTCTTCATTGATGCTGCATATTTCTGATATTGTAGAATTAGACGCATGTAACTGCAATTTTCAATACATTCTGCTTGGTAGGCTAAGCTGTCACTTTAGCAGGAGTACAAAATGGAAAATGTCATGTCAAATTGTATGATCACTTCATAGTGCACAAGACGGCATCATGAGTTACATGTTCATGTTCCACATAACAAAGCACTTAAGTTTTGCACAAGATTACTGGCTGTCGGCACAGGAAAATGAAAGTTAGATGTCAGTTACAAGCAGCTTTTCGGTTGACACAGAATGCACAACTGCCTGCTGGTCACACGTGGCATTTTCCACTTTGTACTCTGATTATCAGGAATGAGACAGTGGACTGACTTATTCTGGTGTGTTAACTTATATTCATGTTTGTATTCTCTTTCCTTAGAAAATATGAGTGTATGTTTCGGTAGAAGAGAGAGGTTTCATTCTAGGATATCTGAAAAAAAATGATATTGAAATTCTCAGTTTTTTATAAATTACCACCAAAAGTGTCCTTTAAAAAATGAGAAAAGGTCATTTAAAGTATTTAGTAGAATTTACTTTCATTCTCTTACTTGTTTTAGCAGTTGAGAAAATGTATGCTTTTACTTTGAATTATTTTATTAAGAAATATTTATTTCTAATCTTTTGTATTTATTGAAAGAATAGATAATAACCTTTCAAAATTTTAGATTATGTCTTATACAATAGATTATTGTTTTTAAATTTGCATTTGTTCATGAGTAGTTATCTCTGTTATTTTTTTGATTATCAATTCCCAACTTAAATACAGTTAAAGGCAATTAAAATATAATACGTAGATATATGCTAGAGTAAAATTCATGTTTTTTCTTCTCTATTTCCAGTAAAAATGTTGATTCTTGTGTTAGTGCCAAAACTTGGAATTTGAAGTCTTTTTTTGTATGAGTCATAACTATTATTAGGTAGAGTAATTCAATTAGTTTTGGCATACTAAAAGTGTGTGATTATTGTGTCATCTGAAAAACTGGTTAGTAGTTTCATTTAGAGTAGAATCAAATGGTAGTAAAGGTAGGCATTGTAATGCTTGTTAATGTTTCTCCAGATCAGGAAATCATCCGACTTGTGTAATCATTTTGTGCAATAGTCAGCAAAGAAAAGAAATGTTTAATTGTGTAATTGAGTGTGAATGGGTGCCTGGAGAGATGGATGGGTTGAGATGCCTGGGGAGGTATGTCTTCACCAGGCGCGGATCCAAGGGGGGAGGTGGGGATGAGAGAAATTTCCTCCCCCAAAATTTTCAGAAACTATGAATTTTAACTTGTCACAAGACTTTCAAACAAATATATTTTTAGATTATCATTAAAATGAATCAAATTGTATCGCAGCATGAGCTGACTGTAGCTGGTGACATTTAACAAATTCTGTAATATGACATTTGACAAAAAACATTTTTAATTTCTCCTCCCAAAATTCGTCTCCGGATCCGCCCGTGGTCTCCATGCATGCATGCTTATACTAGGTGAGCATATGATCTTTGCTTGTGAATTGAATGGACATAATACAGAATTGCATTGGTTATTTGTGTTTAACAACAGAAGTTTTACCTATTTTGAAAGGATGCGTGAATGTGCGTGATGGCTTAATGTGCTGGCGTGTGTGTGTGTGTTTTGAAGAGAACTCATGTCAATTTTATATTCTTCAAACGTGAAATACAAGCAATCAAAATGCAACCTAGTGTATTTTTATAATATGACTCTAAAATAATAAAGTATTATCTGTTGCTAGGCAAAATTGTTCAGATCTTATTTACAGGGAAAAAATATACCAGTATTGTTTTGATAATCTTTCCTTTACTCTTTTCCAATTGCAATACATTGTATTTCTTGAAACAAGCTCAAATAATATAATTACAATTACAGCTATTTGAATTTTTAAACAAATATTGAATTACAGCATTTGTGATGCACTGAATGAACACAAAGACAATTTTATGAGGAACATAGAACAAAATGGTGTGTGCATGATAAGGCCTACACCAAAACATTAGATAACATTAAATCAAATGTAGTAGTAATAAAAGAAAACTGAATTCATAGCAGGTCAAATTCGTTTTTATTTATTTTTATCAAAGAACAATAAAAACTGTTTGTGACATATAGAGATGTACAATCTGCATACATTTTCTTGAGCTTCTAAGTCTCTTCCCCAGTCCCATTTAACCATAAATAGTTGAATGATGAATGAAAGTACCAACAAAGCAACATTTAGAAATTAGAGAATTTCACTTCCAAGTCAATGTGTTATAAAGTTACATATATGTAATATCTGTGGATTTCTATGCAAATATGGTGTGGAGAATAATTGTCTTAAACGCAAAGCTTGGAGTAAATCGTCAAAAACCGTTGTCTAGCCAGCCATGACCGGTCAGACAGGTGTGCAAAACTATTTATCGTCTTTGTATCCTAACAAAATAAATTTTCTTTGTGGTTATACTTATAGGAAAACTTACCTATTCTACTAACAGAAAGCACGCGATTCTGAACTTTTTTCGAATTGAACAATTCGTCGATAAGTTGCACTGCAGCAGCAATGTGTGTTTCAGCTAATTGACATACAATGTTAGTTTGACGCATTGGGTTGAACTGGAATTGATATTTTACACTGGAAGTGACTTCTTCGTGTATAAATGAATCGAGCAGATGTTGAAATGGGCCCACGTAGCTGCTCCATTGGTGCGTTTTCCCTCTATGTGGTGTTCATGGGGAGTTGAATTTCTTCAGCAGTATCATCCTATAACATACCTAGCTCGTCTTCCGAAGTAAATGAGGGCGTATTTGAGAGCAAATATTTCATGTTATTAATGTTGCTGCAAACACTCGTTACTTCCTTTGTTCAACATACCTTTACATTCAGCTAAGTTCGAAAAAGTGAGGTGTAGATCCTGGAAAGGAAGAATGTGTGCACAGATTGTACTTCTCTCCCGTACGTCACGTTTAGTTTTTGATCAATAAATTTATTTGATGACTAATGCATGGGCAAGTAATCTTACGACCTAACAGAAGAACTACGCCAGGCTGTACGTATGTAAGTTGGTGAGGGTGGGTTGTGGCTGTTGGTGTTGGTCTCTTCCGCCGCGTGCGACGTGCGCAAGCGAGAGCGGGTGTGTGCGGTGGAGTGCGTGTGTGTATGCGAGCGAGCGAGGCGTGTGCATGCGTATGTCTCCACAGCCCCGACGACGGCGGCGGCGCCAGCGTCAACTCCAACGGCAACTCGGCGTCGTTCGAGAGCTCCCCGCGCTCCGGCCCCTCGCGGTCGGCGTCGCTGCGCGTGCGCGGCCTGGGCGCCGGCGGGCCGCGCGTCACCTTCTCCGACACGCACAACATGTGCAGGTAACGTGTGTATGTGTGTGCACGCATGCCACGCACGCCCCCCGCTGCTCGCATGCTGCTGCTGCCGCCGCTGCTGTTGTTGTTGCTGCTGCTGCTGCTTGCCAGCTCTTGCCAAGCAAGCGTCGCACGGCTTCCTAGACGTCTTGGAGCCGCCGTCACACGAGTGGTTGCGATGGCCCTGGCGGTCCCGTTGTTTTCGTTTCTGTGTGAGATGAGTGTGGGGAGGCGGTCGCTGGGTGCACGTTCCGCACCAGGGCTAGCTTTGAAGCCCTGGTGCAGGTCTTTCTAGGAGATGCGCCTCGGGGGAGGGTTACGTTATTATTTTCCCCGTTATTATTTTCCCGTGTCGGTCGCAGTTCATTATATCCGAACTGTCTTGTCGAGAGAACGTCTGAGATCTCTACTGGAAATAATATTACTAGCAAGCAATTTTTGCCATGGCAGAGAGCCAAAATAGCTATTATGTCAAGTTATTAGTACGAATTGTTTTGTAAAATTCTAATCCCGTTTTATCTTACTCGCATGGAAGGAGTGTCGGTATACTCTAGTGAACAAAATCAAATTCAGATCTTCAGATTTTAATGAATCCGAGTTAGAAGCGTGTATTTTTAACCTCTGCATAAATGTGTAACACCTTTCCCGTGAGCGATTACCGCATTGTCATCTCTGTTAATTCGTCTTCAAAGTATCGTAATCAGAAAAATAAAAAGTTAACAACATTTTACCATATACAGTGCTAGTTATGTAGCGTGTAAAATGAGAAGTGGGATGTTTCTGTTTTGGTTTAATTCATTTCATTTACCCCATCGTAAATAGCGACCAATAATCTGAAACTAGTAGGATACGTTTCCCTACATTTCTTGCAGAGGGACACTGCGTCGTTTTAACTGATACTTTACTGCTCATAAATTTCAGAAACATTTGCGTGTACATACTCCTGTACATTGCAATCGTGGTGATATTATGGCACTACGGAACTATTCTCCCACGTTGTGTCCCCAAATCTTTTGATTTTTCTGCGAAAGGCAACGTCAATGACTCGTGCGATGGCAGTTTTAGTGGCTGATGGTCGTAGATGGCACGGCAATGCGTGTCGTATGTAGCGGTCGTAGCTCGCCCTCGTGTACCCATGCCCGTCCTCACCTCTTCGTCCTCCTCGAGACATGACCGGCGCGCCGCAGTTGGCCTTCCTCGCCGTCCGTCCCTTTTCGATCCCCATCCCCTCTTCCTGAGCCCGAATGGTATGTTCCAGAACAATACATCTTTCTGGTAGCTCGTAGATCAAGTTCACGGTGAACGAGAAGGCGGGAAAATTATTAAAAAAACAAACTAACGTGATTTTGTCGCCTTCTGTGTGTTTTAGAATGTGTTTTTCTTTTCTATGTGTATCTGAACTGGGGGATATTCTTATATCGTTTGAAAAAACAAAAATTATATGTTTATGTATCGATTCTATATCTTTTGAGTGTGTACACAATTGGTGTCTAGTACCTAAATTTCTAGTTAATGATTTCCTTCCTGGGGGATTCTTCATCATATGACCGGTAGCTTCGCCGCCGACTTCTTTCGCTGCGATTTGCGTAATAGTTCTATTGTATATCTGCAATGTAGTAGATAATATGACTTTGATGCTTCAGAAAACGAATTTCTATGTATTGCTTTATTCAGATATTTAATTATTTATGGTTTTTTGCAGCCAGAGTTATTCGAAAACCTGAAGGTAAAAAAGAAGTATTGTAGAGTTGCTGCTTTTCCGACGAGCTTTTTGTGCCTTTAACGAGTAGAAATATCTAGTAAAAAGACGTGCCTATCTATATGTTCGTATCGCAATTTAAAAGCTGCACACTTGTTCGTAATCACACAAGTAATCTTCTTCGCAAGCTGGAGTAGCGTAAACTGAAGTAAATCGTAGGATGAGCAAACATTGGACGCATTAAATGTTGCAACGCTTTCCAAGGAACACTTCACGTTGGAAGTAGTAGATGTGATTCCCCCTCCTACGAGTTCGATGATTTGCTTTTCACCCGAATGGATGATTTGCAGCTTGGTCCGCTCGCGATCAAGATCGGCGAGAGGGATAATTTGGACGGCTGGCAAAGCAGCCTCCGCGCTGTCGGATTCGGTTCCTCTCCGGACGACGCTGCGCCGTCGGCGTCGGTATGTTGCGGACAAGGTTAACGAGAGCACGTGGCACGCCGAAACACCACACAGGTCCTCGCGCACGGGTTAAGAATCGGAGTATACTCGGTATATGATGTAAGGGGAGCAGGGAGTAAAAAATGACGGGAATTGAATAATTTTAGATACAACAGGTAAAAGAAAGCAATTTCTAGATTAAGAAGAAACAATCTAATTAATATCCAACCGTTGATTACTTTGAAGTTCAATATCTTTTAGGAAACAAGGTTATTTAATAATTAACTTAGCGTAGCGCCTCCGACTGCTACGTGTCTGTTAAAAGCTTTTAATAGAGCTTTGGAAGTTCATAAATATACATTTTAAACATCATACAGTTCATTTTCGGGAATGGAAAGTTACAAGAAAAAATACTATCGGTTAAAATACTTGTTTAAAATTTTTTTTATTTCAAATTTAGACTTAGTTATCGTTAATTTGATTAGTCGTAACGTTCCATGTAAGTACCGGAAAGAGAGCATAATAATTCATTGCGTTTCACCATTGTGCTCATAGGCGCGTAGAAACTCGTGTTTTCTGTAATTCTTTCAGAGCATGTCAGAGAGAACTGGCTAAGAAATAGTGCCACTTGATTTGCCTTGTCGAGGAAATCGAATGAGCTATCTATCTGTAGGTGCCGCAAGTCTTCGACAACTCATTTTTGTTGCTAAGAAAAACAAAACAAAAAACGTACTCGTTAGCTTCCGCGGCTCGAGTTCATGATTTCGAGGCTGTCCGGGTGACGCCACGTTGTTGACTGAGACAGGCGAAACGTCGGCCTCTCAGCCAACGACGCGGCGTCACCCGGACAGCTAAGAAGTCAACAAAAATCATTTTTAGAGGAATTTCGTAGAATTGTTTGGATGGGTCCGTAAGAAAATGATAACCCTCCACCAGGAGACCGAGATGCGTCGAATGTCACCTCTGTTGTCTCGAATGGAGCAGCGGAATGGGTCTAACCGTGAGTGACGAAGGAGAGCAAGTTACTCGGATAATGTATATCGATATACTACAGGTGTCTGGTTGATGAAATGTCGGAATGTGAGGAGTAAATATTTTACAGTCTATTTTACCCTACTGCTACATTTCCTGCCAGAAAGTAGTACTATGTCGAGTCACTACTGCATCTAGTCGTTATGTTTAAAAAACCGAAAACAACGAATAATTGAAAGATTAAATTTTTTTCTGTAAATTATTAATGAGGAATTCCTAGTAAGAAGATTATGATCTATTCGTTTTGAGATTTTCGGAGTTAAATGTTTTGTAGAAAAGAATATTGTTTTAATCAAGTGACAGCCTGTGTGACAATGGTGGACACGTAAGGTTCGGGATTGAGAGAAGGTAGACCGGAGATGAATAGTCTTCTACTACTTCTAGGTACTCATTTTCTTTTTATTAAGTCTTCTGCCAGTAGTAATGTAAGGCAATGTACGAGGTGCATCGTGAAACCATTTCTTTAGGTCAACAAAAAGGAAACGGTCTCATGGGAAACCTTTATTGTGGCGGATATCTACACCTCATGTTGCTCTATGCTCCCATATACTCAATACCAGAATTGAGACATTGGTCACACCGTGGGATTAATGGTGTGGTCAAACGGTCGGCCACGTATGGTTTCTGCAACAGCTCCGCTGAGAGGTGTTTGACATTATAGACTGGATCTCGCCCCCTATAATTTCCATTTAGTTTTTTACACATCAAGAAATTCTTGACCAGTCAACGTTACGCGTATCACAGTGACGAAAATTTGCAGGTGTTTGTCAAACATTGGTATCTGTCACAGCCGGTAGACATCTACGAAACAAGGATACAAACGTTGATTTGTAACATTGTGACAAAGGTCCCAATTCTGATAGTAATTATGTTGGAAAATAGTACAGCATGTCTTATATTTGTTACAATAAAGTTTAACCATGGAATTGTGTTTTGTTGACGTCCTTGGGGAAATTATTTTCTGGACACGCCACTAGTATACATCAGGAAAAATTGGCTGTAGGTGTTGGTAGATTGACTCCCACTCTCAACTCATACTTTGAGAAGGTGATATTCTCACTTCACATGCATTTCTAGACACAGATTTATTGAAAAATCTGACATTGTTGACCAAATTGTGTTTAACATATACTGAGAATCATTGATACTGTTCTTAAATCTTTGTCATTGGATAACCAACCACGAGGATTCGTGAGGTGACCCGTCGTTCCCCATGGTAAAGATTCACTAGATTCTGCTAGGTATATCGTCCTTTGGGAACGTGGAGATCCATATATCCTCTTCCGCTCAACGCGGAGAACTTCTCCCTTCATAAGGATCGTAATGGAATATCCGAAGTATAAGAAGTATAAGAAATAAATGTAATGAATAAGCAATGTTAGAATAATATATGCATATTATATGCCGTATCCTAATTATTCAAGATTTTTTTTCATGTCTACAACACATTTATAGGAGGAGGTGCTTGCAATCGCTTGTTGTCTATCAACTCCTTTATATTCGCCTTGATGTCAATGTTGTTTTTATATAATTTCGCATTGTAGATGAAGATTTTTTTCTAAATGTATTCCCCTTTTTTCGTCACATATCTTTTCTAATCATGAAAGAAATGAGTGTCAGACTGAGGTATCGGAAGCACTTTCCAGAATACAAGATGGAGATTCCATCAAGTTGCTGCAAAACCACCGTGAAAAAAGCTTGCAGCTGTATAACGAACATCGTTTTCTGTGAAATTAATTGTTACTGATAAAAATAAATCTGGCAATAGAATGAACAACTTTATTTACGAACACGTATCTTAAAACGCTTGTCTTTCCCCGTATCGACAAGCCCGGTCGCGTCTAGAGAAAACAACGTAAGTCAGTACTTTCAATAACTTTGTATTTCTCTCGTTTTTTGGGGGAGCTGTAGATGCACTACGGATTTGGGAATAGAAATGTTTGGGTTAGTTCCTCGTCTTTAAGATATCACGCGCCAATCCATTCGTTGCAAACGAGTGGGTTGGCGTCCGGGGCAAGGAGCCGCAGCGAGAGGGTGGTGCGAGGAGGGCGGGAGGGAGCGGCGCGGGCTGAGAGAGCCGCGCGGTGCCCGCAGGCAGTCGTCGCTGCCGAGCGCGGGCTCCGACCTGAGCCTGCCCGAGGGCGACGTGGAGTGGGACGTGGGCGTGGGGGCGCACCACATGGACATCGGCGGCGAGCGCGTGGAGCTGCGACGCCGCCCGCCGCCGGGCCTCGACGCCCCGGCCCGCACCGCCCCCCCCCCGCCTCTGCCCCGCCCCGCTCCGGCCCCCGCTCCCGCCCCAAGCCACGCACACGCGCCGCCAGCGCACCCGCGTCTACCCGCTGCGCCAACGCGCCCGCCAACGCCGCCGGCCCCGCCGACGGCAGGTGAGTACGTCCTCACAGACACACCCATAGTAAGCCCAGTCTGAGAGGGGATATGTTGTCAGAAATGGTATTCCTTGCGTATACTGTATTAGGAACTTGGGGATACAATGCATATTGATTTATTCTTATTCGAGCCATTATACTTCATTAAAGTTTCACTCTTATTATTATTATTATTATTATTATTATTATTATTATTATTATTATTATCATCATCATCATCATTACTACTACTCATCGAATTCAAGAGATCGGCGCAGTTCAGTAATATCTCTCCCGTAATATTTGAATACAAACTTCTGAGCATGATTTAAATGTATGTTAATTATGTTTCGTATATGAGGTACAATAATCAACCTGTAAAGGGTTTCTGCCACTGAATTGGTTTGCCAAAAGTCTTTCCTTCGACTCAAATAGCCCTATTAGACGTGTCAATGACGATCGATGTCAGAACGCTAAATCTTGAACCGTATTAGAATCATCCTCTGTTCTTGGACTATACACCTCTGGATTTCTTCAGGCCTTGTTGAGCAGGTTCCATGTTGCTATGTTACAATACATTCGTCTTCACTCAATAGTCAATAAACCTTGCTTTCTTAGGAATCATATCAGTTTCTTGTGGTACAGTGGCAATTCACTGCCCAGCGTAGAAAGAACACCATTAACTTCCTGGATATAAATGTGTTATACGTAGAGGACTAATGACCTAAGCAGTTGTCGCGCGACAGAGAGTACTCACATATAGGAATAATAATTGTATTGGTTGAAACGCTGACTGTACGGAAAGAGGCTGAACGAGTACCAGCGTTAATAAAATCCAGATAGTCGTTTTTGCAAATGGTTCAGAATCACTGCTCTTGTGTAATACCTCTTTGCTATGTGAAGTGCAGCATGCGTTGCTGCTCGGCACCTTGCATCCGGGTATCGAAATTTTGAGGGGGTTATTAAAAATAATATTTTTTCTGATTTGTGCCACAATATGCCAAGGAGACATTTACTTTTACTTTACTTTTCTTTACACTTCTAAATTGTTTGATAGGTTAGATTGTTAAATATTGAATTTTTAGGATTCTGAAAATTCACATTCATTAAAGTAAGTCATCGAAAAGTTTTGCTGAAACGTCGAAAACCGGCGCCTTAACGACGAAGCTTGCTATTTAAAGCTCAAAGCACTTTCCACTTCTAAAACATGTCTATAATTCTGTTTTTGCATTGTTATTTAACATGTGATAAGCTTTGTACTAACAAATTGTACATAATGTATTTATAAAATTTATTACTCACTTTAAAACTGTTAAAAAGTGTGATCTCCAATTAGTTTCAGTGCTTTGTTTGTCAAATTAAAATGATTAAAATTGGCAGCAGAATGTGTGATTGTTTGAACAAACTGAGTGAACATTTGCGCTTTTCTGTTTTTTGAATTTCTGATACAAATGTATTTTGAAACATTGACTATACTATTTTGTGTAAATATAATATCAAACGTTCAAATCAAGAACGATGATTGCAGTCAAATTTTTAAAAATGTGTATTTCAGAGACGTTTTGACCTTTGTGAGGTCCTCTACAGTTTCTGAAATTGTAATCTTACAAACCAATATTTTAAACAAACAATATTTTTTAACTGTCGAATTTACATCTGTATTACTCACAAATAGTAAAAACTATGTTAAACATAAGTAAGGTAGATGCGGGTTAGGTTTACTCAACCACTTAATAGTATGAGGTTATTTACTCATGCTAAAACTAAACAAGGATTGCACATAGTAGGCTAGCAACTCTAGTAACTACACAATATAGTCTGTTTAACTATGTTTGAAGCATCAATTATCGAGAACCGACCTAGCTATCTAGCTAGGTTGAATCCAGCCGCTGTCTGGAGATTAATTCTAGTGACGGGCTGCTCTTGTATGTGGTTTCCGTGGTTTTTCCGATCAGTACTAGCAAATGCCGGGGCAGAGCCGTAACAAAACGGGCCACGGACTGTGTGTGATTTTTTCTTCCTCTTCTTTGTCCCTACTCCGATTAAAACAGGAAGTCCCTTCAAGGTCACGAGCTGGCAGGAGAGGAGGCTACTGTCATCCAATCGCGACCGGGAGAGGTGGCTCAGAGCATCAACTGATGTCTCTGCAGTACCTCTGACCGGAGGTCCTAGATTCGAGTCCCGCCGGTGGCAGGATTTTCGACACTACCTTGTCCGCCAGGTCGAATTCAGTTGCTGTCTGCATGGGAAATGTAGCGGCTAACTGCTGCTTTTTCGTGGTTTATCTGATCAACACCAGGTGAATGCCGGAGTAGTACCCTACCAAACGGGTCTCGGACCGAGCACTATCTTTCCTTCCTCTTCCTGCTGGTGGGAGATATCTGATTTGGGAAAATCCCGCTAGCCGACGGAAGGGTGGCGCCGGATCTTGCCATTGAGCGGGGGAAGGCCACCGCCACCTCCCGAGGGAAAACATGCACTACACGTAGGGGACTAATGACCATAACAGTTAACGCGCCCGGAATCACTAACCACCAACCAACCAAATCGAGTTTCGTAACGACTTTTTTGGGATTGAAGCTCCTGATTGAAACACTATCTCCCTATCTTTTCGCCTCGTGGCCTTGAAGGGACTTTCTTTTTTAATCCAAGTATACGCACTGAGAGTTAATTGGTGGCGTGCGCAGCGTGGCGCCGCTGCTGGAGACGGCGGGCCCGCGCGAGGGAGGCATGGGCGGCCACCTCAGCGGCCTCGCCGGCGGAGGAGCGCCGGGCGGAGGGGGAGGCTCCAGCCCCGCGGCCCAGCAGAAGCCCCAGGAGCCCAACATCGACTTCGAGCTGGACGTGAAGGTGCTCATCAACAGCGGCAAGTGCGTGCTGCACACCAAGGACCCCAGCAAGGAGGACGAGCTCAAGCTGTGAGTAGTCAGGCCTCGCTCGGGCCGAAGGCAAGGTTGCTTCAATTACGGCACCTCGCAGCGCGAGCGGTTTGCTCTGTGGACCCAGATGACCTGCGGAAAATTTAGTAGAGCTCTTTACCGGTGTGGCAGCTGAGGTCAAGATCTCAGATATTTTAAAATTGGTGATTTTTTTCTGCAATTTCTATGTTACAGCTATTTTTAGTATTAATATCTTTGCACTAAATATTTTATTTTGGTAAGGACCTGTCTTAAAAACATCTTTCAACTATCTGAATTTCATAGTCATTTTCTCAAAAGTAATAAAATATCAGTTATGTTCCTGCAATGCTCTCTTGCAAAGGTCTGAAATGCGTTTTCTCCGTTTTCCCAAGCTTCCCCTTTCAGGCACTTTATTGTAATTATTTGCTTTTTCAAGTCATTCTATGTGAAATCCTCTTTTTGAGTAGCGTTGAATGGGTTGCGCTTACTCTCTTGACCATATTCCAAACACTACGGGTATACACTGAGTAGTCTAGTGCTCCTGAGTAACGTTCTGTATGTTGACTCTTACATTCAATCCATTAAACTATTTCCTAGAGTTCAACCAAATTTTAATCTCTTCCAAATATGGAGAGTCCCGACGCTGATGGATATGCCATTCGACTACGATTGAATGTGATATCCTGTGCGTCTCTTGTAAATATTTCCTATCTTTTGTGCGATTGGTAGTAGTGTAGATGTTCATGCACTCTTTTTGAGACGCCTTTTATTGTGAGACGGCAAGGGCCATTGCTACCGCCTCCCTCACGACAACGAACTTTCATATCCTGAACACCCCAAGTGGAGTTCGTGACTGTTAAAGTAGGTTTGCGAGAGGTGTTCAGGAAACGGTGCATCATTTCATCTATTACTGAATCTATTGCATTCTCCATTTACATCTCACATATTCATCATCGATCCCCTCTGGTGACTTAAAAAAAATTGTCGCGTCTTCGCAACTCGTCTCGTAGGGCATTGAACTTGTGTGGAGTAAACCTCCGTGAACTTTTTTGATTGTTTGTCTCGTCGTGTAGCAGTCAGTACCTTTTATCCTTTTGGCCAGTGGCTCGGCTCCGTTGGTACGGTTGGGGAGTAAATGCGTGTGGAGTTTGAGTGGAATGGCCAGGTCGGCCCATTTGCCCATTTTACTCTCTAACCTGGCGTGGCGCAGGACGAGCCGGATGCGCAAGGAGCGCAGCTGCTCGGGCGGCGTGTTCGAGTTCCCGCCCGCCAGCCCCAACTCCGCGCGCCGCAGCAAGGACTCCAAGCACAGCCACGCTCACGCTCACGCCCACGCCCCGGCCTCCACGTCGCGCCTGCGCTACCTGCACAGCACCGTGGCGCAGCTCGTCGACCTCACCATCTTCCACATTCCGGGCCTCGACGTCAAGGTGCGTAAACCTTCCTTCCGAGGTCATCCACGATTTAGGTTTAAGAGGAGAGAGCTGAGAATGATTTAGATGCTTAAGTCGAGCAAAATTAAAAAAAAAGTAGTTTATTCACATTTTTAATTAAAATTTTGGGGGTTCATCCCTTTTAGTTAAGAACTGATTCTACGTCGTGCGATAGGTGAACGAAAGCGAAGAGCGAGTGTCGAAAGCTAGGGCATACTGTTACACTTATGAAAACAGAGTATGGGTGAATGAGAGTGGCATTATTGATGAGCAATCAGCTGAGTGAATTCTGATTCATTATTCTGAATTCATTTGATGTTTTTTTCTTTTTTTCACCCAAACTCTTCGGCAAAAAAGAGAGAAAAAAAAAAGTTTGGCATAAAATGCGTTGGACATGCTGAAGAGTGTTTTGTGTTAAGCGCTGTATTCGAAGCCGAAACCTCGTCATCAACTGGGATTCGCGTGGCGAAGTGTGCAGGAGGATGCGTCATAGTTAAGGCTAGCCCCTGCAATTCCGTGGACGGACAGTTTAGGTCACAGGATAAATCGAAAGGTGCCGTGTCCGCCATTGTAGTGGATTTGCGCGCGGGTTTCTATCTGACTTCGCAATTGCTCTCGATTTCATCATTATCTTTGTTTTGAGGTGAGTGTAACAGAAATAAAAATCTAAAATAAAAAACAAAAACATTATGAATGTGGGAACAGCACATACTTTCTCGCATAATTCATAACGGCTATGCAATATTATACAGACGTAAGTAAATTATCATCAAAATGGAATTTAATAGAAAATCTCTTTAAATCTCAAAACAGAACTAAACTATAGAGTTAAAGAACTATGAACTTATTAATACTTGGTGTGAGCACCTTCAGCATAAATTAAAGCATTAATTTGTCTAGACATGCCTTGAACGAGTTTTTTGCATAATTCGAAAATTTTGTCATTCCCAATAGTAATAAATATTCTACGAGTTGTTCCCTTGTTGGATGTTTTGCCTTCACTTTCGGTTTAAGAACACTCCATAGTGATCGTATTGTATTCATATCCAGGCTATTTCCTGGTCAGTCGACCACTCAAATCTCGCTGGATTCCAATTCACTTTTCGCAGTTTTAGATCGGTGGCAAGGAGCACCATCGTGCATGAATGTTCCAACCTCACTTGAAAACTGTCTCTCATGGCTGCAACAAGGCATCCCTGATGATCTCTTTACATTGTTCTCTTTTGGTATTGCTTTGTACTACGTCATTTGTGCCCAGTCAATACACTAAAATAACTCCACAAATCTTCACTTTAGTGGAAAACTTGATTAGTTGCCCCACACTTTCTTTCTTGAAATTGGTACTCCGTCCTCTCGGACAACACTTTGGAGTTGAGACGATGTTAAATGTCTATTTGTGGATGCTTTTCTTAGCAAAATACACATAAAAAGTTTGGTTTTAGCCGCCTTTCGTTTTTTTTTCTCTTCCTCTGAAATGTGGTCCGCGTTTCTTCCTTTAACTTTTGCAAATCTACTGACACGTCACATTTACACCTATAATACGACTAATTTTCGTCATGGTATTGTTTCTGAATTGTACGAATAGTAACACTTCAACTGTGGAACGTTTTCGTGGAGACCCATCTGTTGCCTCGCCCGTCTTCGCGTTTTCACGGATTCTCGTTCTGTGAGCTACACCAACAGCTGCTACCCACCCCAGGCGCCCCACCCCTCTTTGATACATCAGGGGCGGGCTTGGAATGGGGCCTGGATCTGGAATGTGGATTGGCGAATTGCACTGCTAACGTACAAGCGATGAGAAAAAAATACGCCGCCTCCAAGAAATAAAAAATATTGTTAAAATGTCGTCGTTGTGATTGCAGTGGATATACGTGCTATAAAACAATATATTCCCATTAACATTTCAATCGAGGGTTGCATTTTCACCTGTGCACTCAACACATTACAGAAATATAACGAATTTTCTCCCGTCCAACTAGAACGCTTGTACCCCTATAGTCATAATTTAGAGTATAAGAATTGATTTTGCTAATAATTTGACCACGTCTGTTCTACTACTTGAACCTGCAAATATATTTCCAACTATCAACATTTTTTCTCCGCGCCGAGATTCGCATTCAGGTTCTTCCGAGAAAACACGCTAGGTACTTTACGGCAACACCACCAATGCCAAGGCTGAACCCACCTTTCCAACGTTTAAAAAGCTAGTAGTTCCTCACATTATTTCTAACTTACATAATTTTCAAAAAATTCAGTTGAACGAAAACGATTCCTACTACACTAGTTTTAGGCGTTCTTTACGCTATTCGAGGTCAAATTTAATAAAAAATGAAGCCATTCTTGAGGGTGTTTTTAATTTTTCAATGTTGAGATTTCTTCTAAGGTACCACTAAAAATCAAAATATCCGTTTGAAACTCGCAGGACTTCTGCTCGTTCAGATCGATTGGGAAATATTAATTTCTGAAAAAGTCGTCTGAGCGGTTTAGACCCTAGTTTTAACGACAGACGTCTAACAGTCGTTTTGCGATCGGATCGATTTTTTTATGTCAAGGAACCCACACAACATGGATTCTGACTACACAGCTTGTTAGAAACAGGAACAAGATGTACGAGTATCCACTTTCGTTACCAGGTCCCGAAAATAAGTGATTTTGTGCCGGAAACCACAAATTTCCAGCATACCATTACAATACTACCGGTTCTTAAGAATTACTGCGGGTGGGAAGAAAAAATTAAAGAAACGCAACCTGACTGTTACGTAATGGAGGAGTGTTTTGCGGGATGCCTAGCTAGATGGCCCCCGAAGGCGCCAAAGATGAACGCCTCTCACACACACAATCGTACATGAAGGGGGTATACTGCCCAAAGATGTTAAGCGATAGATTATTCAAGACTTTTCCCTTCGCCGAACAACGGTTAGCAAAGTAACTTTTATATACCGTAACCAATTGTCTGCTGACTAAACTTGATTTACTTTGTCGCATATGAAATTTTAATGATTTTAAAATGTTTATATCTTTTAAAATAAAATGTCCATATCTCAATATTTGTGTCTCGTAATTGGTGACTTTCTGTTTTTAGAAAATGACTAGTTCGTGATCGTGCGATCATTCAAAAGGAAGAGCTGTAGAAAAGTTAGGCCTACTACAGATGTAGTGTACTGCGTGCATATTGGACTAAAATCCAAAAATGTTGTTTCATATCGTTCAGTATTTATTCTCCAAAAGTAATGAAATGAGCAAGGTTTACAAATTCTGGAACAATATAATCACTATTCATTGTGAACAAAGTGTTAAACAGGTTTCTGAAAATGTAATTAAAAGGTTTTGTATTTACCAAGATTAGTACAATTGTATTGTAGTTGACTGTAACAAGAAATCCTGACACTTGAAAAGTAATACATTCCGTATAATTAAAATAACAGAAAATATTTTGTAATGATTCACGTCAGACTATTTCTGGACATTGTGTTTATATATACTCACTAATCTTTGAAGTTAAAAATCTTGCCATATTCCCTTCGCTAATTATCTATGGTGGAAACATGTGTTTCTTTCCATCATGCCCTCACGCTTGTACACTTCCTTAAGTTAGATGATTGCACCCATGGTGAGAAGTGGTCAAAGAATCCCACCATCGACTGCTCTTGATAAATTGATTGCAACTCGCTGAAGGCTAAGTATTACCAGCCTGCTTTTTCTTGACCGATGGCATAGCCCACTCTAGAGTAGGCTATGCTGATGGCCTACGGAAATGTGACTGTCAACCACTTACTTTATCCTACAAGATTTATGCAATATCATAAATTACCAATATTTTTCAATAATAAAAGTCATAAATAAGTAACTAATCCAGCAAAAACATTTTGTTTGCTTCATGTTGTAGATATTGACCTCTATTATAGTCCTTGGAAAATAGAAACAAATGTATGCTTCAGTTCAAAAGTTGTCTTTGAAATTAGTTTAAATGTATATTTTGAGAAAATGGGTTGATAGGGAAAGTGGCCAGTGAGAACGTATTGACTTAAAGCTCTGCAGAAGTAAAGGTTTTCTTTTATATTACAAAATCAGTTGTGGATATGAACCTTTTATGTACTTGAAAGCAAATGTACATGGAATTTTTTATTTGTTTTAAAAAATATGAAATTTGAGTTCACATTCCTGAATCTATCCCACTTAAGTATCGGGCCACATTGACATAATGCTTAGCATTAAGATATGTTTACTTCCAGAATCGTTATAGTTACTTCTAGAATGATGTGGTCTTAAGTATCTTTAAAGTCCTTGGTCTGTTCTACAACCACCTGACGTGGAAAAAATTGAATTAAAGCAAAGGATATTGTTTGAACGCTTTTAATGCTTGCAATATATAAACTGTGTACAAGTACATTTAAAATATTAAAATAACTAGAATATTTTTATTTTTCTTACTTACAGTTATAAGTTGAAATAAAATTAGAATCAAAATAGCTTTAAATAATATTTTTCACTGTTTAGATGTACGTTTCATTAATCGGAGTGTACCTATGAAGTATTAAGTACTTACAGAGGTGGGCAAATAATTTTACTAGATTTATTGAATAAGACAAGTGAGAGAAAAAAGATTTAGTGTAACAATTTGACCTCTGTAGGTGCAAGGGGTGGTACTAATAAAAAGACTCAAGTTCATACGGAGTAATATGTACCTAAAAATGTACTAAATAGTGGAAAAATTAGGACCAAAAATTGAATAAAAAGTCAAGAAAAAGCAATGTATTTATTATCTGTTAATATTCCATAAATAGAATGGCCAAATAACGCAGTTTTAATATTAGCCAAGAATTAGTCATTTCTTGAATCAAATCCTATTGAACAATTTTGTTGCTGGAAGTAAGTACATACTTGTACCTTATCATTTTCTGGCAATTTACAATTTCTAAAGCAGTGAATTGCAAAGTATTGTTTTAAATATTCAGTCATCAAACTGTGTCATTTGCCTCAATATTGCTTTATGCTGGCTAAAACTCTATTCCAGAAGAACGTTGGAACAATCTCCAACCTTGCAAAATCTTGTGGAGTTAAAACCAATTCTACAGCTAAATGTGATTAACCACTTAAAATTGAATTAAAAGTTAAAAATAATCTTCCCAGATAATTATTAAAGAATATGGATGTATCTCAAGTAAAATGTTATTGCGCAAGGATATGTGAGTTTTCTTTAAACGTGAAAATATTTACTGTTCCTGGAAATATTGATAAATATGGAGAATCAAATGTGTTTCAAATAACTTCAAAAGGCGAAATTCATAAACACAAGGCATGTTTAATTTTAACTATGAAGGAGCAATTATGTAATTACATACAAATCCTAGCTCTGCCAATAAACAAACTGTGCTCAGGTACATTACGAATCCCACACACTGCAAGAAGAGACTGCTGGATTGTCTCCACCTGCTCCTCGAAAATCAGGCACCAAGAAGGCAAGTCTTTTTGCATGGATGACTCTGCAGAGCATACCAGAAGAGACCATCATCAGTCCACACATTCTTGAGTATCTAGAACAGACCCTGGAACCAATCCCATCTTCATTCCAACAGGCGAAGACTTCAGGTACTAATCTAGCAAAACCTGCATACGCATTACTATTTTAAAAATTTATTAGATTGCATTGCATAAAATTGATTTATGCGAAAAGTATGTTTAATATATTTGTTGATCATATTTTCAAAATTTAAGAACGTTTGAACTGTCTATGTTTTACAGTAATGTTTGTAGTACATCTTGTGTTTTAAAATTTCTTTATAATTTTTTTGATTTTAATTTTTTTGAAGAATAGGTTTTCCATAAGCAAACATCATATGCCATTAATCTTATAACTTATTAAAAAATTAGAGAAATTTAAGAATAATTAGTACTTTTTCCATTAATAGGAGTATGAATTTGTATTTTCTTTCTTACTTTCTTCCATCACATTTGTTTCTGCTAGGTGCAGTAAATGCAATGTTTGCAATGGACCAGGACTCAACTTGGGCAGCTGCTACAGCATCTGCCAACTATGCGTATGCATCATTCCCTGTGGATGTAATTGTTTACTTTCACATGCAACCATCAACATTCCGTTTCTCTTGTCTGCCTGTATCCCGAGTTGAATGCATGTTGCAATTGCCTTCACTGGATATTGTCTTCTCTTCCAAACGAGCAGAGGAAGAGCTCCATAGGTAACATTATTTTGAAGCGCATTGTAATTAAAAAAAAAAAGAGTAAAACAAATATTCTCAGTGGATGAGGTCTATGTCAAAAGGGTGTTTACTGGATATTCATGTTTTGCAAATATGTGGTTTGAAACTTTTTCATGCCTATAAGTCTTATTGGATACTATGCTATGAATTAAAGAAAAATTAAGAATAAAAAAAATCACCTTATTTTTAGTGAAAGTAATATTTCAACTGTGTGTGTTGTTACAGTGAATTTGGTGAAGGTCGCTCAGGTCGTTGGGACTCTATTCCATCTCCATCAGCTGTAGGAGGCCTCAGTGTAACAGGATGCTTGGCTGATTTCTCTGTGTACATTTTCCATCCATATGGAGGTGGCAAGAAATCAGGTACCTGATTATAACATGACATAAAAAAATTATGAACTAATAATATCCTTTACCCTTATAGTGTCACACACTCAAGAAAGAATTGTTTTTTTTTTTTGAATTTTCACTGCCTAGCTCACATATATATTTTCAGTGTTGAGTTAAGTAAGAATAATTCAAAAAATTAATCACAAATGATGGTAAAACTGCATTGATTTTCCAATAAAATAGTAGTATCTAGTACAGATGTTCAAGACTGAGCCCCTCTTGTTCATATGTTCACTAATTCAATTTGTAATATTGTAGAATATTTCTGGTGTTGCAAATATACTATTTTCATTTAATATAAAGCTTGATGAACGATTATAGCTATTAAAGCCAATATAGGTTTAGTAAAATACATCACTTTCTCTTGAGTTGTATTCAGGTAATCTCCCAGCACAAAGAAATTGCAAACGCTTTGAGGTCGAGATTAGCAGAGAACCAAAAGATGAAGTCTCCCATTATCTACTTTTTAGTACATTATTTTTATTTATTTCAATATTTAATACCACTTTATAATAAAAAAATTGAAGAAGGTTGCAGTAATTTATTTATATTTGTATAAGACTTGGTTATGTCTTAACTTATAGATAAGTTTAATTTGAGAGGGAATAGTACTGTCTGTTTTAAATGCATTCATATTAATGTGTACAGATATTCGGTTTATAAGAGTACAGTAAAAATTTTGTGTTGAAAATGAACAGACCTAGGATCGTACTGTGTATATGCATAGAAATTTGATGGACATCTTTGGAATTTATTAATGTTTTAGTATTTTTGTTTCTTTTACAGGATTGAAAGAGGCTCAGTGGTCCCCTTTGGCAGATAGTGAAAGAAAAGATTCATTGAGTGTTAATGTTGAATTCGTTAAATTCCACCTTTCCCGTAGCCGTAAGCTCAATTTTCCATGTGATCAACAAACCAAAGGGTTGAAGAGTTCTGATCAAAGTCAAGCTGTTATTCGTTTCTCTAGTATGTATTTGAGTATATATTGCCAGAATATGCCCGTTATATTTGTGTTCATAGCTAACTATAAATATTTATTACAGCAATTGTTGACATTGGTTCAGCTTCATTCAAATACGATATGCGCCGTCTGACTGAAATTCTAGCTTTCCCAAAAGCATGGTACCGTCGTAGCATTGTTCGTCGGCTCTTTTTAGGGGATTTAAGCATAAGTGCTGCTTATAGTGAGGGTGAAGAAACTCCCCCAACAAGTCCAGATGATGATTCACCTCTTGCACGTGCAGTGCCTTCTGATACAAGGTAGAGAATTGTAGTTGCCAATCTCAACAATGCATTGGTTTGTATTGCATTTAAAACGATATTTCAGATAATTCCATTTAATTAATAATTAAACTAAAAGTGCAGTGGGATCTCTTCAGCACATTACCACATTTTCCTGCATAGCACGTCTGAAGTCTGGAATAAATGGAGTATAATAAATGAAGTAATTAATTCGAGAATTTAACATATAACTCAAATCTCAATTCTTTGAAATACTTTCTTACTTGAACTTCTTCTATTACCTTTTGTGTATAAAATATCATGATTCCACTGTACATTGGCTCTGTGTAACACATCAAAAACATTTGTTTAATAATTAATTGGTTTATGACCTGTTTTATCTTGTAGTGGGCGGCATGCAGAATCTATTGGTTTGTCCCGTTCAGCACCTTCTAATGAACGTAGTCCAATGTTGCCTGCTAGAGACAGGCTGAGATTGAGCCTTGAAAATGACCTAGCAAGACATGCACGTGTGAGAGGTAAGGTTTTCATAATTCTGCAGTTCAAATAGGAAATTTAAAATCAAGTATTACAAACTTTTCTTTTGGACACTAATTGACCATGTACATTAATGTCTGTAGCTGGGGGTCGTAGTTATGGAAAATCAGATACTCCAAGTCCATCAGAACAGAAAATAGGTTCTGCCTGGGAAACTTTGGTGCTGTTTGCTGTTAATTTTACACGTTTGAATGTTCACATGAACATGGGAAACGTTATGGGAAATGTAATGTAAGTATCACTTCTTTATGTTAAGAAACACATTTCAGCATTTTGTTAAAAATAATACTCTATACTTCTGTTTAAAAGGTGTCTAATGTTAATACTAAAATTTCATTTAGTAGTTTTGATTTCAAACTATTTTAAGGTTTGATTCTTTTAATCAATGAAAAAGGTATCTAAAGAAAAATTCTCATGTGTTGTATTTTCTGTTGTTACTAACTACTTATGTATCATAGGTGGCTGACCAAAGACTTCAAATCAGAAGGAAGACTCTCAATTGGTAGTAATGGTCATAAAAATATGTATATTGGAGTAGGCTTGGGTGGCTCAGGGTTGGATGCAAAAGGTGGCATTGTTGGTGGTGCCATTGAGCTGAGCAAAATTGACACATACAGTAAGTGCTCGCAAGTATATTCTTCTGTGTAAATTGCTGTCAGTTATTGGAAATAGTTTTCAAAGTACTTGTTTTATTTTATGGTCTTCTAATAAATTTCTCTATTTCCTTCACTTTCAAATTCTTATAGTTGACCTTCTAGTTATGGAAGAATTTATTTATGGCCAAAAATCAGTTTAAAATATATGTGATGTGTGAGGGACAAATATAATCTGGACATGATTTCTTGAGCTCCAGAATCCCTACCTGAGAATACATAGTTCAATTATTAATAATGGTAGCAACGAGTGTGGTTTCTTCACGTGTAACTGGGAGAGGTGGCTCAGGGCATCAGCTGATGCCACTGCAGTGCCTCTGACAGGGAGGTCCTAGAGATTAGAGTCCTAACCGTGGCAGAATTTTTGACACTAGCTTGACAGCTAGGTTGAATTCAGCCAGTGTTTGAAGGAGATTTCTAATAGCCAGCTGCTCTGATCGCTAGTTTTCTGTGGTCAAGTTCAACCTCTGTAATGGAGAATTCTAGCGTGAAGGGAATATCAGGCAAATACCAGAGCAGCACTAGGGTGCTGGGGTCATGGACTGCCCACGATCTTTTCTTTCTCTTTCTTCTCCTATTCTCATCCCTTACTTACACACAATTACACTTACATTCACTACATTAACACTCATGCCAGGAGACTAGTTGGGAGCTTAGTTCTGGTCCTGTCTGGAATGGTGCCCCCCTGGTGGGAGATACTTGGTTGGGGAAACCCCTTTAGCTAACAGTAGGTTGGCGACCGGATCTCACCATCCAGTGGGGGAAGATCACAACAACCTCCTGCGATAAAACATAAACTAACGTCCTGAAAATCAACATGCTCAAGATCACTAATCAAGCAATTAATCAATTCGCATTTGAAATCTAGAAATTTTTTCTCTTGGATTTTGAAAAACATACTTGAATTGGCTAACAAGCTGCCAATTTCATTGTACTAACACCCACACTCCCAGCCCCACTCTTCTCACAACTAGCCAAATAAAGCTCAACTAAAAACATACATAGCAAAACTACATTTTACTGTCCAAAAGCAAAATATGGATCCATCTCAACATTTGTTTAATAAATCAAGGGATACATTTTCTTAATGAAAAATTTAATTGAGATGGGTAGCAAGCTTGGATACATGTATCTTAATTTTCTATTTTATTTTAAGGAACCTATGATGTATTTTTATTACATATATCTAGTATAATTTAAGTTAAATTCACTACAATTTATTTATTTTTAAAATTTTTATTCATATATCGACTTCAGTTCACATCCGTGAAGACCCTGGAACTGAACCTGACCACACTGTAGGCCTTAAACTGTTCGCCCTTGAACTCCGCCTAGACTACATGGGAACAGGTGTGCTCATGTCACGTGTCAGTTCACTTGCTGTATCTCTTCGAGATGAATGGAAAATAACAAGAAGTAAAGCAGCAGATGGATTCATGCCCACCAGAAGGTAATGTTTAGAATGTTTTCTTATATCTTCTAAGGAATGGTTCTGTATTCTGCATTTAACTGAAGCATTGATGAAACAATGAATAGTTCATTGATGGAAGATAGAAAGTATTTATGTTCTCTTTGTATTACAGGGAATTATTGATGGCAATCCTTTACCGTGAGCCTATATGTTACTACCATATTCGTTTTCCATACTCCCGATCCTGTCATGATTTACCTCAATCATCTGAATCCATCCCTCCCCCAAATACAATGTAAGTTTGTGGTTGCCTCTTAAATTATTGTTTTCTTCTTCTTTTTTAATCTTTTATCATTCTTACAATCAGTGCATCTGGTATACTGCTGCGGAAAGAACATATGGAATTTCAGAAAAATGCTGAAATATTTTTAAACTCTTTATCACTCATGGTTTTAAAGAGAGCTTCATTTTTTAAGGAGAGGAGAAACATAATGGTTTCTTGACCTACACAGATTTAAGATTGAATTATATTTTGTCTCTGTCAAAGAAAAAAATTAACACAAATGTTTCAAATAGTGAAAAATATTTTCTTAATTCAATGTGGATTTGTGTCTGTAATTGTATTTTTGATAACTGGTTCACAAATTAAAATGTTTATTAATATTCTAAAATTTTGTTTCTTAGTGAACACAATATTACTCTTACCACCTAAAATATCTTTTGTGACTTCATACAACATAGAGAGAATTATGTTTCATTGAAAGCACTGAATGCCTCTTACTTTGTTAATATAGGTTTTAACTATTATGGTTACTACCTTTACCAATAAAAGAAGAGGCATGCTGTGCTATATGGTGCTGAAACTGTAAATTAAAAGTGCATAATAAATTGCCTTTGAATCTCATTTGCTCAAGGTAGTTTTGCCCTGAAAACGCATAATTTCACTTATTAACCCGTAGATTAATAAGTTGCAAATTTTGAGATACCACTTTTGTTGTTGCAATGAACAGGTGTCTCAAAACAAAATTTTATGGCATGTAGGGATCAAGGATGATTACTTTTGCTAATGAATATGTGGTGGAAAATTTCATATAACAAAGAAATAATGTCACATTTGTCCCTGAATGGAAGGTAACTGATCATGCATGCTTGGAAGGTCACATTCTGACACATTACCTACATATCAGGTGCAAATGTCACATGTGTAACTATGTTTTATGAAATTTTTCATCATACATTTATGGGTAAACAAAGTGATAATCTTCGACTCCTTTGCGTTCCCTAAAAGTTTGTAACATTTGTTCTGAAACATATTTATAATGCAAGTAATTTCACCAGGCTGTTTATTAAGGATGTTCAATAGATGGAGTGTATATATATTCAATATTCTGTGTATTATTATGACCCATTATTCATCTTAAATGTGATAAATTTGTCAGGTTTGGTTACATGTCATATTAAACAGTACATAATTATCATTTTACCATAACCAATTAATAATTTCTATTTCATAAAGATGTTTCATATGTTAGTTTTTTCTCTTATTTGTTTGTAGGCCAGCTATGATTTTCTTGCATGGAGATCTTGGCTGGGACCAACTTCAGATTATGATTTCCAAGTCAACCACAGCAGATCTTTTGAAGATGTTTTATAAACTGGATGAATTCTTCTCACAACAGTTTAAGAGCAGTAAACGAGTATTCTCCAGTCTCCAGCCACGTCCTCATGGTCGACCTGGAAGTATTCGTCGCAGTCGAGGTGCTCATAATCGACGCAATCGACCTGGGAACTCTACTGGTTCAGGCTCAGAGGGTAGGTCTTTATTAATATTTATCTTTAAAAGGAGGAAAAGGACAGAAACTAGCGGTGCTGCTTATTCTTTCACATATTATTAGTAAGAATTTGGTAAATTTTGCAACTTCTAGCCCACTAGCACTTCAGCCTTCCCTTGATAAACACTGAAACAAATAAAGTGCCAGAATTTACATATCCTAATGATTTTGGAATTTTGAAAATATAAATGAAAATGGATATCTGCTATTTAATTGAGCAGGTTGTGCTCTATTCTTACAAAACAAGAAAAACCAAACAAACAAAAATATTTAGATAGGCTTAGATTGAGACCCACTGCTGTCAGTGAGTATAGCGTGCATTGCTTCTGCACCACTGTGATGTTCTGTATTTATTACATCATAATATATTGGTAATTTTGTTGTGATTCTTCACATTTCTGCTCAAAAGTACGTGAGAACTACAAATATTAGGAGAGATTTTTCTTGATATGGACTGACAACGGCCCTATATCGAGACAAAATATTAGCATTAAAATATATCCATCCTCTTTCTTACCTAAATTCAATAATCCAGTCCATTATTTAACCAGAACCAATAACCCAATGTTATAGTTAATGACATAAAAAATCTTTCAAAAGATCTAAAAATATTCCAATAAGTGCTTCATTTTAATCCATTGATGAAGCAATATCTTTGAGAAAAGAAATACGGTTGTTTCCATGTATTTTGATTTTGGAAATCTTTTTTGAATTTGAAATGCTTTGTATTTTCTGAGAAAGTTTTCCATTTGTAAGTAGAAAGTCTCTCTAATGTGTAAAAAACTGACAAAAGAAAAATTTGCCGATAATTTTAAATTTTAATTTTTGTTATTTTTTGAAGAGCAACCTAATAAAATTAAATTAGAGATTTTTTGCAAGAGCAGCCTAAAATTCTTAGCTTAAAATTATGAAATTTCAAAGATAAGGCTAGCGTTTAGAATTATCTGAATATACTGCAGCACACAAATATGCATTTTTATATGTTTTATAAATATTAATTAGTACGTAATGGCAGGTGCCCAAGTCTTTTCAAAAAATATGGAAATTCATTTGCTTCTTTTATAAACACACTTGATTTTTTTTATTGTCTTTGCAGCTTATCGCATCATTAGCGTTTTGAGTTTATTGAATCGTAAAGGTAGTATAAAAACCTATATCGTAACTGACTAGGCTTAAGCTGTGAAAATAAGATGACTGCTTTTCTTGAATGTGATGTTTTGCAAAGTACTTATTTTTGGGTAAATATATCACTTGGATGTTTGGTAATAGAAGTAGATGTATTTGATGATCATTTGTTAAATTATTTTTATTAACATTTTTATATAATTGATTTATTTTGTTGTCCAAAGAGCCAGAACTATCAAAGTATTGCTCTTAACTTGGCAGTATACTTCACTGCATAAGGTATCTGCATTCATTTTAAATGTCAAATAAGTGATTCTCTTTTTAATAGCATTGCATGTATGAAAGTAATTTTATCAATTTTGAAGTAATATTAATATATAATATTAAAAATGTATGTCACAGTTAGTGAAATCAGCCCTTTTTGGCTTATTTTTAATTTATAGTAGATTTGCACAATTTGCGCTCCAGACTAGTGATTGGTTAGTTTTCTTGATTATTTCTTCTTTTGAATAGCATGTCTAATGTTTCATGCTATTTGTAGGAAAGATATTCATGTCTTAAATGAGCTGGTTGCTGCAACAACCTTTACGCATTGATTTATATTTTCTATTAAGTATTGTTATTTTTTATTTCATACAGGAGTTTGAGGAGACAATACTACAATAGAAAGTATAAAGAACTGTTGATCTTTGCAAGAGACATGCCTAGTAATTTTGTTCCTAGGAGGCCGAAATGAAAGTACTGGTTCTTCTGCTGCGTGGGATGCTCGACATCATCGCCATTGGCAGCGTGTTCTGGCTCAAGTTTGCGGATTACAGTTGTCCACCCTCAGCTTCCCTTTACCTCGTTCTGGAACTGTGCTTGGTGGTACCATGGAGTTACATGGCAACAACATCTCTTTGGCATGTTTCCATGGTATTAATTTTAAATCAAAGTCATGGGCACTTTTCTCTCTGAAAGAACCCTGTATTTCATTTGCAACTGAAGCCCAAGAGGTTCCTTCCACTGAAGGTGTGTTTTTGGCCCAGGGATGTTTATTCTTTATTGATTGATTTATAAAAAAAATAATTAAAATGACAAATTTTGTTGTTGCAGCTCCAGAACTGTTGGATGTTCATGTGGTCCAGACATTGACATTTAGCTTGGGAATGACCACTGACCAGGCGCATGCACAGCATCACAGCATGGCTACCGTTTGTCGACTCAGTCGAAATGTTCTGTTTCCTCCTCAGTTTCGAACTTTGCAGGAATGGTTTCACTATGCTTTCTCATGCAGTGACATAGATGGTTAGACTAAGGAGATACTATTGTTTAATCTAATTTCTTAAACATGTTATTGAGCAAGAAACACTCTAGCTGACATTGTACTTTTGCAGCTGTTGACCGCTTCCCAAGTCTGGAGCGAGAACGTGAACGCACAGAGGGAGGGGCAGAGCCTCAACGAGCACGATCAGCTGGCACGAGTAAACTGCAAGAACACAGCCATACCCGGGAAGTTATTTTTGCATTGCCATCACTGCAGTTGCATGTGAAGACTGAACACCTTCAAGCCGCGAAAACTCCTGATGGAGTTGGTAAGATCATCGTTAACAAGTTGTGTCCTTTATCGTTTGTTAGTGGTGGTTTAGAAACTAGTCCTTTGAGATGAGATAGGAGAATGCAGTCAAAATCATGATAATTCATAACTGTGATTTTGAAAGTATGTAATTTGTGGCATATATTATGTTTATAATAGAGTAGTAAGAATATTTTCCAATATAATTCTGTACTATTTAAATTTATTCAAATCTAGTTATTCAACAATCGTGTAATTTAATTGAAATGTAGATCTATTAATTGTTAAGGTTTTGTAAGTTCTAAATATAATTAATAAATTGTTGCAGGTCAAAAACCTACTGTGGAATGTAGTTTTATTACAGAGTTTGAAGATCATATCTTTGTCACAGTAGATGCAGAAGCATTCTTTTTCCTTCATGATCTTATAACATCATATGTAAAGGAACGTGAAAGAGTGGTAAGTGTATTAATAACATATCAATATGAGCTATATGTATTGGATTATTTTAAATTAAAAAAAAAAAAAATTAACAGAGTGGTCTGCGAGCTCATAGTCCTGATCATGAAAGACGCTCAACTCCTGGAGGGACCTCAGCAACTAGTGATGATGAGAAAAAGAGGAAGACATTTGACCCTGGTGAAATGTTTACTAAAGATTGGCGGAGTTATCAGTGCAAAACGTGGCACTTGGAGCCTACTGTTCGGTAAGCTAAAAATTACAAAACATCAAAAAAAAGCAGCTTTCTTTGATATTTCGTGGTTTGAGATATTTCATGTTGAGTTGGTGTGTGTTGAATTTTATTTTTCAGAACTTAATTTATCAGACCCCATTGCCAATTTTCTTGACTGAAATATATTTCAGAATTATGAAGAGTACTGTGTATAATTTGTTTAAAAAGTATAAACCCATCTCCAACCAGTCTTAGCTCTTTTCAGTCTAATGTTGGTTTAATGTTAACATTCAGTGTGAATTGGTTATGGGCATGGTTCCAACATTGAAATTTAGTTGATTTCTTTTCCTGGTCTCCTCCTTTATTGCACTCGCCTAAAAACATAAGATAAATAAGACTGAAAGCCCACAATTGAAATTTATAAGTAGTATTAATTAATTGCAGGGTTTGATTTTTCAATATTTATTTTACATTTAGCAGTCCATGGAGGTTGACTGTGGTAATAAGTGGATAGACTGTCAGAAATATGTGGAGAAAAAAATTGGAGTGCAAAGGGTTATGGCAGTCACTAAACAGATGAGATCATAGATAATGTTTTTTGTTTGTTTTTTCTCCTTTACATCCATACAAATTCCTAAAACATAACCTAAATATCTTTGAATTATAATTTCAAAAAATAGCTTATTTTTGGAAAAGATTTGATTGAAATGATTTTGAAAAGATTCTCAATTGAATGTTTTTTAATTATCAGCTTTAGTTTTATTTAATATTCACATTAAACAATTCAGAAGACTTCTTTCATAACCAATTTTTATGTGTGTGTTTTAGATTGTTGTCCTGGGGAGGCAAAAGTATTGAACCATATGGTGTAGATTATATCCTGCAAAAGTTAGGCTTCTCTCATGCACGAACTACCATTCCAAAGTGGATGCAGCGCGGTTTCATGGACCCTTTGGACAAAGTGTTAGCAGTGCTAATGCTACGAATGATTTCTGCAGTAAGGGACGATACATTGCGTCCAGATGCTGATGAACGCAAATAGTGTAATTGCTAGTCATCACTTTTAATGCAACCATGACAACACAGTGTGTGCTAACCCACCTAGTCCCCTTCGCTGTGAAGCGTAGGCCTACTTTTGTACAATTATGTAAGTATTATGTTCTTTTCTTGCAAAGAAAGTAATTCAGCTGGTATGCTTGCTTTCTCTGCTTGACATGCTCAAATCCAGTCTCCAATTCATTGTAACTGTTGTTAGGAAGTCTACAACTGTTATCTTTCATTTTAACATTCCTTTATTGTTATACATATGTTATGTGTTATTGATTGTGCAGCTGTTTTAGGGTCTGTAGATTTATTATAATATATTAAGAAATATTTGTATAAAATAAATTATGGATAATTTTGTGTACATATTATTTTTTGTTTGTAAATGTAAATGATCTTATGACAATGTGAGGAAGAGCACTGATGTTTCATGAGTAGAATGAAGCAGGAGGAACAAGCTTGTGTCAAGGCATGTTGTAATGTCAAGTTCTGAAGGCTGCTTATTGCCTTCTGGAAATTTCATGTAAGTCAAATGGTTTTATTGTTTTTATACTACATTGTGCATTTTCTGTCCATTTTCCATGTTCGTCTGTAGGATAAACCAAATATTATATTATTAAGAACATACAAGAAAACTCTTTTCTTCTTTGTGCATTTTGCCCTTCTCATCTTTCTCCTTGCACATTCTCATTACTTTATTTACGCCTCTGAATTCTCTCTGAAATTGGTAAAACATGGAAACAGGTTTGTTGGTTGTTGGAGAGACAGTTGGTTACAAGATCTCACAACACCACGACTCACAGAAGAGGTTTTCTTTTTTCAAGTAAACTTATATTGAAGATCTCATTTAATCATATGTTTTTATTAAAATAGTATATTTATCTCAATGGGAATGTCCAAGAACTTTTCAATATGACATTGATCTTTCAGTGAGACAAAATTTTTAAAATATTTCCTCTAGTATTCGAAAAAGACAAACAACTATTGTCAAACCATACTAATTAGACCAAAAATCATGTCTGTATAATTAAATTAATAACAAAAGTCTTTAGGTTAATGACATTTTAATATCATTAAAATTGGAATTTTAGTTGTTGAAATGATTAATAATTTCTTTATCTGATTAGAATTGTTTTTGAAAGAGATGGAAGATGTACTGGAAACATATGTACATTATGAACAGTACGGACAGTGCGGATATTGTAAATCTTGGGATAGAAACTGGAATTTTGTTTTTCAGATTGACGATTCTGTATTGATTTCTTGAGTTGTTATTCCAATGATTCAATTGCACAGTAAAGCAAAATATTACTTATGTAATACCTACATCATTGCAATTTCCTGTGGATGATTCTGTTGGCCCACGAAAATACATTTTCTGTTGCTCGCAACAATCCCCTTTGTTGATTAATAGATGGAATTATTGAGAGAGCCACAAAAGGCAGAGTTAGATGTAATAGTGCAAATAAACAAGAAAAAAAATTGTTATATAAAAAGAGGAGCATAGTGGGGGATATCCCAGTTGGGTATTGGTTTATTTATTTTGTAATGGAATTAGCGAAAAGCTGCAGCTGAATATTTAAATAAATATCATTAAAACCACTGTTGATAAGGGAGATCCATTTACACAGAGATAAACGAAACATTAAATTTCTTTTAAAGCTGGATTGCAAGATAATCATATTCACAATATATATTCCCTAACATCAAAACTACATAAGCAAAACAACAATAACAACACACACTGTATGCAATTGCATTTTGCTTGCCATGGAGGAAGGTGGGAACAAAAACTCCCTCTGTAATTTCTCTACATCTGCTGGGTACTCTCTAATTGCTCATAAGGCTTTTGTACCATTATTAGTTACCAGTATGTTTCTTCTAACACCCTTCATATGTGTGAATCTAAATTCTCTTGCAAGTTAATACATAAAAACTTCAGTGAAAAAATTAATATAACAGATTACACATAAAAACTTTTAGAAAGTTCAATTTATGATTCCATTAGTTTTAATTACAATCAATTTCATCAATCAAAAAATTTGCGGTAGTTTTCGTGGAACCTCTGAGCATTTAAAAAAATAAATGATTTTGACCTTATATTTTAGAGACATTTTGAGAAAGAGTAGAAGTTATTTGAAACCTTCCTATGCATATTCATTAAGTCAAGATATGTATCTTTAATATAAAGTGGTACTATTAACAAAAGAATGGAAAAAGAAATAGAAATGTGAAATTTTTGAAAATTTAAGTATCCCATTCACACTTTTACATGATTCACAACTCAGTTGATTTTCCACTTGAACTCTCTTGCAGTACTTACCTGTGTGATTGCTGCTATGCTATTGGCGTACCCACGTAATACTGCGTCTTCTGGTGCTTTTATCTGGATTATTTGATCGTTTGAAACATTCCATAAGTCTGGTCGCAGAATCGGACGTTGCGCTACTCCTGGAATAAGGTCTCTGTTACGAGGGCCGTCTGCTGCGTTATACGCGATTTTTTTCGCTCTGAAGTAATCATAGAGGATTCTTACAATGAAAGTGGTA
Organism: Gryllus bimaculatus; assembly: GCA_017312745.1. Classification (NCBI taxonomy): domain Eukaryota; kingdom Metazoa; phylum Arthropoda; class Insecta; order Orthoptera; family Gryllidae; genus Gryllus; species Gryllus bimaculatus. Next base: position 61,472 of record BOPP01000023.1, on the reverse strand, counting down.
TCTTCATTCAAAGTATTCTCCAAGGTCAGAAAGATGTCCGTCCACCCCGTCGAGTTAAATGTTAAACTTAAACTGCGGCTAACAACACTAGTTTGAGGGGGTGGTTGAGGACTCCTGCCGCGTGTCTTCAACTGTTTGCACTACAATCTAGCATGTATCTGCCGTCGATTGCTCGGTCTCGTATTTATCTATGAGATCACTAGGCTATGACCCCTAAACCTACATATCTTGTAATCCGTTCGCTGTTTTGAACCGACGATAACATCTAAACGACGAGAGCTAACTCATATCACATTCTGTCATTAATGTAAGTGTTGTAATTTTTGCAATTATTGCCTCTTAACTGCCACCGGGTCATACCCAATTGCAGTTCTAATAAATTTATGTATGTATGAATTGCCCTACTTTGCTCACTTATTTATTTCATGGCCAAATAGTTTGCTCTTATTATTAATACGATTGCTGACTAATCTCAATAACATTTACCTTTTACATATTTTTTACTTGTGGGCATTGACATGCGACAAATTATATTGGTCGTTTGCAGACAGTCCGTCCGTACGGGCCATCGATTTCTGGAAATCTTTGAATAGTTAACGGAATTCTCTGATTGATTGCAAGTAATAATAAGCCTTTTTAAGTGAACCATTAAAGTATTTATTTATAATTAAATTGCTAACATATTGCATAATGAGCTCATTAACGTTGTAATATTAATCCTGACCGTACTCATTCTTAACACCAATCAATAATGTCTCGTTTTTTTACTATTGATCTTCGCGCGCATTCGCGCGCTTCTCTGGTGAATCCAAGACGAGAGAAACGCCCAACGTTCTAAATGAAAGTCTCTCTTCAGTCGTCGCGGTGATATTCCCTGTCTCACCCTGTTTTCAACGCATTACTGTTCGGCGTCTGCCATTTAAAAAATATTTGCTACAACTCTATCGAATTGTTTATTAATTCGTCAGGTAATTATTAACTAATTTGTCCGCGCATGCAATACTTCCATATTCTTATGCCTCTGACGGGCGCCCAACTGCCTCGCTTCCTAATATCCCTTAATAAAACGTTCATGGAATGATATGGCTACAATCTAGTCCACTCATCTAAATTATATTTCGTTTAATGTGTGTCCGTTTGTAGTTTGATCTTTAAAACTGTATGACATTAACATAATTTTAGTTATCCTTCACTTATTCCCACAATAACAACAATAATATCAATAATAATAATCATTCCATTCTCCTTCTAAAGGCAACGTTCTGCCCTTGCTAATTTGCTATGACCCAATCCACTACGTGTCCCGTCTAATATCTATGTGGAGCATACCGTACATGAAGTGTTCAGCTCGGCTGCCCGTGACAGGCAGACTCTTCCTCGTCCGGATATACTTCGCCTCCACGGAAAATAGCTTTTTATTCTACAAGGGGATTTTTTTACCCCCTTTATCCCCCCCCCCCAAGAAGACTATATGAAACTCTCCGCCAGTGTTATATTCTCGGCTGCTTTGTTTATTTACGTCCGCTACCATAACATCAGGTCCGCGCTGACTCTATTCCCTATGTATGTATAAACTAAAGTATAATAAAATCATATTTAATGTTTAAATTGATGCGTGGGGTTTTCTGGCTCATTACAACAATAGGAGATTGTTGCGTTGAATTGCAAAATTTAATATGAAATTTCAAATACACTTTAAAACATTCATTTAATGGTTTAACGATTAGAAGATGATTAGTACGTTAAATTTTGAATCCAGAAATTCAAAATTTTCTCTCCAGAAATTAATGGGTTTCGGCAATGCATGCTACATTAATTTCGCTCGAACATAAAAAAGTAAGATATTTTTCTGTCTTTTAATTTCATTGTAATTCCAGTTAAGACAATAAATATTTAAATTATTAGTCGTGAGAAAAATGTTGAACAAACTTTGAAGCAAACGATTGGATATGTTGTATAAACGAACTTATTTGATACATTATGAAGAAAAAGAAGTAGCATTCTTGTCGTTGTTGTTTAACAATAAATTTGCTCGGTTGGTGTATTGATTTTATTGCGACAAATAACAATTTCTGTAGTTAGGCGATTGTGATAATGAACAATTTTGATGATGCAAAGGAAGGGGATTAGTATCAAGTATTTCAGTATGTTTATCTATCTTATGTATATTCAAGGAAGAAACTTGATTTGATTTTAATTTTTTTTTTGAGATAGAATAACCTTTGTAATTTGCGGTATGTTACCCGTTGCAATTTACACAAATTGTAGAAGTGGTTTTGGGGAGAGAACAATTTGACTGATGATGGTTCCTAGTGCATCAAAAGCAACAAGGGTTTAAATGACAATTAGCTTATCTATGATGGAACCGCTAACATCTTTTACATCGAATGGGTAATTGATTTTGAGATTTCGCTGGAACTTTTACTACGCTAAAATATTTTTCTATTTTAAATATATTTCAATTTTTTTGGTATCCAGATGATACTTTTATAACCGAAAATTTAAGTCGTAATTTGTTAAACATTTCTTCATTAGAAAAATTGATTGGAATTTTTAATAATATCAGTTGTTTTTTTGAAGTATCTCTATAGGAAGAAGATTGAGTATTGCCCAGAATTTTTTTTTTTAAATTTTGGAAATATATGGATTGGAATAAAATGTTCACTGTATTTTTAATTATCTTCGTAGAAATATTATTTCAAGCAATTTGTTTCAAATCTGCAATAAAGTTCGAAAAAATTATGACGATTCTGTAATAGATGCAATTTTGATGGATGAGTCCGTCTAATTCTTGAAGTTCTGCTAATATTTAAAATATGTTATAAATGGATAATTGGCAATTAGAAAAATTTTCCTTGTTGGTTGCTAGTCTTTACCTCTTAAATAATTACAAAAATGACCAGCTCTTTTTCTTAAGTAAATCTTTCGTTGAGAACCCAATGTTCCGGACAGAGTCCGAAGTAAAACTTGTGCCCGAAGTTGTAGGTTGAGGATCACACGCATTCTGTTGCATTGGAGAATGATGAATGTGCTGCACGGCACTCGAACAGACCCGCTGCCTACTGTGGTAAAGAACTGAGGAAACTAAATGCGTTGCAAAGCAGCATTATTTGAAAAACCAGTTTTCTGAATTATATAACGGCCATCTCCCGCTGTAGTGTACACAACTTCCATTTGGGCAGATACAGATGGATACACGATTGAAAATGACATCGTATCGCTTGCAAACATGGCATCCAGGGCGTTATGAGGTTGAAAAATAACTTTGTCCATTTTGTTAAAATAAACCCGCGGCATTCAAAATGTATGATCTGCAATGTTCATACAATATGGTATTACTATGGATGTAAAATATCGATGAAGAAACATTCTGGAAAGTTTATATTTGGCAAATTTTCACTCAGTTTATAGTTACGTCTTGTCACAAGCAAGTCCCCTTTGTAATCCAGAATAAAAAAAAATAGAATCGTATTACATGATCTTATGCATCGCTACTGGATTTTGGCGGAATATATTATTAATCAACCTGCTGTTTGTGATAGGCGAAAAATAAAGATTGTGGTGCATTTACCGACATATTATTTAAATTATTTATTTTGCGCATTTGTGTTGTATTAATATTTACCAAACTTTGCACGGACCCTGCGACATCCTGAAGAGTCTGTAAAAAATCGTATCTATTACTACACTACTTTTTTTGGTATCTATGTCGGTGACATGACGTTGAATTCACTTTAAAAATAATTTAGCGTCGAAAAGTCACCAATCAACTCTGTCCATATTTACACTTTGTATAGCACATTTACTATTTTATGAAATAGTAATATATATATATATTTTTAAGTTAAAAAGTTTGCTTTAATCATGTCAAAGAATAAAGTAACGCCTTAGTATTCATAAGTAAAATACAAGTAAAAAAAAATTAAAAATCTCACATGCAATAAAGTAACTAGGCTTGTAAATTTCTTTTAAAAAAAACTCTCATTCGAATCAAATGCGGATAACACAACAGATTTTTAGTATTGTACCTCGTAGTTACAAAGCACACCCGGGTATAGATCGTATCTTACAACACTCGATAAATAATACGATCTCAACTGTTCAGAAGTACACAATTTCTCGCAATATGTTTCAGCGTTTCTGTGATATGTTACAGAAGTAGCATTGAGATGATTTTCCAATTCATAATGAGTCTCAACCAAATTTAATAATAATACTAACCGACAATCTGAGTCAGGCCAACATACGAATGTAAGGAAGGGGTAGCTGCAAGTATTCCTCATAGTTGGGAATTTCTAAGGACTTTATAAATTGATAATAACTGAGTTTATCCCGATCTTGATGACTGAGAATTTCGTTTTAAACTGAATCTGCTATGAAAAAACGGAATATATCTGAGATGTCTAGTGATATATTCTTTCATATGTTAAGAATCATTTCTCTGATGAGTGGTGATAGTACTTGGAATTTGCATTCTTCGGTTGATCCAGAAATATTGGAAGTACTCGATCCAAACCTGAATACTGATTCAAATGATGGATTAGCGTGTCCGTGCGCTTCAACTGCGACGGTCATTAGTTCATTAAGTGTAGTGCTTGTTTTCATGGAGGGAGGTGGCAGTGATTTTCTCCCGCTGGAGAGATCAGACGACTTATTTACGTCGGCTTGTGGGGTTTTCCCCTACAAGGTATCTGACCATTATGAATAAAGCAACCATTAAGTATTCAACAATTGTAATTGTTCCACGTGGTCTCACGCAAGATAAACTAATGAAATGATGAAGTCGGTAATGGAAAGTAAGGTGTCTAAAAATTTTTTCTTAAAAAAAGTAGCTATGTAGCTAAAAAAGTATTATGTAGCTGGAAAATCACCACAACAATTTCACTTAATTATTATTTATCAATACGTTATGTGACTCAACGGAAGAAGTGAACTAGAAGGGAGGGAACAAGAATATACCCCACATTTGATAGCAGTGGTCGTTATCATTCACCCTCAACTTATCAGTTGCCATTGCCAAGGACATGTCATTGCTTTTGAGAATACCTACATTTTGAGGCAAAAAAATTCTCTCAATTAGATAATATAGTTCTGTTTAATGCGACGTCGGAGGACCAAAAGCTTGTCATGGGGGCTGTGGATTTGAATATCGGGTTTCAGAACTCATATATATATATATATATATATATATATATATATATATATATATATATATATATATATATTCACTTCGCGAGCAGATGGTTCTGGCTTTGATTTCCAGTGGGCACTCAAATTTTTGTTTGTTCTGTATTGAGACAATTGACGGTGATAGAATTCAAACGAAACAAAAAAGAACTTGATGTCGAAAATACGGTGATCACACTTGAACTCTTTCAACAAGTATTATTGTTTGATTTGAAAATGATTTCGTTTACATTGATATTGCTCCAATATCTTGAGTATTGAATGTCATAAAAGGAAAACAGCATATATTTTCAATTATCTAGTTGTGCAATCGTGCAACGTAAACACGAGCTGCCACTGAACTCGACTCATCTTTCTTGCTACAGAGGAAGGCAAAGTCAAATCACCTCTCAAGAACAGGGGCCACTTCTCAGGAAAGAGGAGGGCATAAAGAGCACACAGGTGACAGTTTCGCCCAATCCATTCTACCTGTCCAAAGCACGAGCGTCAGGGGTCACAACCGACCTGTGAATCTGACACGAACGAAATTGGCCGGCTCCTAATTTCCTTCCGGACACGCGTTCATACTTGCCTTATCATGCCCATCCGTGTGTTTGTGTTTGTGCGTGTGTACAGCCCTGATCCAAGGTCTGGTAGCGACGCGCGCTCGCCCAAACAAAAGCGACCCGGGCTTGGGCAAGCGACTAATGGGGCTGGTGAAGCACTGTAATACGACCGTGTGAAAACTCGAGACGCGCAAAAACCGGAAATAGGTGACCGATTATGTCATAAAGTTGGGTAAAAAATGACTAATTATTCACAATGCGATTCTTATCGCCGTGTTCTGCCTCTGCCTGAGCCCTAGTGACACAGCACTAAGTGCGCCCGGCTGACCTCGACAGGCGCTCCGCGCCGCCCCACGTAGTACGCACCGAATGCACCTCCCCAACCTCGCCGTGGGAAGAGGGGGACGGAAGTGGAAGTGGGGGCGGCGGCGGAGGGCAGTAAGTCATAAATTATGTAACGCGAATTTGGAACCTTTTGAATTCCCCCTCTCCCCCTGAAACGCTCCTGTAGCGCAAACTTGACCTCCCTCCCCCTAAATATTTACGAAATGTCTGCGAACTCCCCTGCAACTTCAAAAAGTAAAACAAATATTACAATGAAAACAATTTTATCGGTTTCATTGTGTTATATACTAAAATCATCTATAAAGAAAGTCAGAAATCAGTCGCCATGCTGACGGCACCTATCAGTAAGATTAGACGACAATTTTTGAGTCGAAGGGAGAAAGGAAGCATTGGCTAGAAAATATCTGACTAGTGCTCATGTCATTGTGGGGGATGGATAGGCGAAAATGTACTGCGTAAATTTAATTGTATTCTAGATTTTACTACAGATAATTTGTGTAATCCGAGATACAATCAATATACCAGTGATGCAAATACATTTCTATTATTGTAAACATTTATACATCACTTTTTTATTTATTTTGTAAATATTTTAAAGATTCAGTGTAAGACTGAACAAAAGGAATTATTTCAGCAAATATTGAAAAATAAAAACTAGTGGCACAGACTTTCTCGTGCTAATTTTCTAATTTCTTTTAGTTTGGGTTATCTCTTCGGTCTTGCCCAATCCTCTTGCTAACTGCGATTGCGCCAATTTATAAGTCATCATTTGAAGCACATGCACTCATAAACGCAATTATGTTCACAAATCATAACTGTAAATAGTAACGACGTGAGAAAGATATCAAATAATAACATTTTTTGTATTTGTTTGGAAAAACAAACAAAAGAATAGAGCAATACGGCGTTTATGTCATCTTATACAGTACATTTTTAAAATCCTTACCAAAAGTATAATGAAAAGAGTTGGAATCGTTTTCGATAAAATCTTGTTTTTTGTTATTTTTAATATTGCACGAAATTGCGCAAATACTACGAACATTTTCCAAAACTAGTGGTGCTCAAACAGTACATATTTTCTTGCCCCCTTAGTAACGGTTATGTAATAATATTATACCACATTTCTGTGTATATCAACACATCTCAGTCGATGACTGCTGCCAATAAAGAGCGCATGACCTTTTTTGAAAAGATAATTTTGAGCAACAGACTTTGAGGTAAAAATATTTATCTTCACTTTTGTAAAATGTTTAAAATGTTTTTTTTTAAAATTCGAACAAAACCTAAAAATATGATTACCATAATATTTTTTATCGTCTCTGATTACATACGTGAAGAAATTTGAAAGAAAAAATTGGACCAGTTTTTGAGAAATTTCTTTGTAAACTTCAATCGCGAAAAAACCAAAACGACTAGTTTTTCAAAAAATTGTACATGACATTTTTTGAAGAGTTAATTTTGTGCAACAGATTTGTCAGAGACAAAAATCTCTCTCTCCAATGTTGAAATTTTAAATTTTATTTTTTCAATTGGGAAAAATTGGGAAGGTGAACGAAAATGAGACCTGCGCTATTCCCTTAAACGTCTTTTGTACTACTCAACCACAAAATTTAATCAAAAAAATTGAAGCCATTTTTTTTAATTTTCAAAATATCCCAGGACCTTTGTGTAAAGTACCCCCAAAATTAAAATATCGGTTTCAAATTCCAGGGTCCGCGACATCAGCTCGAACGATTGGTGAATATCAACTTTGGAGAAAATAGGCTGAACCGGACAGACAGATGTTTTGCAGTCAATCGATTTTTCGGTATGAAGGGCGCACAAAACATGGATTCTGGCCACACCACGTGTTAGATATTTTTTCTGTATTTAGCAATTGGATTTATCCTCTTTTTCCTTACCAGGGCCCGACAATACGAGAATTTGTGTGGAAAATTTGCCGTTTGCCGACGCTCGATTACAATACTTACTCTTCGTACGTTAGTAACTGCGAGAAAGTAAAATGTACATGATTTCATGAAAGAACTAACGCGAGAAAAAAAAATACTTCAAGAAAAATATCTATCTTCAGTTTTCTAATAGCGTAAAGGAGCCAAAAGCATTCAAACTTTTGAAATTTTCGAAACATTAGAGTTAACAGTAAATAACGGACATATTCCATCTTTATAAGCGTGTATTACTCCCTATTCCTTTTTTTCTTTAAAAAAAACTTAAAGAAAAAATATTGGAGCCATTTGTGAAAAAAATTTAAAATGTCGCAGGGGTTCTCCTAAAGTAACTCCAAACGATAATGAATTCTTCTCAAAATCGAAACGTTTCAGTTGACTGAGATCTCCATAGGAATATTTTAGAAAAAATCCTACGTATGGTTTAAACGCTAGTGGTGCTCACAGACAGACGGACAGACAAATGGACGGAAGGTGTGAAAAAAACAAGAACAAACAAACACTTTTTTGTATCAGGGAACTCCAAAACGAGTATTTTCGTTGAAATCTCGAAATCAATTTTTCGCAGAATTACATAACTTTCTCTAAACTATGTATATTACGCCGTATGTTTCTACGTTAACGTAAAAGTAACTTGCCGAAATACAGAATGGCACAGACTTTCTCGTACTAGTTAGTTTTCTAATTTCTTTATCTGGTCAAACCTTTCGGTCTTGCGACATACTTTTGCAAGCCATCTATGGCCGCTTGAAGTGCGACGGACGGGCAGACAGACGGACGGACGTTTTTAACAATACTTTTCCGGCCCTACAATTTCTGGAACCTCATTACATAGCGTGTTAGATGGAGTAATTTACTATATATTAGAAATTATTTTATCGTTCTTTTTGTAGAAAAAACCCAAAAAAAGAGTTTTGGGGTTGAAAAATCGCCGTTTTTTAGCTCAGCATTACATAACTTTTTCTATACTACGTAAATTTCTCCGTATATACGTACGTATACGAGAAAGTAAAAGGATCAGCCTAACGTAGCACTAAAATAGAATTCTCCTATCCCCATAAAACGCAGCGTAAGGCTTCCTCTCCCTCTTTAGCGATACGTAATTTATGGATGACCCCAAAGCCTTTTACCACACAATCGAGGTCTCCAACGGCCAACCTGCAGCAGCAGCCGAGCGCGCCGTTAGTTGTCCCGACGTCGCCGAAGTCATCTGAATTCGCTCCTTGTATTTGCTGAAGGTAAGTTGCGCTAATGCGACTTAGAAGTAGTATTGACCAGGACTTGCAAAGCCATAGGAGCTAAGTGTCAAACATGTTTTTCTCGGAAAATCAATTAAAACTGTATGAATTGGAATTCTTGATATTCAACTATCTGTCTCTAGGTAGATGTTACAACAGCTTCAAAGGTGTTTAGAACATCGCTCTTTTAAATGCGTATTGGCACCGATTTATATAATATTTATATGACAAAACCTTCGTTTCCAAAGTGTCGGTACTTAGCTGCTATGGCTTTGAAAGGCCTCATATATACCCAAATAGTACTTTGGAACCACGGGAGTCACGATCCTTCCAACGAAGCTAATTTATTTTGGAATTTTATTCAATTTATTCAAAATAACGGCCATTTGTTGATATCATTGCATCCAATTCATTATCAATATACATTTCTACTTGCTAGAATACACAGCATAGTGAAAGAATTGTACACACCTTTTCTGGGTCCTTTATTTAAAAAAGTCGCCTTTTTATTTTTTCGCTACCGCTTACGCAGTAGAGAGAAATTCATGTCGCGAGAAAAAACAGCGAATTTTTGACAGGAAAATTCTTATTGCCGATCCCTGGTAACGAAAAGGTGCAAATATCTAGTTGCTAAATTTAGAAAAATCCTGTAACACGTGTAGTCAGAATGCGTGTTAGGGGTTCTTTGATACCGAAAAATCGAATTACGTCAAAACATCTGATTCGTCTGTGAATAACGCTAGCGGCTAAACTGTTTAGCTGATTTTCTCCAATATTCATATTCCTGTCAGTCTCACTGATGTCGCGACCACTTGAATTTGAAATCGTTATTTTAATTGGGGGGGGGGTACTTTTCATGAAGCATCTGGGACATTTTCAAAAAATACAACCAACATTTTTGATTCAATTTTGTCGTTGGATAGTGTGAATGACATATAAGAGAATAGTGCAGGTCTCATGTACGTCAAAAAACACTTATATTTAGAAATTAGCAAAAGTTTAATTTTTTTCGGTGTCTTCCTACATCTACCATATTACAGATAGACATTTCTTCCTGTAAAATCAGTGTCATTAAAGACAGATTTCGAAATAAGGTCCTGTAAAATATTTCGAAAATTTGACTATTTGTCGCGTACTTTTGCATGATATATAGGCAATTTTTAATTTTGTTTAAACATTTTTTCTCAAAACAAATGCAAACAATTTTGATTAAATTTTGACCTCGGATAGAGTGTAGGACGCTTAATAGTTATCATGCAGGTCTCATGTTCGTAGAAAATTCTGATTTTTCAAAATTGCAAAAATTCAAAATCTTTTAAGCATTTTTTACAACTACAATTATAAACGTTAACTCTTTTCATTACGAAATGCAAATTTTCAAATAATGTTATGTTCAATTTTCGAAAATATGAATATTTTGTGCGAGATTTTGTCAAACATATGCAATTTTTATTTTCTTTAATCCTTTTTTAAATTCCTCACATTTTTTAATTAAATTTTGATCTTAATTAGCGTAAAGGACGCTTAAAAGAACGGTGCAGTTCTCGTATTTGTTAAAATCTCTGATATTTCGAAATTCCAAAAAAACTTTCGGCATCTTCCTACCACTACAACTGTGAAAATACACTTTTTCCTTAACAAAATGTGTTCATAACAACAGATCTTCAAATAAGGTAACGTTGAATTTTTGAAAATATGAGTATTTTTGGGTACTTCGGCGTCAAACATTTTCACCGCTTCTAATTTTCAGCTCTTCGTCAACGTGACAGAACGCGTTAGTTGGATGCTTCGGAAGTGAGAATTTGTTTATTATTTCATATTTCATTGTTCGTTTCTTACGTTCCAGCTTTTGATATACGTTTACAAATTAATATTTTCGAAATGATTTAAAACATATTTGATAATCTATATTTTTTTCCGTGTTGGGAGGAATGTATATGTATTTTTAATGAATTGATGTATTTTAGTTCAAGCAATTTTCAAACCTTAATTAAAATTAGTCCAATTAGGTAATCTTTTTTGAAAATGCGATTTAAATGTAATATGAAAGAAAAATTGCTAGCCTTAAGGGAATAGCAGATTGAAATGCAACTATGGCATCCCGCGCTGCGAGATGGCAGCTGAATTTCTGTCTATTACCTCTCATTGTTGGGACATGATTTAGCTGCATGAGATGCAGTTATAATTGTCAAATTTGTGTTGATATTTGCTTGAAAATATTTAGTTTTTGTATTAAATGTTCTACCATTTGTAAGGAATGTAACTAAGATGTGTTAATCCTGAGAGAAATTGTGGTGTAAATAGTATTACTTAACCATTAATAAGTGCGAAAAAGGACCTGCTGTTTTTGCATGAAATTAATATTAAAAAAGACAAACCGAGTCAAGTTAACATTTAGTAAATTAGAAAATAAGTAAATTTGAATCATTAAAATTAAATACAAAAAATAAATTATGTATGTACCATGGGCGTTAACTGGTTCTAATGATCTCGGGCGACAAAAAGACCTCCGTTATTTTGTCGCCGCTCGATCATTAGAACCCTTACAACGCCCTTGGTGAATAAATTACTATTTTAAACATTGCATTAAGGAAATGCAGATTAAACTTACCAGCAGTGAAATAAGTGAAAGAACTGTTACTTGGTCATATTTCAAACCCTCGTACGCCAAAATCATCTTATTCCCCATTCCCATTTCGTACTAATAATTAAGCAGGGCATGTAAACCAGTCTTTTTAAATAATGGTTTTAGCACAACCCACTATATCGACTGACTACACCATGATGTTTTAAATTTTTGCACATACTTTTTGATTGGGTAATTCGGAACCTTTATAATAAAACATTCAAATGTGTTTCTCTATTCGTAAAATTTGTTTTAACCATAAAAAAGGTTCCATATTTAATTTACTGCATGAAATAATCCAAATCAATTCGAATTTTAGTTTTTGTTTTGTCTTTACGTAGTTGAAAAATATTCCAAATGTGGTTCTTTCCCAAAATTATAAGAAAACAAATTTATTTCTACCTTTTGATGTTACGTTTTTCATCTCCTTGCCATTAGGGCGCTGACTCAACGTTAATTTTGTATATTCTACTTGACAACACAATCATAACCGAAGAAAAATATGTTGTATTGAAATGTATAAGCAACATTCTTTTCACTCAAAATAAAACAAATGCTGCACTTTGAAGCACTCAATCAATCCGTTTCAAATTTGTCTGTTATTGACACCATCATTGGTGTGAATAAGTGAGCGATTATTTTTTTTCGGTCAGCAGCGCCATTGGGGGTGGGGCGTGACGTCGCGTTCGGTCCCCTGGCCGTGGTAAGATGGTTCCAATCGATTGGTCGACCAATCGTGCCATTGGGTAGCGCCTCCAGAGCTAGCCGCACCCGCACTATGCCAAGGCGTCGCGTTCTACGCAGACATTCTCTTTTGAGAGGTGCTGCATCTTCGGGCTACGGGAGGATGGTCATGTCTCGTCGCCTGCTGCCGACCATGCGCACTCCACCATCAAGCTCTGTTGATGGCAATGGTTAATGATAGACACGCATTCACGATATGCAGTGTCTGCACTTGTGTCACGTACCACGGAGGCGAAGGACTGCCGGTTCAGGCACGAACAGCTCAGGCACGAACAGCTCAAACGGCAGCGGTAGGCGTCATTCAGCGGTCCCATAAATGCCGTCGTAGGCAAGAGCCATTCTGTTAGCGCAAGAACCAATGCACGCTGCAGGGCGCGCCACATAACCACTGTTTTGACGCCTTCAATTCATACCCAAGCAGCGTCGCTTGCAGATCTGCCTTTTATCAGGAACATGCACACTGGTTCGTAGTAGACCAACGAGTTTCTCTTCTGCCTTGCTGACGATGACAACCGGGTTCAAATCTGGAGGTACAGTATAAAGCTCCACGAAGAGCGGTTTGAGGTATTCCTTCACAAGTCCTGCCACCCTAGTGAGATGGCATGGAGTTCCATGTCGTATGGAGCCTGTTCACCGATAGTGTTCCTCATGGCCACCGTGACTATCGCTCTGTACTTTCAGAAGATCCTAGATTGGCTCTGCCGCTCTGTATGTCCATGCTAATGCCTAACTCAACAATTCACCTCTCGTCTTCATCGCTCTGCAGCCTTCCGAATGTGCCTCGTAGTTCTGTGTAATCTGCCATGGCCAGCCGCAACCTCAGTCCTAGTGCAGGTCTCATTTTTTTCATTGAAATTGACGATTTTTGGAAAATCGGAAAAGTTCCGCTTTTTTCCGTGTCTTCCTGCAGCCAAAGTATTGAAGTTAGAAATTTCTCAATGAAATCTGTTCTTTAAAGACGGTTTAAAGAAAGTTCATGAGTGATTTTTCGAAGTAGTATTCGCGTTTTTTCTCAGGAATGTCTCGAAATGTTTTCTCCTATTGTGTATCAAAGGATGGTAAACAAAGAGGAGCTATTCTCATTTGCGGTGAAGCTGTGGATACAACAAACTACAGGAAAAGAAATAATTATATACGAAGCGAAATAATGAATAGAAAAAGCAATATTTGATGAAGTAGAGAGGAGACAAATAGTGTGCTATGGACACGTCTTGCACACGGACAATAACAGTTTGTCAAAACAGTGGATACCAACAGGTTCATCAAGCCCGTACACCAGCAGAATCAAATCAATGTAGTACCAGAATTTTAAATTATTTTATTATTAATTTAATACCGCAATATCATTTTTTTCGCTCACCTTCACCCCCAAAACGGGTTGGTTTGATTGCTGTTATAGTGGGGGCCAGCTTGATAACAAGCAGGTCTATCACTCGTTTTTGGTGGAGATGAGTGGTACAAATTTTGTTTTTGCGATAGCGAATTAGTAATAAAATAAGAGTCATTTGTATCAAAACATTTCAAAATTGAGATTACTAGTATTAGTAGTGTCAACTCACTCGACCGCAATGTATCCGAGTTCACTCTTCAAGAATTTGTATGGAGGGGCGAGTGAGTTACTCACAGCGGTGAGTAAAGTATCAAACGTTGCCCCTCCCCCCCAAAAAAAACAAAAAACAAAAAAACAAAAAAATTGAAAATTGCAAAATTTTAGTGTTTAAGAATTAGACAATTGCAGAAAGAGATTTTTGCCCTCAAGAAAATCTGTTCTAAACATTCAGCTATTTAAGTGTCATGTACAATATTTTGAAAAAAAGGTTGTTTCCGCCTAATTTCTGCTTGAAATTAATAAACTATGCAGGTGTCTTTCCAACTATGAGCCACAAGAAAAAATTCGCAGAGAAGTGGATGAAAAGTTTATGAAATAATTAATGTTATTTTAATTTTGCTGTTGAAAATACCAGTATTAATTAGAGTTTCACTCTATTCTTTAATTTGTATTCACAATGTATGATGAATTTTCGTTAAAACAAAAATCAAATCTAATTTGAAATTAGCCCAGTTAGATTTTTTCTCTTCAAATACGATTTGAATGTAATATGAAAGAAAAATTGAACAAACATTGAGTACTATAATTTTGTATTATTATGTAATGTACATAACTTGATATCATCACCGAACGCGACGTTGTTATACAATGCCGCGATATGGCACTTTGAGATGTTATTTCGAGTATTTCATTGTTGGACGGTGACATGGTCGGGGGAGGTATAAAGTAAGGAGGTTTTATTTACTTGTCGAACGTGAAGTAGCGTAGCGCGTGATGAATGAGGTAAGTTGCGTTCAATTGGCGTATTCACGCTGCTTTGCTATCTCTATCTGCATTAATGAATAATATCGTGGGAAGTGGATATTTTATTAGGGTTGGATGCATGGATGTGTCAGATAAGTCTGTACAAACGAACAGCAGAATATTATGTTTTTCTTTAAAAATGAAAAGGTGATACGACCCAACGTGATGGATACGGCGTTTAACTTACCTTGCAATTAATACAGAAATTTGCATTTGAGTAGTTGTTTGAAATGTTAGTTGTTTTCTGAAACTCGGATGTGTCCATTTTGTAAGCATACTTTTCTCTTCGTGACGAAAAATTAAAGACGAAATTTGGAATAATTCTAGGATGTCCTAAGAGCTTCATGTAAAATACTCTCCAAAATTAAAAGATCTGTTTCGAATTCTAGGATCGCAACATCACACAGATCAATCTAGGAATATAAATCAAATATATGGTTTAGGTGCTGGTTTTGTTCAGACAAGAGTAGACGTTTTGCCGAAAACAATTTTCCGCTATCAATAATCCACAAATAGATCTAACTATATTATTTCCAAGAAATAATTTACTACAATGTAGAAGCAAGAAAAAACCCATTTTCGGAATCAAGAACTTGCAAACGCATTTTCGTGTCGAAAAATCTGTACTAATTCGCAGCATTTTCTGTATCTTTTCTATACGACGTAGTATTATAAAAAATACTAGGAAAGGCAGAGGGGATTCAGAAAATCGCCATAATTGAATTGGAACGTTAATATGTTGAGTCTTCCCTGGAACACTTTCATATTAAAACATTGCTCATTATTAGGGTAAAAACTACGAATAAAATTTAGTATGTGATTGAAAGTTCGTCATATGATAAGGCCAGTGCCGTAACCACTATAACTATAAATGTATATTACACCGTGTCTGTAACTGAAATAAAAGAGAATTAGAAGTTTCGAAACTTTCACACGGTTGTCACCTCAAGTTATAGATCAAATTAATCGCTTGGCCGAATGTCGCAGTTAATCAGATGGGCGTCATTACAAGAGTCGAGGAGGATAATTGTAATAAAATGAGTCGCATAATAGGTATTGTGAGTAGCGTGTGCTGTTTTGTTGAAAATGTTAATCGCATGACGTGTCGTGGTAGATGTATGGTAACATGATCGAGTGCGTATTGCGCAGTCATCTTCCACATTTACACACAACTGCCTACAATCTTTTATTTTATTCGAATCTCAAAAAGCAAATGATACTTTGCATCACCTCAATGTATTTTCATGTGCTGTGTTATTGTAAGGAAGGACAGGTCTTTAATTATTTGTAATGAATAATGTTTCGCTTTCTTGAACGAGAATTTTTATTTAATTCCCCCCATTATTTATTTGCTGAGCAGTATGATTTTGCATCGTTAAACTAATGCCATCAGACGTGTAAAGTAATATTAGTAGAAAAATACTCCTCTATATTTATTAAGAATAACACAAAGTTTGTCATTTTGCGGCTAAAATTAATTCTTCTCTCTCTACTTTAAGACAAATTCATTCAGAAATTCCACAAGGTTCAACTGTTTCCCCAATTCTTTCCTCATTAGTTTAACTTATACTTGTCTAATATTCCTACTATACCCTTCGTTGCTTGTCTCTTTTCGCTGATGATACTGCACTGTTTTCATCCCATTCTAATATAAAAATTGCACAAAATTCTGTTCAAAATTACATAAACTGGACTCACAATTGGAGAATCAAAATTAACCGCTTCAACCCAAACGCTAAAAATGTTCACGCAATGTAGACCTACTAATTGGACTTCCCTAATTTTTAATAATATTAATATTCCCTAGTTGAATAGTAATGTTCCTGTTAAATGTTTAGATTTATCCCGTGATAAACGTTTAACTTGAAAGTCTCATATGACAAATATTTTTGAATAAATTTGTGACAAAATATTCATAAGCTTATTTCTTTAATTCATAAAAAATATAAATTACGAATCAAATATAGTAAACAAAACTAGCAGAACCGTGTGGACGTTGTTCTGCTCTCTTTTCCTCTCTCTTATCTTACACTCTTATCACCATCTCTCTTTTTCTCTCTCCTCCTTTTATTTTCTCTTTAATTCTCCCTTCTCTCTCTTTTCTCCTTTCTCTTCCTTTCTCTTCCTTTCTCTTTCCTCCTCCTCAGTCTTTTTCGTTTCTCTTTTTTCCCCTCTCTCCATATCCTCTTTCTTCCCCCACTCTCTTTCTCCCTTTTCCCATTCTCTTTCCCTTTCTTTCTTTTACCTCTCACTTTCGCCTTCTTTCCCTTTTTTCCTGTTTCCTCTCACTTTCTCCCTCTTTCACTTTCTTTCTTTTCCGTCTCACTTTCTCCCTCTTTCTATTTCTTTTCCCTCTCACTTTCTCCCTCTCTTTCCCTATCACTTTCCATCTTTCTTTTTCCTTCCATTTCCCTCACACTCTTCCCCTCCCTTTCCCCATTAATCTCCCTTTTTCTTCTCTTTTCTCTATTCCCTCTTTTATCTCTCCCTTTTCCGACTACCTTCTCTTTTTTTGTTATTTTCCTTCCACTTTTCTTCTGTTTCACCTCTCTCTTTCCCTTTCTCAATTCCGTGCTGCTCGTTCCTCCTGGCCTCGCTCTACGTCACACAGCGTCACACAGCACAAAATGAAACGAACAACCCAAAAACATTCTCCGTGAAAAAACACGTAGATCTTTTTTCGGAAAAAAAAATTCGAAAATTTCAGAAGAATTAATTATTTTTTTTTCGATGTTTTCCTACAACTACAAAATTGAAGATAGATTTTTTCCCTTAAAATAAAATTTGTTTTCCATGGCGAGTTCTTTTATGAAGTGTGTGTGTGTACATATAT
>BOPP01000023.1:14453-43632 GCA_017312745.1 Gryllus bimaculatus | reverse complement strand
ATACATGTATATATATGTATATATATGTATATATATGTATATATATATGTATATATATGTATATATATATAGTAGAAAATTTTAGTAGTTTTTGCAATTTTTTTTTTTTTTTCAAAAACGGCTCCAATGTTTTTCTTTACATTTTGGGTAGGAATAGTACTATATGTACTCTATAAGATGCCATCTTGCTCTATTCTTTTTTTTTTAAATTACAAAAAATTTAATTATTAATTTTTTGGACTTGCCTCTCATTACGTTAATATTTATATTAGCGGCGATTAGATCATTATTGTATTTATGAGTGCACGGTCTTAAAGGGTATTGTTTTGTTCTTTGGGGTATTGTTTTGTTTTTTCAAAAAATACCCAAATGTAAATTTTTTGATAGATCTTTCGCGCCGTTTATGTGCACATTTCCAGCAATTAGTGAACAATTTTGTATTTGCGAGTTAAAGTACTTAAAATGTCTTTAAGTTAAGTTTTTAGAAAAAATATCAAACATTTTTTGTGAAAAAAAGCTTCAAATTTCGAATTTACAGTAGCCTTTAAACGACTGTTTAAAAAAACAGCTCCAAATTTTTCAAAGAAAATTCCAATTGAGAACGGGTTTTTACTGTTCTTTAATAATCTTAAAATAATATTTCTGCTCTGCAATTAGGAAACTAAAAAATGAAGAAAATGTTTTAAAAATGTATTTTTGGCGACGATAGTTAGCAGCAGGCAAGAATGTGTGAGAAGTTGAAATAGCTAACCGAGTCCAAATGAAATAGAAAAGTAATCTGGGAAAGTTTGTGCCATTACGTAGGACCACAAGTTTATCTTATGATATGTGAACGCCATAATTTATTTTTAAATAATTATACACGGGCGGTTTTTGTATAATTTGTTTTATATCTGCATTCAAATGTAGTGTGAAGATAGTATAAAAATATATGAAATTATAATCAAAATTAATTTTTTTATTTATAATTAAAGTAAAAAAATGAAATGAAGAGGTACACGTGAATCTTAACAATATTTCAAAAGGTCTAGTTATTAATGCCCTTCTGTTTGTGTGGTGTGGCGTCTTCCTGCTGTAAAAACCAACAAATATCTCCCATCGCTGCTGAGTTTCATCTTTCTTGGTAGCGTTCTTCCATAAATCTAATATCTTGGTTAAAAAATCTCTCACCTTGCTCATCGTCATTTCAGGCCCAACAAAAATTCCCTCGTGTTATTTTGCATATTAAATTTTGGAAAAATGTATCTTCAATACTTGAACCCATCTGCTTTGTTCATCGCTTTAGCAAAATTGTTCGTTTTCTGAAGTTTGTCATGGAGTGGGGCAAAATAATACTTTCTGGTTCCACCAAAGCCTTGCATTTACATTTTCTTTGCCCGGGGTGAAAATATTTCTTTGGGACCACTCTGGTTTCATAGTGCTTTTCTCTTACTCTACTATCCAACACGCAAAGAAAACAGCTGTTTTTAGTAAATTCTCCTTGGCGACCTTGTAAAAATTATGACGTGCTATGGGTAGAAGTTAATTTGAAGTTACATTTATGTCCCGAAGCAAAACTAGGGGCCATCCCAGCATTTGCTCAAAAATCAGGGAAACTGAATGCATACCTGATCGAGATGAGGGTCATTGACCCAGAAGCTGAAGTACAATACATTTTACAGATTTCTTACAATTCTACAATCCAAATGATATATAATACATTAAATATCATTGTTAACATTAATATTACTTTCCTTTTGGATGCTCGGTATAGTCTTTAATTGTATAAAAACAGTTAGGCAACAGATACTATTTTATTTGAGACTTAAACTTTTGTTTGGAATGTAATCGTTTAATGTCATCTGGCACTTTTTTTGTAAAATAATGCACATGTAGTATTATATGTGAATTTGTTGTAGTGAGCTGTTGATACTGTTACCTAATGAATATAATTAATCCGTCGAGTGTTGTAGTTATAGACAACGGTGTTTGCTGAAAATATATTCCCATCCTTAAGTAAGTCATTTTTGACAAAAAACATTGATTCATATATCAAGAGAGAAGGTAATGGTAATACCTACATTATAAAGAGAGGTTTACAAGAATCACGTGGGTGGGATTTGCTTATTATTCGTACAATTATTCTTTGTAATCTAAAAGTTTGGCATAAGATGTATTTCCCCAGAATATTATGCCATATCTCAGGCGGGAATGAACACTCGCGAAATAAACACAACGATCAGTGTGGATGCTGACTGAATTTGAAAGAATTCTGAAAGCTTAGCATAAAGAACTTAATTTAGTGTTCAATTCATTTAAATGGACGTTCCATTTAAGGTTTGACCGAATTGAAATATGTATAAACTTTTGTTACCTAAACATCAGTTAATGGTACACCGTTCATTTTCAATGGAGTTCAAAGCTGTTTATTTAAAATGAAAAACTGCATTTTGAAAGATCTACAAATATTCCAATAGGTGCTTCGTTTTGATCCATGGATGGGGCGACGCCTTTAAGAAAAGCAAATATGGGGAGAATTGTTTTAAAAATGGATAATTAATTTACCTTACAACATATTGCAGAAACTTTGCCTAAAATGTATTTTAAAGCTCCTGAAATATTGCATTACAATTGAACATGCACTAAATATGTAAATGTTTAAAAAAAAACTAACTGGGAACATTGCACTGCCCTAGTTGTCATTATACGCTGTGTGATACTTCAATTAATGTAGCGATTTGTCATTTGACCAACATAAGGAACATTGAAAAACAATCACGCATTTTAATTAATGACAGGAATGGTAAACGAGAATTTAAAAATATATTTAATAAAATTGAGTGTATAACTCTGGACATTGGTTTTCCTGTTAGCCATTGTACTTGTACATTATAATTCTAATAATAATGGTTTTTGAAATGTATTTTTACGGCAAAGGGGTTCTAAATTGTTCGTAATTGTTATTGTTTAAAGTAGAAGAGTTCAAAACTCAAACTGTTTATGGAAATTGGTAACAATAAATAGCACAAAAATTGTACGGAATGAGTTTTCGAATAAATGTTGAATATTTCTAGGCCTTACAGAGAATTCGAAAATAATACATTTGTTGATGAAAATATGTTGGGTGTTTTCATATAACGAAGCTGCACATGCACATTTTCCACATTAGGCATTGAAGGTTGGCGCATTCAAAAGCATTTCGTTTACTGCTCGTACATCTATGCAATTCGGGTTGCATACATCTCAGGGGGCAACTGTGTAATTCCGTTATATGGTACTAGCTAAAGTATCTTTAAAGGAAGGTAGCGCAACAGATTCATCGGCATTGGTTCGTTAGTTTCAGCTGAAAGTCAACGCACTGAAAGTCTATGCTTTTCTGTCTATATATTAGTGTAGATAGATACGTGTTATACCGCAACCGCCCGCCTGGAAGCACTCCAGGCTGATCCCTTTCCTTTAGTAAAATGCCCAACTGAATCAGCGGTTGGGCGGTGCAGCAAGAACGCAAATACTTCTAATACGTTTTTGCCCTATCATTTTAGCTGCAGATTGTCAAGCAGGAAAGTCCATGAACCATACTCATGAACAGAATTTAATTACAAAAGCAACTAGTAAATTACTTATTCTTACATAGTTGTATGAAATGGTCTTGCACTTGATTTGGAGTCGAGTTCGTTCACGGGAAAGCTTTTTTCTCGGGTGCGGCGCGTAGGCGTTCCCAGGTCGGCGGCACGGGCAGGTGGGGGCGGCGGATTAGCGCCGGGTGGCCCGCACAGAGGGCGAGGCGGCGAGCGTCCACGCATGTGTGCATCACAACGTCTTCACCGGCGACTGGCAGGTGCTTTCTTTTGGAAATGCGATTGTCGTCGGGCGAGAATCGGCACGAAGAGCGCGCGATAATCATGCTCACATAGCGGTTAATAGCTATTTTGCTGTTGTAAACTCCTAGCAATACATACTTCGTGAGTTTGGACGCCGCGCCGGCGCGTGAGAACTCTCTCGGTTAGTTACACCGGGTACACCTTTACCTAGTAGACACGCAGCATCGGCGATGACCACTAGATCGGTCACTGGCAGATCTTGCAGCTTCATTTAACCGTTTACCCAACTGCTCTCGAAGTTTCAATCTAAAAGAAGTCGTAGGCTTCCGCGACTAGAGTCATGTTCGTGATCTGGACTGTCCGGGTGACGTCGCGTCGAAAGCTGTGTGGCCGACGTTTCGACCATCCTGTCGTGGTCTTCCTCAGGGCTGGTATGCCAATGCCGTCGTTGACATACTAGCCCTGAGGAAGACCACGACAGGATGGTCAAAACGTCGGCAACACAGCCTTCGACGCAACGTCACCCGGACAGCCCAGATCACTAAACATTCTCGACGTTTCAATACAGAAGACCCTTCCCGACCCGCGCGTATTTACGGGCGCTTCAAAATTCCTCTCTCCCACGACAGACCGCTGTCGATTCGTTGTTTTGAAATCATCTGTTCTGCGGGTGTGTTTCTCGGGCATGGAAATTCAAATCGCCGGCTAGCAGGCTAGCGTCGCTATTTCTTTGTTTTCCGGAATCGCAAAAATTTTAAGAGAAATCTTCGGCGACTTTTATCCCCAACGGCCGGACGTAAATTCCATGCGCGCACGCTTTTATATTTAACAAAAGAACCTAGGGTGCGGTGCGTTGACAGCGCCACGCGGCCAGCTCGTTGCGAAGCCCAAAGCATGGAACATGCACGAGTGCAAATTAATTAATAATATGACCATGGTGCAATGTTTAGTCAAAATATAGATATAGATGTCTCTTTATATGCGCATTGGGGAAAATTGATTATTTTCGATCTCTCATGTTCACGTTTATAATATTTATTCTAGAACACACCAATAAATTCAAAGACTTTAAGTAAAATGAGCATGATCATACTAGGATGATATTTTTTCGTGTTCCATCGGCGCGACGAATGGGGAAAAGAAAAGGGAGTGTTTTCATGCAATGTTGATAAATGGCAATTTATGCCCTCACAAACTACTTTAGTTTCTGTCGTAAGAAACGAAAATAAATTGTTTGAACTGTGTGTTGTTCTTACATCTCGTTGAGGTCAACGTGAAAGCTTGGATTCCCTGAGCTTTCACAGTTACGATTTGTGTTGAATTTTAGGTTGACGAAAAAAGATAAGATAACACAAGGATCGGTTCATTAGCAATTTAGATCTAATAAACTACTTTAGTTTGTTTTTCACAAAAACGATATAAGTCATTTAGACCACATTAGTGTGAACGTGAAAACTTGGAACCTATGAGCAGTTTACTTTAGCTCAGAGCCAGCATTGCCTCTGTAACCGCAGCGACTCCTGCCGAGAAGTTATAGGATTCGATCCCAAACGGGGGTGGGTTTTTGATCCTGCCCAAATAGTTAGGTCGAAGTCAGTCACAGTCTGGAGGAGGATATTCCTTGCCATCTACTTTGATCCGTAGTTTAGCGTGGTTTCTGTACTCCATGCCAAGTAAATTTCGAAGAAGTATAGTTTCAAACGGCCCGCGCGAGATCTTCTTCGTCCTTGTTCTATACTCTCCTCCTATGACTTGCACACTCACACACTTAGATCACTACACCCCCATACATGACAGGAGACCAGTGGGGGCTTATAGCGTGTTCCGGCTGCGGCGGAGGGATACCGCGGAAGCCTACGTGTAGTATCTGCTCAAACAGCGGGAGAAAAGCAGCGCCACCTTTGAGCTTAAAACATTCACTACACTAACGGAACTAATGTCCAGAGCAATTGATGTGCCCGGAAACATCAATGAATGAAGTGCGACTTGGAGCACAGGTTCGTCTTGTTTTAGAGTGCAGGTATGTTTATGACCAAGCCTGTTTCCCTTCAAATAACAGCGTAACGTTTCCGCGAAATCACTTGCCCAGTTTTTGGTTGAGCGTTCGTGTGCTGTCGGCAGATGGCGGAGGAGCAGGCGCGCAGCGAGGCCGAGGGGGACGTGCTGCCGTGGACGGTGGCCGAGTTCTACCGCGGGCAGAGCGTGCTGCTGACGGGCGGCTCGGGCTTCCTGGGGCGCGTGCTGCTGGAGAAGCTGCTGTTCTACTGCCCCGACATCGACACCGTCTACGTGCTGCTACGCCCCCGCAAGGGGCTCTCGGTGCAGGAGCGCCTGCAGAAGATGCTCGACGTCCCGGTCAGCACCGCACTCTAATGTTACAAACTTCTACTAGTACCAGTACCAGTAATTCTAATTGGTAGTACCTAATTCTACCTAATTCTGGTAGTACCAGTAATTCTAATTGAGGGATCAAAAAGGATCACGTTTTGCCAATAAAGATATGGTAGTTGATATCAAAATATCGAGTTGCAGATGAGAAAAAAGCCTTTAATTAACAGGAAATCTTTATGTTCATATGTTCGGCATTTCCCGTTATAAGGTAGTCAAGGAGATTTTAATGTGCTTAAGAACATTGTGTTTACGGAGTTGCCTAACAATTAGGGGAAATGCTACACGTGTAACTCCTTTGAATGAAATTTTACACTTAATGTTCATTGGCAAATATTTCAATCCCTCTTCTTTCCCTACAGATTTGTAGCGTTTATTCGGAGACACCCAAATATTGCTAGGTAAACAAATGCCTGCTCAAAGTGTTCCCTTGGAATGACATCGCTATTTCGCATAGATTTACATGATGCTCTTTTAAAACGAGCAGAAAACTTAATGTCTTATACTTAGAAATGATTTGTGAGTGTTTTTTGTCAAATTAAAATTTCTTGCCAAACTATTACAGTAATATTCCAACATACATTTAGCGAGATATTATTTTAATATATTCATGCATGTAAAATATATCTTAAAATATCATTGATTACGTAAAATAGTCTTACGATTTGCGACGTGGAAATACTGAATTATAATTCACATCGTTACCGCCGGCGCCGTGTCGCGAGACACTCCAGTCAGAATTTCTAGTTAAGTCTTTGATAATGAGAGAATATCTAGACCTAAGCTGTATTTCTCATAGTAGACGTACTATTATAAGCTAGGTATATACTAATATATAATATATAATGTAGCCAATGGTTTAGGAAAAAAGCTAGTTTTAAATGCAAGTACATCGGCGCAAAAAATAATAAAATTTCCTCCCAGGGTCATAATAGGCTCTGTTTGGGCTCTTTGTATTAAGATTGGAAAAAAATTATACAAAAGTAAAAAAAAATAATTCCCATAAAATTGGACGTATTTACTTATTACAATTATTTGTTCAACTGCACTGCCCGTTGCGGCCACTTTGCCCTTCAGTGCATATTACACGTGGTGTGCGGAAGTTTCCATTATATTAAGGGGTGTCTTACGTTCAGAGTATTATTTTCCCCTTTGGAATTCCTCAATAATAATGTATACCAAGTTTTGTTGAAAGACATTGTTGCCGTATTGAATATTAATTATTATTAATCGTTAACACGAACATACACATGGGCACACCCATCAATTTGTTTCATTTTTAATATTTCCGGCAATGGTTACAATTGTGAAACAATGTTACACCAATAATGAGAAAAATAATATTTTTGTATACAATAATAAATATATTATTTTAAGTTGGCAGCTCGCTTAAATCGTATGATAATTGTATTCCAGGAAATATGTTCACCAAAAGTGTAGGACATTTATACACTTTAAAATTGGTTTGAATCATTTTTCTTCTTCACTTAAAGTTAGTTTTAAGGAAAAGCTAGAAAAAGAAGTAAGAAAAATACGAATTATCGGGCCTCTTAGAGTTAGCGCAGGTTCTGCAAGCTCGAAAACTTGGGGTTGTAACAAGTGCCTGGGTACATACTCGTACTAGTATAACAAACCCAAGAAAAAGTTTTGTATGAATCCTTCCATATTTGCCAACCGGAGTAAATGCTCTGCCAGTAGCAGCGCCGGGTGCGTCCGAGTGGGTGACGAGCTCTGTGTGGGTGTTGCGCAGCTGTTCGACCGGGTGCGCGCGCAGCGGCCGGAGGCGCTGGGACGCCTGCAGACGGTGGTGTGCGACACGGCGCGGCCCGGCCTGGCGCTGGCGGAGGCGGACGCGCGCGTGCTGGCGGAGCGCGTGTCCGTGGTGTTCCACCTGGCGGCCAGCGTGCGCTTCGACGACCCGCTCATCACGGCCGTGCGAACCAACGCGTGCGCCACGCGCGACCTGCTGGAGCTCGCCACGCGCATGACCAAGCTTAAGGTAAGCCCACGCTCGCCCACGCTCGTTTCGCTCGCGAAGAGTGGACGCTCTTAGCTCCATCCGTAAAAGGAAACATTGCAATACTGCAACACATAGTGGGGATTTTTTGTGAGAAAAATAGCAATGTGGGACACTGATGTCAATTAGTGCGCTCGAGTCTCTACGGTGGCAGAATTTTCAACACTATTTTCAGTCGCTGTCTAAAAGAGAATTCTAGCATTCAGTTGCTCTGATCGGTAGCTTTCCGTGGTTTCTCCGATCAACATTTCGGCGAAAGCTAGAGCAGTTCCCTCACAAACGGGCCACGAACCGCGTGAGCAACTTTTCCTTCCTCTAACTTATCCTACACTTACATGCACTACATTACCACACATGCCTGGAGCTTACAGATTGTTCAGACTGAGGTGCTGTGTGAGACACCTGGTTTGGGAAAACACCGCTAGTGGACGTTTAGGTAGGCTCCAGATCTCGTAATCCAGCGGGAGAAGTTCACCGCCATACCCTGCAATAAAAAAATACGCTTACAGAACTAACGATCTTAGCAGTTGACACGCCCGGAGTCTCTAATCAATCATGTGTGGCAGGCGCTGGTGCACGTGTCGACCACCTTCTGCAACGTGGGGCAGCGCGAGTTTGAGGAGAAGCTGTACCCGGCGGCGGGCGACTGGCGCTCCATCCTGGCGCTGGTGGAGGCGCACGGCCAGAGCGACCCGGTGGCCCTGCGCGCTCTCACAACCAAGTGAGCACTGCCATCTTGGCTCGTTCTCTAGTGACAGGTAGCGGGCTATAGGAGAAACAATTACGCTTAAATAAACCACACAAAAGTAGTACGCACAATGCTCAGCGACAACAAATGAAATACTCTCATACTCCATTGCAATTATTTGAATAATTTAATGTGCATATGTGCCCTTGATGCATAAATAACGATTTTAAATTGTATAAAAAATATAAACCAAAGCTGTTTATATCATTATTGAAGTATATATTATTTTTCTTTTAAATGCCAGTATAGTCTCTAATTATATAGAACCAATTAAGGAACAGGCAATATTTTACTTTTGATTTAAATTTGTGTTTTGATTTTCATTTTTTTCTGTTATCCGGCAAAGTGGCAGTATCTGGCAATTGTACGTGGATTTCTTGTTGTGAACGGTTGATACAGATACCTGATGGATGTGATTTTCGTGACGTGTTGTAATTTTGGCAATAACAAATATAACATTAATAAAATTTTCATTAATAACATTCTTCATTGAGTCGTGGATCCTACCAATGACTAGCCTTTTTATTGGCTATTCAGTAATGTATTCATTCAATTCAGTTCTTTACAATTACAACACACATGGCAGAAATCATGAATGACGTGCTAGTACCAACATCTTACTACAATAAATCCACGTTTAATATTCATTAACCTTTCATGAGAATTGAAATGAGTGACAATGAAATTCATGAGAAATTGAATGAGAGTGTAAAAACAGTACTAGTCCAGAAATTTCATTTTTGGACAATTCAAGATATAACGTTTGATTAGATATGACAAAAAGCTATTGAGGTTTAAACAATTTTCTAATTTCAGAACTGCACCAAGCCATACGAATATCTTCTGAAGAATGATTGCAATAAAAACTTTATTAATAATGAGTTATATTTTGAACAAAAACTGTGGTCTTGTGCTGTTCTACATCTCAACGAAGATTTGTCATCCAAATTGCTTGCAAAATAACAATGTATCACAAAAAGACCACATTTTATTGTTGTAAGAGTGCACATAAGTAATATAACTTGGGGTCATGCAAATGTCAAGTTGAAACTTTAACTAGAGCTCATATATTATAACCATTTCCAGTTTTCGAGTGTTGGCTACCACGCTTTGTCAGTTCTTTATTACTTTTCCGTATACGCACGTATATACGGAGTAACGTACGTAATACAGGGAAAGTTATGTTTTGGTGCGGAAAACGGATTTCGAGATTTCAACGGAAATACACGCTTTGGGGTCCCCTGATGCCCCAAAAGTAGATTTTTACTACTGACACTAACGTAAGAATAGAAAGTATTGTAATCGTGCGCCGGAAAACGGCGAATTTTTGACACAAAAACTCTTATGGCCGGGCCCTGGTATCGAGGAAGTGGATAAATTCAGTTCCTAAATTTAGAAAAAATTCCTCTAATATGAGGTGTATCCAGAATCCATATTTTGTAGGTCCTTGATATCGAAAAATCGATTGACAGCAAAACGTCAGTTTGTCAATCTGTCCGTCCATCTATCCAGAACGCAGGCGCCAAATCGTTCAGCTTATTTTCTTCAAAATTGATATTCCCGAATCGCTAGTGTCGCAGACCCTACAATTTGAAATTGAAATTTTAATTCTGCGTGGTACTTTACATGCAGCTCTTTGGAAATACTCTAAAATTTCTTGCTTGGAAAGAATTTGACTTTAAATTGAAAAACGAAAACAATGCAAACTGAAAAACAGATCTTTTTATGGCAAAAAGGCGCTTGAGATGAGCTCATGTAGATAGAAATGCTATATTATTACATAATCGTCACTACGGGGCGAGAAAGTATTGTTATAGCACAACTTTCGAAACGTCCTACTGTGAACATTACTAGTACCTAAACCATTCATAAGATATTTTCCAAATTGAAAAAATTCCTGTCCATCAAGATCGAGTCGAAGCTTTGAGATTTTGAGAGAAAAAAAACATTAAAATTTGGAGGTGCTTTACGTGAAGGCCCCCTGACATTTTCTCAAAAATTGGCTCAAAATTTGTTCTTTAAATTTCGTGTAAGAATAAAGGAAAATACACTTATACAAGTGGCATAGGTCCGATTTTCAGGTTTAACTCTCAATTTTAGAAAATTTCAAATTTTTTCGAGCGTCTTCCTACAATTATAAAATAGAAGGTAGAGATTTTTCCTTCAATATTGCGAGCAATATGTGCAATTTTAAAAATTACAAAAACAAGATTTTCTCAAGAGCTCCAATTTTTTTCTTTAAACTTTTGGTAGGGATAGTGATAAAAGTACTCTAAAAGATAACATAAACGCCGCATTACAATATTTTTTGTTCTTTTTTTAAAGTATTTTTTGTACTTGTTTCTCACGTCGACAATTCTCTCTCGTAGCGGCGATCTCTCATAGCGGCAATTTGTTCACTTTTTTTATGAGTATATGTGCTTTAAATGTCCATAAAGTTTCTCGAAAACTTAAGCGATTTCTGTGAAATCGCTCAACATTCCGCATTTTCAGAAACACTCAAACGCCATTTTCCCCAAAACAGTTCCAAATTTCTTCTTCAAACTTTTCGAACGGATAGTGCTAAGTGCATTCTTTAATATAGTTACAGTTAATTTCAGTTATATTCATAATAATCAACAATTCAATATTAATAACAGTTAATTTCGGGATATTCTTTTTCTTCAAAAATTACACAATTGTAATTTTTTGAAAGATCCATAACGCCGTTAATATGCACATTTCCAGCCAATTGTAAACACTATTGTATTTGTGAGTTAATGTCCTTCAAATGAAGATTTTCGAAAACTAAACATTTTCTATGAAAAAGAGCTTCTAATTTCGAATTTACAGTAGCACTTTAACGCCAGGTTTTAAAAAACTACTCCAAATTTTTCAAAGAAAATTACCATTTAGGACGGGCTTTTACTGTTCTTTAATAATCTTAAAATATTTCTTTTCTACAATTCGGAAACCGAAAAATGAAGAAAAGTCACAAAAAATGTAATTTGGGCGGCGATTGATAGCAGCAGGCAAGAATACGTGCCAAGTTCGTTTAGCTAGCCGAGATCAAATGAAATAGAAGACGAATACGGGAAAGTCAGTGCTATTCTGTAACATCATTCTTCATTCAGCTACTTCAGTGGCGTAACATTAGGGCCGCAAGGCCCGCAATGCGGACGGGCCCGGGAAAGCGAGGGCCCGTTTTTAGGGGATATTTTTATTATTTACGGTAGCAACGCTACTTGTGTTTGCTGTAGACTTTTATAAAGGGGCCTGGGTTAAAGTTTTGCAAGTTGGCCCGCGCTTTAAACTTGCTTTTTTGCGCTCCCAAACATCGTTCTATAGTAAAAGAGCGGGGAAGGAATTTGAGAACTCAAGAACATTTGCGGAGATTGTACTTTTCCCTCATCCGATACATTCTGGTCATGACAAAAGTCAAATCAAAATTCAATCCACGTTTCTGTTATATAACGTTATATTATATATTTAATGAAATTTCACCCACTTTCGTTTTGTAACATTCATGAAAAATATAACATATGTTATAGTAATGACTCATTTGATCAGCTTGTAAGATTTTTATTACGACTTACTTGGTTCTACATGCATGCTTTCTAATACGTTATTTCTTTTTTATGGTCATAGGATTCTGGGCCCTCACTGCAACACGTACACATTCACAAAGAACTTGGCGGAGCACATCGTGAATCACTACTCGGACCGCCTGCCCGTGGGCATCGTGCGCCCTTCAGTGGGTAGGTGATGCGTCTTTTGCCTCAGATCTTTCTAACCACCTGCCCTTTAATATTTGTGGACGAATAACAATATCAGGGAGTTTTAGCACCAGGCAAAAGGTGATATCCTTAATCTCTATTGGTCACGTAACTGATGACGTTACGATCGTAATGAATAACGATCAGAAGAGCTTTAGCAAATTCTTTATTGCTTTATGGATAGTAAAAATGGGTTTCAAGTGTTCAGGGATTATATATAAGCTTGGCGGGGGCTCGCGGAGCGGTCTTCGTGAGGGGGAAATAGTAAAAGGAAATTTTAAGAGGTTTCTACTAGTACAATTTTAGTGTGGAAGAACTTGGATATTGACGTGGGGATGATTGATGGTGGTACATGGGTGAATAGATTTAGATTTATTAATAATTCTGCTATTAATTTTGAGTACTTGGTGGCAGAATACACTAACTTAACATTACAGAACTTAACAACTTTGCAAAATCTACAAACTTTACAAATTAATGTCAACATTTCACCTTGCAATCTTTCATGGCACTCCACTCCACCACACGCACTTCACAACGCCACTACATTGCACATAATTAATACAGGCAAACTGTTCCAGTCTCTAATAGTTTGATTCACGAATGAATATTTTCCAATGTCCGTTTTCTGAATTCTTGTCTGAATTTTGTGCATGTGATCCGCTCTTCCGAAATACGTAGGTTTCCCTAATCGACTTTGAATTTCTTTCCATTCTCGAAGGCCTGTGTACGCTTTATACATTGCATAGAGACGTGACTTTAATCTCCTCCTTTCGAGTGACACCCTTACCTTTAATTACTGGTACCCTGAAAGGTAAATTTTGATAGCTCTACACCTTGAACCTTTTCTAGATCCTTAATGGCAAAATTCTGTATGTGTCCCAACATACCGCGCCATCATTCTAATATGGGTCCACACTAAAGACATATCGATGCTAGTTCTTTGGCCTCTCCATGTACTCTTTTCAGTATCCGCATAACAAAATATACAGAATTTCCCAGGCTTCCTACAATGAAATTTAAACCTTGACTTTTCCCAGTTCAAATTTACTGTCTAGTTGTATTCCTAAGTATTTTGCAGACGTGACTCCCGAGGTATAACATCAATATTCAGTTTGTCCACGAGATTCATTGTAACTTCGACCCCTACCAAACGTGATGGACTTGCTCTTTGAACTGTTTATTTCCATGTTGTTTGTTTCTGCCCAGATGTGTAATTTGTCTCGCTGCAAAATATCCTCGCCCCTCTCCGAGTTGATAATCCTATAAATTACGCAGTCATCTGCAAAGAGTCGTACATTGAAAGCTAAATTAGTCGGTAATTCATTCACGAAGGCCAGAAACATGAGTGGTGTGATGACACTTCCTTGTGGAATTGCTTACGTTACGTTTCTCGAGGTTGATAAGCAACTTCCGTTTCGGACTTTCTGTTTCCTGTTCCGGAGTAGTTCGTTTATCCACGCTACCTCTCTAGTGTCTATACCAGAACCTATTAATTTCTCTATAAGACGATCGTGTGGAACAACATTAAAAGCTTTGAAAAAGTTTATTACTATCGCGTCGACCCTTTTCCCTTCATCAACTACGTCAGCTAGGTCCTGTAGAAGTGACACTAGCTGACTTTCCCATGAGAAACTATTTCCGCAACCGTGCTGACCCTCATAAAGCCACTCCCTGCCCTCCCATTCTTTCCTGATATAGCTTGAAATTAGATGTTCCATAAGTTTGCATACGACTGATGTAAGACCTACCGGCCTATAGTTATTAAGTTTTGTTTTGTCGCCACTTTTAAAAATAGGTACTACGAGAGCCAGCTTCCAATCTTCCGGAACGCAAGCGTTGTTTATTGATATATTAAATAACCCAATTAAATATGGTAAAATAGCCTCTCCACCTCTCTTCATTAATTTTTCCTCTCTTCATTAATTTTATTCTTTTCCGCAAAGTATTTACATCAATATGAAAACTACTTCTATCTGCCAGCGTTAGTATCTGAATACTGTTAAGTTTCTGCTTGAAAACCGAGCTGAAATATGCGTTAAAACCTGTGCTTTTCCCCTGTCGTCCGTTAAACGAAAAAGGAGAATAATATGTAATGGAATGGAATAGTATGTAAAAAGGGTAACCTGATTTTTATATTCCAATTTTTGCAGTAAATTCCCTATATTTTCATAATATTTTCTTCAAATACCTCAAATTTTTAATATTTATCTATTTTCACTCATTGACAGGCGCTGGGATCTGTTGAGATCCACCAAATTTGGAGATATTTTTATGAATCAATCGTTTATGGTGAAAGGACAAACCATTTTTTCTCCATTTATATTGAAATTATTCTTGAATTACACTATGTAGAAACTCTTATGTTACACTCCTTTTTTGAATACCAGCATTATAAGCGACCGTTGCAAGAAATCATTCATAAAAGGGTATTTTATGTCACAAATGATGACGTATTAGCTTTTTACCGCGCGAATGATTGCGTCATCACACAATCAGCCAATCGCAGCGAGAGAATCTCGGGAAAGTAACTGTACACGAAACAGCCGGGCCAAAGTTTTCTCGCAAAGATGTCAAATACCTGAGATGTCACAAGAAAGTTGTTTGGCAAAATTAAATTTGATTCTGATGTAAATTTATAATACTGTTGTACCGAAAAAAGCGTTTACATATCGTTTATAATGCTCCTTTATCGCAATCGTACAAAATTGAAAATTTGCTCCTGACGTCGCTCATCGTCCAAACGTGGAGGTAAAGCCCGCATTTTAAGGTTTTCAATTTTCTAAAAAATTACAATTAAATTTTCTTCCAATTGCACATTGATGTTTTAGAGTGGGAGCTTGTCTATATCTCGCAACAACCTCATTCATGTCTAATCATTGGTTGCTAAGAAATTTCGAATTTTCCAAAAGATGTTTTTGTGGAATTTTGCCCCGAAAATGGGGCATATCTTTGTCCCGATAGAGATTAAAGTGGTAAATGGCATTAACGAAACACCTGAAATAACACTATTCTACCAGCAATGGCGAAAATCATAAACATTATGAGGTCTCAGTCTCATCATTACCGTCGTTTTCCTCTTCACTTTCACTCAAGATTCTAACGGAAATTGTTCATTCCGACTATTTTTAGTGAATACATTTTTGGCTATCCGAGATGAGCCGCGTCTCAATCAATTGTGCTGAGGTTTCGGCCATCCTACTAGGCCTTCTTCAGAGCTATAAGGCATATCATATTGTAAAGAATAGTAATAATTAGTAATATTGATTTCAAAATTATTTTTTCAAGTAATTCGAGATAACTGTTGTTGTTGTTAGCCAACGCTCACCCTTGGCATAATAGGTAACTCAAATATCTGTAAACCATAAAATGACATTGTACATATAGGATTTTTTGTATTTTTCTGAAGTTACATAGCTTAAGAAGATTGATAATATGTAACCAGTACATTAATTTAAAAATTTTGAATAACTTATTTTTCCTTCTAGTAATGTCACTGCATCTAATATACCATCTGCGTTTTTGATACCCTTCGATACACCTATCATAGTAGACGTCCATTTAAATGAAATCGTAAAATTTCCTTTCCAAGTAATTTCTGTAAAATCTGTGAAAAAAATCGCCTAATAATATCAATGAATACAGAATGCCACCAACTTTTAATTGGAGTTTTGGGTTAGAACTAATATCAGCAATATTCAATGGAATTAGTTCACTTGTTGTAAAAGTACTTTTAGGAAAAGAGTTGATATAATACCACGATAATCTAATATAAATATAACTTTAACTCTTTTTTTAACACTAGTTGATAAAAATAAATAAGATACATAGTTCGCCGGCCACTTTAACATTTAATTTGCTTCCATGTACTGAATAACAGATCCAATTAACTTTCTCATATACGTGCGCATATATGGAGTATTATAACAAATGTAATATTTTAAAATGTTTCTTACGCCGTTAATATGCACATTTACAGTGATTTGTTAACTTTTATGCATTTGTTAGTGAAAGTGATACAAATGACTTCTATTAAGTTTTTCGTGAACTAAAACGTTGTCCGTGAAAAAGAGCTTCAAATTTCTCGTTTACAGTAAGGCCTTACCTGCACCTTAACGGCATTCTTAAAAACGGCGCAAAATTTATCAACGAAAATTTCCTTAGAAGACGAGGCTAGATTCTTCTTTGACTTTCTTAAAGTAATATTTTTGTTTTATTATGAAGCCGAAACATAAAAACAAAATTTTAAAAATGTCCTTTGGTCGGCGATAGGTGGCAGTTGACAAGAGGAGCGAGCGAAACCGAAAATCATTTTTTCGGTTTTTAGACACGAGCTATATAACCGGGTTCAATTCAGCTGCTGTCTGAGGGAGAATTCTAGCTGCTTTGATCGGTAGTTTTCTGTGGTTTCTCCGATCAATATGAGGTAAATGTCGCTATAGTACTGTAACAAACAGACCATGGACCGGATTTTTTCTACCTCTTCCTTGTTCTATCTTCTCCTTTTACACACACAATTATGTGCAGTACACCTCCACACATGTTGTGGGAACAGTCGGGGCCTTAGAGATCGTCCGTTAGGGTTTGTATCCTGCTGGGGGAGATACCAGAAGACGGAAACCCCTACATGCAGACTTCACGGTCGTTTGTTCTTCTAGTGTTCCAGAGAGGAGGATCACCGCCATCTCCCGATATAGAATAAGCACTACTCTGAAGGGTCAAATGACAACACCCCGGATACAATCAATTAATAAGAGATTCTGCATCTTCCTTACTGTCGTGTTCTTGTTGCAGTGGTGGCTACCGCCCTCGACCCGTTCCCCGGTTGGATCGACAACTTCAACGGACCCATGGGTTTGATGGTGGGCGCTGGGAAGGGAGTGGTGCACACAGGCTACAGCGATCCCGACGGATACATCGACTACATTCCCTGCGATGTCGTCGTCAAGGGAATTGTCATGTGCAGCTGCGAGGTCGCCAGGAAGGGGTGAGATTCCTTAGAATACCTAAGATGTTATTACATCGCATACTACTTATGTAGTGTGCAGAAAGTATTGTAAAGCTGCTGTAACAATGGCGAATTTCGACAGACAACCTGGAGCCCTGATATCAATAAAGCGAATAAATCCTGTTACCACATAAACAAAAAATTCCGTCATTTATCACGTTTAGTGGTCAGAATTCACGTTTTGTGAATCCTTGGCATCGAAAAATAGAATAACGGTAAAATGTCTGTCTCCGTTTGTTCGTTCGTCTGTGATCAACATTGGCACCTAAAGCGTTCAGGCAATTTTTTCTAAACTTGATATTCTCGAATCGATATGAACTCAAGGCCTGCGAGTTTGAAACGGATATTTTTATTTTAGAGGATTCTTTACATAGAGCCTCAACGTTATCAACATTCTCTATAAAATGGCTCCAATTTTTCTTTCTCGCCACCGCTTACGCAGTAGATAGAAAGTTATGTAATCAGTTGCTGAGTTTAGAACAAAATCCTGTAACACTGATGTAGCCAGAAGCCACGATTTTGTGGGTCCTTGATACCGAAAAATCGATTGACGGCAAAACGTGTCTCCGTCCGTGAACAACACCAGCATCTAAACAATTTAGCCGATTTGTTCCAAAATTGATATTTCCCCATCAATGTGGCTGATGTGGCGGCCCCTTGAATTTGAAAACGAAATTTAATTTACTATATATTAAGTCTGTGGGCATTTTCAAAATTTTCGAAAATATGGCTTTCATATTTTTTTTATTAAAGTGTGTTATTGGATAGTGTGACATTCAATAACACAGTTTCCAGGAATATTTAAGGGAATGGTGCAGGTCTCGCTTTCGTTAAAAGCTATGGTTTTTCGAAAATTGCAAAATTCAAAATTTTTTCGGCGTCTTCCAACAACTAAAATATTCAAGATAAAGGTTTTTTTAAATTGTGTTCTGAGACGCGTCGCATCCAATGGTTCTTTACAAATCATGGAAGGACATCATTTACCCTCCCCGAAGCACGCTCCGTGCCACCCTGCAGTTCCAATCCAAGGAGAATGTCAGCAATAGACGAGGGCTTCCCAGCGCGCATAGAATTACATTAGCAACCGTGGAGACCCATGCGCACAAAAGCAATCATGACCCACTTCCGAGACACTCATGCGCAGGGGACAAAGAAAGAACGCGACGAACAGCCAATTAAACGCTAGAAATTGGTGGAACGTTATAGCAGCTAGGCCACTTGAAGCGTCAGCAGCAAATTCGGAGAGAAGGTGTCGACGTGAGTTCTGCATTGCGTAAATGCTAAAATTCAATTGGGCGAGAGACAAAATTAAATGGGAACGGGATTTTGCACACAAAAGCAGACTTACGAGGTGGGAGCTCGACGCTAAGAGCTACAGACAGAATTTAGATATCGAGTAGGAGAGACAAAAATTACTTCATCGAGTAGAGCAGACGAGTGAACGACTTCGGGTAGGAATGACGTACCAGTAACTTTGGGTGAAACAAACGCAGTATTGATTTCGAGAAAAGTAGGCGAAATTGACTTGCATCATATAAGAAAAAATTTATAATAAATATGTATAAACGAGAGTGCAGAGAGACTGTAATCTTCACGTCACTAATTCAACGTGACTGGCACGTTTTTGCCGCCAAATGACGCAAATATTACGTCATCATTATCACGCGAACCTCGAGGCTGACACTGAAAGACCATCCGATCGTCCCTTCACAGTCCAGGGTACCTGGCCGCTCGTTAGCGCTGGCCAGACGCCGACAGATGTAAACATGTCAGGACTGATTTGTTAGAGACTTATGAACAGTCAAGAAAGAAGATAATCGTAATGCATGTGAATTGTAATTTGATGTCATGTAATTTAAAAGTCTAGTGAAACATTGTAGAAATTCAGGTTGTAGATTGTTATAGATTTGGGAAGAGATTGCTACTTTTGATTGCAAGATAATTAATTTGTTATCCCGTTATGAACTAACGGATTGAGGCACCCACCTGCGGTGAACTGAGAGGGAAGTTTAATTTATACGGAACGTATCGATCAATCATTTTTCGGTGAAATTATTCATGAATCAATGGTATCCCCAACAGAGACGCCTTAGATAATTTAGGTGATAATTAGGCGAGGATAGAAGACACCACGGGACTTCATTTTACTTCAACACGGGATCATCCGAGAAGCTAACAAGAGCGTGTGAAGAAATTGCGTAAGCAATAGAAAACTATGTGTATTTGACCAATGGATAAGAAGCTCGAGTAACTAATAAGACAATTTAATTGAAATTGCATACGAGACGGTCACTATCAGAGTTAATATGTATTTAGATAAAACGAGCTCATGCTTTAATGTTTCTCACTTTGATAGATGAATAAATGTTATATTTCTTTAAAGCTAATCAATTGGTAGGGAGTTGCTAACAATCAAAACAATTCTTATTTAGGTAAAAGTTTCATAAATCTCCGTACATTCGAATGTATATATAGTAAACAGGAAGCAAACTTTAAAATAAGCTCTTACGGCAATTTTAACCACATTTTGCCTAATAAACTCCTTGGATATTCCGAATGGCTCAGCCGCAAGCAGTACTCGAAAGTTGATTTAAAAAAATGCTTTCTACGCAAAAATTTGCCTTGCAGAAACCTGTAAATACTCTAGAAACATGTAAATTGTTTATTATTTACAAAAGAATTGAATATATTTCTTCAGAAAGATAAAAATAAAACATAAATAAGAAAAAAAACAGTCAAATTGTGTAAATTATGTGCTTTTTATTTCTGTGTAAAATTTGTTTTCTTTCTTAACAAATATATTCATAATCAATCCATCAACCTGGCAATTGCGCTCTGAGTGAAGGGTGTGCGGTGTGGCTGCGCAGGGTGGGGCCGCCGCTCGTGTACAACGCCGCGCAGTCGGAGATGCAGCGCATCACCCAGGGCCGCGTCCTCGACATCGCGTACGAAGCCGACGCCGAGCTGCCCTTCTCGGACACCCTGTACCACCCGTGCGGCGGCGTGACCAGCAACCGCCTGCTCTTCCTCGTGCAGTTCTTCTTCTTCCATCTGGTGCCAGCGGTGATCGGCGACGCTCTGCGTTCCGGCTACGGTCCGCAAAAACCCATTGAGTGCGCACTTAGTTATCCCAGCGTCGGCATGCCAAGGCATTCCTACGTGAGCTTTACCAACTCACGGGCCGACCAGCGCCCGAACAGGCCGCCGTCGCGCGCCGTTATCCGACTGGCTACAACGCGGTCAACATTCCCACGACGTTACCTTCCTTTCCCAAAAAGGCGTAGACAGAATCCCCATCCGTTTTCCTCCGTAGTGTAAGTATTGATTTCTACGTTCAGCGTGGTCTGCTTCGTATTATACTGGTAGGATACAATCGATAACCTTCTGTTTTCGAGGAACATTTGCACGTTTCTTTAGAGTACTATGAACGTTGAAAACATCGTTTAAAAGTTTGTAAAAACTAAAATTCAAACTTCCTATCACGAGGACTTTCTTACTTTGTTGACCTCACATGATGGTGCGAGAACATGTTTAGACTAATTATTAATAGAAACTTAATAAAAATGTTTACTCTTTGCGAAACATCGCATGAACAGAGCAGCTATGCCTTCTCAGGCAACAAACACTAAAAGATAATTATCGATTTGGGTGGCTCAAGGTACCAACGGGTGTCACTGCGGTGCCTCAGGCAGGGAGGGTTCTAGTCTCGACTACGGCAGGGTTGTCAACGCGTAACTGACTAATTCAACCCCTGCCCGGAGGAGAATTCTAGTATCCAGAGGTTATGATCCAATAAAAGAATTACAGGACAACAAAAAACTGGTATCTTTCTCTTTAATATTGCATTGATTGAGTTCACTTCCATGTGCATTGTATTTTAATTTCTTTGAATTCACGTTAATTAATTGCTCGTAAAATTACCATCAATTTCTGTGTGAACATAAATAATGGCACTGGCTTCTGATTGTTATTATTTAAACCAACTAAATTTTATACAAATTATGTGTAACATGACATTACACTCTCTAGTAATTATTGTTAAGCTGAATAACATGAATTAAGTTATGACAGAGGTTATGAATTAAGTAATGACAGAGGTTATGATCGGTAGTTTCCTGTGCTTTCTCCGATTAACACAAGGCGAATGACAGAGCAGTACTCTAACAAACGGCGCCCGATCTTTCCTTCCTCCTCATTGTCCTATCCTTGCCCCTTTTGTACACACACTTCCACTTACAGGCACTACACTACCACAAAAATGACGGGAGACCAGTCGGGAGTTAGTTTCTCTGGGCTGGGGCGATGCCCTGTTAGTGGGAGAGCGCCGGAACTTGCCATTCAGCAAGGTTCTCGCCATTCCACAAGATCATCGCCACCTGTCGCAACAAACACACACACACTACACTTACGGGAATAATCAGTTGACGGACCCCCTTATCAATTGACGGGGCGAAATAACTAATAGGTCAAGCAATCAATTTGAAAGTGGATTAGCTGGGAAGTGGGGGAAAGGAAGACAGACCGCGAGATGCAGTCGAGCGATTTCTCGCGTGCCCTTCGACTTCTTGCATTCCTTTCTCTTCAACTTCTTATTCCACTTCTTGATCCTCTTTTGATTAGTCTCTACCCAAGTTGATGAATGTTTAGCGTACTCATATGCCCAAGACGGTGTGACAAAAATATGCATGGGAAGGCTAAAATGCAATTTTCATTTAATGGAATGAAAATTCTTAACTCTTAATTGAATGAGTACAAAGTACTCTTGAAAAACAGATATGATACTAGAAACTTCTAAAAAGTAGCTAGTCATTCTTTTTAAGATTTTTATTTTCGAGTAAGCAATAGTTGTAATTCTATAACGAATTAAGTTTGTCGAAAACTCAAAACGATTTTGGTGAAAACGTTTGAGCCTGTTTCAGAATCGCTCAATTTTCTTTCCCCAAAAAGGCTTCAAATTTTAAAACATAAATTTACTCGTTTATAATATCTTTCTTCTATAATATTATTCACGTCACAAGAAACCACGAGGATATTTCAAATGGTTGAGACGCAATATTCACTCAAAAGTTGGTGTGAAAAATTGCTTTTAGAAAAAAGCTTTTACGAGCGTTTTCTTACATTCTTAGTAAACTTAGTGTACATTAGTGTTTAAGTTTATAAATACAAATAGTACAAAACCAATTTTCCAGGATATTAATTTCAAAAACAATTCTATACATTAAAATTTTTAAATTCGATATTATATAAGACTATTTTACACGTAAAATAATTATTAGTTTTAAAATGACACTAATATATCTTTTTTAATTTAAAATGTTTATTGACAACTGTCACTTATGTCAAATCACCGATATTTATTTCGAAATAAATATTATCTCTCCTTACGGAAATTGAAGACAACATTTAAGATTTAGTAGAAATTAGTTTGACAATATTAAAGTATTAAAAAATGTGACTATTGTCAGTAAGTAAAAATGGTTCATATAATTTTTAAGGCGAAACTATACTACATTTGTGTTTAAATATAAAAAACGGAAAAAAGAGTTATTTATCAAAATATGAATTTCTATTGACAACTTTTTTGACAGCTGTCATGAGTTCAAACTCGTTTTTGACATCATATTCTGATTTTGCGGTATTAAAAAATTTAATTAAGACTATTTTCCGAATTGAGAAATTGAAAATAACTAAAAATTCGATTGAAAATTTCATTGACAAGTTATTTGACAGTTGTTATTTAGTGAAAGCCCGTTAATATTTTTTATGACAAAACTTTACTTGATTTGTGTTAAAGTATAAAAATCTTAAAACTTTGAATTATCAAAAATGAATTTTTATTGACAGCTTGTTTTGACAGCCGTTTTGAGTCAAAACTGGTTTTTTGACATATTTCAATTCAGCGGTATCAAATAAAAGAATTACAGGACAACAAAAAACTGGTATCTTTCTCTTTAATATTGCATTGAATATTGATTCACTTCTATGTGCATGTATTTTAATTTCTTTGAATTCACGTTAATTAAATTGCTCGTAAAATTACCTGAATTTCTGTTGAACCTAAATAATGACACTGGCTTCTGATTGTATTATTTAAACAAACTAAATTTTATACAAATTATGTGTAACATGACATTACACTCTCTAGTAATTATTGTTAAGCTGAATAACATGAATTAAGTACATAAATTTCTCACAGTTCTGCTGACAGAAAAATATTTAAAATGGTCAGAATCTTTTGCTTTTACTAACTCTTCTGCTGCTTTAATTTCCCCGAGAAACTTTCCCTTTATTCACAAGATCCCTTTCGATTGCGTGGCGTTGACCTCTCTTTCAGCGCTTTCTGAACCGCACGTCGTTACCATACGCTTCGCAGCGCTTCGCTCGCACCGAGACCCGACCTTGCCCCGCGTCCGCTACGCAGCCGGCAGCTGCTCGACTGCGTACAAAGCCGCCCTCTGCTTCAACGTGTCGTCGCCTCCTACTCACGACGCCTTTCGCGTTGCCTTCCGTCTTCTCTCTTGTACGACACCTACCGTCCTCGTCTGCTTCTTTCGTGCCCGTTGTCGCCTCGTTGACGCCCGCGTGCGAATGTTCCTTGCCGGACGCAAATTATTAAAAAGATGCACATTTGCTTAGTTGAGGCGTACGTGCAACACTCAATTACACGGTTTTAATTAATGCAAGTGAGTGACGGTAACTATTTATTCACGGCACAAGAATACTGTGCTATTTCGTTGCCTACTGAATTACTTTGAATAATTTTAAACTGTACTAATTTCTCACGTCTTCTTCCGACGAAAAACTCCCTTTTTGCTTTATTTCATCTTAAGTTCTTCATGAATTTCTAACTACACATCTTTCTGGTGTTCAAAACTTCTACTTAATCTCACTGGCTACACAATTACTATATCGCCACTCGACCATTCTATTTAGATGTTGCTGCGTGGGCGGCGATCGGAATAAGAAGGAAGGATGGTCAGCGAATCGCCGTTCTTAAGCGGCCGCCCTCCTCGTAGGGGTTGAGGCGCGACATATCCCGTTTTGCCATATACACGTCACGTCGTCTGCGCAGTGCCGCGGACATCGCTTGCAACTGCATTGCAGGTGGCGGAGCCGCGCCTTTTTTTGCTACCGCCGCGCTCGCTCGCACTTCCACCGCCATCGTTTCGTATGTCGTGTGGGCGTGTGGAATGAACGTGAAAACCCGAGTTATCTCTCACTCTCAATCTCACACTCACTCACTCTCTGTCTCTCTCCTCTCTCCCCTCTCTCTCCTCTCTCTCCTCTCTCTCCTCTCTCTCCCCCCTCTCTCTCCTCTCTCTCCTCTCTCTCCTCTCTCTCCTCTCTCTCTCTCTCTCTCTCTCTCTCTCATGTCGTTAGTATTTACATTACCGGCGGCTTGTACACATTATGGAATTTCTGAATACAAGTGCTTTGTAAGATGTCAAATAAAGTTTCTCGAAAACAAAAAAAATATTTGAAAATGAGCTGGAAGTTACGCATTTTTAGAAACACTTGAACACAATTTTTGTGAAAACAGCTCAATTTTGGCTATAGTTTTTTGCACAGCTAGTGTTAAGGGATCTGAGTAACACGACATACATGCCACTTTGTTGCATTCTTTTGTTTTTCCTTAAATTTAAACATTTATATTTTCTAGATATCTTTCATATGAACATTACGGGGCAATTCTTTTACATTATCCCATTTATGAGTACAATTGCATAAAATAATATCTGATGAAGTTTCTCTAAAACGTGGTAAAATTGAGCTTCAAGATACTCAAACATTTTCTTAGAAACTTGCTTAGAAGTATGAAAATTTTCCAAAGAAAATGAGCATATTTTACTCTTCTATAACATAAAGGTTATATTTTAATTATACTTTTAGGGTTCCTAAAAATTGAAAAAACGTGAAAAAATTTAGACGCCTGTAATCGACGGCTGAGAAGTGTGGGAGAAAACCGAAAAGATAGAACAGATTGAGGAGATAAGGAAACTAGCTAGGAAGAGAAAGTCTGTTTACTTCTGTGGCACCACTAGTTTTAAATATTTTTAATATTGCTCATATTTCACTCAAAGTTGCATAAAAACTACTATTTTGTTTTGAATTTCATGACATTAATTAAAGGACTAATTTTTAAGAACAAATTTCATTTGAAAGAAAAAATCGCATCATTCAAAGTTATAGTTTTAGGAAGATGCGGAAAAAGTAATTTTTTTCTAATTTTCAAAAATTCAGAGATAACAGGGGGTGCTACGCTATATTTAAGGCATATGTATTTCACTCTATTTCTACAAGAAATGTAAAGAAACAATTTGGAAACATTTTTTAGTAAAGTTTGAAAATGTCCCGGGAGTTCATATAAAGTACCCCCAAAATTTAAGAAATATTTATCAAAATAGAAGATATTTCAGGGACGTCAGAATATTGAAAGTAGTTTTAATAAAACAAAAAAACAAACAAATGTTTTGATATCAGCGCATTCCGAACCGTGTATTTCTATTGATATCTTGAAATCTACTTTATCTACGCGAGAAAGTAACTAGTGGTACTAGGGGAAGGCTCAGAGTTTCTCGAACTAGTATTCTAATCTCTGTAGTCTGGGATAACATTGAGGTTTTACCTCTTCTCATCTACCATCTATTGCCGCTTGAATGTCCTATATACACTTTTTCACATTATGTCAGTTTTTTGGTTACCTAATTGTAGAACTGAAATTCGTTTGAATTAAATAACATTATAAAAGAGTAATACGAATATTTCGTTGAAAATGTCTAGGCGTTTTTGAGAAATTGGCATTCGAGCGTTTTTGAAAATGCGTAAACTTGAGTTGATTTTCACAAAAAAGCTATTCAGATGTCGTTAAATGTGTTGGAAATAATTTGAAGCACTTTTACTCACAAATGAAATAATATATAAAACGCCCGTGATATAAATATTAATGACTGAATATATATTAAAAAAACTACATTTGTGAAATTTTGAAAAAGTAAATGAAAACGGCGATAATGTTATTTTCTAGCTGTAAACCAGTTCTGTCTTGGAACTATTATTGTGTCTCTTGTAGCCCCTGGGTTTACTTATCTATTACCTTATATATAGTATAGTATATATTATATAATATATATATATATATATATATATATATATATATTATAATTATAATATAGTAGAGTTCTAATTATATGTGCACTCGAGTGGGTTGGTCTATTGGCTTGTTCCTTCATCCGCCTGAGATTCGTCATAAAGTCTTCCTGATGCAAACGAGATGGATGCATTTCTAAATTGAGGGCCGTCTCTCCCCACTATCCCAGTCCACGGTGCCGCACTGGTTCGCAGTTGATTCGCTGGCA
This sequence comes from Gryllus bimaculatus, assembly GCA_017312745.1. NCBI lineage: Eukaryota > Metazoa > Arthropoda > Insecta > Orthoptera > Gryllidae > Gryllus > Gryllus bimaculatus. The sequence goes on along the minus strand of BOPP01000023.1, from coordinate 16,560 downwards.
GCGCCGAATCTACTCGGCCAACATTGGCACCTTTCCTGGTTCCTCCTGCAAAAACTGAACTTGTTGAACAACGCTTCCTGATTTGGAGAATAATCTGCGGCCAGGGACGTGAGGATTTTCCTGACCAAGTGGAGAGCATCGAAACCTGAGACCTTCTTCAGGACGCGCTGCACGGCACGCGCCGCTACCTCATGAAGGAACCCGACGACAATATACCTCAAGCCATTCGCGCTATAAGAGGGACGCCTCTGAAGGCATGAATGAAACGATGGCCGAACGAATGAAATGAATAATGAAGAATTGAAGGGATAAAGAATGAAAACTGATATAGTTGAAATTGTATTATGACATGAATTATGAAAAGAATCATGGATAACTACCCTCCCTAGGACAGCTCCTCAATTAACTCCTCAGGCTGCCGACATCACGCTGAAGCCCATATCAGTGCTTGCTCATTGGTAAGTGCTGAGTATCAGTAAAAACAAGCACAGGCAATTCTCACAGATTCTTACACTAAGGGCCAGGACAAGAGGTTATGGTAAACAGTAGTATTCCTGTCAAAGATGCGAACGAAATTTAAACTCTCACATACGATAAGAAAGCAATATCTTCTTCAAAATATAGTGTAGCCGCGAATTTCCTTTGAGAAGTTTCATGTAAAAAAACTTTTAATATGGAGGAGAAGAAATGTTTACGATATTCCATGATTTAATGTCCTACAGATGCAACACAAATGGACAAAACGGGCAAAACAGGTCTGTTCTGTTCTTAATTTAAGTCACATGTAAACTTCGTTAAAAAAATTGGTTACTATATACCCGTTCTGTTGTTTTTGCGTTGATAAGAAGAAGGAAAAGGAATCGATTTCATAAATAAACGCAATTGGTTGATATATTTATAAAAAAATATTTCTTATTAGTAAATTGTTTTGCACAATTGTTACTTAATTTCATTATCTTTTGCCAGGGTAAACAGTTACAATACTTACGAGACGGAGGAATCATGAAAAAAGGGACAAAACTAAGTTTATATTTTTCATAGCCAATATCTTAACGATATCCTGGGATATAAATTGTTTATATACTTCAAACTGTTAACATCTATTTTCTAGTCATGATTTGTTGGTCTTCTTAAAGCTATGTTAAACTTCAGAAAAAAATAGTAATCGATAGAAGAGTTCCGCTTATCACCTGGTAAAATACTTAACCGCTACCACACTAGACTAACATAGCTTCACATTTTTATTATATAGATTTACCAAAATAAGTTACCCTATAATACAAAAGTAAATTATAATATACAATTTAGTTCAATGGTTTGTAATCTACATGCATGTCCGTACATTTTAATATAAATTAATGTAACACTATCTAACGCTGGTGTCTTCTCGTTTCTTCACCCTGTTTGACGCTCGATTTTGGGGACTAAAAAGACAATCATATTATCTAGCTAGTTAACGTAAATTACCAATTAAAGTTGCTTTTTACTTAATTTTAAAAATTGACTAATAAATTTTTGTTGAAGATCGAAGGTTTATCTGAGAGTAGTCATAATTAACATGTAACTTTACATTGTTACTTCCAGAACATGGCCTTTTTGTAAGTTCTAGTGTATGACTTCTATCTGAAGTGGGAAGGCCAGTAGGAGAAATGTTCCGTTTGAAGGAAATCACGCTGAACAACAAATAAAAACTTATGCATCTGAATCGAAATTTAAAAAGTTAAATCTCTTGATTCTCACACAGTGAGTGTCACTCATTATTTATTTGTAACAAAATCTATAGACTGATTGGTTCATGAGATCGGGATAAGGCGAAGTAGCTCATTGTAGCCGTCTGTATTACAAAGCCAGCGAGCACCAAGCTTTAGCGCTAAGGTATTCACGATGTCAGGAGAAATGTCCCCGTATGCGATCACCCACATTGGACAAGCCAAGGACGTCCCTGCCGGTGACATACGCTAAAACATAGGGATCGTATCTCCCCGGTAAGTAATTGACAATGACAGATGAAACAGCGAATCCCCCTGCCCGATAGACATCCTTTGAAACGAACGAAGCTGTGTGAAAGTGGGGAATCAAAAAGGGACTTAAATGTATACGCACGGAC
>BOPP01000023.1:0-14428 GCA_017312745.1 Gryllus bimaculatus | reverse complement strand
TATATATAGATAGATAGATAGATAGATAGATAGATAGATAGATAGTAGGTTCCTATATATATTCAACTCGAGTGTTGGGTCTATTGCTTGTTCCTTCATCCGCCTGGGATTCGTCATAAAGTACTTCGTGATGCAAACGAGATGGTGTCATTTTCTAATCTGAGGGCGTCTCTCCCCACTATCCCAGTCACGGTGCGCACTGTGTCGCAGGTTGATTCGCCTGCAGCGCCGAATCTACTCGGCCAACATGGCACTTTCCTGGTTCCTCCTGCAAAACTGGAACTTCTTGAACAACCGCTTCCTGAATTTGGAGAATAATCTGCGGCCAGAGGACCGTGAGGGATTTTCCTACCAAGTGGAGAGCATCGAACCTGAGACCTTCTTCAGGGACGCGCTGCACGGCACGCGCCGCTACCTCATGAAGGAACCCGACAGCAATATACCTCAAGCCATTCGCGCTTATAAGAGGTACGCTCTGAAGGCATGAATGGAAACGATTGGCCGAACGAATGAAATGAATTAATGAACGAATGAAAGAGGTGATAAAGAATGAAACTGATGATAGTTGAAATGTATTATGAATGAATTATTGAAAAGAATCATGGTAACTACCGCTCCCCTAGGGACAGTCCTCAATTAACTTCCTCAGGCTGCGCGAACATCACGCTGAGGCCCATATCAGTGCTTGTCATTGTAAGTGCTGAGTATCATTAAAACAAAGCACAGGCTTATAGATCTTATACACTAGAGGCCAGGACAAGAGGTTATGGTAGAACTAGTAGTATCCTGTCAAAGATGCGTGAACGAAATTAAACTCTCACATACGAGTAAGAAAGCAATACTCTTCTTCAAAATATAGTGTAGCGCGAATTCTTTTGAGAAAGTTTCATGTAAAAAAACTTTTAATATGGAGAGGTGTCCGTACAGTGCAACACAAGCAAAACAGGGTTCTTCTAATAACACATTAACTTTGTTAAAAAATTGGCCTTCTGTTTTGTTGATAGAGAGAAAGAAGTCATTTATGATGTATTTATAAAAATATTTCTTGCAATTGTAACTTAATTTCATTATCTTTGCACAGGAAACGTTTAATTCATCTGATCCTGAAGACACTGTTTTATGCCACGATATCCTGGATAATTTTATCCAAGCTTCACTTTCTGTTGTTTGTGGAATGATGATGGTGCTCCCGAAAACTACCGCTACCACACTACTACAACAATATATAATTTACCAAACTAAGTTACCAAAAATATTAAATATACAATTTAGTTCAATGGTTTGTAATCTACATCTGTGACATTAATAAATAATATAATTCTACCTTGTCTATCCTCGTTCTTCACCCCTGTTCCTGATGGTAAAAAGAGTTATTCTGCACGAAACATTAAAGTTGCTATATTAATATTGCGTAGGGGTATGGAGCAAATGATGTACCTTCAACGTTGAAGTCTGTAGATTAAGTGGAAAATTTTTGAATGAATACTGAACAATCAAATACAACTGATGCATCTGCAATCGAATTTAAAAATTAAAAATCTTGATTCTCAAGTGTTAATTTATTTTTGTTTACAAAACATAGACTTTGGTCAGCTGATAACAAGCTAGTGTAGCGTATCAAGCGCACAAGCCTTGAGCGCTGTCAGGGAGTCCCCGTCTGCGATACCACATTGACAAATGCCAAGGAACGTCCCTGCCGGTGACATTGATAAACATAGGGTCGACTTCCAGTAATTGACAATGACAGATGAAACAGCGAATCGGAATCCCCCTGCCCGACGTAACGGACGAGCTGGGGAATCATAGAAAGGGATTTGTATCGCAAGACATTCTGAGGAGTCCCCTGATTCACCATTTACGTGACTAAATCGACAAATCACGCCGACTACAATGGACAAGGGCCAATCAGATTGACGGTTAGAAACACGAGACGAGAGGGGGGAGATGAGTGCAGGTGAACAGCGGAAAGAAGACTAGACAGAAGGTTTCAGACTCTTGGAGGAGCCGGAGATGTGGGAGAAGGGTTTAGAAACTCAGAGAAGTCGCACGTGTGGGAGAAGGTTTCAGAGGCTCGAAGAAGCGGGACGTGTGGGTGGTTTTAGAGACTCGGCGCCGCGTACGCGAGGCGAGAATGGCTCCAAGTGGCTGTCACTCGGGAGTTCGCGACATCATGATAATGCGAGACGAGTCGCGAATTGACTGAACAGACTTGCCAGAAGAGACGGTGCCTAAGTTCCGCACTCGACGAGGGCTGAGAAGGCGACGGCGCTAGTGCCGACAAGCGCCCGACCGACGGAAGGGGCTGCGCAGATGTAAAGGACATTAAACTCAGCGACGCTTTCAGGCATACGCCTGATGACAACTTTCTGTCTATATAACCTTTTGGCGTCTGCGCGCTTTTCAGGCAACGCTCTATTATGGTGAAGAAATGTGCTCATATCACGCATCATAATATCATTTCAAAGGTAAGCCACCATAAATTACCCTAGTCAAGCAACCCTGAAAACAAACCCGCCTCCGATTCGAGTTCGTCTCGAAACCACGTGTGGGATTGCTACTGCTGGCGCAGCTGCCCGCACAAGAAGCGGTCGCTCAGGGGCTGCAGACAGGTAAATGGGCGAAGAGCGCCCAACCGGTCACTGGGACCACACGTGGGCGGTCGCACTACTTGAGGCTGGACACTTTTCATCTCAAGATGGCTATGAATGCGGAACAAAATATTTCCATACACCGAATAAAACGTTAGGCCCGTTGACACTTGGTCATCTGTGACTGTCATCCAATCGAGTGCTTCAACGTCACCATAATGGCGTTACTATAGTGACGTTCGCAATCCCAATTAGATGACAGCGTCACAGCTACCCGTGTCAAACGTGTTAGTCAAAGTCTATAAATCATCTCAACCATCCTTCTTTGATTTCGCTGTTGGATGGATTGGTGTAAACAAACGGTGTGTTTACATTTAATTGCTACACACTGACACGACGGGCGTCTAACCACGCTTCGAACTTGCCATTAATTGTTCATCAGGCCGCCGCAGTTTGCTGTAACGGCTTACCTACTTCTGACTCTTACCTGTGGCCAAAACTCCACTACCATCCGGCGTCATTATGAACGACACAATATGAACAACCCTCCTCCGGGGCGCTGGATCCCCTGGCAGATGCGCAGAGTGGATGAGTATTAAAGCTCTACCCTGCTGAAGAAGACATCAACTAACAAGTTAAAGCAACGAAACGGGGTATCTGGTGCAAGGCACTCCCGTCATCCACATCCAAGATGCAACTGTTTCCTTCCTCTGCCTTTCTAATCACAATATACGTATCATAAAGAAGCGTAATTTTGCTTATGTTTTGGTTAGTTAGAACTACATTTAACTTTCATATTGTAAATAAGATTTATTTTCTTTAATTATTGTGAAAATATTATTTCTTGTTATCTTCAGAATTCGTACTAATTACGGATGATATTCGCGTAATGTGCAGGTTTGCATTTGAACATTGAGCTTTTATTGCATCAATCAATTCGGAGCTTAAGAAACAAGTGAGAAGCCCTTGTACATAGTTACTGAACAATATGTACATTTGCTTTTACCTACTACAGGTAAACTGTTACTTACTAACAGATACCTTATCACAATGAATACAAACCACATGAAAGCAACAATTCGCCCCATTCGTGTGATGCGGGAGAACGCCGAGAACGCGTTATTCCCATAGACATCATATGTTTAACTAGTGCGTTTTTTATCTTTTGTTAACACATCTGCATTTAGACGTAAACATTCTAATTTCTTTTTGTTTGCTCTCTTACAATTAGAATTGTTCGTGCAATTCATCGCTTTGTAAGAATACTTTGGGGAATTTTCGTCCAATTCTGACTGCCGCTTGATATCTAATAACTGGAGTTCTTAATATGGATAATCTTCGTAATTGATTTGTAGTACTCACTTCATTTTGTATATATTGAGTTTCAGGTTAAACTACCAAATTATCGTACATTTGTTCTCTTTCAACAACTTCATGTTGAACAGTTTTTAGTTTTTTTCCAATTTTCACTTGTTTCTTGAGCTCCATTTCAGAAGCATCGCTATTACAATCAACCACATTTGCACTTATTTGAAAACTTGTTATTTTATTTATTTAATAGGTAATTATTACAAACAAATTAGATTACTTGATCCCATGTGTCTAGGCCGAAGGCCTTTAAGCCATTACAATACATATATCCTTTCGCGTTCTAATCTTTCGAATTCTGGTATTCACCCCAAATGGTCTCTCCATCGCATCAAAGCCGCGGTAAAGAGACCATAAGGTACGGCTCAAGAAAAAAACCCTGAAGGGGGAAAAACCTGCCGTCAGAATCCGAGTACATTCTAATCTATCCGACGTTATTTTAACTATTTATTTTCTGGCGCGGGCGTCCCGCCGTCTCCTTCCAGTGCTTGGCCTCCTCAGCACCTGAAATCAAACGGCGCCACAGAAGATCGTCCGCACCAACGCCTCTGCCCTTACATTTTCGATCCCCCCTTCTCTTCACCTCCTAATCTGCTTATTACTATGCCAGTTGAAAACTTGTTATACGATCATTATCGAATTCCTGCAATATGTCTTTATTTCTCGCATGCCCTTACTACTAATGTTCCAAGAAATGAACATCTCTCGTTTCAATAATACAATTTTCTTCTTGGTCAAAAATTCTATGGGCTCCTTTGTTTCTTGCGTATCCCACGAAAATTTACGTTTTGCTCTCAGTTTATTTTTTTCAGGATCAGCGTTCCCATAATTAGCCTTTGCACCAAATATTCGCAAATGTTGCACGCTTGGGTTTCGCCCTGATCAAATTTCCAATGAAACTTTCTTTTTGTCATGGCAAGTTGGTGTAATACTCGTATTACGAACGTATACTCTTGTTTGTACAGCTTCTCCCGAAAAATTGACTGGCAGCCATGAATCGATCAATAACGTCCTGGACATGTCTAAAATTGTACGACTTGCTCTTTCAGCAATCCCGTTGCTGAGAAGACAGTATGGGGTAGTTCTTTCGTACTTTATACTCTTATTTTTATAGAAATTAATTATCTCCGATCCTAAGAATTCTCCCCGTTATCAGATCTCACACTTCTTATTTTGAGACCTGTTACTGTCTCCCTTCTTATCAGAAACTCTTTAATCTTATCTGCGTAATTCAATTTTAGTTTCAATAACTCTATAAAATATCGCCTTCTATTCTCATCCACAATAATCAAAATCTATCTGTTCCCTCCTATTATCTTAACAGGCATCGGACCAACCAGAACTACATACAATCTCTCCAATATTTGATTCGTGGTACCTTCATGAATGCTCTTGTGTGAAGCTCGAGTAAATTTTAGTATTAACGTAAAAGTATACACGTTTCGCAATCACACGAAGATTCTCGCGCATGTATTCAAAAATGATTTGCTAGTAATACCGTTGCTACTTCATTGTAATATATTGGCAACCCATTAAGGTTATATTGAATCAATTCTTCTTTTTCAACTTCCTTTTCTTTTTTAGCACCTAATTCTTGCAATTTGCGTGTTATACCCCTCGCTCTTGTTAAAAAATCATCGATCGATTCTTTGTTCTTTAGTTCTAATTTTGCTCATTTCCTGTTTAAACTAACTAATCTGTTTTATTGATTCCTTCATGTCAACGTTGTAATACAAAACACATGTATGCAACAAATATCATCATTGCGACTTGTTGGTCAATGTGGCAACATTAGAGTTGTTAATTGTGAGAATTTCATCGAACTTAAATGCTCTATCGCTCCATTGTTTGATAATCTAGAATTAAACAGTTGCCAATAGAAGCCATCTTCATTTAAGAATTATATTAACTCCATAAGTGTATTTATCATATGCCCATTACAGTCATCCCAATTTACAATCATTCTAACGCATGCCTTTGTGACTGAGCTATTGCTAGGAAATGAGCAAGGCCGCAAAATACTGTCCATTACATTAATCCATTGCAGTACAACGATTCCAATTAGTAGACTTAAAATACAGTTAGTACGTAAATAGTACATATGTGTATATTAACAGCATGAGAGATATTTCAAAAACATATTTAGCGTAAGTTTTGAAAAAACAAACACAATAATGTAGCAAAATGGGTTTTACGACATCTTGTTCTGTGCATTTAGCACTACCCATACAAAAAACCACCTCCATACAAAAAAAATTGGGGCGGCTTTTGAGAAAATAACGTTTAGGTGTTACTGGAAATGCGTAATTTAGTACTTATTTTCACAGTTTTCAAGAAATTTTATCAGACATCATTTGAAATAGTTATTATAACAAATTTAATCATGTATACAAATTGCTGTTAATGTAAATATTAAGGAGGCGAGAGATATCAAAAAACGAGATATCAAAAAACGACTCTGTACTTTTTGAAATAATAAAAGAATACAGAAAATATGCGCTTATGTTGTTTTATACCGTACATTTAGAACTATCCCTACCGAAAGTTTTACGGAAAAATTTCGAACTTTTTTGAGACTTTTTTGTTTTTAATAATGCACATATTTCACTAAATATAGGCCATAAACAACTACAGTTTTCAAACAAAATAAAACAACAAATTATAGAGAAAAAAATTATTTGAAAGAAAACTCTGTATATTTAATTTTGTAGTTGTAGGATGATGCCGAAAAATTTTCAAACTTTTGGAATTACTAAAATTCCGTTAACTGTGAAAATCGGATCTATGCCACGCTTATAAGTTTATTTCCCTCACAAGAAATTTAAAGGAACAATTTGGATTCAAGTTTGAGAAAATTTTGAAAATGACCCAGCTGCCTTATGTAAAGTACTCTCAAAATGTTTATCACAAATCCAAAACTTTGAGTGAGGCCAAATCGTCCGGGGAGTATTCAGTTTGGGGAAAAATCCTACGCGTATTTTAGATGCTAGTGTGGACGACGACGGTCGGTCGGTCGGTCGGTCGGTCAGAGGCATATTTTGAAATAAAACACTTTTTCGGTATCAGGGACCTCGATCGATTTTCCACAGCATTTCGTAACTTTCTCAATACTATGTATAATACTCCGTATACAGTACGCCAGAAAGTAATTAATGGTGCTATAGGGCCAGCTTTTCGGTCTTCACTCCATCCTCTTGCCAGCTGCTATCTATCGCCGCCCGAAATATTTTTTTTACAATTTACTCAATTTTCCGGCTTTCTAATGGTAGAACCGATATATTACTCAAAGAATATTAAAGAACGGTTATCAACTCCTAGTTCTATATGGAAATTTTCGTTGAAAATTTGGAGTCGTTTTCAAGAAAATGGCGTCACTGTTAATGCGAGCTCTTTTTCAAGAAAACATTTTAGTTTAAAAAACTTTATTTAAAGTCGTTTGAAGTACAACTCACAAATGTGAAAATTACTAATTACTGAAAATGTGTAAAGTAACTGAATGAGAGATATTTAAAAAAATATATTTGTTTAATATTTGAATAAACAAAAGACATTTTTGCTTTTCAAAAAGAAAAAAAAATTAGAGCCCTTTTTGAGAAATATTTGTTTTTGATATTTTTAATATTGTACATATATCACTAAATATTGAGCACAAATTACAAAAATGTCCAAAAACTTGTACATGCAACAACTAATTATAAAAAACAAATTACATTTGAAGGAAAATCTGTATTTTCAATTTTGTAGTTGTAGGCCGACGCCAAATTTCAATCTTTTGTAATATTCAATTATTTTGCAATTTAGACCTCACAGTGAAAATCAGCCACTTTTATTTCTATTTCATGTCGTATTTCGCTTTATTTTTACTTGAAAATTAAAGAAAAAATTGCAACCATTTTTGAGAAAATGTACATGAAGATTTGCTCGCAACGCTTCTCTGAGTAGGCTCTCCGCCACCTGGCAAACGCTGATTTAGGCGCTAATGTTCTCCTAGAAAATTTGCACGTAAGGGGGGGGGTGCTTTAAACTTGGTGATTTTGAAGCTCCACTCTATTTGTCGTCAATCTCGGAAACTATACGTCTGATTGGAGTTTAGTTTGCACCTATGAATTTCTTTTAAAGTGTTCTCCTTGTATACGCAATATCAGCTGTCAGCGCCGAAATTAATATTTTCGAAATTTGGCACGTAAGGAGGGATGCTTTTAACTTGGTGATTTTGAATCTCCACATTATTAGTCGTCTATCTCGGAAACTATGCGTCTGATTGGAGTTGAGTTTGCACCTGTGAATTTCTTTTAAAGTGTTCTCCTTATATACGCAATATCAGCTGTCAGCGCCAAAATTAATATTTTTCGAAATTTGGCACGTTAAAGGGGGGGTGCTTTAAACTTGATGATTTCCAGGCTTCACTCTCTTTGTCATCTATCTCGGAAACTATGCGTCTGATTGGAGTTTAGTTTTCACCTATGAATTTCTTTTAAAATGTTCTCCTTGTATACGCAATATCAGCTATCAGCGCCAAAATTAATATTTTTCGAAATTTGGCACGATAGGGGGGGGTGCTTTAATCTTGATGATTTCGAGGCTTCACTTTCTTTGTCGTCTTTCTCGGAAACTATCCGTTTGATGGGAGTTTAGTTTGCACCTGTGAATTTCTTTTAAAGTGTTCTACTTGTATACGCAATATTAGCTGTCAGCGCCGAAATTAATATTTTTCGAAATTTGACACGTATAGGGGGGGTGCTTTAAACTTGATGATTTCGAGGCTTCACTTTCCTTGTCGTCTATCTCGGAAACTATGCGTAAATTTGGAGTTAAGTTTTCACCTGTGAATTTCTTTTAAAGTGTTCTCCTTGTATACGCAATATCAGATGTCAGCCCCGAAATATATATTTTTCGAAATTTGACACGTAAGGGGGGGTTCTTAAACTTGATGATTTCGAAGCTTCACTTTCTTTGTCGTCTATCTCGGAAACTATGCGTCTGATTGGAGTTTACTTTTCACCTGTGAATTTCTTTTAAAGTGTCCTCCTTGTATACGCAATATCAGCTGTAAGCGCCGAAATTAATATTTTTCGAAATTTGGACCGTAAGGGGGGGTGCTTTACACTTGATGATTTCAAAGCTTCACTTTTTTTCGTCTATCTCGAAAACTATGCGTCTGATTGGAGTTTAGTTTGCACCTATGAATTTCTTTTAAAAATGTTCTCCTTGTATACGCAATATTAGCTGTCAACGCCGAAATATATATTTTTCGAAATTTGACACGTAAAAGGGGGGTGCTTTAAACTTGATGATTTCAAAGCTTTACTTTCTTTGTCATCTATCTCGGAAACTATGCGTCTGATTGGAGTTCCGTTTGCACCTATGAATTTCTTTTAAAATGTTCTCCTTGTATACGCAATATCAGCTGTCAGCGCCGAAATTAATGTTTTTCGAAATTTGGCACGTAATGGGGGGTACTTTAAACTTGATGATTTCGAGGCTTCACTTTCCTTGTCGTCTATCTCGGAAACTATGCGTAAATTTGGAGGTTAGTTTTCCCTGTGAATTTCTTTTAAAGTGTTCTCCTTGTATACACAATATCAGATGTCAGCGCCGAAATATATATTTTTCGAAATTTGACACGTAAGGGGGGGTGCTTTAAACTTGATGATTTCGAGACTTCACTTTCTTGGTCGTCTATCTCGGAAACTATGCGTCTGATTGGAGTTTCGTTTGCACCTATGAATTTCTTTTAAAATGTTCTCCTTGTATACGCAATATCAGCTGTCAGCGCCGAAATTAATGTTTTTCGAAATTTGGCACGTAATGGGGGGTACTTTAAACTTGATGATTTCGAGGCTTCACTTTCTTTGTCGTCTATCTCAGAAACTATGCGTCTGTTTGGAGTTTTGTTTGCACCTACGAATTTCTTTTAAAGTGTTCTCCTAATATACGCAATATCAGCTGTCAGCGCCGAAATTAATATTTTTCGAAATTTGTCACGTAATGGGGGGTGCTTTAAACTTCATGATTTCGAGGCTTCACTTTCTTTGTCGTCTATTTTCGAAACTATGCGTCTGATTGGAGTTTAGTTTGCACATACGAATTTCTTTTAAAGTGTTCTCCTTGTATACGCAATATCAGCTGTCAGCGCCGAAATTAATATTTTTCGAAATTTGACACGTAAGGGGGGGTGCTTTAAACTTGATGATTTCGAGGCTTCACTTTCTTGGTCGTCTATCTCGGAAACTATGCGTCTGATACGAGTTTAGTTTGCACCTATGAATTTCTTTTAAAATGTTCTCCTTGTATACGCAATATCACCTGTCAGCGCCGAAATTAATGTTTTTCGAAATTTGGCACTTTAAGGGGGGGTGCTTTAAACTTGATGATTTCGAGGCTTCACTCTCTTTGTCATCTATCTCGGAAACTATGCGGCTGATTGGAGTTTAGTTTTCAGCTATGAATTTCTATTAAAGTGTTCTCCTTGTATACGCAATATCAGCTATCAGCGCCAAAATTAATATTTTTCGAAATTTGGCACGTTAGGGGGGGTGCTTTAATCTTGATGATTTCGAGGCTTCACTTTCTTTGTCGTCTATATCGGAAACTATGCATTTGATGGGAGTTTAGTTTGCACCTGTGAATTTCTTTTAAAGTGTTCTCCTTGTATACGCAATATTAGCTGTCAGCGCCGAAATTAATATTTTTCGAAATTTGACACGTAAGGGGGGATGCTTTAAACTTGATGATTTCGAGGCTTCACTTTCCTTGTCGTCTATCTCGGAAACTATGCGTCTGATTGGAGTTTAGTTTGCACCTATGAATTTCGTATAAAATGTTCTCCTTGCATACGAAATATCAGCTGTCACCGCCGAAATTAATATTTTTTAAAATTTGGCACGTAAAAGGAGGTGCTTTAAACTTAATGATTTCGAGGCTTCACTTTTGTTGTTGTCTATCTCAGAAACTATGCGTCTGATTGGAGTTTAGTTTGCACCTGTGAATTTCTTTTAAAGTGTGTTTCCTTGTCATACGCAATATTAGCTGTAAGCGCAAAATTATATTTCGAAATTTGCACGTAAGGGGGGGGGTGCTTTAAAACTGAGATTTGAGCTACTTTCTTTTGTCGTCTATCTCGAAACTAGCGTCTGATTGGAGTTTAGTTTGCACCTATGAATTTCTTTAAAGTGTTCTCCTTGTATACGCAATATCAGCTGTCAGCGCCGAAATTAATATTTTCGAAATTTGGCACGTAAGGGGGGGGTGCTTTAAAACTTGATGATTTTGAGCTTCATTTTTGTCGTCTATCTCGAAACTATGCGTCTGATTGGAGTTTAGTTTGCACCTGTAATTTCTTTTAAAGTGTTCTCCTTGTATACGCAATATCAGCTGTCAGCGCCGAAATTAATATTTTTCGAAATTTGGCACGTAAGGGGGGGGTGCTTTAAACTTGATGATTTGAGCTCCATCTTTTTGTCGTCTATCTCGGAAACTATGCGTCTGATTGGAGTTTAGTTTGCACCTATGAATTTCTTTTAAAGTGTTCTCCTTGTATACCAATATAGCTGTCAGCGCCGAAATTAATATTTTCGAAATTTGGCACGTAAGGGGGGGGTGTTAAACTTGATGAATTGAGGCTTTTTCTTGTCGTCTATCTCGGAAACTATGCGTCTGATTGAGTTTAGTTTGCACCTAGAATTTCTTTTAAAGTGTCTCCTTGTATACGCAATATTAGTGCAGCGCCGAAATTAATATTTTTTCGAATTTGGCACGTAAGGGGGGGGCTTTAATTGATGATTTCGAGGTTATTTCTTTTGTCGTCTATCTCGGAAACTATGCGTCTGATTGGAGTTTAGTTTGCACCTTGAATTTCTTTTAAAGTGTTCTCCTTGTATACGCAATATCAGCTGTCAGCGCGCGAAATATATTTTTCGAAATTTGGCACGTAAGGGGGGTGCTTTAAACCTGATGATGAGGCTACTTTTTTGTCGTCTATCTCGAAACTATGCGTCTGATTGGAGTTTAGTTTGCACCTATGAATTTCTTTTAAGTGTTCTCCTTATACGCAATATCAGCTGTCAGCGCCGAAATTAATATTTTCCGAAATTTGGCACGTAAGGGGGGGTGCTTTAAACCTGATGATTTTGAGCTATTCTTTTTGTCGTCTATCTCGAAACTATGCGTCTGATTGGAGTTTAGTTTGCACTAGAATTTCTTTTAAAGTGTTCTCTTGTATACGCAATATAGCTGTCACGCCGAAATTAATATTTTTCGAAATTTGGCACGAAGGGGGGGTGCTTTAACAATGATGATTTGAGGTTCATCTTCTTTGTCGTCTATCTCTGAAACTATGCGTCTGATTGGAGTTAGTTTGCACCTTGAATTTCTTTTAAAGTGTTCTCCTTGTATACGCAATATAGCTGTCAGCGCGATAATATTTTCGAAATTTGGCACGTAATGGGGGGTGCTTTAAACTTGATGATTTCGAGGCTCTTCTTTTGTCGTCTATCTCTGAAACTATGTCTGATTGGAGTTTAGTTGCACCTATGAATTTCTTTTAAAGTGTTCTCCTTCTATACGCAATATCACTGTCAGCGCCGAAATTAATATATTTTCGGAAATTGCACGTAAGGGGGTGTTTAACTTGATGATTTCGAGCTTACTTTCTTTGTCGTCTATCTCGGAAACTATGCGTCTGATTGGAGTTTAGTTTGCACTATGAATTTCTTTAAAGAGTTTCCTTGTATACGCAATTAAAGCTGTCAGCGCGAAATTAATTTTTCGAAATTTGCACCGTAAGGGTTCTTTAACATGATTGAGGTTTCATTTCTGTCGTCTATCTCGAAACTATGCGTCTGATTGGTTTAGTTTGCACCTGTGAATTTCTTTAAAGTGTTCTCCTTGTATTACGCAATTATCAGCTGTCAGCGCCAAATTAATATTTTTTCGAAATTTGGCACGTAGTGGGGGTGCTTTAAACTGATGATTTGAGGCTCACTTTCTTTGTCGTCTAATCTCGAACTATGCGTCTGATTGGAGTTTTGTTTCACCTATGATTTTTTTTTAAAATGTTCTCCTTGTATACGCAATATCACTGTCTCAGCGCGAAATTAATATTTTTTCGAAATTTGGACGTAAGGGGGGTGCTTTAAACTTGATGATCGAGGCTTCACTTTCTTTGTGTCTATCTAGGAAATTTCTATGCGTCTTAGAATTTAGTTTTGTTCTAATGAATTTCTTTTAAAGTGTTCTTCCTTAATACGCAATATCAGCTGTCAGCGCGAATTAATATTTTTGAAAATTTGCAGTAATGGGGGGGCTTTAAACTTGGATATTTCAAGCTTCACTTTCTTTGTCGTCTATTCGTAACTCTGCGTCTGTACTGGAGTTTAGTTTGCACTATGATTCTTTTAAGTTTCTCCTTGTATACGCAATATCAGCTGTCAGCCCGAAATTAATATTTCCAAATTTGGCACTATAGGGGGTGCTTAACTTGATGATTTGAGGCTTCACTTTCTTTGTCGTCTATTCTGAAACTATGCGTCTGATTGGAGTTTAGTTTGCACTGAAATTTCTTTTAAAGTGTTCTTTGTATACGCAATATCAGCTGTCAGCGCCAATTAAATTTTTCCAAATTGGCACGTAAAGGGGGTGCTTAAAACTTGATGATTGAGGCTTCCATTTCTTTGTCGTCTATCTCGAAACTATGCGTTGATTGGAGTTTAGTTTGCACTGTGAATTTCTTTTAAAGTGTCTCCTTGTATAACGCAATATAAGCGTCAGCGCCGAAATTAAATTTTTTCGAAATTTGGCACGTAAAGGGGGGGGTGCTTTAAACTTGATGATTCGAGGCTCATTTCTTGTCGTTCTATCTCGGAAAACTATGCGTCTGATTGGAGTTTAGTTGCACCTGTAATTTCTTAAAGTTTCCTCCTTGTATACGCAATATCAGCTGTCAGGCCGAAATTAATTTTTTCACAAATTTGGCACCGTAAAGGGGGTGCTTTAACTTATGATTTTGAGCTTACTTCTTGTCGTCTATCTCGAAACTATGCAGTCTGAGTGAGTTTTAGTTTGCACCTGTGAATTTCTTAAAGTGTTCTCACTTGTAACGCAATATCAGCTCGTCAGCGCCGATTAAATTTTAAATTTGACGTAAGGGGGGTGTCTTTAACTGATGATTTGAGGCTCACATTCTTTGTCGTCTATCTCGGAAACTATGCGTCTGATTGAAGTTTAGTTTGCACCTGTGAATTTTTTTAAAGTGTTCTCTCTTGTATACGCAATATCAGCTGTCAGCGCCGAAATTAATATTTTTCGAAATTTGGCACGTAAGGGGGGGGTGCTTTAAACTTGATGATTTCGAGGCTTCACTTTCTTGTCGGCTATCTCGGAACTATGCGTCTGTTGGAGTTTAGTTTGCACTAGAATTTCTTTTAAAGTGTTCTACTTGTTACGCAATAATCAGCTGTTTAAATTGCACTCTA
>BOPP01000022.1:12707143-12724943 GCA_017312745.1 Gryllus bimaculatus | reverse complement strand
GTTTGTCCCTCAACTTGGTAAAAGATTTTCCCAAGTCGAGAGAACGAAGAAAGTATCACTAGTCCGTACAGCGGTACAGAAAGTATCACTAGTCCGTACGCCTCCGACGGAGCACTGCTCGTGAATGAAAACTAGTGAAAAAACTAGTGAAAAAAACTAGTGATAATGCGAACTATGATGAGTAATCAGTTTTCGTTAAGCTTTATTAATAAGTTGTGCACAGATGTATATTTTTAAAATTTCTAAATCCATGTAACAAGTAAGAATTAATAATATAATACTTATACGAGTATAATAAATTGTATACTACCTGAAATAAATTGTTTTTATTTTGCAAATTGTCACCCAAGTAATGCATTCTATATTTTCTATAAATTGAATTGCAGGTTCAAATAAGCCACTACATTTAACTATCGTATTTTGGTTTAATAGAATACATTAATACAACATTTAAATATGGAAAAATAATTTATTTTACGTTTAGCGGATTTAGGCGGGAAATTTAAACCAGTTCTCCGGATTTTCGGCGGAAACTGAAACGAACACGGCGGAATTCCTCTAAGGAACATCTGGCAACAGTGCCTCGAGTCGACCCAGATCGACTCTGAATTATCCATTTTGGAAAAACCCTAGGTACGGTTTAGGCGGTGGCCGTGTTCACAGACGGACGGACGGTTTGCCGTCTATCAACTTTTCGGGATAAAGGAGACACAAAATACTGATTCTGGTTACACCACGTGTTGGAGGATTTTTTTCTTAATTTAGCAACTGTATTAGTCCACTTTTTCTTTATCAGGAGTCATTGATGAATTTTTTCTGTCGAATATCTTTTTTTTCGCGCACCATTACATAACTTTCCGTATAGTATTTGTTTTACGCCGTATGTACGTGTGTATTCGGCAAAGTAAAAAAATGAATTTATTGACCTGAAGGTGGCCTCTTACAATTTGAACAGAAAAAAAGTTGTGGAGCATTATGCTAAAATTAGGAATTGATGAGAACATTAATTGCTTAAAGGTAACATACAGAGAAACGAGTTGCAGGGTGAGTAAATTTAGCAATAAGTTCTGGGTCAATAAAGGGGTCAGACAGGGCTGCCCATTGAGTCCCCTTCTTTTTAATTTATACATTGTAGGTTTAGAAGAGAAGTTAAGGTAATGCCAGGTAATTGATTGATCAATTGAAAATTTTGTCTTTATCTTATGCTGATGATGTGGCTGATAATGCCAAGGACTTATATCAAACGATGGGGAGATGATGGAGAGACAACTTTCTAGAGAATAGAGAACTTGAATTAAGTGCGGATAAGTTCAAAGTGTAAAGGGGGGCAAAAAAATAATAATAATAAAAGAGAAAAATGATATGGAAAGGAAGCGTTTTAGAAATGGTGAACGATTGTAAGTACTTAGGGTTTTGGAAGGACAAGGGAGGGGCCTACGAAAAGCACATAGCAGAAACAGGTAAGAAGGGGATGGGTGCTATGAAACAAGTGTGGGATATATTTAAAAGAAGGTGCAGTAATTTTTAGCCGAATTGTGTGAGGATATTTGACAGTATTGTTGATTATATTTTGAGGGGGAGGCAGAAATTTGGGAATGGAAGTTATTGTTAGAATTTATATATGTTGGTCAATAATTTGTAGATATTAATTGTAGTTTTCTGTAATAACAGGTGAGCTTTCATTGAATTGGGTACAGAATTTTTTTTTTTGTTATTTTTGGAATTTTGTGAAAAACATTATGGATTTATAAAAAAATTTATAATAAAATTTTAGTTGTGCCTGATTAGGAAGAAAGAACAGTCTCCCAAACGTCCTAACACAAGTGAATAAATTTCTGAATTTGTTTTCCAGTTTTTATTGTGGATGTCCTTAATTTAAAATAAGGGACTAAACTAGCAAATAGAATTATATTATGGCAATTAATTTAAAAACTTAATCATAAGAAGGTATTTCTATTCTTTTATATCACTGTTTAAGGTACCAACATATCCAGTCTAGAGCAAGATCACGATTTTCATTCAAAGATAATTTTGAAAGTAAAATGTTATGATTAATGACGTCAAAAGCTTTATAAATATATAAAAATATTCCAATCGTTGCTTCGTGTTGATCAATGGATGAGGCAACATCTTTAAGAAAAGAAAGTATGGCTGTTTCTGTAGATTTTGATTTTCGAAATCCAGGTTGGCAATTTGACCACGCGTCGTGTGTACTAAGAAATTTTTCCATTCATACGTAAAAAGAGTTTCTCTAATTTTTTTTTAAAGTGGCAAAAGAGAAATTGGCCGATAATTTTAAATTCAATTTTTGTTGCCTTTTTTGAAAAACGCCTTAATCTTTGCTCTTTTAAAAATATCTGAAAAAATTCCTGTGCATAAGGATACATTAAATATATGAGGTAGCGGGTGTATTATGGCAGGCACACAAGTCTTTAACAGTCTTTAACACAAGTCTTTAACAAATAATCCGGAAATTCATCTAAACCGGCTGAATATTTATTTTTTAGTGTACCCATTATTTTCAGAATTTCACCGAAAGAAGTTTCGGAAACGATCTTCCTGGCTACAATTTTGGGGGAAATATCTGTTGTAGAATTTTGTGGCTGAAGACCCATAGATCGATAGCAATTCTCGAAAAGTATTGGTTAAAACTAGCCACTGTTGCCGGATCGTTCACATTTCTTTCGATATCTGTTAAAACCACATTCTCTACAAGGTTTTTAGTTGATTTGGTTGATTTTTTTATTATATTCCACATTTCGTTTGTTTTATTATTTGAGTTCAAAATATCCTGATCAGGTTCATGATTTGAGCCTGCCGTATGACTTTTCTTAACAATGATTTGTATTTTTTAAAGTGGAGGAAGAAACCTTAAGATACGTTATGATGCGTAGAAATGAAAGAGAGAATTTGTTTGTTTTTACACGATGTTCTAATTCCTTGTGTTACCCAAGAATTGTTTTCCGTGAAGAATTTAACTTTATTTTTTTAAGAGGAAAGCAAGTGTTAAAATGAAATGAAAGCGTTGAAAAAAATATTTATCGTCTGTATGAACACTATTGAAAACCGCGTCTCATGACTAGCAGCAAGTAATTGATGAATAATTTTATTTTACTTTTAGTAAACAATCTACTCATACGTGTATTTTTTTAATGTGTCGGTGTTCGCATTTCTTATAATGGTAAGAAATTGTGCATCGTTATCACTATATCCTATATCTTTTTTTCAATTTCATACCGAGTAATGGTTTTGTTAATTATTATTTGTCCGATAGCGTTTTTTGACTTTGGTGTGATCCGTGTTGATACATTTATTGTAATAATTAAACTGAAAGGCGGAATTAAATTGAGAAACTGCTTGTTCTCCCACGATTCGACCAGAAAATCAATGTTAAAGTCTCAGAATATAACAATGCATAAAAAAGAGCGATTGCTGACTTTTGGTTAGTGTTATCTCCAGTTTTAAGGAACATCTACTGGTCTCTTTGTTGGAGACCTGTAGATGCGAAGTAAAATAATTTTTAAAGTAGAAAGATATACTACGGATATGTCAAAAATATTTTCAACGGAAAACACATTTAATTATGTTAAGGATATATTGTCGATTTTATTTCTAACGTAAATGCAAGAACCCCCGCAGATATGCAGGACCTTCATGGGATTCTTTTCTGTACAATAATAGCCTGCGAGGTAAGTTTGGAATTTGGAGAGTGGAAAGTTCATTATGAAATAACCAAAGTCCTGTGAAGCAAAAAAAAAACATCCATTTGATTTCAATCGCACTGTAGAGCTGCTTCAATAAACTCAGTTTTATTTGAAAGGGATTGAACATTATGGTGTAGTATATTTCTTTTGCAAGTACCTACACGGTTGTTTTTCTACTGCATCTGCCTGCAGTTGTTATATTTAATCCATTTTTACCTCGAGTGCTTGGTCGAAGCTTGTAGTGTGACCCTGCTGTTGTATGTGAGGAAATTGAGGCATGAGGTGTTGGTGAATTGGTTGTGAGAGTGGGAGAAACAGGAGAAGGATCAGAGGAGGAGGTAAAAGGGTTAGAAATAATGGTAGAGATGGAGAACGCAAGGAAGGTGAAAGGAATGAAGTTTTGGCTGGACACTGCGTAGGACTGGAGTTGATGTGTTGTGAAAGCTTCTTGCTGACTGTTTTCCAGCAAGGTTCATGTGGAGACCATGCCGGGTGAAGTGTTTTGCTGAGAGGAAATTAATTTCATAAAGTGCAACATTTGTTTCTCTTAGTTGCAGTTTTAATTGTTGGTTTGCATGCTTAATCTCGCTGCATAGTGTTGGTCTGTTGTACCAGACGGGCACAGTCGAGACTCCTATGTTAGTATTTTTGGCGGCACGTTGTAATTTGTTTGCATGTTGTTTCGGTGTAAAGTCACCGCTCAAGTTAATGTCCCTCCTATTATAATTAGTGGCCTGATTGGTCGGGGTCTTCGTGTAAGTGTCCAACTGCAGTCACGTCTGCAAACATCCCGTTAAGTTTAAAAATAAATAAGACTGAGTACTTCGAGGGTAACTTCCTACTGTAGCGGAGTAGCGGAAAATGGTTGCCATGTCTGTCAGCTAAAATAAGTACTTTGGCCCAGTGGGAATATTTTCGTTTTGAAGTGGGTTAGGATGCGCAGCTTTACGTGATTTTTTTTTTGTTTTGACTCGCTTCCTCGCCTGTTTGCGTTGGTTTTTTGATGAGTATTTGCCTATGGTAGAGAAGGATAGTATCAGGAAGGCGAGGAACCTCTTTTTCAGAATCTAAAACACTACATTTGTTTGGAGTTGCGACTGGATGTGGTATTTTGTATTACTATGTATTTTGAGCGGTCAGGGGTGCACAGTACGGGAGATTCTCAGTGTTGCCGACTTGTACCCAACCGTCTGTATAGAGAACGACCTCTCCAAACCTTCGGATATGTTGTTCTAAATTACCGTTTTTGACTATGAAGGCTTTTAGAAGGTCGATTTCGAGAGCGTAGAAAGGAAACAGTATAAAATTTAGTTGCCATGTCACAAATGCGTTTTAATGTCCGTGATAAAATTGCAATAAATACAAGAAACTCAGGTAAGAGCAACATGCAGTTGGCTTAATATTTTGAAAGTGTAAGATTGATATGTATTCAATAATTTAAAATGTATGGTTTGATACTAGAATGAGGAGGTGCGTTATTTACAAAATTGATTGAAAGCTAGTACTTACGAAATTTGGCAATGTGGTTTTGTAGATTGTTGTCCACTTAGCTGCTACTACTTAATTCAACCAGTAGACTATACTTTACCGTAGATAGATGAAAGATATTAACTGAATATTTGTTTTGAAAATATAGAGTAAATTAAATTTAGAACTGTTCCATACACCATGCTCGTAAAGTTCAAATCAACGGAGTCGTGTCTCGTCACAGAAATATAATAAAAATAATTCAGTAATTAAATTAGCGCAGTGATACAATATTGAAAATAAACTGAACTCTCTATAGGTATAGACACTATCACCAATTCTTAAGTTATATTTACAGTTCGTTGAAGATCCAGTAACCGTTTAAAATTTGTAATCTTTTGGTTTGTCTTGGCTACAGTAAAAAAACACTAGCCGCAATTATGTCTATCTAATCTGCAACAAGTAATGAAAGCACTTAAACACAACAAATACTTTCTTGTTAAAGTTTTCTGATAATTTCTGCTGTATTTTATTTGTGGCTAGTCAGCTTCAGTTTGAAGCTAGCCGACAATCTATATTTCAGAAAATGGCTAGCGAAATTAATTAAAATTGCGATAATTAAAGAGTAATTAATTAGTATTAAACGATGACATGTATTTTGTTGTGGTCCGCTATGGGTGGCTAGCCCGATTCAGAGGGGTTCAAAATTCCTCTAAAATTACTTTCAGAAATCGCATGAAACAAGGAGTAGGCGCATATTTTTGACGCCAAATTACTCACAAAACACTCACTTTTTTGTAATATACAACATAGCCTTATTTGAAGATCTGTTTTAGATAATCACATTTCATTAAGAAAACAAATTATATCTTCATAATTGTTGTTTTAGGAAGACGTAAAAAAATGTTTTTCAATTTTCGAAAAATCAAGTTTTTAACATGATACCTTCACTATTCTCTTCAACATTCTTCAGACACATGAACACAATTTTATCAAAAACGATGGAGCCCTCTTCAAGGAACAGATTTTATTCGGGTAAAAATCTGTACCTTTAATATTTTAGGCCGAAAAAAACAAAAACCACGGATTTTTTTTTTCCAATTTTCGAAACAGAGTTTGCAACCAACAAGAGACCTGCGCCCTTCTCTTAAACGCCCTTCAGAAAAATAACAATAAAAATGAATCAAAGTCGATGGCGCCATTTTTTCGAAAAGTTCGAAAATGTCGAGGGGCTTCATGTAAAATATTCCCCAAAATTAAAATATCGGTTTCAAATTGAAGAGACAGTGACATCAGCCAGATCGATTGGGGAATACTAATTTTGGAGAAAATCGGCTGAACCGTTTACCCGCTTGCGTCGTTCACAGACAGACGTTTTGCCGCCAGTCGATTTTTCGGTATTAAGGACTCGCCAAACCACGTGTTAATTTTTTTTTAATTTATCAACTGGATTTTTCCACAGAGCCCTCCAAGAAGTGTTTTCCTGCCGAAAATTCGCAGTTTCCTCGCAGCCTTACATAACTTTCTCTTCTTAAAAAGTTCCTTTTTAAGCACGAGAAAGTAAAAATGGTCGCTCTTCATTTGACCCTGTTATTAAACATTTGGTTTACTTTACAACACGTTAGCACCGCAATCGCAAGAAACGAATAAATTAGAAATAATTGGGAATTTGTCATTTTTTGGTTGCTCAATAGTTCCTCCACAAACAAAATTGTTACTCTTTAAGTAATACCGGAAAAGCAATTTTCCACGATCGCGGTGCTAACTTTATCTCAGGTTAGCGCCACAATCGCAAGAAAAGCAAGGAATTACATAGATAAATATAAAAAAATTCTATGGAGGTTTGTATTTTTGTTGCTTAATAGTACCATAAATATAGTTTTTGTTAAATAGACAATTTATAGAGCCAAAGGTAATTAAGGTTAAAAATGAAGGAAATATGGAATGTAAAACTAGAGCATTTAACTACTTTTTATGGATTATTGCCATTTGTAACAGTGATCTTTTTAAAAACTCTTCTGTAACATTGATTTTTTAACGGGAATAACTTTTTTGCTAGCAAACAATGATAAAAATTATTAGAAGCATATTTGTGGAAGAAATGTGTCGTTCTACCAATCTTCACTTCAAAAGCCAAAACAATACGAAGACATCTGTGGCCAGGAACGTCTTCTCTCCAAAGCCTTGCTTCTCGCTAGTTTGGACGACGTCTGGCTTCGTTGCAAAGCCAAGAGCCCCCCGCCCACACGAGTATTTCTTAGGACGAGGGCATTTAGACAAGCAGCGGTGCCTTCTCGCTGCAGCCATGGACGTCTGTTTGCTGCTGCTTCAGGTAATTGTGTGTATCGCACCTGATTGAATCCGTCAGATAATACGCCTACATACAGAGTATCAGATTAAGTATTACAAACTTCTTTGGCATGAGAGGGTGGGGCAGCCAAGACGATCACGTTTTATAGTATGTAGCCTATGTGGCGAGAATCCACATGTAAAGAAATTACACTTGTCACATAGTAAATGGCATTTGCAGATGCATGTTTAAACTATAAATAAAACAATGGTACGTGTTGGGCTTCACTGGCTCTCTAGAATATCATGGCCCTCTGAAGATCCAAATCGGCTGAGGTAGCTCAGCGCCAACCTTGCCCTTCTATCTGCAGTGACTCTGACAGGGAGATCCTGGGTTTGAGCCTCGTCGTTGGTGGATTTTCGACACTAGCTATAAAGCTAGGACGAATTTAGTCGTTGTCTACAGGAAAATATTTAAAGACATGCACATCCTGATTAGTACGTAGTGAAAATTCACCAAACCAACGATACAATATGTTCTCAGTGTTTCAACGAAGGCAGAAAGAAGACGGATACCGAAGTTTCCTCTGTGGACTTTAACCTTGTACGAGTTCTCAACTAAATTAATAATTTTATTTGTGATGTAATTTTTATTGAAAAATAAATTATTGTTTTAAAGAAATAATAGGATATGTTATTATAAAAAATACTTATGGGTTTTTGAAAAACCATAATTATAGATGCTTTGAAGCTTGTGTGTTAAAAAACGCATTAAACATTGAAATATATCTATTATGTAAATTTTAACGACTTGAGAGGTATTTTTTAAAAAATGTAATTTTTCAAAACTCAAAACAATCCATCAAAATAGCGTTTATATCTCACACAGTGCATTCAGCACTACTTAAAGGTTAATGAAAGAACTGATTATTGAGAACAAATTTCTATTGGAGAAAAAATCGCCATTGGCCATATCATAGTCGTAGGAAGACGAAAAATTCAAACTTTTGCAGTTTTCAAAAATTAAGATTTAACCGTGAAAATCGGACCTATCCCATCTGTATAAGTGTATTACACTCTATTTTTTTAAATATTTAATGTTGGGGAACATTTTGTAAGTGTACTAGGTGCTTCTTGTTAAGTAATCTGAAATTTTACATAATGTTTCTCAAGAAGAAGTTCGAGTTGTGCCAGATCGACAAGGGAATATTCAATTTGTAAACGAGAAGTTTAGGCGCTAGTGTTATTCACAGTTGGCGGATGGACGGACGTTTGAAGAAAACGGTAACATGGACCCAGAATTCGAGAAATCATAGAGCGTAACGTGTTAAAGGAAATAACATACTAAATATTGGAACAGCATTTATCCACTTTTTCTGAATTAGCGCTCCACAACATGAGTTCGCCGGTTTTTGCCACAACATAACATAACTTCCTTTATACTACGTATATTCCTACGTATGGCTTAAGGCCTATCCACAATGCATACATAAGCATGGTGTTAACATAAAGTTTAGGACTACGTCCATAAGCAGACTCATTCACAATGCGTTCGCATAAGCATAACATGTAAGACAACTTAAAACTTGCAAGAGTCTGTGTTTAAGTAAGACATAAGAAATTAACCAATCACAGTACGTTAACTCAAAATCGAGAAGCGAAATATGAGCGAAGTCGTTAGACAAACTAAAGCCATATGGGCCATGGACACAGTCGATACGTCGAAATCGATTTTTACATCTAACTAGTAGTTAACTAGAATGTCTCACATCCAATAGAAATTCTTATTTTGCTTACGTATATGTTAGACATTGTAAATACTTCAGTCTATTACTTACGTTAATGTTTACATCTATGCGTTATGCTTATGTTTACGTTTGCATTGTGAATGGGCCTTTACTTCGTACTGCTTTCCGTATGGTAGTACTCTCGGTCTTTCCAAACGGTTATCTTGAGGCATCATTCCATTCACAAAGCTTTCGTTACACCTGCCCGAGGCAAAATAGCCAGACCCGCCAGGAGATTAACTGGCCGGCGAATGGAAAGCTTTGGAAAACCCGACGCTGGGAAGAAAAACTAGGGAGAGGACGGGCTCTCCGTTATTTGAGAGTTCATTCTTCCCTCGAGGAACATCCGGTATTCTTTGGTTTCTTAAAATTCGTTGCCAGAAACATCTGTTAAGTTAACATCTCCACTTTTCAATCTATTTCTCAATATTAGATATTTGAACAATTTCAATTAATTTTTTCTGTATATTTATATACTGTACTTTTCGTTATTTTCGTAGGAAATTTTCTTAAATTTCAAAGTGAACAAGGCACAACTCGATTGCCAGCGATACAAAATAATATTTTTTCCCATCATGTTTTGCTCGAGTAAAGCAAATTACAGTTACAAATATGGTATAAATCCGATTATCATAGGTAATAGAGTGCTGTGGAATTTATCTGAGATTATGATAAATAAAGGATGTTGTCTGGTATCGATAACGTTTTTATTAATCTTATAATCGTTTTGATCGCATAGCGATCAACCTCAGAGCTGAAGCTCGAAATACAAATATTATTTGCAGGATGTGGACATTGCATGTCAGATGCGTAAGCAAACTGGGTCATACATATCTTGCAGCTTCCGGGCCGAAAACAAAGTTCTGCGGATTTTTGTGAGTGTGTCTTGTTTGAGAACAGAGCCGATCGGCAGCGGGCGGGGGCGGAAGAGGGGTGGGGTGCGGGTGAAGGGTCGTAAGACGCGGGGGTGCCGGTGGAGGCTTGAGAGGCGGTCGGGCGAGCGAAGGTCAGTGGAGAAGGGAGGGCGGGGGGTTAGGGCTGTACAGTTTGTGCTCATTTTAGCAGAGGTGAACAGATTTCAGGGATTTGTTGGTTAAGAAACGTCTTGTTCTGTTTTTTGAGGACGTTGTGTATATGTAGGTCTTCATGTCATGTCTTCATAAAACAAATCATTAGCTACAAATATGTGACAAATTTTGAGTTTAATTCCAATTTTAAAAAAAAATTTAATGTTAATTGTACGGACCTCGTGAGGAGGAGGTCCGGGAATTCCAAATCGGACGCGGCACTGGAACTGAGGTTCGCAAACAGACAACTTTGTGAATGCCCTTACCACCTTCAGTAATACTTAATTGGCTCACTTGCTCACTACCCTTTTTCGCTTTATTCTTCCCGCTCCACCTCCGCTGTGTCATTCTTGAGCCACCAAGTCACCTCTGTTCACGGGACTTGTTCGAGGGATGACCGGGTAAAAATCGGAATTATTTGCAAACACTCAATTTTTCAAGATAAATTCAGTTCTATACTTCGATTATAGAGGATGCGAGAACGTCTGCCTCAATTATAGCCCCAGTCGTGTGATTTGGGATATAAAATAAACTAGGGATGCTACAGAATGACACAGACTTTTCTCAAACTAGTTCTTTTCCTTATTTCTTTGCTCTGGGCAATATTTTCGGTTTTACTCCTCCCTCTTCCCTTCTGCCATCCATTGTCACCTTAAGATAATTGTTTCACATTTTTTTTTTCAATTTTTCGGTTCACACATGATAGAACCGAAACATGAGTTTAGGAATACTATAGAAATGTAATAACCTCAACATACATGGACATTTTTGTTGAAAAATTGTAAGAAACTTTCATTTGAGTGTTTCTGAAAATGCAGAACTGCGAGCTCAATTTCTCAGAATAGTTTTGAGGAACTTTATGAGTAGAGACGGGCTGTTTAAGTAATTACATATTTTTTGGCTTTCTACTTACCGATCTGAACATTTTAATCTTGGCGAATCGTCGCTGTCTTAACAAAATATTATTCGTTACATATTTTTACATATTTTGTACTATATTACAAATTTCGCTATTTTCAAAAAACACAATTCTATCAATTTTATGATTCGTTTTATGAAAAGACGTTAAAGAAACACTTATTTCCTACGTCGTTTGAGCATGGTGCCTACACCAGGTGCGCTGCATGAAGACGCGGTAGGATGTTCTCGCAGTCCTGCTCGTCTGCATCAGTTGTCTCAGAGGCCGGAAGAGCGCTTCGAGGAGTGGGATTGGTTCCACCTTCCAGTGTGAAAAGTATCACTGAAGCCGCGCCTCGTCAACTTTAACCTCATTTCTGAGAAACTTGCCAATCGTCGTCGTGTAACTCTTCGCTGAGAAAGCTGCACGCTGCAGAGAGTGGTTGCTGGTCGCAGATATCGCCAGTTTGCAGGATGGTTTCTATTGCGTCTAGTCTGGCTGCTAAACGACGCACTGAATAGTAGTAGATGAAGTTATTACAACTGACGGGAAAGTTGTATGGTACAAAGCCTGCATCATTTTGTACTCTCCAGATTTTTTTCACAATGTTTGCATTATTTTAAAATTTATTTCGGATATTTTAATAAATGTAAATGTTTTATAATTAATGTATTTAATATTACATATTGTATGCTATTTTACATTTTTATTACATATTCTGTTTTTCTTATATATTTATGTACATATTTTGACGTTTTATTCTACCATTCTATTTTTCCAGTCTCTTCTTATGAAACATTATTTAAAGCACGAGTACTCACAAGTACTCACGAGTACAGTACATATGGCGTTTATGTCATCTTACACAGGACAATTAGAACGATCCCTTGTTTGAAAAAAAAGTAGGAGCAGTTTTCGAGTAATTATAAATTTAGATTTAGATTTGTATTTAGATTGAGATGTAGATTTAAATTTTGAAATACATCATATAACTAAAAGGTTCCTTCAATGGAAAGAATATGAGATCAGAGATATATTAGTGAAACTACAGATTTCAATATGTTTATATTATACACAGGAAAATATATTTATATGGTCCATAGATAACTTTGACTAACCCGAATCGAGAGGGTCATCATTACGAGGAAAATATAAAAACAGTTGCATGGTGCTACGTATTCTCGTATGGAGAGAAATACGAAAAGACAAACCGAGTCAAGTTAACATCTAAGTAATTAGTAGATACGTAAATCGGAAAGAACAAAATGAAGAAAAAATCAAAACCATGCCTGTACCACGGATGTTGACTTGTTCTAATGATCTCAGGCGCAAAATGCCCTTGGGCCAAAGTTAGTTCGTCTCGCTCGGTCACTGGAACCCATAAAACGCTCTTGGTCCGTAAATAACAATTGTATATATTGTCAGTCAGTCTATTCTACTAAACGGTTTGTGCTTAAAAATTAAGAAATTAATATAAATATTTTTTTGTTTTTTTCGAATCTAGAGGATTTTTAACGGGGGGAGGGACTCTTTTGTTCTTGCGGGATCCACATTACTACGCCTAAATCCCTGCGCATTGCTGCCCTTTCGTGTTGCCAGCAGTGCAGCGCGAATCCACTAATTGTCTACTCACGGCACATGGCGAGCTACAAAATATAAGATTATTTTTTGTTATTGTAAATTACTTTTTGTAAGATTTCTCTGCAAGTAGAGTCATGTGAATATAATTAATGGAGCAATTTGTATGTTTCCTTGGTTTAATGAAAGTCTTTTATTTAATTCCATAAGTACCTACTATTTGTGTGTTTTGTTATCTTGCGATAACAATTATAAATTGTAATTCTACGGAATCAGAGGAAACATTCTTAAGTTAACCATCAAATTAAAATATCTCACTTCGCGACCGCAGAATTATAACTTACAATTGGCGAGGAGAGAACCACACTGATCCAAGTGGCATTCTCATCATTTAGAGAAATCGACAGAAAAGCGTGTGTGTTTGGTTTAAGGGAACGGGAGAAGGGAAGTGGAAGATTGAGAACTTCCTACAGATGATTCTTTTGCGCTTGCATCACTGTGGCATGAAAATTTGTTTCTCCCATGTGACCATGCAAAAACTCAATAAAGAAAAAATATCACTTGGATCACTATGGTTCTACTAACCGCACTTAATTAGTTTTGTTACACCCTTCTAATTAATCTAATTTACTCGTTTATATATTTTTTTTAAATTTATTGCTCTGTGTACTCTCGAAGCAATTATTTTATTCCCAAATTTATGTTTTTTACAAAAAACGACGCATTATGAACTCACACAGGGACAAATAGTATCAGGCAAATCAGTCTGTTGAAACCAAGGAAATATATTTCTTGGTTTTCAATTTCGCAGGCAATTTTATTTCAAGGCCATAAGCTCCTTGAGTAACTGCTAGCGAGGAGTTCTTCGATTTTCTCGGAGTTTGCACAATTGGCTATTTGTAGACTCCCGCG
This sequence comes from Gryllus bimaculatus, assembly GCA_017312745.1. NCBI lineage: Eukaryota > Metazoa > Arthropoda > Insecta > Orthoptera > Gryllidae > Gryllus > Gryllus bimaculatus. Next base: position 12,711,241 of record BOPP01000022.1, on the reverse strand, counting down.
TGGGGGTCGGCGAGTCTGGTTGCGAGCTTGTTCCAGAGCTCTGAACAGCATTTAACCACTCGATTTACCCAATTATTTATGGAGATTGTGAAATACAATGAACGTAAAATTCTGCATTTAAGGAACTCTTTTCGGCTACGAAGAAGCCTGATTTCCGTTATGTAATGAAATACGGTATATCCAAAGTCTCAAAGAAGTAAATGGGAATAATTAAAGATATAAAGAGTGTTTATCATAGGTAATAGCACGAGTGCTTTGGAAATTGTTATAAACACCCGACTCGCGAAACGAGGAGGGGATTTATTTGAGAAGTTCCAAAGCATGAGTGATATTTAATAGGACTATGAAGTGAAATTATATTCAATTCAACGTTCCTAAATGCGCCAAATGTTGAAAATAACTGTATGCTCTGTTAAAATCGAATGCGACACCGCAATCGATGTAGCATACCTAAGACAGATGTGTCACAGTTTATGATTGACCAGTAGGGAGAAGCGGCAAGGAAAATCGCATAGAGAAAAAGAGAAGCTTTTTGAGATTCACCGTCCTGATTGGGGCATTTTGTATGTATAGTTAAACGCTATGTGTTTTAATTTCACGAGTGGAGTAGTCAGGACAAATGTGTCAAAACTACCAGTGTAACAATACAAATTTTCTGGCAAAAATATGTTCTAGCCTCTGTCGCTAATCGATAACAACTCTCCTTCAGTCACAAATTCGCGATGAAAGAACAATTGAGCTGGGCTTAGGCGAAATAGAAGCTGTCGAACAAAATTACAATCATTGCAAAATAATTTTATCTTGCAATGATACATGTGTTCCAGGTGATCAAGATTTCGACGATTAACAAATTTTTAGAGGAAATAGGATAAGATCACGGTGCAGTGGAAATGTTACGTAAGTGTATTTCACAAATACATTACTTTTAAACTCTGCTGAATACTAGTGCAAACATTCGAAAGTAAACGATTGTCAGACACGTAGATGAAACCTCTAACATCACCTTAGTAATCGCGCAGAAATATTGTGGTTCTCAAAACTAATTATTGCAGAAATGTACGGAAGAAAATAAACGTAGGCATTAATGCAAACATTTTTTTTCATACATGACAAAAATATCTGGAAATAATGAATACATAATATATAATAAATAAATCTTGTCCTAATACATAAGCAATTCGTTTTATTTTTTCGGCTCAGAATTGCTTTTGCTTGAGATACGTAAGAACGCAGAATATAATACAATACCTTTTAGTGTACAGATAAGTTATTTTTTCAATTTTTGCACCCCAGCTAGTTGGCGCCCTGCTCTTCCAAGACCTGGGTCCGAAGGCACCGCGCATCCTGCGCGACACCGGCCGTGAGGCAAACAGTGCCGCGCATCGGTCCCACCTCCGGAAAGGAAGAGAGTGTTCAAGCAAAAATAAACATAACGTTTCATGCCATCGTCTGTTATATTTTATTTGTGTTTTACCTATTTATTACGGTATTCACACGCAACAGTTTGGCGTGCGTCATCTGGCCCTACATAGTCGAGGTGACCCAGGGCTAGAAAGAAACTAAACGTGAAATACGAAAGGAGGGGATTTGAATAATAAGTACATTTGTATATAATGTATGATAAAGAGACTTCTTGTGCTACATTTTGGGAGAGGTCGTGGGTAGTAAATTTCATTCGTGGAAGTAGTCCTCACCTTAAAATACCACCCAGTTTTTGCAAAAATTCTCTCAGATAAATCCCAAAGACGACAACTCTTATATACTAGGGGATAAATCGAAGTTATTGCATATTTGCTATACTTACTTTGTTTATACTCGGAGGAAAACGATAAATGGGGAACATATTAAATTTTTGTATCGCTTGCAATCGGTTTTTGCTTATTTCAACATTGGAATTACATAGCAAATTTCACTACCAAAAATAACTAAAACTACAGTATATGAAATATACTGAAAGAAAACAACAACTTGAAATTGTTTAAATATCTAATATTGAGAATAGATTGAAAAGTGGGGGATAGTTAAACTTAACATGATGTATTCAGGCAAAAGAATTATTTTAAGAAACCAAAGATTACGGGATGTTACTCGAGGGGAAGAATGAAACTCTCAAATAACGGCAGAGCCACCGTCCTCTCCCTCGGGTGTCTTTCCAGCGTCGGTTTTTCCGAAGCTTATCCATACGCCGGTCCAGTTTATATCTCCTGGCGTTGTCTGGGCTATTTCTTGCCTCGGAGGAAGGCTGAACGAAAACTTTGTGAAATGGGAATGATGCCTCCAAGACAACCGTTTGGAAGAGAACTCTCCAAATTTAACCTTTCATCAAATTACATTTCATTTATAGTAATGTTGCATGTAATGAAATGCCTTTTCAAATTCTTGTAATTTATTTCTGATTTTAATTCGGCCATATGGAATTTTATTTCGCCGTATCATTAAAATTTCACGGTCATCGATGTTTAGTTCTTGCCGTCTAAAAGTGTACAAAAATTACAACTTCTAATTGTCGTTAGAAACCTTAAAAATCTTGCAATTTCCATGGTTCTTTATGGGTTTCTAGCAGTATTGAATGACGAATTAATTCGATTGTTTTTAAAATACATATTTCGTTAATTTGAAACATTCACTTTGTCTACAAGAATAAATGGGGATTAATATGATTGGCTAATCTAAATATTACCATTATAATATATTTTCTCGTGTGCGTACCATACGAGGTAGACACATACGAAGTAACAATTCAGCAATGCAAACTGCTAAACATAAATTATTAACGCATAGTCGTAAACATTAACATAAGTGATGAGACTGAAAGTATTTTAACAATGCCTAACAAATACGTAAGACAAATGATGAGATTGTATTATATGGTCTGATGGAGACATTCTATTTAGTAAGGGATGCTGAAAATCGAATTTCGAGGTATCAATTGTGTCTTATGGCCCCAATTGGCATTTAGTTGTCTATCGACTTTGCTCATATTTACGCTTCTCGATTTGAGTCACCGTACGTCATTGGTTTTGCTTTACTTACTCAAAACTACACTTTGCTCAACTAGCCTTCAAAACTTATCCACTGGAACCTCTGCATCTCTATAAAGGCTAAATGCACCGAAAAATACTTGTAGGGATAAATCTAATAGACCGCCATAATTATCAACAGGGGAAATTTACTTTTTACCAATAACGTCGACCACATGGTCTGGATTTGCGCATCTGCCTAAACGTAAATTTGACCAACCTTTTTAAAAAATAGAAGTTTACGCTTACGTGAAGCTTTTCACAAAATCTAGCAAACACTCGAAAATTGATATTATTCCTCAAACTCCCGTGAAAAAAATTAAAAAAATGGGGCTTGTTAGCGCCGATGGCGACATGCTTCCTGGCAATCCTAATACGCCTGACAAGCATGCCAAATCTTCGATCCACGAATAGGAGCGTCCGATAAGTGAAATTTAGCGAAAAACACCTCGCGCGCTTTTCCCCTTTAAGGTGCCCGCTATTGTTGTTTTCTTTTGTCCCCTCCACAAGTATCCTGTGAGAAGTGGAATTTATTATTAAATTATTTTTTAATACGCTGCTGCCTTGCGGCTTAAGCAGCTACAGGCGGGGCCTTTTTCTTACAACTTAACTACAATCTAAGACTACATAAGTGTATCTTAATTTGCACTTTGGCATTACTAAGTTGTTCTTCCTGAACACTAACTAAATCATTTTCTGTCTATATTCTTATTTTTATATATTCTAACGTAATTATTTATTTTATATAGTTGCCGTAAATGTTGATTTTTGTTTTTTTTCTACATTCACACATCATTTCATACTAGTTTCATTATATAGCAATAACCATTCATTCGCACTCCCACTTCACTACACTGTCGCCACCTGGCTCACTTGACTCATAGAGTTCCGTGGCCTCGGCCCTTGGGCAGGCGTGCAGGAAGGGGCGCGGCGTCCGCGTTCCCCCGCTTCGTCCAACTCGCGATGGCGAGTCTTCCCCGTCGCGCTCGGCTCCTCCGGCTCGTTCGCACAAGGCAGCAAGCGTGTCGCGAGGCAGGCGCCGGAGGAGAAAAGGCGAGCGCTTCGGACCTGTCCGGAG
>BOPP01000022.1:12672542-12685324 GCA_017312745.1 Gryllus bimaculatus | reverse complement strand
ATAATAACTAGAAACGTTTAGTGGTAAAAATATAATCCATGGACCTCGTATCAAAATTTTAATGTATCACTGCAATGTCTGTGCATTTTCTACACATTATTTATGTGCATTATTGGATTGTAATATAATTCTTGTTAATAATGTCAGTTTCAATTGATCCTCACCCGTTTAACTTATGCTCTAGTATATCTAATAAACATAAGGTGGTGGCATTGTAGCATGGTATGAACATACGTCTGCCAATATTGGTAATGGATATTAACATTTAATGTAATTGAAAATGTCAACCCCATACAGCATTAACGTAAATTCCATTTTACATCAATTTAAATTACTACACTTTATTCATATTGCAAATTCATAATTACTTATAATATGTCTTATAAATCAGATTTTAATAAAAGTTAAAAATTTTGGAAACATTCCTGAAAGGATGAAGTTGCATAACATCGTTATTCAACGAAGGAAATCGGCATCTTCTTTTAGTCTTGGGACTTTGTCGATCATCGGCACAAGTGTATCCACTACAGTAGTTTTATTGAAACGAAACCGCTTTCGGAATTTTTCATCATTCTACACTTCCAATGGGTGGCTCTTATCTCTAATATATCTCTTTGAATTTCGCAGGATGTGTTTAGTATAAAAGCTCAAAATAATCTTTGAAGTAGTTTCCATAACACGTTTCACAAATGATAGGTTTTAACATTCTACACTATACAAACACCACCAAACGAATTTAATAGTCTGCGCAACGCCGCGTAAAAGTATAACCTAAACTGGTTACGACTGACGATGCGAGGGAGCCATAAGGGACACTTAAGGGAGCAGGTACCTCGCTTAGGAATGAGTGCTCACTTAAAACTTCACTCAAGGGCTGTTTATGAAACATTCTCCAAGGGACACTCAGTGTAAGAGACGACTATGAATTCGGCCCTACATGTCTAAATGCTACTTCTCGATTATTCTTGGTTTTGTTTTCAACAATAAAGTTGATTCCGGTTCGAGCCGCCGAGGTGAACACTTCGTCTTGAGCTCGTATCTTACGTTGAGGCCGCGTTGTCAGTGCGCTCTCGACCTGCGCGGTCCGCCGCGCACCAGTGTCTTAAATCTTAGTGAGTATTATTACTATAGTGCAACGATTAGTACTTAGATTAGTATCTTATAGTGCACGATTTATCTGATCAAATGAGTGTGATAGTGCCCCCTCCGGGGCTACTAGAAACCTCAGGGTTAAAGTGCAGTCAATGAAGTGACTAACGAAATCCAAACGGCGGTGAATTCTACGGACAGGGGTTCCATTATCATCCTCATCATCAGTGGGCGCTGTCCACCGCTAACCGCAACCGCCATTATCAGTGGTGAACATCAGGAAAACTCATCACAGAATCTCAACGGCAACGAGTGCTCCGATTCAAACAAGAGGAAAAGTTTGGTTCGACCACGGAACAGAGGAGAACATCAGGTACAATATACCAGTAAGTTCACGCTATGAAGTGCTTAGAAATTTAGACAATCATGCAATACTAAAAGTGATAAAGCTAAAAAATCCACCAATATTCATTCATAATGTTAACGGCTGTAGATACTACTTCTAGTTAGTGACATTAAAAAGTAGCAAAAAACGATTTTACTATTAACAACAACAAAAAGATTTTTATAAAGTGAACTTTGTAACAATAGAAGACTACAGAGTTACAGAAAATTTTGCGAATGAAATAATATACAATATCATTCCTTCAGAGATCCTCACATTCCAAGCTCTCAGTTATATTTATGGAATACCTGTAGTTTACTCTCAGAAAGAAATATTTGATGAATTGCAAGACTTAATTACCCAGTTACCGGCGTAAACAAGGCTATGTAACAAAAATAGAGAACCTCTGGTGGTCCTGTGCTATAGATTTATTGAAACTGAAAATGATAAATCAAAATTATATCTGAAATTAATATTTATCTGTAAATTAAAGTGCGGATGCGAAGTGATCCAACAAAGTAATACAATGTAAGCGTTGCAGAGATTCAAACACACCCAAGCAAACTGTAAATTAAGTCCAAGGTGTGTTCGTTGTCGATGGATCCCATCATTATTCGCAATGAATAGATCAAAAGAGAACAACCCATTTGTGTTAACTGTGGTTAAATCACACAGCAAATTATCGTGGCAGCCAAAAATGTAAAGAGGCAGAGAGTGGACGTAAGCAATGGCAAGGCCTTTACAGTGCTCAAGCTTCCAATACAACCACCGGAGTGTGCACCTCCAGGAGGCGCCACCAGCTGATAACATTCAAAACTTCCCCCACTGTCTCAAGTAAACATGCCTTTGCGTCTCCAAATTACGAAAATCCAAATCCAAACTATAATTCAAATTAGATCCAAACCCTAATAATGCAAACAATTTAAACTTAATTAGCAAATAGTAAACCAAATATATTGTAACGTATTTAGCTCAGTCGTGCCTCGTGCATCTATTTGGGGACGCTGGCAGAGGATCAGCCTGCCACAGGAAGAAGGTGTTTCCGTAAAGGGAGATAACGCGGAAACGGAGACACAGGCCTTTGAGTATCCGGCTATAGAAAACTTGTCACTGTTAATAACAAGCGACGGGGGTGGCGTGAGTAGTAGGTCCACTGTGGGCTCGCCTATATAAAGCGTGTAGCAGAGCCAGTGGGTGGGTTCTGGAGACGGCGGGAGAACTCGTGCGTGTGCACAAAACGGCGCAGCGGCGGGTGCATATGCGAGCCAGCTCGCGAGGCTGGAGTCACTAGTTGGAACGAAAGCCTGCGGACTTATGCTCCTTGGGTGACTGCGGTCCGGGGGAGCGATGCTGTGTGGTGCTTCCGAGGTGAAGCGTGGTTGAGTGCCACGATTCACAGCCGATTTCTCAATCGGATAAGATCGCTCCCTGCGATCGAAGAAACCAGCCGTTGGTGGCGCCAGAAGGACTTTGTGTCCCAGCGTGACATCCGGTCACGGAAGCTAGGCTTTGTGCACGCTCAAAAGTAGGAGTGGCGATGCACAATCAAAACCATCTTATCACATCGGGTTTGGATCACTCCCGCGATCAGTGGATACGTAGTATATCAGAGCTAGGGTGTACGTAGATTATTAAGTGTATATATTTGTTTTGTTTTCTTGTTAAATAAATATTATTGTTAAATGGGAAGCTCTGTGTCTGTGTGTCGCCTGTGAGTATCCATGACGTCAGCATATGCTTGCCACGATTGCGGTGCATGGTCTTTCCGTGTAATAGAGACAGCAGAGTAACATGATGTGCCTCAAGGGGAACGGGCTGCGTTTGCCCCTTTGACACCCGAAGGGTGGCAGGGCGAGGCGGGGCGAGGCGGGGCGGAGGCGGGGCGAGGCGGGCGAGGCGGGGCGAGGCGGGGACCGATGGCGGGCGAGGCGGGGCGAGGCGGGGCGAGCGGGGGCGCCGGCGAGGCGGGGCGTGGCGAGGCGGGGCGGGTGCGGAGGCGTGGCGAGGCGGGGCGAGGCGTGGCGAGGCGGGGCGGTGGCGAGCGGGGCGGGGCGAGGCGTGGCGAGGCGGGGCGAGGCGTGGCGAGGCCGGGGCGTGCGAGGCGTGGCGAGGCGTGGCGAGGCGGGTCGTGGTGGGGCGTCGGCGAGGCGTGGGCGAGGCGGGGCAATCAATACGTTTAATGCGCAACCTTTGCGCGGTTCAGGCGCTACTGCCAAGTTGCCGTGCTGACTGCTTTGAATACTTTTCTACGCATTGACGGGTAAACCTGTTTCAGCCCCCTGACAGGGATGCGTAGAGACTTTCTAGAGGACCAAGACTCGCGCTCGTGCAGAGGTAGATTACGTCGCCAGTAAAAACTAATTTCTAATGAACGGTTACCCGATTCCATCGGCTTGTGAAGGTGCTGGTAAAGCGAAAACGTCAAATAATCAACTGAAAAAAAAAAACGAACTTGGGTTTGCCGCGCGTCTGAGCGCTGTGGGAAGACGAGAGGGAGCTGCGACCATTGCGCAGCGACGCAACGCCAGACGAGGCGCTTTCAGCTTACCCGGCGCAATGGCTAATTTTAGTTTGGTTAGGCCAGAGTAACTTCAATGAAACTGCATATATCACTCCGTTGAGTATCAAAACAATGTATGTAATAATATTTGAAGTTCTGGCGTTGTCTGTGACTTACTTGCCCGATCCAGACCCAGTCCCAAAGCCCTCTGCCCGAGCCCTTACGTCTGACATAAAGTCCTCATTGGTGCAAAATATTTTTCGTTTTTATAAATATTTTTTTATAAAACTAATTTTAATTTCTCGATAAGTAAGTAAATAAATTAACAGTCATTATCTGTAGCTGCATTTTGAAACTGCGATTTAAAATGAAACCGGCACGAAACGAAGTGAAATTTAGTGCTATGCAAATTTCATTGATAAAGTTTGGTGCTATTTCCAAGAAAATGTCGTTTGAGCGCTTTTCTGAAAATGGCGGGCAATAATGAATATTCTTTCGAAAGCCTTTTGAATTTTAGATACATCTTTATACAAAATCATTTGAATACAATTGGTATCTTCAGAAAGCTGTAATGTATAAACAATATCTGTAAACAGATATGTGACGTTGAAATAGAATTGTGTGGATATTTTGAAGGACGTGCATAAAGTAGGAAAGTGCTCCAGAAAGCATAGGAAGTTCACAGAAAGTTTCAGTCGTTCGTGATTCGGCAAACAGGAAACATCTCTCCTCTTACTTCGAGACAAATACCGAGTTGTATCCTTTCTTTTGCATATTTTCCCATTAAGGCAGTCTAGTAACGTTTGATGAGATTAACAAGGTGTGCGAGTTGCGTAATTCGCTTTCATATTTCATCGAGTCAACAATATTTTTAACATTATTCGTCTTCCAATGGTTGTTTGATCTTCTTGTGATGGGTCCATTACGTATCCAGCAGATTGCACTTTGGGATATGTGTTGACGAGTGACTTTCAATCGCACAAAACGGTTGTATTTCACTGGCGTATGTCAGTTGGGAGATTCGTGCAAGAAGGTAAAACATGTCACTCACTTCATTCAACACTTTTTCCTTGCCTCGTGTTTACTGTTTGTTTTTTAATGAATGTCTTTCTGTTTAACACGTCTCGACCCTTTGCTCCCATCTTTCCTCGAGGCCTCTCTCCCAGCCCCCGCAGCGCTCGTCATGGCTGATACTCTTACTATTTAATGCGGCACTCCGCAGCATTTTTTTCTTAGAATGTTGCTTCTGATTATTCTCATCTCTCTCTCATTTCTCTCTCTCTAATTTATCTCTCTTATTTATCTCTCTCATTTCTCTCTTTCTCCAACCTCTTTCTCGTCTTTCTCGATCTTTTCCACATCTTCTCTCTTTCTCATCTTCTCTCTTTCTCTCTCTTTTCTCTCTTCTCTTTTTCTCTTTCTCTCTTTCTCCTCTTTCTCTCTTCTTCTTCTCTCTCTTTCTCCTCTTTCCCCCTTCTTCTCTCTCTTTCTTCTCTCTCTCTCTCTTTTCTCTCTCTCCAGTTACTCTCCATCTTTTCTCTCTCTTTCATTCTCTCTCTTTTCTCTCCTCTCTTTCTCTCTTCTCTCTGTTCTTTCTTTCTCCTCTCTTTCTCTCTTTCCTCTCTTTCTCCTCTCTCTTTTCTTCCTCTTCTTTCTCCTTTCCCTCTCTCTCTCTTTTCTCCTCCTCTCTTCTCTTTTCTCTCTCTCCCTCTTTCTCTCCTCTCTTCTCCTCTTTTCCTCTTTTCCCTCTCTTTCTCTCGTGCTGGTCTTTCTCTTTCTTCTCCTCTTTTCCTCCTCTCATCTTTCTCTCTCTCCCTTTCTTCTTCTCTCACCTTCTTCACTTCTTTCTCTCTTCTTCCTCTTTCTCTCTTCTTTCTCTCTCTCTCGTTTCGGAAAGGTCCATGTGGCCCAAACACGATGTCCTGGAGGACGCACTCCACGTGCGGGGCCGCGTGCCACCGCTGTCGCTCGTCGCGTATCAAATATTACTCCTCGCCGGTTGCATAAGTTATGGGCGCCGTGTGTTGCCAGACGGCGCAGCAGACCACGGACATCCGGCATTTGCAATGAAATTTTAAAAAGCGCGCATCCATTGTTCGAATCGGATCAATGTAAGAGAACGCAAGGGTGGTTTTTAAGGCTAAGGATCTAGTTCTCTCCGGCCATACAGAACAGAGATTAGGTGCGAATGGAGAGTAACTGATGAATTGTAGTTGTAGTGTAATACTATTTTTATTTTACATATTTTCAGTTTTTTAATTCCCAAGCATCTAAATGAATTAACTTTGGTTTTCATTGTTTTTTAAAACAAAAAATATACAAAGAAAGTAATTTGAAATTCTTCATTCTGCAGTCATCTGAAATGATTGGTCACGTGGCGACCACTCAAATATGTTTATTCGAAATGCGTTTAACGGTTAGAATACGGTTACAATTGGACAGATACAACAAGATGAGAGTTGGGCCGGAGGAAGGGGGAAAAATTAAGACGTGGAGTTTGCCGAAGGAGAGTCGAAAGCACGGAAAGTAGGTTGATTGAAGAGCGGGAGATGTTAGAGAAGGATGGATAATGAAATGAACGGGGTACACAGAAAGAAGCACATGCATATTCGGGAGATGGAAAAGTAGAGTGCCAGTAATGGGGGAGGATAGAGGAAAATAGGAAAGAAGAGGAATGAAGGAAGCAGCAGGGGACCAATAAGGAGGGAAGAAATTCGAAAAGTTGAATGGAGATGATTTGTAAAGTTAAAGGAAACTGTAGAGCAATGTAAGTTGTTTGCGATGTGAAAGGGATCGTTGTAATGAAAAAGTTTAAGAAAATTATGTCAAGCGGAAGAGCTGTGCAAATAAAAAGAGTAAAGTTGAGGCGGAAAGCACCCGTTCCGCATCAGGTCACCGACGCACAGTCAGCACTGCAGGACCCCTCGCCAGGCCGGGAATCCGCGTGCGGTGGCAGCACTGCTGGGAAGGCGCGCTAGCGTTCCGTGAACCCGGTCGATTCCCGGTCGTGTAACAAATAGATCTATAGGAGATCTATATAAGAATGAGGAGAGGAAGAGCAGGAAGAGAGGAGAGTTTCCATACAATCGTTTCCATTCTAATAGCTTTGGTGGAAAGCAAACCTCAGGAAGCCAAGTAAGCTAGAATAGGTAAAGGAGCCTCCTACCCCAGGTGGATATTTTTAACCCAGACCCAGGGTAACGACGAACAACGCTGCTCACAAAACCGATAATCAACCTAAAATATACCCCGTCAAGCACACCAACTGATTATCTAAATCGTTTTTTGATAAAAATTTCATTAAAGAGGAATTAACCGCAGGATCGTATCTTTGGTGGCCGGCTTAACAGGTGCGGGATCCCTTAGAACTTCCGCGCAGGAGGAGTCCAACAACTCCGAGACGCAGCATTCCTCTCGTACGGGAGGGGTGGTGGAAGGAGGGGGAGGAGCGGAAGAGCGCAGCGCAGCGCGGCGAACGGGGCTTAAGCGAATCCCCAACCGATGCATAAAAGCACCTTTGTGCTCGTCGTTCATTGAGTTTCAGGAAGAAGCGTGCACGATATACTTAAACTCACTGGAACTCTCTTTCAAATTCCTAGTTCCTAGAAATTTCGTCCTTTCTAGTGGTTACAAGATTGCAATGCAAGGAATGTACGAGCACACGAATAATTTTGAGGAACCGCTACAGCAGAGTAGATTCCCTGTCACCATACTCTTTACTCTTACGGGCCGAGTGTAAAGTTTGAAGTCAGGGCAACCCGAAAATGTAATTTTGGAGTAATTAAATATTTCGTAGAAGCGAAGACAGAACCAAAAACGCATTATCGGATATAATGGAAGTGAGAAATTATTAAAGATCAAAAGGTGAAGCACAATCTAAGGCACATCATATTACGAAGATTTGGAGAATACTAGAAGTGAGGCATTAATATCCAGAAAAAGAGGCGATCTTTAATAATCTATTTATATTGAAAAGGTAAGCAGGAATGATATTTTCCACATTTTTTTTAATATGAAATGGTTACCGTTTGTTTCATTCGAAGATTTTTTAATAATATCATAGATGGTAAAAAATACATTTGGAAAGAACAACATTCTTGCAATTAACCATTCAGATTCCATCAAATCACGAACATTCAAAACCTTCAAATAGGATAATTGGTTCACCCGTTGCCTTATCCTAATCCTAATGAAGTGATGGAACAACAATATTTTTATGAACAGTACCCACATAAGCAGTAATGCGAAGAGCCAAACGGATCTTCTCACTCCTCGAGCAGTAAAGGGCCCTCCTTGTTTTCCTCGAGTCTTCGATCCGCACACGCGTTCCATTCGCACACGCCGAGTTGCGGGGGTGGGCTGGCGGCGGCGGCGCTTCGCCAATGGGGGCGGGCGGCGGCGGGGGCCCTGAATAAAGAGCCGCGCGCACCGCGAGATTGGGGGGAAATTTGTCAGCGCTGCGGGGCGCAAAAACGCCTTCCCTGTCGGGCTGGCAAGGAGGCCGCGCTAAAGTGAGGCCAATGGCTTTCCGCCCTGTTTTTTTTTTAAAGCGATTCCCACGGGGAGGCGCCCGCCCAGGCTTCGGCAGGTGGCGCCAGGCCGCGCGGTTGGTTCCCCTCACGGCCTTTTTTTTTTCGCCCGCGCGCGGCGGTCATTTAGAATGCGGCAGAGCGGGCCAAAGCGGTTTCTAAAGGGCATCATTCTCAGGATAAACGACGAACATGCAAAGACTAAATAGTTCCATATCTTTATTTGGATAGTACAATTATGCGTAATAAATAAGGGTGCGTGATGTACTTCGTGTTGTCACAGGATACATGAGAAAGTCGATTTTCCATTCCGAAAGTCTTGGTAGATTTGTGATTCAAACGGCTATAATTCTCATGACGAAAGACAACTTACATTTAACCCTTTATAATGAAATTATAAAAGGACGAAAACAATGAATGCTATGGTATTTGCTGTCTGCTATTGATACAAGACGTAGAGATAATAGCCAATGTTTTACATAGAGCTGCTGCTAGGAATACCGGAAACACTAAGAGCAAAACAAAACGACTCATATACTTTAATTGGAACTGATTTGTCATAGGAATTAAAATTGGCTCAATACATTGTTAACATTAACAGTTCTAGTACAACTTTTACTACAGTCGCTTTCTTTTAAATAGAGGTTATCTTCTCGTTTTGTTCAACCTACTTCTCGGCTTGCGTTATTGGCGACTGAAAGATTGATTGATGTCTCTGGACACGTCAACTGCTATGACCGTTAGTCCCGTTAGTGTACTAAATTTTTTACCCCAGGAGATGGTGTTCTTCCCTCTTACGTTTTAAGGTGAGAATCATTGCCGACCTACACTACGGCTTGCAGGAGATTTTAAACTCCAGATATCTCCCAGCGTGGCAAGCAAGAGGAAGGAATGTTCGCGCGCGGTCCGTGGCCCATTGTTACGGTACTACTCCGACATTCCCCTGGTGTAGATGGGAGAAACCATGAACACTACTAATCACAACAGCCGACCTCTCGAATTCTCCTCCAGTGCGCAACTGAATTCGACCTGGCTATCAGCTAATGTCGAAACACCGTCACAATCGACACTCAAACCACAGGCCTTTCCGGTCAGACCCTGCGGAGAGACAGCTGCAACGTTACTCAGCTAAACTTACTCGGGCTAACTAACGCCATCTCGGAAATGATTCCCAGTGAAAATAAAAAACGTCCTTCCCGAGCATCTCGCTTAAACCTATCTCTGTCCGTTACAATTACATGTACACCCGCGGTATCCCCTGTGGTACACCCGTGATGCTTAATCCATAATTGTAAATTAAGGCAGCCAGTTCCTCAATCACACCCAATTTTCTGTCTGAATGAGTAATAATGGAAGGCATAGGGTGCAGATGGCATACATGAGGTATTGGGAATGTACCTTGTAGCACGAACTGGAGCGATAGATCTCTTAAAGGACATTCGAACTCACTACCTTCGTGTCTGAATACCTGATTCCAGTCGCATGGCCTTGCTCCATCAAGTAGGTTACTTTTATTGATTTTTTCATTGTAATGTAAATTGTCATTCATGACAATGTTTTACTGGACGCAAACATTTGAACACAGCTGCATTATTATGCATTATTTGCTTTCCTCTAGAAAAAATGCATGATCAAATTGACATTTACTCATCAACGTTGTTTCTATCGTTTTACTGTTTTTATAAACAACAGAATTTTGATTCTTATTAATCATCTCTTAAACAACTTTTATGTCAAGACTTTGGTTCAAAAAGCAAAACTAAGTTCACGACAATATAAAAGTATATTGAAACCTAGAAACTTCATTCATGAGTAACTTGAAGAGAGTAAATTCTTCAAAGGCTCTTATTATTAAAGTAAAAGTAATAAATTACAAAAGTAAGCTACACAAAAGTACAACGTACGCACTATTTCCTTGGATTAAATGAAAATATACTTTTCACTACGCATACGTTTCTATTCTGAATTTAACATAACTGCAATGAATGAAGTTAAAATTTAGTATTAAATTCGGCAATTACAAGTTTGCAAGGAAAATAATATGAAACATGACAATAACAAAAAAACAACAAATAATTACCACGTACGAAATACAAGGAAACCGCGAGGTGTATTTCTAAATATATAGGGATATTTTTTGCAAAGTTGCGCACTTATTTTTTTTATTAATTGCCCCCGTATCGCTGTGGCTTTCGTTGGTACATTTACATTAATATAGCAAAACCAATGTAGGTAATATCAGTCTTTTAAAATAGAATTTCAAATTAATGTAATATAACCAAAGAGAGCAGAATTAATTGCTCTTAGAAATTGTCTGGTCCCCATCCGCCGCTGCTCTGCGGCTGCCTGCGCCGCCACCACCACCACTGCCGCCTCGCCGCCGACCGCACCCCCTTTAACGGCAGGATCTTCCTGACGCTCTACAGCCTGCGAATGCATTGATCACCATATCGTTGCGGTTTGTTTTATTGAAATGGGTTCTGTGCACGGAATACTGCATACGCCACACAAGACTCAAAGCAATGCAAACGCGGTAGTTAAAACGATTCGCGAATCTAAATATTCTTGTGTTCTTTAATTCTATTTTATGCTCTTCTCTCCTAAAATAAATGGATATGAGTTATTACTTCGTTTGGTTTTTTTCTTTCACATTCTCTTCATCCGTTTGCTACAGTTTGTTTTCCATTCATTGGACATGCTGCTAATATTTGCTATAACTGCTAATATTTCTACATAATTTATTGACCTAAACAAAGATGGCAAAAAGATATTTTATACTGGATTATATTTTCAATGACTGATACTTTAATACACTGAATAAATGTAATGATCTCGTATTTTTTGCTCTCTCACCTTTATTTCGTAAGTAGAGAAATATTGTAATCATGCTCCGAAAAACTGCAAATTTTCTACAGAAAAACTTATTGCCGGGCTCTGGTAACGAAAAAGATAAATCTTGTTCCTATACATGAGTATATACAGTAAGTACCTTTCTCTAACGCGTTCTGTTGCAGAATCCATGTTTTGTGGGTTCTTGATACCGAAAAATCGATTTACAGCGTAACATAGATCTCATGATGAACCCTATGGTAAAAAGTTCAAGCCAATTTTCATTAAAATTGATATTCCTTGATTGATTTAAATGCCCTTAAGACTCTCTGGGTTTGAAATTCCTGGTTTTTTAAAAATGCCCAAGTTCTAATTTCTTTCTGATACCTTTTAACAACAATAATATTGAAAAGTGAAGAAAAATATTTTTTCTTCGTAAAATATGTTGTTAAAAAACACTTAAAAATAACGTCATGTACAATTTTTTGAAAATATGCGTAATTTTGCTAGAAATGTAAGCCATTTTTAACCAATTTTTTCTCAAAAACGGCTCCAAATTTTTTCTTTAAACTTTCTCCTTGTATGTAGCCAAGGACAGTACAAAATGTGTTAGGGCCATTTCCGGCAAACACTGTAATTCTAAAAATTGAAGAAGAAAATTCTAAAGGTTGAATACAAGTATTTTCAAAAAAACCAGTAGGTGCTTTCTGCTAGACGTTAATGCAATTTCAAAAACGCTTCAATATTTTCTTTCAATGTTTGACTTAACGAACGGATATTTTAACGGATGAAACGTGACACGCTTATAAGAATTTTCTAAACTGGTGAATTTCGAATGCGTTGGAAATAATGGGCAAAACAATTACATTTTTTTAGCCTAGACGCAAGTGAGTACAGCAGGGCGGCATGAGTTAACTCGATGGATCTGTCTTCGAGTCTCGGCGCAGAAAAAAAAAAGCTTTTGTGGGTTCATAAAATATGCTGCGGAGCCGTTGCAAATAATACGAAGAAGTATGCGTTGTCGCAGAACCACTAGTTTCTTCAACGTCTTATTCGGAGTCATTATTTTTTTTTCAAATGAAAATATTTTTTCGATGCATAGTTTCACTAGAAGGTTGTTTCATAATTACGCCATACAAAAACATTCATTCAGCACAAAGATTGCATCAGTGTCGCTCCGACCGTCGGCAAGTGAAGACCTCCCGTTGTGCGATAAGCGGTAGCGATAAGCTGTAGTGAGCTCGGAGTGCGCAGTCTAGACCGTACAGTGCCGAGTGTTGTGTTGTTTCGACTTCAGTGTTAACAAGATCCACTGAATCAAATCAATCGAGTGGGTAAAACGCACTTATAACATCGTAGGTGTACTTGGTACACCCAACGAACATTCTAAGATGGCTTCTGATCAAGGAGTCATCCCTAACAGTGAAATCCAACAGTCAAGTCAAGTTAA
>BOPP01000022.1:12643615-12662395 GCA_017312745.1 Gryllus bimaculatus | reverse complement strand
GTATAGCTGTTCTATCACTGAAATTTAAGTTATGGGTAGAAAATTGCAAAAACGAGTCGTAATTAACCAAAACAATAGAGAACTAAATATAATAATGAATATTGTTAACGTATTCAATTTAGTATGCGTTTATTCTTTCATACTCACTTTGTTTGTAGAGCTGTGGGGAGGCTGTCAACCTTGTCATATCGCGAATGTAAGTTCGGTAAAGAGAAGCGATAGTCAAACAGACGAAGGAAGATCCGCGCCGGTCGTTATCCCGTTTCTTAGCAGTTACGGTTTCCAGCGTTACCTGCTATTAATCAGACACAACACAAAAAACTACAATTAGAGCAGTCTTGACGCTGTAGACTTCTCCTCTATTCTCGACAATCTGAGGCACTATGACTTCAGAGTCAGAGGCACTGCAGTGACATCAGTTCATGCCCTAACCACTCGCTGATGTAGATTTGTTCAAAAGCCAAGCTCTTTGAAAACACTTCCTATCAGACTGGCGTGTATAATAAATTCTTTACCCACCAGGCAAGTCACTACATAACACCGGCAATGCTCGCACTGTCTTCAAACTCAGCCACTCTATTTTTGCAGCGGGCAACTGCCACTTCGAAGAGCGTTCGCAGAAGTGGAACTTTCTTTACAACTTTTCGGAGTGCAGAAAAGTTCCCCAGTTGTACTATTACAGTCGCAGCAGCCATCCGCGCGAAACGTGGAAAAAGGGGTCAGCCGCGCCCCCGTCACTCCCGAACGCGCCAAGACCCCCGCACGTAGGTCGCGAAGGACGGGGCGGGAGGCGCCGTATTTCAAGCGGCGACGCCTACGCGCCGAATATTCAGAGGGTGCGGCGGCGCTGTGCGGGGAGGGGTAGGCGGCGCGGGAGTCGATCTAAAACAAATCGGGAAATGGGCTACCGCACCCCCTAGGTGGAGAAATTCAGAATCTACAAAATAACTATGAATTGTTGATTTTCTGACAAAAACATAGTATTGAAAAATAAATGATAAAGTCAATACATGGAACAAGATCGTTTAAATATTTTAAAGCGAAACTATTTTATTACAATAATAAAATAATCGGGCACCTACGGTATGTCATACGAAATTGAATAGAAAAACGTTCAATAAAAATAAAAGTAAAGTGGTATACATAATAAATAAAGTGTAATCTATTAGTAATTGAAATTGATAATAGAAATATCGTAGACAATAGTGAGGCTGTAAATTCATATATTAGCCTCATATGAAATCTGTACAATTTTATAGAAATCCCACGACAAATCACTCTTTGAAGAATTAGAGATAGAAAACAGCAAGAAGATAAGCAAAAATAGAAGTACTGAATTACATCTACAAGAAGAGATCAATCACGTATGCACATGTCGTGATGACTTCTACTTCTTCAATCGTTTGTTGCATCAGAGTCCATAACGTGAGTGTGTCTACATATAGCAATAAATGATATTTCTCTTGTAAGATGTTCAATCTGCTTTAAAGCTGAATATTAATAAGTTTCGGATCATACTGTTATATAGTAATAACATATCTGTTCCTGAGATACAAGAATTTCGTATAAGAAATTAACAGACACTTTCTCTCGTCCATATATAGAATATAACTAGTAATTTCTCACTGATAGTATTTCTATACATCTGATAAACTCAATACTAAATAATTATATCTGGATTCATATTAACTATCCGTCATAGGATAGCTTTTCCACATAGTTCATAGAACTACGACTAACTTTAATATAATATTAATATTCATAGAGAGGATATACTGGTATGTAGTTACGGTATATTGCATAACCAGTGTTAATTTCAGTACAAGTCTGAGTTGAATTATTACACATTTATTTCACAATTGATTGAAATTGATTTCCAATGACTGCATAGCAATTTAGATATAGAATAATAACACCAACGTGAATTATTAATAGATATCACGCACGTTTAATATGCCCTAATTATTTCTGAACAGAATCGTAGGTACGTTTATACTAGAAAAAACTATGGAGGTCGAGAGCATCTATTTATATTCCTTATTACAAACTTTATAGATATATAAGTCGAACTTTCTCCGCGATACCCTTATAAGACGAATATATTCAACTATATATAGACCCAAAATCTTCTGCACTGTAAATTAATCATTGCGATGCTATTGCGTCCGATAACACGATGACATGAAACATGTCATAGAATGTATATGTGCTCACATAAACAGCTACGATTAATTATTGCTAGAAATGGGGTTGGGAGCATTATCTGAATAGATCAGATACGTTCACTCGCAGTATCGGAGGCTCGCTTTGAATTCAGTTGTAGTTGTGCACGAACAGAGCAGAATATACGGAGGTCACTATAAATTATCTTGTATGTGTGTGGTGTGCTGCTCCCCGAGCCTCGATGTCATACTTCAGGCAATACCAATCTGAGAATTTTCTACGTAACAATCAATTACGTGGTTGGAGTCGAGTTGACATGCACATTTTGCCATAGACTGTGAATCTAAGTGTACTATATGAACGATGTTGGAGTTCAGTAAGCACTATGGGTTTCTAACAAGTAGCCTCAGAACTATGTAAACCGCAGCATATGCGCGCGCTTATCGCTCACAACTACTATCCTATGACAGTTGCGAAGCTTGGTACGTAGTATGTAACTATAGGTTCGTGTCTAGTGATCGTGAGTCGATCGTTCCGGAGAGTTCAATTCAACAGACGATTGCTTCATGCGTAGTTTAAGGTCGTTAACAGTCCCAAACAGATCTTTTATTTTGAGGTCAAGAACCACGTTCCAGGTTCATATGATTACACTGTGGACAGACGTCTCGACATCTACCGCGAGCGCATACACTGGCGACAGTAGGCATCTTAATCGATCTTTAGAATCTGTTGCTCAGGTAAAGCAGTTTCTGATAATCGAAAAGGTGCCGGTAGTGTTATTATAAAAATTATACTGAAATTCATTATAGTAAATCGTACATAAATCTTTATAATATATATTATATAATATATTTATATATACAATATTATGATTCTATGTTATTTTGTTATTGAATTAATTTTCTTTAATAATTCTCATACGTAACACTCTATTAACCTATATAATGTATTATTTATCACAGCTTCCTGTCTTTATCTACATTACTAGAAGTTGACGTACTTCTAGGATTTTGGCGACATAAACGTAATATTATGTAGTATAGCGTCAATAATCGACATGATATAAGATGTATAAATTCTAGATACATATCCATAGCGAATTATTTCTTGTCACTACATACGTATGTGAGAATTAACAATAAGTATTTGCCTTCCATAAGAGTAAAATAGTCAACCCGTTATGAAGAAAATTATAATTAGCAATATTATATTACTCAAAGCATATTGCGCTATTCTTAAATATTGCCAGTAACAAATGCTACCACCATTAATTGCGAGATTGATCTGGAGCGGTAAAGATGTCTTGATGCAACGAATTGAATGCGACTTTCTTATTGTTGTGCCTTATTAGAGAAGCAGTGTGATTCCATATTATACTTATATCGATCTAGTAATCTCATCCTCTTTCCTTAATTTTATTATCAATTATCTGCTATCTCATAATTTCTTCTTAGGATGTATAAATGCATAAAGTACGTTATGACTAAGAATCTTATTAACTCTCTGCTAAATACTTGATCACTCGTGTATTTCGAAACTCTGAAAACATGAGAGACCATAAAGAAGATTAAAGCTATATAGAATTTGATATGTTCTGTTGCTGCAGCCCTTATTGCATGTGTTATGCTAATTATCGATGATATAATAATTGGCCACTTGTTAATCTTTCAATTTATTATTTTATTCTAGCATTAATAATATGTTAAGTTTAATTTTGCGATTATCTACCTAATGCGAGTGAACACCTATTTTATCGGAAAAATTGTGAAAAGTTGAATTCATAACTAGTCAACTCAATTCGGTGTTAGACACGTGTAACGTATATTATGCAAAAAGCCATCGATAGCTCTTAGATCACGAGATCTAGTTCACAACCTTAAATCATCATCAAATAGACGTCTTATTACAGTAAATTGAATTTGCTCTACTTGATTGAATAGTTAACAATTGAAAAGATATTACTTCAAATTCATGCGCGAGAAATGGCTATGGCTGATCTTCTTGTATATAAAATACCCAACAGTAATAAACAATGCTTGTTTAAGAATGTATCTAGTAAACGATTGCATAATGTCAATTCTGTTATATTACTACAATAGTCAATTTGTTAAATCTCTGGTCAGCATTGAAATACGTAAAACAAAAATTAATTCTTTAATACTATATATATACTAATCAAAAAAGTTCAATTCATACAATTAGAATTAAATCTAAACAATCACACGGCTCTTTATCTTCTATTCTATCGCTTCTGAATCACTAAATACAGTCAAGTCTATGAATCATACAATATCATATGGCACAATGAATTAATCAACTCCTATTCATTTATTCACCGTAATACCAGCAGCGACTATAACAACAAGCTCACAGATGACAGTGTACTCGAATGCAATGAGACGACGTGACGGTCTTATCACCGATTGTGGGTGTTTGAACTTGTTTCTACAGCTGTTCATTTGCAAACTATAGATACAATGAGAAATCGATTGCACTTTTTAGCAAGAATGATACTTTGACTTTCTATATCAACAATACCCAACTGAACAATATTCAATACTTTGGAAAATGACTTACGTCGCCTAGATAGCTATATGATGAGCCTGTAGCAGCGATGTTTTCATATGAGCAGCATTCAAGAGCATAGAGAGGTTGGTGAAGAGGAGGAATAAATTAAAAACCTCAATTAGATAGATAATCGGTTTGTGACAGACAGCGGCACCTGTCTCTTCGACATATTCCACTAAAATCGCGCAACCGCCGTTAGCCCGGACTGCCAGCGTGTGCTGTAAGTCGTCGATAGACTTCCAATAGTAACTGCTCCATTTATAAATTCTCTTTTTGATAATTTCAGCTCTAGTTAGCATTAGTGGATTATATCAGAATTATGCGAGTGTGCATGAAGCACGTGATTCCTACATTCACGAATCTGTTACGTCTTGCAAGTAAAATAGCTATTAAATCAATCTATTTATATATAGAGAGCGCGAGTGTTATGTCAAATTTTCCCAATTACAACTTTTATATATGCACGATCGAAAGAGCACACGTCTTATTCTTAACTCTGCTATGCAAAGCAAGTTTTCTATACTACAAAAATGAATGTTAGAATAAGACTATAAAGCGGTGTTTTTCTAATATCGATTAACTATTCATTACATATTATCGCTCATCAAAACATAGATGTCTAATAATTTTTATTATCTAATTTACTTCTATCTGAAAGATGAAGATGCATAAATATGCTATTATCATATACTAGTCTATATCGTGTGTAAAATTTTTATTAATCTAATAGAAACATAAGCATATAAAAATATTATTACTGACAACAGTCTTTTACGTTTATATTTAATATTGCGATTTCTTCGTAAGAGTTAGTCTAGAGAGAATTCTTTGTTTGGAAGATTATAATCCTCTCATAAAATAATCTACACCATTTTTTTGATGTCTAGCCGCGCCTGTTCGTGACTATCTGATTACATTTCTAACACATCTACTTTAGTAATGTGACAAATAGGTTAATTCACTATTTGTGTTTAGTCATTCCATTCACTCTTTATTTTTGCACCATCAGAGCATACGTTAGTTTAATTCCAATTGCAATTACATCTAACACGCCTATCTATAAAAATCACTCAAGAAAATATTAGTTCTCGTCGTTGGTCAGCCCCAAGCGGGAGATAATAAATCTTGGCTAACAGTATACAAATTTTCAAGACAAGAACTTATATAAAATACGACTAAGTTATCGTCAATGGTATTCTTTGATTATCTACTTCTTGATAGTCAGTAGATTATATAGAATAGAATATACGTGAAGTATAGTAGTCATTTCGTTTAATATGACTCATTTGATTCAAAACACTTATTCAGCAATTCACTAAAACATTACCGCGTAATAAACTGCATGCCCTACTTTTTTTCGATTTACTATAACTTCTAAAACACCGTTCCACTTACATAATGTAAGTGTAGAATCACGCAAATTTAGTTTTTTTGGTTTTCAGTAAGCTTTAGAAAATTACTTAAGATTTAAAAATCTGTCCTATCGGCCATAGACGACCTTAGCCAGTAAATGCATTGGGAAATTAGCATATATTGTATAAATAAGAAAACCTCTTTTGCTTGATAAACTAATATTAACCAAGAAAGTAGTTATAGACTATTTGACAATTATGATATTGTTCTAAATATATTTTAAGAAGTAAATTATAAAATATTAAAAAATATGTGTGACAAATGTGGTTTTTAAATTCGTTGAAGTGAATTTTTGCAGGCTCGGCTGTGATCTAAAAAATGCAGCACAAACTAGACCAACTTTACACAAACGCAGTTTTACAACGTACAAATTACTTTCAGATGAGGAACAATATACCATTAGTAACAAACTGACACATTACGCTCACTATTATTATCCGATGTTTCAATATATGAACAATTCGTAAAACACGAATTTGATTGAAGCACATAGTGCAACTAATGTGAATTATGAGAAAAACCAATCTGCCAATTCTTATTTGAAATTACATTACCTTGAATTTTGTTGTTTTTAATATTCGCATTTTCATGAAAACTGTCGAAGGCAAACAACTTTAAGGAATCATTGTGCATACATAGTTGTGAGCTGCGATACATACAGATTATAGTCATTGTCAGATGCACAAAGAAGAGTGCAATCGCTACAAAAAGCACGTAAACGTCTGTATTCAACTGTCTAGTATTTGCCGAAAAAAGGTCAACAGCGATGTCTGTTACTAATAACTATTGTAGCCAACGAACAACAAAGCTAGAGATAGTAACTTTTACATCAAGTTACCAGGTACCTTTCGATACCCCTTTTAAATACATTTTTACATTCGAAGTAAATGCATAGAATTATTTAACAATTTGGAGAGTAGACAAGTAAACTTACTGAATTTTTATTACTTTACTCACTTCTTTTCAAAACTTACCAACTGTACATTCGGAGGGACTCCTAGATGGATTTTTCTAGTCAGACTAAATGTTTGAAAATTTGATTTGGAATATTGGAAGGACTTTTATTCCTGAATATATAGATCTGAGTTGAGTATTATAATTTAGACGTTACAAAGCTGTAAAATTGAGAATATGACTGCAATACGCCAAATTAATATATCAATTGCGATAATAAGAAGGCGAACAGCTACATGGTTTGAAGTTTCTCCGAGAACGTTTATAAAACTAGACGGGTCTAGTTAGTATGTGTTAAAAAAGTAAACTTTTGTGCAAACGTCCAGTCACAATTTTTGAAGGGTATTTTCTGGAACGAAGTTAGAATTAAATTCTTACTGTCCAGCAGTACATTCATGATTCTTTTTCCGCCTAAAAATCATTCAAGCGTCTATAAAGAAGCTCTTGTTTACTAATTTATCAGAAAAGGTAGGTAATTAAATTCATTCTTGCTTGTAGTGAGCGGAACATTTTATTCAATCTCGAGTAGCTGAAAAACTCAATATGAAAAAGGGCTCGAGCGTTCTCGCCCAATACACTCAACTCTTCATTATGTTTAAAGTTAAGGTTGTATTTAACTGAATATTTAAAGTTGATCGCAATGTATTGGTACCAGGAAATATGTTCATTCACCATTTGTGTCGCTAAAAGAAGAGAGGCTATTTCCCCCCTCCAGAATCCCTAAAAGAAGGGCGATTCCGATACAGGGCGAACGATAGGAAAACCACTCATGCCGCCGACAAAAAATCCGTGCTTTCTTCACATTCGCGCAAATGGGAGCTCCGTGATGAACATTTCGCCAACAATATACCATTTCGTTTCGAAAATGCATTTTTGATCGTCAAAAAACTCTCCTCGCGCACTGCGTTTTCCCTACATTCAAAAACCAGCAGCGATTTTTTGAATCCAGAACCTGCCGCGTCGGGTCGCCGTCGCGCAGCCTGCGAGCAAACGGGCAGCGGTTGCCATCGCAATCAACGCAGCTGCAGCAGCGGCTACAAAAATTCACGCGGCGGCGGCGGCGCGCCCTGTGCACGCGCATGCGCTGACGACGCCGCGCCGCGCGCGCCCCCGGCTGCCCCAAGTGCGAAGTGCGTGCCCCGCCCCAAATTGAAAAACGCTGTCGGGAAAAATTACAGCGCGAATGCACTCTAAATGTACCAGGCGCGGAGCCATAACCGAAAACCGTCGACCGAAGGGCGGGCCGGGGCGGTGGCGCCCGGGAGAGCAGGGCGACGAGCGTGAGAGGGGGAGGGGAGGGACGAGGCGCGCGTGGCGCGTGCGGGCAGCAGATCTTCGCTTTTGCGCTTCGCTTTGCTTTCGCGTTGCCGATTAGAGATGTTATAGGAACTCGATCACGGGAGGAAGGCCTTGCTTTTCACTTTGCCATCAGTTTATGGCTTCTCAAACTCTTCACATTATATTTTACAGCTTATACTTTTACGATGTATTCAGAACATGGATTTAAGTGTCGCCAGAGCACCTGCTTTAGTAGTTCTGGAACAGGACTTCCGAAGTCCTGCGCTCGCAGCGAACGACGCTACAGACCAGCTCCGCAAAAACGAGACATGACGGAACTGCCGAGGTCAAACAAGACGAAGGAAAGATCGCGCGCGGTCGTTATCCCGTTTCTTAGGGTACGGTTCCAGCGTTCACCTGCTATTAATCAGACAAACCACAAAAAAACTAGCAATTAGAGCAGTTGGACGCTAGACTTCTCCTCTATTCTCGACAATCGAGGCACTTAAGAACTTCAGAGTCAGAGGCACTGCAGTGACATCAGTTCATGCCCTAACCAACCTCGGCTGATGTAGATTTCGTCAAAACAGCCAAGCTCTTTGAAAAGCACTTCCTAATCGACCTGGCGTTGTATATAATCTTACCGACCCAGTCCAAGTCACTACATAGACAACGGCAATGCTCGCACTGTCTTAAACTCAGCCACTCTATTTTTGCAGGGCAACTGCCACTTCGAAGAGCGTTCGCAGAAGTGGACTTTCTGTACGAAGCTGTTCGGAATGTGGCAGAAAGTTCCCCATGTTGTACTATTACATCGGCAGCAGCCCATCCGCGCGGAACGTGGAAAATTCAGCCGCCGCCCCCCGTGCACTCCCCGAAGCGCGCAAGACCTCGCACGTAGGCGGCGAGGGGCGGGGGCGGAGGGCGCGTATTTCAAGCGGCGAGCGCCTACGCCGCGCGAATATTCGAGGAGGGGGTGCGGCGGCGCTGTGCGGGGAGGGGTAGGCGGCGCGGGAGTCGATCTAAAACAAATCGGGAAATGGGCTACCGCACCCCCTAGGTGGAGAAATTCAGAATCTACAAAATAACTATGAATTGTTGATTTTCTGACAAAAACATAGTATTGAAAAATAAATGATAAAGTCAATACATGGAACAAGATCGTTTAAATATTTTAAAGCGAAACTATTTTATTACAATAATAAAATAATCGGGCACCTACGGTATGTCATACGAAATTGAATAGAAAAACGTTCAATAAAAATAAAAGTAAAGTGGTATACATAATAAATAAAGTGTAATCTATTAGTAATTGAAATTGATAATAGAAATATCGTAGACAATAGTGAGGCTGTAAATTCATATATTAGCCTCATATGAAATCTGTACAATTTTATAGAAATCCCACGACAAATCACTCTTTGAAGAATTAGAGATAGAAAACAGCAAGAAGATAAGCAAAAATAGAAGTACTGAATTACATCTACAAGAAGAGATCAATCACGTATGCACATGTCGTGATGACTTCTACTTCTTCAATCGTTTGTTGCATCAGAGTCCATAACGTGAGTGTGTCTACATATAGCAATAAATGATATTTCTCTTGTAAGATGTTCAATCTGCTTTAAAGCTGAATATTAATAAGTTTCGGATCATACTGTTATATAGTAATAACATATCTGTTCCTGAGATACAAGAATTTCGTATAAGAAATTAACAGACACTTTCTCTCGTCCATATATAGAATATAACTAGTAATTTCTCACTGATAGTATTTCTATACATCTGATAAACTCAATACTAAATAATTATATCTGGATTCATATTAACTATCCGTCATAGGATAGCTTTTCCACATAGTTCATAGAACTACGACTAACTTTAATATAATATTAATATTCATAGAGAGGATATACTGGTATGTAGTTACGGTATATTGCATAACCAGTGTTAATTTCAGTACAAGTCTGAGTTGAATTATTACACATTTATTTCACAATTGATTGAAATTGATTTCCAATGACTGCATAGCAATTTAGATATAGAATAATAACACCAACGTGAATTATTAATAGATATCACGCACGTTTAATATGCCCTAATTATTTCTGAACAGAATCGTAGGTACGTTTATACTAGAAAAAACTATGGAGGTCGAGAGCATCTATTTATATTCCTTATTACAAACTTTATAGATATATAAGTCGAACTTTCTCCGCGATACCCTTATAAGACGAATATATTCAACTATATATAGACCCAAAATCTTCTGCACTGTAAATTAATCATTGCGATGCTATTGCGTCCGATAACACGATGACATGAAACATGTCATAGAATGTATATGTGCTCACATAAACAGCTACGATTAATTATTGCTAGAAATGGGGTTGGGAGCATTATCTGAATAGATCAGATACGTTCACTCGCAGTATCGGAGGCTCGCTTTGAATTCAGTTGTAGTTGTGCACGAACAGAGCAGAATATACGGAGGTCACTATAAATTATCTTGTATGTGTGTGGTGTGCTGCTCCCCGAGCCTCGATGTCATACTTCAGGCAATACCAATCTGAGAATTTTCTACGTAACAATCAATTACGTGGTTGGAGTCGAGTTGACATGCACATTTTGCCATAGACTGTGAATCTAAGTGTACTATATGAACGATGTTGGAGTTCAGTAAGCACTATGGGTTTCTAACAAGTAGCCTCAGAACTATGTAAACCGCAGCATATGCGCGCGCTTATCGCTCACAACTACTATCCTATGACAGTTGCGAAGCTTGGTACGTAGTATGTAACTATAGGTTCGTGTCTAGTGATCGTGAGTCGATCGTTCCGGAGAGTTCAATTCAACAGACGATTGCTTCATGCGTAGTTTAAGGTCGTTAACAGTCCCAAACAGATCTTTTATTTTGAGGTCAAGAACCACGTTCCAGGTTCATATGATTACACTGTGGACAGACGTCTCGACATCTACCGCGAGCGCATACACTGGCGACAGTAGGCATCTTAATCGATCTTTAGAATCTGTTGCTCAGGTAAAGCAGTTTCTGATAATCGAAAAGGTGCCGGTAGTGTTATTATAAAAATTATACTGAAATTCATTATAGTAAATCGTACATAAATCTTTATAATATATATTATATAATATATTTATATATACAATATTATGATTCTATGTTATTTTGTTATTGAATTAATTTTCTTTAATAATTCTCATACGTAACACTCTATTAACCTATATAATGTATTATTTATCACAGCTTCCTGTCTTTATCTACATTACTAGAAGTTGACGTACTTCTAGGATTTTGGCGACATAAACGTAATATTATGTAGTATAGCGTCAATAATCGACATGATATAAGATGTATAAATTCTAGATACATATCCATAGCGAATTATTTCTTGTCACTACATACGTATGTGAGAATTAACAATAAGTATTTGCCTTCCATAAGAGTAAAATAGTCAACCCGTTATGAAGAAAATTATAATTAGCAATATTATATTACTCAAAGCATATTGCGCTATTCTTAAATATTGCCAGTAACAAATGCTACCACCATTAATCGCAAAATTTGATCTGGAGACGGTAAAGATGTCTTGACTGCCCAACGAATTGATGCGACTTTCTTAATTGTTGGCCTTATTAGGAGAAGCAAGTGTCCAGATTCCAGTTATCACTTATATCGCTGTAATCTCTTCCTGCTTTCCTTAATTTTATTATCAATTATCTGCTATCTCATAATTTCTTCTTAGGATGTATAAATGCATAAAGTACGTTATGACTAAGAATCTTATTAACTCTCTGCTAAATACTTGATCACTCGTGTATTTCGAAACTCTGAAAACATGAGAGACCATAAAGAAGATTAAAGCTATATAGAATTTGATATGTTCTGTTGCTGCAGCCCTTATTGCATGTGTTATGCTAATTATCGATGATATAATAATTGGCCACTTGTTAATCTTTCAATTTATTATTTTATTCTAGCATTAATAATATGTTAAGTTTAATTTTGCGATTATCTACCTAATGCGAGTGAACACCTATTTTATCGGAAAAATTGTGAAAAGTTGAATTCATAACTAGTCAACTCAATTCGGTGTTAGACACGTGTAACGTATATTATGCAAAAAGCCATCGATAGCTCTTAGATCACGAGATCTAGTTCACAACCTTAAATCATCATCAAATAGACGTCTTATTACAGTAAATTGAATTTGCTCTACTTGATTGAATAGTTAACAATTGAAAAGATATTACTTCAAATTCATGCGCGAGAAATGGCTATGGCTGATCTTCTTGTATATAAAATACCCAACAGTAATAAACAATGCTTGTTTAAGAATGTATCTAGTAAACGATTGCATAATGTCAATTCTGTTATATTACTACAATAGTCAATTTGTTAAATCTCTGGTCAGCATTGAAATACGTAAAACAAAAATTAATTCTTTAATACTATATATATACTAATCAAAAAAGTTCAATTCATACAATTAGAATTAAATCTAAACAATCACACGGCTCTTTATCTTCTATTCTATCGCTTCTGAATCACTAAATACAGTCAAGTCTATGAATCATACAATATCATATGGCACAATGAATTAATCAACTCCTATTCATTTATTCACCGTAATACCAGCAGCGACTATAACAACAAGCTCACAGATGACAGTGTACTCGAATGCAATGAGACGACGTGACGGTCTTATCACCGATTGTGGGTGTTTGAACTTGTTTCTACAGCTGTTCATTTGCAAACTATAGATACAATGAGAAATCGATTGCACTTTTTAGCAAGAATGATACTTTGACTTTCTATATCAACAATACCCAACTGAACAATATTCAATACTTTGGAAAATGACTTACGTCGCCTAGATAGCTATATGATGAGCCTGTAGCAGCGATGTTTTCATATGAGCAGCATTCAAGAGCATAGAGAGGTTGGTGAAGAGGAGGAATAAATTAAAAACCTCAATTAGATAGATAATCGGTTTGTGACAGACAGCGGCACCTGTCTCTTCGACATATTCCACTAAAATCGCGCAACCGCCGTTAGCCCGGACTGCCAGCGTGTGCTGTAAGTCGTCGATAGACTTCCAATAGTAACTGCTCCATTTATAAATTCTCTTTTTGATAATTTCAGCTCTAGTTAGCATTAGTGGATTATATCAGAATTATGCGAGTGTGCATGAAGCACGTGATTCCTACATTCACGAATCTGTTACGTCTTGCAAGTAAAATAGCTATTAAATCAATCTATTTATATATAGAGAGCGCGAGTGTTATGTCAAATTTTCCCAATTACAACTTTTATATATGCACGATCGAAAGAGCACACGTCTTATTCTTAACTCTGCTATGCAAAGCAAGTTTTCTATACTACAAAAATGAATGTTAGAATAAGACTATAAAGCGGTGTTTTTCTAATATCGATTAACTATTCATTACATATTATCGCTCATCAAAACATAGATGTCTAATAATTTTTATTATCTAATTTACTTCTATCTGAAAGATGAAGATGCATAAATATGCTATTATCATATACTAGTCTATATCGTGTGTAAAATTTTTATTAATCTAATAGAAACATAAGCATATAAAAATATTATTACTGACAACAGTCTTTTACGTTTATATTTAATATTGCGATTTCTTCGTAAGAGTTAGTCTAGAGAGAATTCTTTGTTTGGAAGATTATAATCCTCTCATAAAATAATCTACACCATTTTTTTGATGTCTAGCCGCGCCTGTTCGTGACTATCTGATTACATTTCTAACACATCTACTTTAGTAATGTGACAAATAGGTTAATTCACTATTTGTGTTTAGTCATTCCATTCACTCTTTATTTTTGCACCATCAGAGCATACGTTAGTTTAATTCCAATTGCAATTACATCTAACACGCCTATCTATAAAAATCACTCAAGAAAATATTAGTTCTCGTCGTTGGTCAGCCCCAAGCGGGAGATAATAAATCTTCTGAAACATATAATTTTAAGACAGAACAATACAGACTAAGTTATGCGTCAAGGTTCTTTGTTACTACTTCTTGATAAGCAGAGATTTATAGAGATAGAATACGGAGTTTAGGGTCATTCGTTTATATGCTCATTTATTTCAAAAACATTATTCACAATTCACTAAAATTACCCGTAATAAACTGCATGCCCTACTTTTTTCGATTTTATAACTTCTAAAACACGTTCACTTACATAATGGTAAGTGTAGAACACGCAAATTAGTTTTTTTGGTTTTCAGTAAGTGCTTTAGAAAATTAACTTAAGATTTTAAAAATCGGTCCTATCGGCCATTAACAACTTAGCCAGTAAATCATTGGGAAATTAGCAATATATTGTATAAAATAAGGAAACCTCTTTTGCTTATAACTAATATTAACCAAGAAAAGTAGTTATAAGACTTTGAAATTATGTATATTGTTCTACAAACTATTTAAAAAGTAAATTATAAAATATTTAAAAAATATGTGTTGACTAAATTGGTTTTAAATTCGTTGAGAGTGAATTTTTGCAGGCCTCGGTCTGCTGATTAAAATGCAAGCACAAATAGACCAATTTAGCACAAATGCAGTTTCAACTACAAATTAGTTTCAGAGAGAACAATATACCATTAGTAAAAACGTGACACATTACGCTCACTATATATCCGATTGTTTTCACATTATGAACATTCGTAAAACAGGGAATTGTGATTGAAGCACATAGTGCAACTAATGTGAATTATGAGAAAAACAAATCTGCAATTCTTATTTGAAATTAATTAACCTGTAATTTTGTTGTTTTTAATATTCGTCATTTATACATGAAAACATGTTGAAAAAGGCAAACACTTAAGGAATCATTGTGCAATACATAGTTGTGAGCTGCGATACATACAGATTATAGTACTTGTCAGGATGCACAAAGAAGAGGTGCAATTCGCTACAAAAAAGCACGTAAACGTCTGTATTCAACTTCTAGACTTGCGAAAAAATGCAAACAGGATGTCTGTGCTAATCAACTAGTAGGCAAACGAAACAACAAAGAATAGAGATAGTAATTTTAATCAAGTACCAGGTACCTTGTCGATACCCCTTTTTAAATACATTTTAATTCTGAAGGTAAATGCATAGAAGTTATTTAAAGATTTTGAAAGTAGAAAGTTAACTTACTGAATTTTTATTACTTACTGACTTCTTCTAAACTTACCAACTGTACATTCGGGAGGACTCCTAAGATGGATTCTCTAGTCAGACTAAATGTTTGAAAATTTGATTTGGAATATGTGGGAAGGACTTTTATTCTGAATAGTATAGATCGGAGGTTTTGTGAGTATAAATTTAGCGTTACAAAGTGTAAAATTGAGAATATGGATGCAATCGCCAAATTAATATATCAATTTGCATTAATAAGAAGCGAACAGCACAATGGGTTTGAAAGTTTCCCGAGAACGTTTATAAAACTAGTACGGGTCTAGATGTAGTATGGTTAAAAGTAACTTTCTCACGTCAGTCACTAATTTTGAGGTATTTTCTGAAGAAGTTTAGAATTAAATTCTGTACTTCCAGCAGTATTCATGATTCTTTTCCTCCTAAAATCATTCAGCGTCTTAAAGAAGCTTTGTTTAATTATATTATCGGGGAAAGTAGGTAATTAAATTATTCTGGCCTTGTAGTTACGGAAACATTATTAAATCTCAGTAGCTGAAAAACCAATATGAAAGAAGTGCTCGAGCTTTCGCCCAATACACTAACTCTTCATTATGTTAAAGTAAGGTTGGTATTTAACTAATATTTAAAATTGATCGCAATGGTATTGGTACCAGAAATATGTTCATTCACCATTTGTGTCGCTAAAAGAAGAGAAGGCTATTCTCCCCTCCAAATCCTAAAGAGGCGATTCCGATTACAGGAGCGACGATAGTGAAAACGCACTCATGCCGCACAAAAAATCCGTTCTTTTTTCATTCGCGCAAATGGAGGCTTCCTGTAACATGTTCGGCCAAATTACCATTTCGTTTCGAAATGATTTTTGTGTCAAAAACTCGCCTCGCGCACTGCGTTCCCTCATTCAAAAACCAGCAAGCGATTTATTTGAAATCCAGAACCTCTGCTACCGCGTCGCGTCGCGTCGCGCAGCCTGCGAGCAAAACCGGGCAGCGGTGCCATCGCAATCACGCAGCTGCAGCAGCGCTACAAAAATCACGCGGCGGCGGCGGCGCGCCCTGTGACGCGCATGCGCTGACCGACCCGCGCCGCGCGCCGCCCCCGGCTGCCCCAAGTTGCGAAAGTGCGTGCCCGCAATTGAAAAACGCTGTCGGGAAAATTACAGCGCGATTCACTTAAATTAACCCAGGGCGCGGAGCCATAACGCGGAAAAAGGTCGACCGAAGGGACGGGCAGCGGACGCGGCGGCGCGACGGTGGCCGAGGAGAGGAGGCACGGGACGGCTGAGAAGGTCCAGGGAGGGAGAGCGCGCCCGCGTTCGCGTCCCAACTCTGCGGCCCAGCAGATTCGCTTTGCGCCTATTGCTTCGCGTGCGATAGAGAATGTTTAGACGGAACCTCGATCAACGCGAAGGAATGCCCTGAGCTTTTCACTTGTGCATCCAGTTTATCTTCTCAACACTCTTCACATTATATTTTACCCAGCTTCAATACTTCTACGAGTATGTCAAACAAAGTTGGAGTTTAAGTGTCCACAGCACCGCTTTAGAGGTTGCCACTAACAGGAACCTTTCCGAAGTCCTTCCGCTCGGCGAGCCGAAAACACCACAGACCAGCTCCCGCAATAGAACAGGACCCTGTGACGGAACTGCCACCCACGTTGTCTTCTCAAACCAAAGCTAGGATATGCAGCTTACTATCTAATGTTATATTAATCAAGATCAATGAAAAAGATTAAATTAATTTAAATTATTCATTCGAAAAAAAAAATACAGAACTGAATTCTCACCGTTGTCTACAAAAACGTTTGCAAAAAAATAACAAACACTTGTCCATTAATGGACTCATTTACATGAAACCTTGTAAAAAATATAGCTCATTGTAAAAACAAGGCGCTCAACATTGTTTGGGAATTTTGCGTTCTCGTCCTTAGCAGGGTAGATTTATCTTATTTCCGAAAGAGCATTAAACTACAACCTATTGTTATTCTTTTTTAAACTTGTAAACGGATCATGCTAACAAGGCGTATAAATCGTATGTAATTTAACATTAATACAAATAATTGAGCACGTTAAATATTTACCGAGAAATTATTTACTCATTTCTTCAAATTAATGTTGTTGTAAAAACTTATTCAGAAGATGAATACAAAATTGTTCAACTTGTCCCATAATCAACGGCCAGCATGAGCATTCCTAGCATTAAACAGAAATGTCCGCATCGACTTCTCGTTACACGCATAGTGCAGTCTCAAGAATACTGTTCTTCTCTTAACTGTTCTACTGCAATCATTAACCAGCTTCTACCAAGTTCATTTTTTATATGTCATTTACTTCAAAATACGTTGTATTCACAACAAGTTCTCTTCAAATTTTATAATTGTTTTTCTCCCCGTCAACAACCAACAACAAAAAACAATTACAGTCCATATTAGACAATTTAAACTTATTAATAAAATAATTTGAAACTTTCGAAAGAGTTCCTCATCTCAAGTTCTTACCATCATCGTTACTGTGCTTCTCGCTTCTCTCGGAGAATACGTTCCCTCCGCGTACACACTTCCACTACATATCTCTACAAAATTACTACAAATTCCTTCCTGGGAGTTATCAACCCAAGAAGACGTACCGGACCCACCAACCGTTCTTTACGATGCTTAATTCGACAAAATACGTTCGTTTAAGATATTCGTCTCAGCTCTCAGAAAGGTATGGACACAATACTATTAGGCTCAAAAGAATAAAGTAACTTCAACTAAATTCTTAGTTTATTTATTAATTATTTGCCCCACCGTCGGCTGTAAGAGTTGGCACTAATTTTTGTTTGCCTTTCCCACACACCAAAGTACAAAACTTCGCACACAGAGACCGCGCAACATGTCTTGGGCCAAACCGCGCTCATGTCCCTAAATATTAGCCCTCTCGTCGCCCGTGATTAAAAGACGCAGCGGAGGGGCACCGGGGCGGAGAAGCCGCCGGAGCCACGCGCGTACGTTTTCGTTTTCCCCTCCCACGCGGTATCTCCTGTGAAAGAAGCAGAATTATTTTCTATGAATATTTTATATTATGCTGCCTCCTCGACTAACCACGACAGCCGCGCCCCCGATTTTTTACAACTACCTACAATCAACCTAACAGTTTATCTCTTAATTCCACTTTGCCCATTACTAAACTTACACTAAAATATAGTCTTTTCTATCGAGATTTCTAAGTATATT
>BOPP01000022.1:12592985-12643590 GCA_017312745.1 Gryllus bimaculatus | reverse complement strand
GAGATTTCTTACAACTTAACCTTTACAATCAGACCTAAAGTTTATCTTAATTCACTTTGCGCATTACTAACTTACACTAAAATTATATTTTTCATCTATTATTTTTATATATTTTACCGTAATTTATTTGATTTATATCGTTGCGTGAATTTTTATTATTATTTTTCTTACATTCACAATCCTTCATACAGTTTCATTATCATACAAACCATATCATTCTTCCCATTTCGTTCGCGCACTTCACACTCTGCACTTCCCATTCACTACATGTTCACCACGGCCACTTACTTGACGTCGAAGTGTCCGTGGCGCTCGGGCCCATTGGGAGGCGTGGCACGTGGCGCGCGGCGTCGCGTTCCCCCGCGCGTCCCTGCCGATGGCGAGTCTGTCCCCCTCGCGCTCAGGTTACCCCGCTTCGCTCCGCACAGCCGCGCAGCAAGGCGTGTTCGTCTTGAGGCAGCGCGCGGAAAGAGAAGGGGACGCGCTCGGGATCCTTTCCGGAGTGAGACCATGCGCGGCACGTTTCGCCTTCACGGCCGACTTGTCTACGCAGATGCGCGGCGCCTTCGACCCAGAGCCCTTTTCGAGCGCTTCGTCAACGACCGCCTTGGAGCTCCTCGGCTAAGAATTGTTTTTACACCCACAACTCGCAACACGTCGTTGTTTTTCTAGGGTATCTATTGCGGAAGGGAGGAGGGACGGTGGGGGTACGCCGCGAGACGCGCAGCGCGGTTTTCCGCCGTGCGAATCGGGCGGAGGGTGGAGGGAGGGGCCGCCGCGAATACCTCGCAGGCATACGTCCAAATGGACCGCACGCAGACGGTGAATAGGCTGCGTTTGAGGGCAGGATGTAGTTCGGGAGCTCGAAGGAGTGGGCGTAGGAGGGTGGTTCGGGCAGTTATTTTTTGGCTAACGTATTTGGCGTAGGCGTGCCAGCGGAGGCCGCTGTCAAGCTTCACACCATGATACTTCGCCGTATTTTGCCAGGGTAGATGCGTGCCTAACAAGCTCACGACTTCATCATGGTCGGCCCTCTGTCGAGTGAAGTTGACGGCTATGCACTTGTCAGGGTTGAGGGCAAGCTTCTTATGACCCAGCCATTTGGGAACCTCGTCGAGACAATCATTCAGATATTTAACCGACTTCCTTTTGTACGCCGATTTCGCATAGTAAGCGAAATCATCCGCGAACATTAGGAGCCCGCAATGTTGGATACCGGTATTTTTTTCAACAGGAAGCGGCGCGTCGTGGACGTACAGGCCGAATATTGTTGGGGAGAGCACACTTCCCTGAGGTACGCCGGCTAGCCGCGGCTGCGGCTCGTCTTGGGGACGAATGTACGCCATTGACGCCAACCTTACATCGTCTGTCTGTAAAGAAGCTGGCGATTAGTCTGACGTAGCAGTCACTGATTCCAATATCCGCACGACACGCGAGCGCCCCCTCGTGCCACATAAATTCTTAAAAATTAATGTGTTACATTAGAGTGAGATAAAAATATCAAATAGATATGCACAGAACTGACGGAAAGTGCCCGAGTACTTCCCGGCATTTCTGCCGCGCGCCGGCTCTTTCGGCATACAGTGTACAGAGTTAACAAAATAAACACACACACGTACCTGCACCGTACCCCGCAGAGGTGCAAGGCCTGGAGACGGTCCACTCGTGCGCTTTGAGAAGGGCGATCAGGCGATCATGACCCCCTGCCAGGTGTGTCTAGGTTCCGGTGGTACTCACGTCTAAAGCTTCAAGATGAAGACAGTGAGGACACGGGTTGGGGACCTATTGAGAGCTTTGGCCCAGAAGGACCCCAGTTGGGCACTAGGCTTCGTCGTGGCAGTAGCCCGGTACTCTGGGATTAAAGGAGGGACTTTGCCCAGCCCATTGTGAGTAGCGCATTGTGTCGACTCCCGTACTGGCTCTGTCAGTCAATAGCTCAAGTCAATAGCTCTGAACTGCCAGGGCGACTAGACCCAGGCATTGGATGGAAGGTTTCAGTATTGTAATTGCGTTCCGGCAGGATCCGAATACCAAGTGACTAAAGTGAGCGTGCCAACCGCAGTGGAGTGAGAATAAAGCCAAAAAGCGTAGATGTCCACTCTGGGAATTTATCTTCCTGTAAAAAATATAAAAAGTGTAAGGTAATAGCCCACGCTAGTCTTACGCAAGGCCACCTGTATTGTAACTGTATAATAGATTTACTTTTATTAACCATTTTGTTTCGAGGTGCGTCATATGCAATGGTCTATAGTCACTATTTTATAGAGCATTTTATAGCAGATGAGCTGGCGCGGTTCGTCCCTCGATCCGGCACCCACCTAACGTAGGCCTTCCTTTCCAGGTACCTTACCAAGCGACGCATTGCCCCTTCTCTAAGCTCCCGACTGATCTTCCAGCTTGCGTGGCAGTGCAGGGCATATAAATGTAAGAGGGTGTGCGTGTTTGTAAGGGAAGTGGTCAAGGTTGAGGAAGGAAAATACGTTGGTTCCATGGCCCGTTTGTTAAGATACTGCACTGGTATTCGCCTGGTGTTCGAAGAAACGACAGAAATAACCATCAGAACAGCCGGTTGCTAGAATTCACCTTCAAACAATTTAATTCTACCAAACCTCAAAGTAGGGACGACCAGTCTATGTTTTTAACAAGGATCTACTCCGCCTTAAGCGTGTGGGGTTGTTAATACGATGTCGTTCCCGTTGCGGGTTTACGCTGCGATCAGTATGTCCCCCACCATGCAGTTCTCGCTAAAGTATGTCACTCTCTTCACTTAAGGAATACGTGTCTTTATCCGTCCCTGAATAACATTATATCAATTGTTTTCTAAAACCCGAATACGAATCAAAACAGATATGCGAAACAAATTCTTGTGAAACACAAATAGAATAAAGCTAAACAGAGATTACGTTTGACAATGAAAAATATTTATTCAATCACAATTTTTTATATAAAAAATCAATGAAAATCAATGACCCAATCACGCAAGTCTTCCCAATTGAAAAGAAGATATGTCTTTTTGGATAATGTATGTAAGCTGTCAATATAATATCATTAACCTGTTACGAAAAACATGTCTCTTACTTTTCTCTCTATCAACCCACCAGTTGTAACCAAAGGAAAGGATTCTAACCCACGGAGTCCATCTACAATCACAGACATGACGTAGCAAACGCTAAACTGACTACATACAATATGATTTCGGCACCTTCTTCTCCGAACATATAGTTTCCGAGAAACGATCATGATTAGTGATTTAATACCTTTGAAATGATATTTTTAGATTATATTTAGAGTTTTATTAGAATTGATATTTTATTATATTGATATTGATATATTGTTCAAAGAAAATGAGTTAACATTTTCATAGTGCTCATACATTGTTAATATTAAATATTTTTGTTGATTCATTGTACGAAGATTGCCTTTTATGTTTCGAGATTTGGCAACCCTGGTGTTGCAATCTGGCAACTAACAGCTCTATCGTAAAGTTGGATGTTTTGAGGTTATACGTACTCAGAACTTTTTGTCATACGAGCGCTATTTGTGTTGTTTACGGTAACTTAAACGATTCATCTTGACCTAAAAATTGAATTAAATCGTGAACATTTTCGTGCAATTATGTTTCACAACTTTCGACGTGGTGTTTTTTACAACTCAGCAACAGAGCATGGATGAACTTGATTCATTTTTTGGCGATGAAGCTCCATCAAGGACCAGTGTTTATCGATGGTATGGTGAATTCAATCGTGGTCTACTTTACTCCAAGACGAATTTCGCGAAGGATCGATCGTCCGAAATCAGTTGTTGTTCCGAAAACCATTGATGCTGTGCGTGAACTGATATTGCAAGATCGTCATATGACCTATCGTGAGATTGAGACAACCTTAGGCATTAATGGGGCCATTGTTCGCGCACGAAGTACTTCCAAAGCCACTTGCCTCAGCCAAAAAAATTAATATTTTCAGATCAGTGCTTTTGATGAGGTAAGAAGCAAACTGGAATTGCTTATTTTGGACGATTATTGGTCCATATTAATTAGAAAGACGGTATTCTATTTCAATAATTTGTTAGAACAAGCATGAAGTTCATTATTAGAAATAATTTAAATGTATTACGCACATTCTGTAGTAATATCTTTAAGTTTAGTGCATTTATATTTTATTGTAATCAAATGTATGCATGATCATTCTGCCACGATACGCTCAGCGCTCACACGTTCACTCTCGGTCAGCGCTCTGGCCGTCTACACAAAAACGCAAGGTTATATCGAGCACATCTGCACCGCATGCAAACGACTCGCTCACTCAATTCTCAGAAATCTGTTGCTTTTCAAACCGGCACGGATATGCTGAATCAGACGTTACTTCTCCAGCTCCTTGCAGCGATTACGTCATTAACACTAATAAATTTATTAATCTTACAAAATATATCATTAATTGCGAATTTCAAAATCACATGGTCATGAAAATATAATTCTAATTAATACCTATTTCTCAATTTAATCTACTTCTTAATTTCTCAACTTAAAATGTAACATCACACGCCATTGGTTTAGAGCATATGACTGCCGCCCTCTATCTCTCTCTCTCTCACACACACCACACACCAACCACACAACACACCGTTCTCCGCAGAAGTCAGTTGTCCAAGTTCTCGCATGGGATGCTCGCTTTCGGCACACTTTTCCGCATTCACGCCACTTTATATACATTCGACCTCTTTGTGGTAGACAGAAACCTCAGTGTTCCTTGCACCAATGCGATCTGCGTTAATCATCGCAAAACTGCACAGTTCTACGCATCAGGCGTAAAATATGGTTCATTTTGATGCATCGGATTCGAACTGTGTTATATCACAATATCCATGCACGAACTGGCGTCACACTGACTGACTCGGCAGCACGCTTAATAGCTCTGTTCACTATGTGATTAGCAAATAGTGCACCACGAAATCCTTGAACTGATGCAAATAGAGTGCACGAACTGTGTTAATTGCTCCTTGACTTATGCATTCATTGTAACTGATTCCACATCCGAGAATATGCCTGCAATCGTGAGCAGTTAATTGTGAACCTTGTGAGGCGCCTTGTCAACTGTTGTATTGCCAGACATGTGCTCCCTTGCTAATAATTGTGGGATCCGGAGTCAGCGACGTGCGGGTGTAGATCTTCGTACTCGGCCCTCGCGCTGATCTCCCACCATGCCACCTCGCCGCTACAGGCACGACGTCACACACCTTGACAAGCAAAACACTACTTAAACGCTGAGCAATTGATATCATGGATTTTATTGTATGTTACGCATCAAGTCTTTCTTTCAGGACAGATGAAATGTGTCT
Source organism: Gryllus bimaculatus (assembly GCA_017312745.1). Classification (NCBI taxonomy): domain Eukaryota; kingdom Metazoa; phylum Arthropoda; class Insecta; order Orthoptera; family Gryllidae; genus Gryllus; species Gryllus bimaculatus. Next base: position 12,638,256 of record BOPP01000022.1, on the reverse strand, counting down.
TTTCATTCAGAATTGTGTTTTATTTGTGTGTTCTTTTACTGAAAGTCAAGGTCAGTAACTTTTCCATTATTCCTATTTCATACACCAACCAGACAAATATTTTCCACGAGTGCAGTTGCAAAATGCAGTTTAATTGCAACTTAATGTATTTATCCATTTATCTCAATCATATGTAATGCTGTTTCCAGTTTGTGCCTTCTGATTCTCCTCAGTAATGGCAACAACTGTAGTAACTTTTATTTCAGGAAACGGTTTGTACGTTTGAGAAGAACTGTTGGTCCTTCGAACTATATAAAGGTACGATGATGTAGTTGGTTAATTACAGGTCACTGCCTAATACTGTTCACCTACCACAAACCAGCTACATCAATATTGCTTATAATTATGCCCCTAAAATTATCAATTCAGTTGTGGTGAATAAGAAATTGAAACTTAGTGTTTATTATCGTAAAATATTAAACCTTGGAGGCAGCACAATTCAGGTACTGTTCGTAATACAAATTAAGTTACTGATGTTTTAAAAATGGTTGTAAGGTTACAAGAAGTAGTAACAGTACTTATAATGGTTTTGCTTGAATTTCAGTATTTACTTAGTGATAAATCAGTGACTCTCATGTTAAATGAACTTTTAAAATCAGTGTTTGAAAAATATTTTGAAAAAAGTATATTGGGACTCGAACAGGTATTTTAATATACTGTACGAAGTAAGTGATAATAACAGTATTAATAGAAAGTTATGTGTGTATAGAATTTCCACCTGAAAATTAATTTATTTCTATGTAAAGTCTTCCAGCTGAAGAAAGTACACCTCTTTTCTTCTTATTTGACAGCGTAATTTATTTTCGTCTGGTAACAATTTTACTTCGCATTTCAGTTTGTATGGCCTTCTTAGATGGCTATCCTGAATGGATGCTCATGCCTTGTATGGTCTAGACCAGCAGCAGCGGCATGGCTGCAGCAGCAGTCTATATAACGGGCGGCCCGGCGCCCGACTAGATTTGGTCTGTGATAGGGTATTATATATATTTGTTTATTATTGTATATGTTTATTACGGATTCTGCTAATCCGACTTTGTTTATTCTCGTTGAACTTTTGGTAATTAGGTTCCAAACTTGGACATCTACTGCGAACGGTTTATTGACTTGGTATTTCTCTCCTGGCAAGTTGGACTATCTTGGCATTTTTATTTGTACGATTCGGATTGTGCAATTGCGTACAGCAGAAAACTCAATATATTGGTATTTTATATATTGTTACCCCAATCTGTCTTCTTTTGATAAATTTTATTGACAGTAAGAGTAAAAATGGAAAATGCATCGAAGTCTGCGAAAATGATTCACGTTATGCAGCAGCTGTTGATGCAAAAGTAACTGCAATTCCAGAAGCAATAAGCCGCCAAGCATCTGCAGTTATAAAAATCCCAAACTGTTCAGCTATGTCAGTTCCAGGATCAACAATCTGCCAAGCAACTGCAATTCCAGAAACAACAGGCAGCTTTGCAGGAACTACTGCAACACTCGTTGTCCGTTGCAATTGGGGAGTCGTGCCGTCAAAGACCGTATACTCTAAAGATTGCGGCAGGATAGGGGTTCGGAAATGCGAGATTGTCAGGTAAAAAGATAGGCTTTCAATGAAGGCTGGTGTATTATTGTATAACAGTGATTAGAGCACATGAGTGGTGATCCCTGCGACCTTAAGAAATTGGGTACTTAAACTGTTTCACGAGTGTCATCCGGAGATTGTCACTACAAATTAATGATGATTCGTAAGGAAAGGAAATGATTCTCAAATGTGAAGCAAATCACTCTGCATCATGGTGACTTAGAATCCTGGACACGTCACACGGAACCATGTTCATGTAGATTTAGGGGGCCCGTGTGGGAAGTAGCATTGCTACTGTGGTTGACGGTTTAACATATTTCCCGTGTATAATGGAGATGAATTCGATTACTGCAAACCAGAAACCACAAACAATAGGGGCGGACTATGGATCACAATTTCCATCGGCAGTCTTACCCATGCCCAATGGCGACGTGGAGAGATGCGTAGGACAGCAACGAGAAAGGCGAGAAGTGCGGGCTCCCGCACTTGCTCCAGGTCCTCGCTAAGGGGAGCAGCTCAGCAGAAATCCGGCAGGGGAGGAAGATGACGTTGCTATCGCTGCTTGCGCCGGGCAGGGATTACACATCAGAAGGTACACAGCCCAGGAACAAAATAGGCAAGAAAGTCTACTCAACATCTTTTAAGAAAACTCAGCATGGTTGCCAGAACTAATCACAGCTCATAATGCGACCATGCATCATGCCCATAATGCGGCTGTACGAGGCACGAGAAAAAGTAAAATCTGTGGCATTGTTTAATTGTACGATTTGGATTGTGCAATTTTGTGATAGAGAAAGCTAAATAAACTGTTCTTGTTGGTGCTAAAGTCTTCCAGATTTTGATACATTTCAGAGAGTATTTTCACATGACACCCAATTAGCTCAGTGTTTGGCAGTCCCCAGAGTTCATTGTTTGAGATGCTGAGAATTACTGTTTGCACAGAGCCCTCACTTAGTCTGATGTTTGGAAGGCTAGAGTTCAGTGTTTGAGATGCTGAGGAATTGTATTTACCGAAGGTTCGCAAATTACCCGATGTTTTGCAGTACCCATAGTCTAATTGTAAAGTGCTGGGGATTCTTTTTTGCAGAAGACTCCCTCTAATTTGCAGTTTCCGTAGGCAAATATTTGATATGCTGATTGTGCTCAGTTTGCTCGGAGCTGTCAATTATTCCGGTGATTGGCAGTTCTCAGAGCCCAGCGTTTGACATGCGCTTGTTTTGAGTTGGCTGCGCAGGGTCCTACGGTGTTGCGGTTGTCCTCGTCCGGAATACTGCTACTTGATGTGACTGCCGGCCTTCGCCTTCTACGAGTGCTCTACGCCAACTACTCGCCTCCGTGAGAACGGCGTACGTTGCTAGCGGACGCATCGAGGTATAGCCTTCTGTCTTCACTCAAGCCTGCTGACAGCGGCCCAAGATGTCTATACTGCCACATGTAAAATCGATTTTTGTTTTCTTACTTTCTCGCCCTTACTTCGTAAGAAGGAAATGTATTGTATGCACAGAAAACGACGCATTTTCGACAATTTCGATAATATATATATATATATATATATATATATATATATATATATATATATATATATATAATATATATATATATATATATATTGTAATGCCCATTACTTCGTCGGATATGTCGGGCGCCAGGTCAGTTCCTGTAACGATTGGATGGAAGTGAAGGAGGTCAAAAATCAGTCCATTGACTCGTTTCTGCAAAAATTCAATTATTCCTGACACCATGACTGCCAGGGAAGTTACAGGTCACTAGAGACGACACAATACTTGTTAAACTTATGTTACGAGCTCATAACAACAGTTAATGAACAAATCCGTAACACTAACATTAATATACTTATTCTAACGATATCATGCATAATTTAACTAACAATACACAAGCCTGAGAGCGGCCACTCTTGTCTCTCGTCAAAATGTCCTGCAAATGAGCCCCGCGTCATAACTACGGGAGATAGTTCGACTTCGGTTAAATACCGGATTATTCACCACTGGCTGCGGTGGCTTCCGCAGACCGGCCGGATGCGGTCCTCATTCGAAGACGGGGCGGCCTCAGTCACCACCTCCCATGGTGTTCCTCTCTGCTGGCCAGCTGTCGCTGGCGACAGAGTCGTCAAATCGTGCGGACTCAGTCAGTGAGGACACCACAGGTACTGGCCGTAGTTTAGTGCTGCGGCTTGAATGGGCCCGATTATGGCACTAGGCAGCGGCGCATGCAATCATCTTACGCGAAAGTGCACGCAGCTTGCCATCTCCCGCCCAAGTTACTCTCGCGGTAATTTCAAAAGTGTTATTCGAGAATCTGCTTAAAAGTGCTTATTCGAGAATCTGAATTCTAAGTAAGTTTCTCTGCACATCTCGCGTCAAGTTACCTCCGCGGTCATTTAAAAGTGCTTACCGAGAATCTGAATTGTAAGTGTCATATTTAGAATCTGAATGTAAGTCTCTATTCGAGGAATCTGAATGCTAAGTAAAGTTCTCTGCGCATCTCTCGTCCAATTACCTCCGTTTCCCCCTCCCAAAACGTTTCTGAACCTGAATCTGCCCTTCCCTCACGATGAGACGTCCCATAGGCCTAAACTAAATGCGTCTTAATTTTGAAGTTCGCCAATCGGTTTGCATCGTTTACGAAATTTTCCAAGGAGATCTCTCTTTCTACCTCGGGCCCTCTCTCTCTCTCTCTGTGTGAGCCATTCCAGAAGCTTCTCTCGCTGCTGTCCGAACACTTGTTCGAGCAGTTGCGTTTTTTTTTCTGGCCATAAATTTGTCAGCGGAGGCTGATCGGCAGCCAGCGACTGTTGAGTTGGTAAATAACCCCTTGGGAATTTGATACCTGCGGCGGCGCGTGCAAAAGGGGGCGCGGGCGCGTGCAAAAGGAGGCGCGGCGCGTATTTTGTCTTGAGCGGTGGCTCCGGGAAGGGAGCACCGGGGCATATATGACGGGTCATAAATGTATCCGCACTAAGAGGTCCCTCATCAGCGGTCGTCGGCAACTGTCAATGCGTGTCCGCGGTCTGCGGTCGTTAGGGCCCTCGCACAACAAAGCCCCCGTCCCGACCCTTACATAACTGTGATGGGAGCTATTTCGATACGAAATTATTATAATATTATTTGGTGAGGCCACACTATATATATATATATATTATATATATATATAATATATATATTAATTACTTCGTTTAATACGTTGTACAGTCACAAACTGTGTTTTGGGAGTCCTCGAAACCCAAAAAAAGGATTAATGTCAAACAAATCCGTTTGTCCATCTGAAGTCAACGCTAGCACGACCGTTTTCTCCAAAATATAATAATATATAAACTGATATTCAAGATGTCCTCTGAGTTTTAACTGATATTTTGGTTTTAGGGGGTACGCATGAAGCCTCAAAAATACTTTCAAAATTTTTCAACAATTGCTCCAATTTTGTATTAAATTATGTTCTCGGATTGCGTAAAAGAAGGCTGGTGATTTTCTTTGAAATCTCTGCTTTTTTTACATATTGAAAGAATTTAAAATTATTCGGCGAATTCCCACAACTATAATTTTGAAGATTATTTTCTTAAGGAAATTATTTCTTGAAAGACATATCTTGAATAAAGCCACGTAACATTTTTCGAAATTATGAGTATTTTTTCCAAAATATAGCATCAAATAAAGGCAATTTATAAATATTTTTTCGCCAAATTATTCCAACTATTTCCTTTAAATTTTATTCACTCAGACGTATCTACATATGAATACGGACGGTATAAAAATAGTTCTACTACCATTATCAGTGAACACTGTATTTTAGAAATATGCGCAACGTTAAAATTGCAACAGTACAGTACAGAAGAGAAAGTTTATCTCAACAGAAATATGTTCTGAAATATCCGATCTTTTAAAAAAATGACACTGTGAATTGTATAACTTTGCAGTCTAAACACATATTTATGCGAATGGTGCACGTGTCATTTTCGTTGAAAATCCTCGTTTTCTGATCGTTGAAAAATTCCAAAAATTTTCTACATTCTAGTTTCTAATCAGCAAAATTTATATATTAATATATCCATCAAATTTCATCATTTATATGAAAAGTATAATTTTCTAGGAGTGAAGATCTTTCCATTGCTCCCAGTACACCGAGAAAAATTTAAGAAATTTCGTTAAGAACTTCTAGCTCGTTTTGAATTAAGCGCGCTACGAGCACGGTATTGCCGCCTTGTGCGTTTCCGCCCGAAAAATTGCGCGAACGTCTGCCTTCGGGTTAACTATACTCTTGATAAATACTCTACTATCAATAGTATTATAGAAAAAAAGGCATCAAAAATGTATCAAACACAAAGAAATGAAATTGCAATGCAATGAAAATAGGTATTTCAATTACAAGTATTTAAATACTGCCCTAACCGGCTCATTACAAATCTTTCAATATTTGGAGCAAAAACTAATTATTTTCAAGGAAATATCAGCACACATACTGCTATTCACGCAGATAAATCATACACCAACAGAAAGATGTAACGCACAAAAATGTGCTCCCCAATCATTGTTGTCGAATCATTATAGCATTCCAACCTGATATTCCCTGAAAGCTAGCAGTATTTCAAATAGGTTTTAAATAATTTCTAAAAGATTAATGTGTACATGTATAACAAAAGGTTGAATGTCAGAAGCGTACAATACAATATTGTATGATATATAAATTCCGACTTACGAAGCATCCCACTGTGTGGAATCGTTTGCAGTAAAATCACAGCGGACTTTTAATTTTGTTGCCAACTTACACAAAAAGTACTCACATTTTCAAAATATTCAACGTAGCCTATTTGAAGACCTGCTTTTTATGAACACATTTAATTAAGAAAAATATATATCTTCACAATTTTAGAAGTAGAAAGACGTCGATTTTTTTTAACTTTCGCTAAATCATGCATTTTAATCAACATTAGACCTGCACTATACTTTTGAGCTCCATTTATGCTAAGTTCCCAATTTATTCAAAAAACGTTGTGTGGTTTTTGAGAAAAAAGGGATTAAAAGAAATAAAAATTGCATATGTTTGACACAAAAGTTCGCAAAAATGTTCATATTTTAAAAAAATTGAACATGACCTCATTTAAAGACATGTTATTGATTTACACATTTTACTAAGAAAAATATTGTATCTTCATAATTGTAGTTGTAGGAAGACGCCGAAAAATGTTCAATTTTTTCAATTATTGGAAAATTAGGGTTTTCAACCAACATGAGACTATTAAATGTCCTTCAGACTATCCACCCACAAAATTTCATCAAAAACGATGGAGCTGTTTTTGAGATAAAACTGTTTAAATGAAAATTAAATATCGCAACATTACGCGAAAAATACTCAATTTTTTGAAAAATTGTATATGACCTTATTTCTAAATCTATCTTTAAGAAACACATTTTATTATGGAAAAAATCACTACCTTTAACATTTTAGTTGTAGCAAGACGCCGAAAAAATATTGATTTTTTTCAATTTTCAAAAAATCAGTTTTCAATGAATATGAGACCTACACCATTATCTTAAACGTTTTTCAGACTATCAAACAACCAAATTTAATAAAAATCGATGTTGCCATCTTTTTGAAAATTTTGAAAATGTCCCAGGGTCTTCATGTAAAGTACGCCCAAAATTAAAATATCAATTTCAAAATCAAGGGGCCGCGACATTAGTCGATTGAGGAATACCAATTTTGGGGAAATTCAATTGAATCGTTTATACACTAGCGTTGTTCACAGACGGACGGACAGACAGACAGACAGACAGACGTTTTGCCTTCAATCGATTTTTCGGTATCAACAGAGATTCTGGATACACCAAGTGTTAGAAGATATTTTTTCTAAATTTAGCAAATTGGATTATTATACTTTTTTGTTACCAGGGCCCGGCAATACCAGATATTGTGTGGAAAATTTCTCCGTTTCCCTGCACACGACTACAGTGCTTTCTCTTCTTACATCAGTAATGGCGAGCAAGGAAAATGATCCCGTCTCTGGAGAACGTCCAAGACTTTCCATACATACCACGGGGCTAAAATACAGGGAGGATCAGGATTCCCCTTCCTAATAAAAGGTAAAATGCGCGGTTACTTTATCGATACATTTTAGCTGTTTCTCCAATTTGTAGACAATGCTACATTTTACTCTCATTTTTTCTTTTCTTTTTGTGCATTTAAAAATATTAAGAGTATTTTATTGATTATTTTTGACGACGATTTAGGTCATCGAAATTCACCCCTTTGTTATTATATTTCCCCATACATGCCCAACTGCAAGTGGAGTGTGAATCGGTAAATTAAGACAGTTCTTTATTCAAAATGTTTTGATCGAATGTGTCATATTACATATTTATTAGGAGGTATTAAACGATTCGGAGTTGCAGGTGCAGGTGTGAGGTTATAGAGGGATAAAGAGGGGTGGCTGACGCAGGAGGAGGTGTGTGAGCTGAATTGAGTGTTGGTGTGGCGTTGCAGGGCAGGTGTATTGATTACTGAGAGGTGGAGACGTGTGGGCTGAAGGGGCTATTGGTATGGCGGTGGCAGGGCAGGTGTGTGGAGAGCTAAAGGAGGTGTTGGTGTGGCGGTGGCAGATTGAGGCGTCGCCGGCGTCCGTTGCGGTGCAGTTGGCGCTGCTGCCGCCGTGCCGGGCGCAGCTGAGTCGCCTGGACATGTCGCGGCTGGGCGCAGTACGAGTTCGCGTGTTTGGGCTGCCGCCGGCACTGACGTCGCTGCCCGATGTGATCGAGAGCCTCTGCGGGGTGACTGTGGCGCGCCAGGTGGCCGCCTCGGCAGTGCTGGATCATGTAGCGCACCTCGTCTCCCAGCAGCTCTAGCGGATGTCCTGCAGCGGATGACACTGCGCACGCAATGCTATCTGCCAGATAATGCAATTGCGTCGTGTAACTCTGGCATTTCTACGCAAAGGCTTATAATTTCAGGGATGATTATATAATTGTTTTTATTTTTTAATATACAATGTTCTTATTTCTATTATGCCAATTCTAATGTTAATATTCTAATGTTCCACGTATGTTGCAATTTACTACATGTTCGTGTTATAATTTGAGTTATAATGGAGATGTGTAAATTCCTCTACGGTTGTGATATATATATATATATATATATATATATATATATATATATATATATAGTGTGTGTGTGTGTGTGTGTGTGTGTGTGTGTGTGTGTGTGTAAGTGTTTTAGTGTAATTTAGTTCAAACACATTTATTTATACAGCCAGAGATTTAATAACGTTTTGTGTTTAATTTAATGTGCATATTCATGTATCAATCATTTTTCTAAATGTATCAGAAACAATAAGAAAATCAACATTTTAATAACGGGTTCCAGAGGCTCTTCCTTGTTAAGGCATAGCCCCATTTATACATTGCTGGTGTGCCTTACACATCGTAATTTTAGCAATGGAATATAATTCAAATATTGTCTGGCACGGTTCATCACTACTTCTTTGGACATTATTTGCAGGCAGACACCAGCGTCATAGATTTCTGCATTCATTTATTCTCCCAAAACAAATAATTCTTAAAAAACATTTATTCACATAAAGTAGTACGTAAAATGTTTGTTACATAAACATTCTTAGGCAGTTTTCATTCCTGATGCATAATGTGACGTATTCGGGTCGAATTTTGGCTCGATCTTAACGTAGGCGTACAAAATTTCTCCTGCATGAGTCGATCCTGGGCACAATCATATTTCGTTTTTTATTTGTAAGAATGGTAAACATGAGCATGATCAAAAAGTTACATTATTTAAAATTATTAAATTAAAATTGCAGGACTCATCTGGGACTAGACTAGTTACTAGCACTTAATTTAGAGCTCTCTGATTGGCCAGTGATGGCAGCGCACAAAACGCAAGCGGACATATTTCACTGAGACACAAACTCTCTCAAGAGACAGCTGACGATTGCTCCGAAAAGATAAGTGGTACAAAAGACTAAAGGCGTCTAGTGATAAATGAAATCATGCGTATGGCGCTGGTGAGAATATTTGAGGTCTATCAAGGTTGGTTAATGTATAGAAGAGTTTGGAGCTGAATTTACAGGTGCGAAGTGTGAAATAAATGAGGGATAATTTGCAATCCGGATTAGATTCCCGGGCCAGCCATTCTGACCGGGGTTTTCGTGGCTTTACTCGGTCTTAAGGCGAATGCTGGGAAGTTTCAAAACGTCCACGATCATCTCTATCACAATATATCCTATCACTTCCTAATCTAATAATAATAATTAATAATATAATAATAATAATAATAATAATAATAATAATAATAATAATAATAATAATAATAATAATAATAATAATATATGTAATAGTAATAATATTTCACAGCGCGGACAAAGTTTCTCGCGTCGGTGGCCTACCACACGTGTTCCCTGGGTAACGCTAAATGAGCAACAGTGATTCGCCACCTACGCGCTTGACCATTGTGGCGTGCGGATCCTCTACAAGCTGAGGGTAAAGCCCTGCACGTCTATACTGGTCGGCGCGTCACCAAATGGCTAACATGCCGAGAGTGGGTGTTGGCTTACAACAATATATACTAATGCCAGTATCATTTGCTTATTGCGACATGATTTAACAAGTGAGCATAATATCCTGCTTTTCCAGGTGCTAAACTACTTCTCTGTAATTTTCACATTTTGCATGCATTTTGAAAATATTTATTAAATGCAAAGAAAAATGTGCAAAGGAAAGATCATCCAGCAATATTCTATTGTTTTAAGAACTTTTTGCTTGTGAAGATACGATTGACAGTGAGATATTCTTTGAAAACAATATTTCTTGTGATATTGTTCAAAAATATCCCAATTTGTAATTTATTTTTTAAAATACCAACCAGATTTGAAGAATGGATACCAGCATTCACACATCACTTATTAAAAAGATGTTATACCATTAACAATAAAATTTCAGGACCATCCAGGATAAGGTAATGCAAAGGTTTAAGGCAACTCTTTGATTCCCTCACTGCAAAGTATGACTCATTTTTCGAATCAAAACTTTTTTTTCAGATCTGTTAGGAACTAAAAGTTTAAATAAAGAAAGATCACAATATAACATATATATAAGGAGAAAACAAAGAATCTCAGTGTTACAAGACAGGATAAATTCATTTAATTAATTAGAGATATTTAATCCCTGATGAACATATGGAAACGTATCTCATAACATTTGATGTGCTTAAAAATCACATTAATTGAAATCTCGTGGTGAAAATGTAAGTAAAAAACTAAATATTCACACACTGGTTGTGCTGTTGATTAGTATTGAAATATTTTCTAAGACATTACATCATTGTGTGCTTAATATTTCAACAACTATTGTACATTTTTAAATACACTGTCTCGATACTACATTAATCCGTTTTACTGGTCCACAACAAAAATAGATATATACTAATTTGAATCAAAAGAATTTCAGTTGTAAAATGTTTTTTATTATGTTTAATGTTCAATTTGCTTTTAGTGATAGACGTTTACTGTACATACGCTCTACTACACTAAAAACGCCAATCCAAGTAAATTTTAAATGTACTGTAAATGCAACATATTGATCATATTTTAATTTCACTGCCTGGTATGTAGTAGGACAAAAACATATTAATTATAATTGACCCTGACACCTTACGATAAGAAACTTTAACCTATAAACGTGAAATTTAGAGTAAATCATTGATCGTTTTGATAATATGATGAATACTTTACCTCCTCGTTTTCTTATGCCTAAACATTGCAAATATTAACTAAAACAAAAGTTTGGTTTAATCAAACCTTACATGATAATGAATTCAAACATTTTAAATTTTTTCCTTCAAATTAATATATAATAAAATATTTTTATTAAAGCTGTATGTGTAAGATAACTTTATCATTGTTATTAAGTCAGACAACTTAGAGAACATGGTCATTAATCAGTTGAAACATAATCCAAAAGAAATATAAAATAAATAATCTGAATTTACGCAAGTTTAACCCCTGCCGAATGATACAAACCAAGAATTGGAATGTTGCATAAACTATTTCTAGTTCTGATTCACTAATTAAAAAAAAGAAAATAGTGTAGATATAAAAGGATCTTATTCATTGAAGAGAAAATACTTATTGTATGAGGGATGAAGTGTTATTATAGAGCTTTTAGTGTGTATTATGACAAGTTTTTAATCTTGTTTTGAGCTGACAGTGCTCTGATGACAATCCTGACAATTGCACAGGTCTACTCAGTTGTACTCTTAGTTGGGTAACTAGACGTAAGATGCATGTCCCTGTTTAAGTGCACAGCACTGCTACATAAGCTAGAAGTGTTATGAATAAATACAAGAAGTCACATCCATGAACTTAATATATTTATTTCAGAGAGAGCTTTGCCATCTTCATCAGTCTCGCTCTGTGTGGCAAAGGTCAGGTGACTGATTCATTCATCATTATTCTTTTATTTCTTCATGTAATTGCTATGTCAACAATAGCAAGTGCCTTTCATGCATACATAGCTTTCACAAACTTCTGATGAGTGCTGGTCCTAATGCATACCGAGAGTTTCATTTGAAGATTTGAACTAATGTATATAAGATTTATTCCAATTTATGCAAAAGCAAAGCTCAATTTCACACTTGGCTATATTTTAAATAATAAAGAAATCCTTTTATATATTCCACTTTTAAATAAAAATTAATGTGGAAAACATAAAACTTAAAAGAACTGAAGCATTTGCCAATGTCAAAATCTGATGAAGTGAACTTTATAATGCTTTTTATAGAAAAATTTCTTACCGTATTTGTAACAAAAAAAGTGTTCATTAATCGAATTAATTACATTTATATGTATTAAATTGATACAAGAATGTATCAATTTGTGTATATAAATAAAATTGATTTACAAATATCACAAAATACTTTAAATAAATGTCGTTGTGAGAAACTAGTTCAAATATTTATTTGAAATTTATTTTCAATGTAAAATAAAATCAATTTGTTATATTAACATTATTGCAAAAGTTTTTTAAACAGTTTTACTCAGTCTTGTAGAAATAAATCACCAACATGAATTACTAATTTTCTGGTAATATATTATCTATTTTATCTTACCGCAATGCTGACGTATAATATCAGAGTAACAGTTGTTTAAGATATAGGATTATATATCTAAAATTACTTTATCGAATTGAAATGACATACCATAATTTTTAAATACGAAAAATATCTAATATCTAACTTGACACATTTAAATGTATACAGTGTATAAACTTTATTAAACATTTAAAAAACTAAAATTTCCAGGAGACTGTAAATTGAATTTTTTGAAATTAATACTGAAAAAGTAGAATTCAGATATAAACTTATTCTTGTTCGTTGAAGTATTTTGAGTTTGCTTGTACTTTAACCCAATATTGAAGTTTTATAGTAGATAGAAGATATAAATATAAAATTAGTTCATGGGATGGATCAACATGAATAAAGAAACAATATTATTTATGCTAACATTTCGAAATATTTCATATCTTCATCAGGGCTAGATAAAAAGTACAAAGACTAAACAATAATGCATGAGGACAACAAACAAAAAATTAACACTCCTCAAAAATAAAGTACCCCCTCACTAATTCACAATAACGTCCAGCCTCATTTCCAGTCACCAAACCCAACTCCATATAGAGTTGCTAAAACACGTGGCTCCGTCTGCATCGGGACACGGCCCGAATTGCAAATGGATGAGAACTGGTTGAAATGAATGAACCACATGCTGCAGTCACTCCATAACACGCCAACCATGTGTTTCCAGTACATGTTACATGTTTTAACATGTACATGTTAAAAACGCATTAAGTATAATCAGACAACAATATTCTGAGGAATACTGATGGAAATGTATCAAAACTAGATTACTGACCAAATTTGTTATTAATTATTATTATTATTTTCCCTCTACATCACGACTAAGATGTTATGTGTCATGAATATAAAATCTACTCCAGGTTGCAGCCAAGGGCAACCAAGGGCAGATCTAGTGACTGCCAGAGCCTCTACAATACTTTGGGCAAAATGTGGGCTGTTCTAAATAAAACAATTTCTTGAACTTCCGTCTTTTAAATGACCTGGGAGTCTCACCAAGTTCTTAAACAAATGTTGCTGAACAAATCCCAGAGCTCCGATGATTATCGGCACGACCTGTGCTTTCAAGTCCCACATTCGGCTGATCTCGATTTCCAAACACTTGTATTTAAGATGTTTCGCTGCTTCCGACGTTTTGATCGCTAGGCATAGCAACATCTACAAGTAGATACGATTTTTTTCCAAATCCCAGGTACCTATCCGGTTCGTTTGCTGCAATCGTGCGATCCGTTTGAATTTGTTGGTCGTACAATATTGTATAGAGTCCAACAGATGTCACCGGGTTGGGGCATGATTGGAACTTCGAGGGCGGAACAGGTCTGCCAGAGAAGGTAACTACTCACCCTGTTGTGTCTTTTCAAGTATTCGGTCTTTGCTAGTATTGGACAAGCTGGAACGATCAATGACGATATGAACAATGATTTCTTCTTATTTCTGGCAGATCCGCAATTTACCATCTTAGGAAATTTTGAGAACCACTTTATCATAATGTCGTGTTGTCAAAGCCTGATCCTGAGCAGTTATTAAAACTACTTTATAATAATAATAGTAATAATAACAATTATTATTATTATTATTATTATTATTATTATTATTATTATTATTATTATTATTATTATTATTATTATCATTATTACACAATATTGTTATCTAGGTTTTGTGACTGTGTGGGGTTAATACCAAAATACAGGTCAAGTCATATTTCGTCGTAATTTAGGAATTTACACACAATCCTGCATGTGTTTAAGATGATAGATGTTTGCATCATTTTGAACGTATTCTTTAGCATTGGAATAAGTTCCAGATTTTTGTGGATGTTATTTGGCATAATCCCTGTGCACGAAATGACCAGAGAGACAATATGAACATTTCAGAGATGCCATAGTGTCTTTACTTTTGCTGCTAGTTCTGTGTATTTTGCTATCTTTTGTGCATTAGCTGTTTGAAGATATACTATTTGTGGGACTAATGTCAATGAGGTAGCCAATCTTTTGCCATTAATCTACATAAGTTATGTCTGGTCTGTTATGTTTTATCTGTGATAACTTCTTGGTCATAGTATAACTTATAGTTTGAATTTTCAAGTACATTATGGGAAAATTTTTGAATTAGAAACAGGTCATTTTTTGAAGCTTGGATTTCGCCGTCAGTTTTTGATGAATAATATTTACAACTAGATTGTGCATATAGGTGTAATCTGTGTAGGCAATTAATTTGCATCCTGGTGTGATGTGCTGTATGTTCTCAATTGTTGAATGGCATATTCTACGTTTGTCATCTATTATTTGTCTGAGGATACGTTTTCTGTAGCTTTTAGCGTTGATCACTTGATCCTGTGACAACCATGAACCCTTCTGTTTCGGCAAATACATCACCGTATTTTAGTCAAGTATTTGAGGCATTTGGGTCTACATGAAATTGTTTGAGATAACTTGCATGGCGTCCATGGAGTTCCATTCTTGACCATATGTTTAATATGCAGTTATTGTCTGTAACTCGCGAAGAAGTATGCTGTTCGTTGCTGAGGTTAAGAGGAGTTAATTTAGTATCTGCTTGAAATATTGCAGTGTGTAGTTCTGAGGTTATCTGTTTCTCATAATAAAATTATTTTAATGAATGGATTTGTTTGTAGCACAAATTCTTTAGATCTATTAGGTCGCTTCCTCCATTATGTAGAAGCGTTACTCATTCTATTACACAATTTGGATGGTGATATGTGAATTTTGTCAAAGTTATGCGAGTTAGTCTCCGGATGTATTTGAAATCTGTGCCTCTTCACGATATGAATCCAAATGAGTACGTATATACTGGTAGTCCAAATGTGTTAATTGTGTTAATTTATCATGTTCTTGCCTGTTAATTTGGTTTTCAGAAGTGCAGTGATTCTTTATTTGCACAGTTTTGTTTGAGATTGTTTAATTACCATGTTGCCTGTGACTGTTGCCTGATCGAATCCTAAATACTTGTATATTTCTTCATTGTGTATTGCCTGTATTATCATTTGATTACTGCGTGTACTGTCTATCTTCTGTAACATTAATGTTCTGTCTATGTGAAGTGTTTTACATTTTCAATGCCAAAACTCATAGCCTCCATTCTCATAGTCAGTCATAAACTTCATGTCTTCAGAAAATATTCGAGTTATATCAAGGAGATATTGTACTGTCTGTCGAACTGTAAAGTTTGATGTCATCCACGTACATCAGACGTGCTATGATGTGGGTAGTTTTATTTTTGCGAATTTGGAATCCGTGGCAAGTACTGTTAAGTTGTGTCGACAGGGGATTTAGACAGAACAAAAATCGGCTAAAGGAGTCTCCTTCAAAGATTCCTCGCTTAATTCTGATGTCTTCTGTTGTGATTGTTAAGTCTTGCTGCCTTAGGGACATCGTTGTTGTAATGAGTCATAATATGTTCCAGAAAATTGATGATGGTTTCATTAATTTTGTATAAACTTCGTTTCGTGAATTTTGTATGAACGTCATTAAGCCAACTCTGAGGAACCCTATCAAATGCTTTCGAATAGTCTACGTATGCCAGGTGCAAGTTTCAATGGTATTTATATGCTTGTTGGAGAATGATCACATCTGTTAAAAGATGTTTACATCTTTTATGTAAATGTCTTCTACGTTTCTGTTGCTCTGGCTGTCCTCAATATAATTTTGCACTTTACTTGTAATGTATGAGGTCAAACGTTTGTACCTAGTGGGGAGGCAAGTGATTGGGCGGTATTACGATGAGTTTTGGGTGTCTCTACTTTTGAGTTTCATATACGAAATACCTTTCGTTAGAAATAAAGGCATGTCTTCTGGGCTGTTAATGACATGTACCAGACGCTTGTACCAGAAATTTTGAACGGTTCTGGACCAGGGGCTTTCCAGTTTCGGGTTTTCGCTATTGCAGTCGTCTTTTACTGTGATCTCCTGATATAACATTGGCTTTAGATTTTGAACATTATTTTTTTTCTTTGACCAGTGTGCCTCACTATTGTGATTACTAAGTTTTTGACCAAATGTCTGATCAGTTCTAAATTTTGTTGATCTGCTGCACCGTTGTTCTCTTGTTGAAAATTGGAGTTTTCTCTGAGTTGATGATAGAACACTTTTCATTCTGATGAAACATTGAATTTTGTTATTTACGTTCTGTTGTTTCTTTGTACCATCTGAGTCTTTGTGATTTTGCTTTAGGTTTCTGTTTTAACTCATCTAAGTGTTCAGCTATTAAATTTTGATCAATGGCTTTATCTTCCTGGTTCTTGTGTTTTCTGGATTTATGTTCCTGGAACCATGTTTTCTGATCTCAAAAAACATTTTGTTAATTTTCTTGGATATTTTTTTTAGTTGGTTCCAATATTGCGTTACTGTGCCTATTTCTTGTCTAAGATATTGGATTAGATTTTGGAGTCTTTGCTGCCAAGGCGCTTTAGTATTTTTCATATTTGACTTCCCCTTTTGACATTTTGATTGATCCTTGAATTTGAAACCGGCGTATACTGATACGGTAGCAGCTGCACAGTAAACTATAGCATGTATATCTGTTAGATGTCTTCTTCTTTGATCTGAAAGGGCAAGGCATGTTCATTAATATATTGAACAATTTGTGTGAGACTGTTAATTCTATTGCTGTTCAGTTGAGAAATTCTGAGCCGAAAAAATGGATCTAATCCTGAGTACTTGAGAAAAGTTTTTTGGTATATGTCAATTGTTTGATATGTTGTCTTCCTTGGCACCTGGCGATGATGGATCCTGATTTGCTTCATCTAATTAGGTTGAATATGGAACTACGTGTGAATCTTTGATAGTTTGTGTCAAGGAATATCCATTGCTGGAGGAAGAGATTTCTGCTGCTACTCCCTGTTTAATATGTTCCAACCTCGCTTTGGGAATTAGATTGTTTGTAAGTATAGTTATCTTCTGATCTACAAGCCACTTTGGGTGGTGCTAACACGAGGAAACTTTTCACTCAGCATGCAGAGGATGACTATCGAATCATTTCCGTTTCCAAAGTGTGAGTTTATAGAAGACGCACATAATATGCTCATTCAAGTTACTCGTCAATTTCATATGTTGCCTCACTTTCCCTGCCATGGTAGTTGCGAGAAGCTGCTCTGGCAAAACACTGTCGGCAGGTGAAACCACGGGATGTGGGTTGCTTCTTTGGGATTTGGCTGTAGTTTGTTCGGGGGACTCGGTAGCCTCCTGCCTGTTCGGTGTCCTTTAACCGGTAGCTCGCATGATGTCAAAGCCGGCACCGGTCCCAGACATGCCCCGGCGCTCCGCGGACAGCGTCTTGTAACGTATTAGCCAGCGTGCCTCATGGCATCTATTTGGGGACGCTTGGTAGAGGATTAGCCTAGCCACAGGAAGTAGGGTTTTTCCGCTAAAAGAAGAAACGCGGAAACGGAGACACAAGGCTTTGGCGAGTATCCGGCCTATAGAAAACTTTTCACTGTTATAACAAGCGAGGGGGTGGCGTAACGTGTATTTTCACGTGGGTCTCGCCTATATCACAGATGTGTACAGAGCCAGTGGGTGGGTTCTGGAGACAGTGGAGAACCTCGTGCGTGGGCACAAAAACTTGGCGCCACGACGCGAGCATATGCGAGCCCGGCTCGCGAGGCTCGCAGATCACTAGTTGACGAAGCCTGCGGACTTTAGATCCTTGGGTGACTGCGGTCACGGGAGAGCGATGCTGTGTGCGTGCTCCAGAGTGAAAAGTGATTGAGTGCACGATTCACGCGCGATTCTCATCGGATAACGCTCCTGCGATCGAGCAAACCAGCCGTTGGTGCGCCAGAACGGACTTTGTGTCCACGTGACATCCGGTCACGGAAGCTAGGCTTTGTGCGCGCTTCAACAGTAGGAGGGCGAATGCCACAATCAATACCATCTTCAATCGGTTTGGATCACTCCCGCGATCAGGGGATAGTAGATCTATCAGAGCTAGGGTGTATGTAGATTATTAAGTGTATATATTTGTTTTGTTTTCTTGTTCATAAATATATTTGTTATACGAAAGCACTGTGTCTGTGGTCGCTGTGAGTATCCATGACGTCACAGTCTCTTTTTCCCAGGCCTTACTCCCAGGTCTTAGACGTCTCTCCATTTCGGTATGGGTGATTGACATTACCCCGAGCACCATTATAATCGGTGACAATTGCTCATCTTCCACGTGGCACAGTTGTTCCTGCTAACACGTAGGGTCGGACTAAAGAAGACTTGCAGAAAGAGGGGTAGGAGAAGAGCAAGGGTACCTTAGAGGCTTTCTATTTCACGTGAAGAAGGGAAACGACTTGAGAGGACAATTTAGGACAGGGAGATGGATAACTTTCACACGTGAGGGCAGCCTGGCAGCGGCTCCCATTAGTCGCCTCGTCGACCAGAGAAAGATCCCGTGGTACTTTTGTACTGAAACCCCGATGATCACAAATAGTTTTTATTATTATTATTATTATTATTATTATTTCTCCAAAGTAAAGAAAAATGAAAATAATATACATCTACTATATTCAAATCAATTGCCTACTAGTTATTTACATATGTGTATATATGCCAGAATTCATCTTCCAAGTGGTGTATAATTATGAATGAAAGCATTGCCACCATTGCCAACAAATTCACAAAAATTCATACTATAAAATCGTCAAAAGGAAAATCATAGCTACTAATTTTAATAATAATAAAACCTCTAGTATGTATCAAGATACCCCATCTGAAGTAATTAACTATCTCGAAACGTTGACATAACTAATTGTTTCTTTATCCACATTGACCAATCCCGTGAACTAATTTTATATTTCATCAATGGTCGTGATTTCTTTAATAGTAGATAAATATTTGAATTTTTATAGACAAAATGTTCTCTTATTAATAATTACTTTCTCGCATACACACGTATATACGCAGTAATATACGCAATATACAGAAAGTTATCTAATAGAAGGGAAACTCGATTTCGAGATTTCAACGAAAATACGTGTTTTGGGGTCCGTTGATCCCGAAATATCTTGTTTGTTTTTTTAATTTTTAATTTTTTCAAAACGATCGTCAGTCCGTCTGTCTGAGAACACCACTAGCCATACGAAGGACTTTTTTCAAATTGAAGAAACTCCTGTCGATCTGGCTAAAATCGAAGCGATTTTAAAAAACATTATTCAACGTTTGTGGATACTTTAAATGAAGCTCACCGAACATTTATTTTCTTGACTCTTTTTGCTCACAACTTTGCTCACACACAATTTTTTTCTTTAAATTTCTTGTAAGAATAGTGCAAAATACACTTATAAAGTGGCACAGGTCGGATTTTCATGGTTATTTCTGAATTTTCGAAATTTGTAAAATTTCATTTTTTTCGGCGTCTTCTTACGATTAGAAACTTGAAGTCAGATTTTTCCCTCAAATGATATTTGTTGTCTATCTATTGTTCTTTCATTCACATTTTCATGTACATTTTTGTTTGAAAATGTTAGTAGTTTCCGCGCAGTATTCCTTGCAATATGTGCACTTTTAAAAAATAACAAAAACACGATTTTCTCAAAAATGGTTCCAATGTTTTTAAACTGTTAGTGACGATAGTGAGCAATGTACTCTATGAGATGGCACAAACGGAATATTGCTTTATTTATTTGTTTTTGCAAATCTTACAAAATATTTATGCACCAAGGGCGTTATGAGGATCGAGCGCCGACAAAACGACCGAGGGCGATTTGTCGCCCGTCATCATAAGAACTAGTTGACGCCCGTGGTACATACTTAATTTTAATTTTTACCTAATTTCATTTATTTAGATTTACTAATATACTAATTAATTATACGTTAACTTGACTCGGTTTGTCTTATTCATATTTCCCTCCCATATTTCTCTCACAAAATTACATCTCATAACAGAACAAGTAGCATCATTTAACTGTTTTCATATTTCCCTCGTAACAACGGTCCTCTTAATCCAGATATGTTAGGCAGTGTACATCAAACTCCCTAACGAGAGCAATAACAAGCTATAACGAATCAGTAAAAAAATGTAATTTGTCTCTCGCGTCGTTAATAATTACATTAGTGGTGTATTTGTTCACATTATTGCACATATAAGTAGTACATCTTTTAAATATTGTTACATAAAGTTACTCGAAAACTCTGTTTTCTGGGAAAACGAACTTATAATCCCGCATTTTCAGAAACAGTCAAACGCCTTTTTCCCAAAAACAAATGCAAATTTTTGCTTCAAACTTTTCGTGCATTACGTGCTAATTGACTTCTATGAGACGAAATAAGATTAATTTTGCTATTTTTTTTTTGTTTCCAAAATTACACAAATGTAATTTTCTTAAAATATTTCTCACGCCGTTAATATGGATATACTAAGCAATTTGTAAACACTATTGCATTTGTGCGTGATAGTGTTTCAAATTATGCTAACTGAAGTTTTACAAAAACTCAAAAATTTTCTGAGAAAAAGTAATACATAAACGCTATTTTCTTAAAAAGGCTCCACAGTTTAAAACAAAATTTCCCATTTAGGACGAGTTTTATTCTTCTTTAATATTCTTAAAGTAATAGTTTGGTTCTACAATTACTAAACTGAAAAATTGAGATAATGTTAATATGTTAAAAAATCACGACCGAGACCGAAACACTGACCCACGCTAATACCAAGACCAAGGCTAATGCCAAGGCCAAGACCATGACCAAAATCAAGACCAAGACCGAGGCCAAGGCCAAGGAAAAGAAAAGGCTATCACCATCACCCTCACCATCACCCTCACCATCACCCTCACCATCACCCTCACCACCACCCTCACCATCACCCTCACCATCACCATCACCAACACCAAGACCAAGACCTAGGCCAAGACCAAGATTAATGCCAAGAAGACGGGCAAGGGCAAGACCAAGATCTATGCCATGACCAAGACCCAGACCGAGACCAAGTCGGAGACAAGATCAAGATCGAGATCGAGATCAAGATCCAGCCAAGACCAAACCTAGGTCAAGTCCAAGACCAAAGCTAAGGCCAAGATCTAGACCTAGGCCCATGCCAGGACCAAGACCGAGACCTAGACCGAGTCCGAGGCGTAGGCCTAGGCCAAGGTCAAGGCCAAGACCATGGTCAAGGCCAAAGCCAAGACTAAGTTCAAGACCAACACCAACAGTAATATCAATATCTTTAGCTGTACCATAACTTTAAAGGTGAATGATTTACTGAACGAATCCTGAAGTGAAGTGATGTGAAACTGAGTGGTGGTACTCAAAGCCCCGCTGAATCACAAGCTCGATTTAATTTCGGAGGATTGAAGTTACTTATGAGATGTGCTGCATTAGAATAGTTTAAAACTTTATAAAAAAGAAGTAGAGTGTGGAGTAATCGTCGTTTGTCGATTAGGCAGAGTGGAGTATGTATAGGAATCTGTCAAAAAACTCCGACACATGGTCATATTTTCTTAGATCAAAAATAAATCGCACGCATTCGTTCTAGGCTACTTGAAGTTTACGATGTAATTAGAATGTCATGTTTGTCAGAAGGAAGTTGCAATAGTCGAAATGTGACATACGTCATATGATGAGAGTCTCACGTGGTTTTAGCATAGCATTGAAAGATAATTCCGTTACATATTTTTAAACAACCAAACGTTTTATTGATCAGATAATACAAAATTAGAAATAATGTTTACAATCAGTTAAACCGTTTTGGTTCCAAAACATGCAAATGAGCTCATATGTATATGATGCTTCGGTCTTCAAGAGTCAAATGTTCCCTCCGGACGTTTCCTCGGGTGGCGGTAGCAACGGCGGCAGCAGCGGCGGCGTCGGCAGACTTCGGCTCACCTCGGAGCCTGTCGGAGATTGGCCTTTCGACCTGCCTCTCATGCTCTACGCGACGGTTGATGATTTCGCCAATACACCGCCCCAGCCGTTATGAAGATGACACAAAATTGGGGGACGAAATACGCAAAATCGATGCCCTATGGTCCTTCCGTGCTTTTCTGTAATTCTCCTTGGCTTCGCAATTAATAAGTTTGGTTGTGTTCACTACTCTACGTTTACTTAAACACGGGGTCACTTCCCTAACCACAACCGGCCACGCGATTCACTATTTTCATCGATATATTTCAGTGTTAGCACTTAATCTTAATTTCACAAACCATCCAACCTCCTACGAATAATTAATACACTTGGTTTTACCCCGAACCTCATTTATTCTATACTGCATTGTCGAATTGCTGCTACTTCATCGGGCTCGTCGCAGCCCAACCGCTGCCCGTCGAGCGCCTCCCTGCACTGCCTGACCGTTGCTCGCCTCACCGGTTCCCTCGATTCTTCCCTTGGTGGCGGCAGCGGCATTACTGCGCTGATCAAAATGTATTTTGTTTAATTCAGAATGTATTAAGTTTAGTCTTTCTTAATACAGAAACGCTCTTCGTTTCAATATATTATTTATTTATATATTATAATAATATATGTATATATATAAATATATATATTGACACGTGGAGCCTTTCTATTGTTACGAATATTGCATCACCTGCCGAATTCGCTGCACGTGGATTGCGTCATCTGCCGGCGCCCCTTCCCTTTCCCCGAACTGGACGGTTCCGGACTATTCGCGAGCCGCGGGGAAATGCCGAGAATGTACTGGGTGCCTGTAGACGAGCGCCGGGCAGGTAGAAATGCCCCGCTGCCGGCGGCCGCGAGTCAGTGAGTAGAAGACAGGAAGTAGTGAGAAGTAGGAATCAGGGAATAAGCAGACAGTTCGTCAGTGTGTCCGAAGTGGAAGCTGTGCATTGCGGTGAACAGCAGTGCAGTGGACCCTGATGTGCGCAGTGAAGTATGGTCTGCGCAAGGAATTGTGGTCTGCGCAGGGGAATTGTGGTCTGTGCAGGGAATTGGGGTCATGTGCAGTGGACCGTGGACAGTTCATCGGACTGGCTGATACTGTAGAAGAAGAGAACAGTGTAAATAAATACTGTGTAAGAAGTGAACTGTGTAAATAAATAAGAGATCGGAGTCGTGTATAAAGAAAAATAGTTAAGTGTAATATATCCGTAAATAGACCAAGTAGTTTTTAGTGTCAGTAGATTTTAGTGTATAATTGTTTACGAATAAACGTTCTTTGTTTAAATAATACCGGTGAGTTTTAATTCACCACGAGAAATGTTACGCTATATTAAAAAGCGATACATTTTTGGGTCAAATACATACATTTTGATTATCATGGTTACGGCGGCGAGTAACGGACAAATTAGGGAACCGGTCAGGCGAGCAAGGGACAACACCAGGCGCGAGAAAGCACGAGAAGACGCGAGAATGCGGCGAGGCCAACAGTTAGTGGGAAGAAACGCTTGTAGGTGAGCGGAAGGGCTGTGACGCGCTCGACGAACAGGTAGCAAATTGAAATTAAATTACGGAATAAACGGTATTTAGGGGTAAAACCAAGAGTGCTATTCACTGGTAGGCAATTATGCGAACTTGTGGAAGTGTGATAAGTGCTAGAAACTGTGGTAGTATTATGAAACTAACAGATCGCGAGGCCGGTGATGGTAATAGTGACCACGGGCGTACGTGACTGTGTGAGAGTCAACGAAGCTGAACTGCGAAGTTGTGAAGCCAGGGGGGAGCTCGGGTACCGAGCAAAAAGCTGACGGTCAGTGGTAGTGGATATCGCACACCCGATTAGTATTATCCTCACAACGACCGGGGCTGGAGCACAGGTGCCATCGTGCAACCGTTGCGAAGAGCTGGTGGCTTCCGAGCGAAGGTTGACCACCCGACGGGCTCCGGGGCGAGCCGAAGGCCGCCGATCGCCGCCGTTGCCGCCACCGGGGGAACATCCAAGGAGAAACGACCGATTCGTGGAACTTAAGGTATCGCGTAAATGTGAGGTCTCTTGCATGTTTTGGTTCCAAAACCAGAAATCGCTTGATTGTAACGCTAGAGGCCCATTTACGAGCAAAAAAACAAAAAAACCTGTCCCTTCAAAATTAATGTCGTGAACAGTACCGCTTTGCAGGTACGTCTCCGTCACAATATATATATATATATATATATATATATATATATATATATATATATTGCAAAGAAGAAGATGAAATTTTATTTTAATTATTTTCGAACTGATGATAATGCACGGTGATTTATTGAGGTTTAATTGTAAGCTTAAAGATTGCAGAAAGCAGCCCAGTTGTTTACCGTTATCAAATTTTCATTATTTTTTTGTACGAGTGATAAAAGGTGGGACGGATGACACTTAGATAGATCGTCTGTATACATTTGACGACTGCTGAATTTAAGTACATTTACTACGCCATTTCCATAGATACGAAGGACAGTGGCCCTAACACAGTGCGTTGCGCAACTTGGCGGGTAAGTCCTTTGAGCTGCAGCTACTGGACATCACACTCATCACATAATTAAAGCAAATTTAATTGGGTAAGATAACTAACTTTAGTTGTATAATAGCCCCGGACAGTGAAACCGTCGACATTATGGACCAAATTTTCAATACTAATACCAACCCTAGGTACAAAAAACAAAGATATAGCGCGGTATCACAGAATTAAGTTATTTTTGAAGCGCGAGTCGCAAAAATATGGAATTAAAAAATAGAGTATCCTTACGAAAGCAGAGATAAATACATTTATGGGGTCAGCACTTAATGACATGTATTTATTAATAAAACTAAGTAATGTAATATCTTTCTTACAAAATTTGCAATTTGTAGAGTTACGATTCACACATATGGTGCATTTAGGTGGCTTTCATTATTGGTGTCGAATGCAGAAGAGAAGAACTGTATAACCTGAGAACTAAGATCCAAGTTTCTGCTTTAATAATTTAATTTTTTACAATGATTAATCAAGGCGAAGCAAATATCATTCTACTGTCTGATCATCCTATAAACTGTTCTAGTCCATGTTCAATTGGTATCTACACGCAGAACAAATGCTGGGCTACGTGAGCTACGGAGAGACAGGTGAGCTACGGAGTGGCCGACAACCCCCGACTCCACTGCTTTCTATAGCGGAGATTCGACACATGGTTTAGAGGCTGGCGGAGTTCACAGACGGATCATCGTTTTGCCGTCGATCGATTTTTCGGTATTAAGGACACACAAAACACTAATTCTGGCTACATCATTAGATGACTTCTTTTATAAATTTAGCAGCTGGATTTATATACTATTTTGTAATCACTGCCCAGCAATAACAGGTTTTCTGCCGAAAATTCGCGTTTTTTATCACGCAGCATTACATAACCTTTTCTTTAATACGTAATCAATAAAGAACAAATGCGGTAATTGTACATTTTTTATGAATTTACTTTATTTCACCTATAAATCGCAGGCAAATAAAAGAAGTACAGATAAACCACGCAGACAGTTTGACAGGAAATGCAGAGCGTAGTATTTGGTTAATATTTACCCGCAGACCCACGGACAATTTCATTTTAAGAAGGCCGTGACTCAACCCCCACCATTGTAGCAAATTTCTAGTGGTGCAACATACAAATGAAATGCTTCAAACGAGATCATGATGTAGGCAGCTGTCGAGTATGATACAGTCTCTGCTCGTTCCGTGATACGGGTACAGCCATGCCCATTCCACACACTTGTGTGGTGAAATGGGCTGGCGTCATGCCCATTTCACGAAACGAGCCCTTTCGTCCAGGCTTCGTCAAGTAAACAGTTATTATAGTAAATTATAGGTCATACGTAACGTCTTCATGCGTTTGGAATTTTTTCTGCTGTAACAGTGTTATTATGAAAATCTGTGAACAAGTACCACTGAAAAATGAAGAAACGTAGTAGTTCAAGTATCTGGTAAGGGAAGACTCATGAAAGGTATGCTTATTAATTTTAGAAGTGAACTAATAGTTTGGTTGTTGACTTGTCACTTTCTGATAATGAATGCTTTATTAATGAGAACTAATACACATACACATTCTATTTCCATAAGTTCATTGTGTACTTTGTGATAATGTAAAGGTAAGAAAGTGATCTTTCAAAATTCATATTTTTATTTAAAGAGTGTATAAGTTTACTGGAAATCTTACTCAATTATATTCGATAGCTTACTAGACTCTATTATTATTTTATTAGCATTTGTGTCGAGTACTATTTATCATCATATTGATCATATTGTTATAAACACAATATTACAATTTCATTTTCTGGCTTCTCAATTTCTATATGCTTAAACCTAGTTCTTACATTTTGAATAGAATAATGCTCTTGTATAATTAACACGTTGTTCTCATGGTATAAAATTGGATTAATAGTCATTAATTTAAGGGTATGTGGATATTGACATATGGAATTGGAAAACCTAGCCTTTTTTAACAATGTTTTTGATCTCACTGGAATATTTTAGACTTTTTCAGTAAAATCGTTTTGAAGATTTTTCATAATAGAATCGTTTTGAAGATTTTTCATAAAGAAATAAAATTCACTATTTAGTGAAGAAGGCACGCCGACATAAGTTTCTTTTTTGTTTTTAATGCAAGTATATTTACAGGATTCCACTGGAACCGAATCGATCAGTCTGTGAAGTCACCCACGTTTTATATTTGAAAGCATCGGAATAATAAACTGACGAATGAAGGTCGATATATCTACGAGAATAAGGTAAAGTTTACTAATTCAAAATTACTTATCTTGAAAATGAATGAAAAAACCCATTTACAATTACATTTTATTACTTATCAAAAGGTTTATCTTCATGCACTACTATTTTTGTAGAATAAAAAAGTACCCTTCACACACTAATATTCAATTTTATTATTAATTTGTGTACAGGAATCTCCTATTACAAATCCAAATAATACAGTAACATACACAAATACAAATAATACAGTAATTCACAACAAATCCAAATAATACAATAACACTATAATAAAATGATACAATAGCGTAAGACACAAAATAATTAAAACAGCAGAACATACAAATATATACAAAACGACTAGTATCAAGTGGGGCTTGACTTGTTACAAAGATTATTTATCACAGATGGCAGTCAATGTTAAAAAAGGGAAAGCCTAATTTGCCCAACTTCAGGTGCCACCACATTGTTCTGTATAATTTCTATTGGGCAAAGGGACAGCGAATAGCGAAGAAGTAACCGGTAAATTTGTCATAAACCAGCTATGCTGGAACTTTAAAAATTTTACTCCCATACTCTAGCCTTAATTTATCAACAAATTCACATTAATAATTATAAGAATTTTATGGAAGAAAAAATAGGGCAGTAAAATTCAGTATTTATTGAGCGTATTGATGCTACACAATATCAATAGAATCAACAAATCTGTATTACACAAGACCATAAACACAATACACCAACTCAAATACAACTTCACTAGCTTCTAGACATGCCAAATTAATGTGAACACTACGGAATACTACAAAATATACTAAAAGATCATTATGCATGAACAATACCAACAGTGTTGAAAAGAAACCGATAAAAAGCATTACCACACATTTGCCCAGGTAAAACAAATAGTGTTGATACAAGTGCTATTTACTTGCAAGTTGAAAAGGTAGCATCACGAGGCCAATATATCAGGTTTCCAAATCCTACGACTAACCTTTTACCACGTGTGGTGAAACAGTATTACTGCTTTTATTTTATTTTAATCCAAGAATACAATTCACTTAACATGTTCATTGTCCTATGAGTCCTACGTGGTTCAGTATGTATTTCTGCAGCGACAGGAATATGATCATTAAAGCCAAAGTTAAGTATTGAAAAATTTGACAGGCGCATGATACCTAGTTGGTTGGTCCAAATATGGTCGATAGTACTAGCCATTTACCATCGACGTAAGTAAAGTCACATACTTTATCAGATTTACTTTGTCCATTTAGGATTCTCAGGCCCAAACATCCAAGATTTCCCGCCAGTTTTTGTCCGTTAGTATTTAAAGATGCATCAGTGAGTTGCGAGCCCCGAAATTCTGTTCCTTCCATAACGAAAGCTAGTTTGCGAAACCAATACGGCCATTGAAATCTCCACCTGCTAATAGTGGTCCATTGTGTTTTTGAACTGTTAGTTTCAGAAAATCAGTGAGTATTTCAAGTCTCTCATTGAAATGTTTGTCATTAACCACAAAAAAATCAGTCATATTTATTGAACATTTCATTGCAATAAAGTTGGCATTAATTTCCAGAACTTCTACGTTTTTAGCAATATCATTCCTGTGAAATACAGATAATCCTCCATTGGCTTTTCCTTTTCCTTATCTTTGACAGCTTTCAAAGAGTTTAAAATGTGAAAGTAAGGGAGGAACATTAGCTAGAGGCGAGTAATGTCAAGTTACATTGACACAAAATATTACAAATGTTTTAAATAGTCATAGTCCGAACAAATCAAATTGCATACATTTTTAAAACCGCGCCAATTCCAGAAAACTATATCATAGGCACATTGATAGTGTTGAGTAGTATGCAGTGATTGGAGTATTGAGTTCATTCGTGGTTGAATACAGCAATTTTGGGGTATTGAGTGCGTTCGTGGTCTCATACGCGGTTTTGGAAATGCAGACGGGCCACGTGAGTGCGTATATACACTGGTGAAACATTCTGTGAGCTGATTTTGATATATTGGTGGCTTTTGCTTTGCCGTCTGACGTCCGTGCCTGCCGTACGCAAATCAGTAACGATAAATAACTGGGTTAATGATATTGCATAAAATACACATAAGAATAATAAACAAGGATCATATCTCATCTGTTATAAATAAATGTGAACACCGAGAAAGGAAATAAAGGCACTCTCTCATATCGGAGATAGGCATTGTTACTAGTAGCAGCGGTGAATTTTTCAGAATTACGAAGTTGTCAACTCGTGCCATTGGTGACGTCTGGGGCAGGAGCCCAGGCCCAAGCGTAATTAAGAATTTTTTTGATATAATATTAATTTCTATCATAAAGGACTTGTTCATTGTATATATTGTTAATACTTGGTTTCTAAATCTGATGTGTACCTAATTACTGATTTACTTCTCATTGTTTTATATTTTAAACATGTTTAAAATTATTTAATTAACTAACATTATTTACTTAACTAATTATTAACAATTCTTATTACTTGGTTTAGTCTGTTGCAGAATTTCTTAGCAATAGTTTATAAAACTTAGAATAAGTTTTGTTGTGTTTGACTGTGTGAAATGTTGGTATATGCTAATATTTCAATTATAATTCTCGATATCAACATTTTTATTTCAATTCACAGATTTTGGTTAATACCAATATTCAATAGAGCCAGTGTGCAGATGAATTTCAAAAATCAGTTTAGAAAAGACTGATTATAAAACATCGTATTAAGTAGCTGATATACATGCAAGAATAATGAGAAGAGACAATGTAATGAAATTTTACATACTAAATCAGTTTTTATAAGATGTATCCGCCTACTGTATGGAACTGTTTTGGACATTTATTGATCCCGGCAGAATCTAACGTTTAACAATAATTTCAATGGCTCCTCTACCGCAAAACAAAATGAAATCTCCACCTTCTAAACAAATCACAATTAAATATTTTCCGAAAACAACAGGGAGCGCTCATGAAATAGACGATTCATCCACGTTGCTAGTGAAAATTCACGAGCAACTGATGCCTTTCACAAATGAAATCCAAGAGTTTAAGGATAAATGTCCCGACACTAGTACAATTTGTGGCCACCACGTGGCAGCACCAAAATAAGTAAAATTTACTTTAGCGATAACGTCTGAACCAATGGTCCGATTTCGATCTGTAAACGTCATTTGACGTCTTTTTAAATAAAAATTTACGCTACGAAACTCTTTTTCTAAACATCTAGCAAAAACTTGAATTTGAAATTAGTTCTCAAACTTCCGAGAAAAAATTAAAAATGTGGGCTTTTAGCGCGATGGCGACATGCTTCCTGAATCCAACGCCGTGACAATCATGCAAATTCGACAAATAGGAGCGACGTAAAGTGAAATTTACGAAAACACCTTGCCCCCCCCCCGCCCTTCACCTTCTTCGCCGTTGCTTCACCCACCGGCGGCGGAGCAGGCGGGACTTGCGGATACGCAAGCCAGACAGTCGGTTCGGCTTTCGTCTCTTTGCATCTCAGTCTATTCTTCCACAGATACCAAATAGAGATGCTATACTACTATTACTGACTGAGGTAAAACGGTGGTTAATAGAAGTACATAACTATATTTTTCACATATTCCGTCTTCCTTCGTATACGATCTTAAAATTGTTTGAGGCAATACTCAAAATATCGATTCCGATTTGGAACTGGTTTTTAAAAAATGAACTAATTTTGTAAATATAACCATTATTCCATCTCCTTACACCTTATTTTAGATATATTTTACTTCTAAGGTTTTCTGTTTAACATTCCACCTTGCTCTAAGATCTTCCGGGTTCAAATACCGGAAAAGATGAGCGGAGTATACGCACGAGCTCTTTTATCCTACAACTCGATTTTTGATCTCAAAACGACGTTTACCTGCTTTAATGAGTTCATCTGGTGAATCTCTCAAATTATATACAATATAATAACAAATACATTTATTATTTACAAAATATACCCCCACCTCCGAAAAATAATCGGCTGGATTCTGGTCCTACTGGACACCTCTCCTAACTCCCCGTAAGCGGAAGGCAATAACACAGACCCTCGTATGTCATCGGAAGCGACCGCAGATCCTGCACAGATCTGTCGTCTCCCACGGCAACGCTTCAGGGAGGCGAAACGATGTGAGGGGGACTTGAATTTTCATGAAGCGAGCTACAATTACTGGTAACATTGGGGAAAGTTTTATCTCGTAAACTAAAAATTAAATTGTAATTTTGAATTTCTTGGTACGTTTTATGCATGTAGCCGCAGTTATCTAGAGTGTAATTATTATAATATATATATATATATATATATATATATATATATATATATATATAGAAAACATTAATAATATAGTGGAACACCAATGGTTTTACGTTAGACTTCCCAAAAGCATCACATTTGTATGAAATCGAGTACAAGCATTGCAACACTTCCTTATCTCAAAAAAATCTTGAGATTTTTATTATATTAGGAGAAATATTCATAATTCAATCTTATTTTTAACGGTAATTAATAGAATTATTCTTAAATGCCCCTGTATTGCCGTATCTAAACAAAATTTCCACTGCTAGTTTTCCTAACAAATTCAAATTATAAATCAACACACAAATATGCAAGAATTTATTGTAAATGGTCGACTCTACAGAATTAGAGAGTTCAGTAATAGTTTTCAAGATAAGAAAATGGCAACAAAAGTGTGGTCTTGTGTGAAGGGCATGGTCTTACCTTTAATGTTGTTTAGCATAATTACTCGGTGCAACAAATTTAAACTTTGTCTTGCCATGAGATTTACTATGTTTGATAGAATTGACCACCCACCACGACACCAATTGACACCACGAGATTGAATATACTTCAAGAGTGTGTTATCTTTACTAAATCACTTACGCTGATGGAGACAACGAAATCAAAAATGTTCCATCACATACCAATTTGTCTGTAAAAGTTACAACTCTTGAGAAAGACTCTTGGAATTGACTCAGTAATGATATGGAGGAATCAGTAGATGCTTTATATGCAGATGATGAAACAAAAATGCTTTGTATTGAATTGTTTGTGTAATTAATTAGTTTGTATGACAAAACACAAATTGAAAACTAAGAGAAAGCTGAATAAAGCTCAAGGCTAAAGAAAGTTTGAAATGCACGTGCAAGTTTGAAACGGTTCCTGGAAATGTTTCGTTTGCGGGTGGATGGTGAAACTTGTGGGAGTGTCCAGTAGCAATCCGCCTAATAGGTTTGGTGACATTTTTCCCTTTATCGATTTCCTCGGCAGCGAGATCTTGGTGAAATCGCTTCCAATGGTTATGGGAGGTATGATAATTAACGGAGATGGAGGTTGCAGCATAAATTATGGAAAGAAACAAGGTTGCAATATGAAATGGTACCATGGAACCAAGAATAATTGATAGATATATGTAATGCAGTCACGGTACTCAACGCAAAGGGAAATAATTATTTCAAACTTTTCTTTTTTTCGTAATTCGACATTGCGAGGCAAAGTCATATATATTAATGAGAAACCATTTTTAAAATTCAAGTAAACATGGCCATTAATAAGGAAACAAATGCGCGCTTGTATGACTGAGTCTAGGAAATTTATTGTATGTTGTTTCAATGAGTGTGTGTGTGTCTCTGTCTTATGTTATAAAATGTTTGTATAAGCCAGAAGAGGCGGTAACGACAGTAAATAATTCTCGTTATAAATAAATGAGATTGCAGCGGGATTGGCGGTGGCAATAACTTTTTTGGAGATATTTTTCTGTTTTATTTGATTAGTAGTGAAGAGAGGGCCACTTCCGTATTGAATCCAAAGAATCGACGATAAACACCAACTTCCTGCATAGAAAGGGGTTTGCACTCTCAAGACCCAAATACATTTCTTGAAAAGTCAGTAGCACCACCTTAGTATTAGTAATATTTACGTCAGTGAACTTTGCGAAGATAGAGACCGATTCAATAAGCTGCACATCGTGTAGTAGAGACATATGTGTGAATAGTTCCGCCCGATATTTTATAGTTAATATTACTATTACAAATTAAGAGGGGGAGTAAGGAACCATAGCGAAGTATAAATATTCTTTTTTATATTGAAATTATATATATATATATGCGTGTGTGTGTGACGTACCTTCAATGCGGTGCGATCCAATAAATTTATTTTTAGAAGTGTTTTAGAAGTTTATTTATTTTTAGGTGTCTTGGTTCGTCAAGGTTTGACAGAAACATTGGAAAAACACAATCATCATTTTTAAATAAACAAACACTCTATTACCAAAATCACAAATTTTGTACATCAATTCCGGTTTGATCAATCTCCGTTTTGGTATCAAAACTATACCTATGAGCTCAGATTACACTATACCTTGAATGCAATAAACCATTAGTTTATTCTCGGATACTCCACGGCGGCCACGTCGATCGACGGCCTTCGTCGAGACTCGGCGCCCTTCGGGCGGATGACCTTCGCTGGGAGGTCAGGGGCCCCAGCCTTTCGCAACGTTCACACAACGTTTTGGCTTTGCCCTTGTTAAAAAAGAAAACCAATTTCTGCAATACTTTAAAGCTATACGTTTTCCTTGTTCGACACAAATACAACGAATAATCTACAGATGAATCTGTCAAAATATTTGCCGATATTTTATACCAGCGGCCTCAATTTTTTTCAATTTTCGAGAAAAGGGAGCAATACCCGAAAGTATGACAAGCATGATATTTCTTACATATTTATTACATATGTGGAGAAAATTTTAAAAATGTTAAGAGCTGTTTTTGAGTAATTTTGTTTTTAAAAGTATCAAGCCCCCATTACGTTAAAACTACTCGATCTTCAAAAATTTGTACATGACCTCATCTAAAGAGGTACTTTTGTACAACAGTCTTTATTTCAGACAAAAATCTGTATCGTTAATTATGTTCGTTTAAAAATAATTCTTGCAATTTTCGAAAAATTGGTGATATCATTGAATTTGAGATATGCACCATTATCTTAAGCGTCTTTCGTACTATTGAACAACAAAATTTAATAAAAATATGGAGCAATTTTTTGGAAACTTTTTAATACTCTACATGTAAAGTACACCCCTCAAAAAGTAAAATATCGTTTTGAAGGTCCCAGGCACCGCAACATCAACCAGATTGATAAGTGAATATAAAGTTTGGAGAAAATCGGCTGAACGGTTTAGCTGCTTTCGTTGGCCACAGACGGACGGACAGATGGACGGAGAGACGGACGTTTTGCTGTCAATCGATTTTTCGGTATCAAGATCAACAAAACATGAATTCTGGCTATATTACAAGTTAGAGGATTTTTTTCTAAATTTAGCAACAGGAGATATTCACATTTTCGTTGCCAGAATTCGGCAATAAGGTATTTTCTGGCAAAACTCCGGCATTTTCTGGTGCACAATTACATAACTTTCCATTCTCATGATGAATTCGCAAGGTGATAAAGTAAAAATTCTCTAACACGTGATGAAACCACAATCCCTGTTCCGTGGGTCCTTGGAACCGAAAAATCAATTGACGGCTAAACATCCGTCGTCGATCGATCTGGCTTCACTCGAGGAGCCGCAATTTTGAAAATTTTCTTCAAAATTTGGGGGTACTTTACATTAAACCATCCGTATATTTTCAAAATTCTATCAAAAACAGCTTCAATTTTTTCTTTAAATTTCTTGTAAAAATAGAGTAAAAAACCCTTATAAAAGTGGCATATATCTAATTTTCACGGTTAACTCTGCCTTACTGAATATTGCAAATGTTAGCGTATTTTTCGGCGTCTCCCTACAACTATGAAATTGAATATAAACATTTTCCTTCAAATAATATTTCTCTATAGTTAGTTCTTTCATTAAAATCGTGTACATTTTTTGAAAATTTTAATAGATTTTGTGCGATATTGCAATCATAATGTGCCATTTTAAAAAAAAATTACAAAAACTAGATTTTCTCAAAAACAGTTCTAAATTTTTGGTAAGGTATAAACGCCATTTTGCTGAATTTTCAAAAATTACAAAAATGTAGTTCTTTTACTTGTCTCTTAAGTCGTTAATATTTACATTTGCGGCAATTTGTTCACATTATTATATTTATGACATGTGCTTTAAATAATGTCAGATAAAATTTCTAAAAAAATCTATCGTTTTGTTCGAAAACTCATTCGAAATTCCGCCTTTTCATAAACGTTCAAACGCCATTTTCTCATTAATAGCTCAAAATATGTCTTGAAACATTTCAAACGGATAGTGTTACCATCACTAATTAATTTTACGTAAATTTCAAAAATTACACAAATCTATTTTTTTAAATATCTCTCACGCATTTCACATGCAAATTTCCAGCGATTTGTAAAAACTATTGCATTTGTAAATATGTGCTTCAAATGACTTCATATGAAGTCTTTCGGAAACTCAATAGATTTCTGTGAGAACAGCATCATATTTCGCGTTTAGAATAGCACTTAAACGCCATTTTCCTTAAAAATAGCTTCAAATGTTTCAAAGAAAAGTGCCATTCAGAACGAGTTTTTACCTTTCTTTAATATTCTTAAAATAATGTTTTCGTTCTTCTTTTCTGAAACCAAAAAAATAAGAAAATTTCAAAAAATGAACTTCGCGATAGATGGCATTTGGCAACTGGAAGTGGAAACCCCAAATAGCTAGCCAAGACCAGGAAACAGAAAAATAATAATTAACATTGAAAGATTGAAATGATCGTCAGCATTTGCAGTTTGAAAGTGAGTTCATTGTAGTTAGCATTAAAAGATAGCAATGGCAATGTACAGTCAAAGACTGCGATGATTGCAGTTTGAAACTTAACGTAAGTTCAGATATGCAACACAGAATCATACATTGGAGCTGTAATGAAAAGCATTGTACATTGAGCATAAACACAATTATGATGATGCAGCATGGTCTTGAAGATTACACACGTTTGCAAGCATGAGTCGTGAACCGCCTGGAGAGACGATGGAGAGGCTGGCTTGGGCTGGGAGCGAAAACAAGCCCAGAAATGCTGTGAAATTAATGTCCGTAAAGTTAGCGTACCCATTTACCACAATATTGAAAAATTGTATCCCATAATTTTGTTAAAGACTAATTTATACCTCAAACAAAAAATTTTTTACTATTCTCCAACATCAGAATATCTCACCATAAAGGTGGGTACGCTAACTTAGTTTAAGTTTTAGATACCCACACAAGAAAAATGCGTGATACATAAAAAAATGTACCAGACGTATGCCCGAATTAAAGACTAACTCATACCCAAATTCAAAAATTTTGAAAATTTGTGCAACATCGAAATATTCAACACTAAAGGTGGGTAAGCTACCTTAACTTGAAATTAGTATACCTATACATGAAAAACGCATGATACATAGAAAATAAATGTGCTATAATTTTGTTCAAATAAGCTATTTGCAAATAAGCACATGATTGATGAAACTTTACTTCGTGTGCAGCAAATGTTCTCTCGCATGTTAATGCCTATTTGATAGCATAGAAATGTTTTTCTCACCATATTCTATAGGATGAGATATACTTGGACATTCCATTAAACTTTTGCTGGTTCGGCACATATCGATACCACTAATGCCTGCTGTATTTCAACCTTTGGCAAACTTTGTGACATCACGCCTAGAAGGCTTAGATTCCTTTATCTTATACTGTTTGCTCATTCTGTGTACACAGTGGTTTGCGCAGACTGAGGACATTTATTTACATAATTATTCATTCAAAATTCGCTCTCGCAGCAACAATTATAAGTTTTTGTCGTGGTCTGCAAGTGCTGTGTACGTAATTGTGGAGGAATAGGGGTGTACAGTGAAGAATGAACACGTGTCTTCTTAGTTCTGGATTGTGATTTTCCTGTAACAGTATTTTCGTTATCAGCAGCAATATGGTGAAATATTTGTAAGTCAGCATGTTTAGCCACGTAGCTTTCTCAAGAGTGAAAAGATTTATTATTATATTTGTGACTATCATGAAAAAAGCTAACTATCAAACAACATTGAGCAATTACTTCAAATATTTTCAAGAAGGTGTGAATTGGTCCACGAAATCTCAGGATAATACTGAATAAATATTTATTGAAAATTTCTTTTCAACATCAATTGCAGAGCTTTTACTCTCTTTTGTACATACGTATATACGGAGTAATATACGTAATATAGAGAAAGTTGTGTAATGCGGCGCGAAACTAATAGTGCTAAAACAACACATACTTTCTCGCTTTTAGTGATAGTTGCGAAATACTTTTTGCACTAGTTATGTAATACGTTTTTTTAAATACATTATAAAATTGCAATGATTGGAATTTTAGCTATTCCTTTTCCTTTACATGAAGCCCCTGGGGCATTTAAAAAAAATAGTTCCAACGTTTTTGATTTAACTTTATTGTGTGATAGTCATCATCATCCTAAAGGTATTGTTTCTTTTCGCTGCCTCAATGACATTCTGTCCTCCACTGTCCTTTTGGTATCTGCATAATTTTTTAAAATTGTAATTGCGTTTGAAGTTATTGTAGGGTTTCATAAAGGCAATAATGAAAGTTGAAATTATTGGGTGTTGTAGACAAATAACTAAACAACAATAATCGTAAATACATTTAGATGTATCAAAGTGTTTTGCCGAATTAAAATCAAATCTAAAAGAAGAAAGAAAAAATCTAATCATCTCTTTTGAAGGTTTGCTTTGGTGAGAAAATACAAGCTGCAGGATTTGTCAGTCTGTTCATGACCGTCGCGGTGTAAGCATCGTCCCTTGGCGCTCCTAGCTAAGCAGCAGGTAGTTTTATTCGCAGGTAGTCACCGTTACAGCTTTCATACTCAAGGACTGCTTGACGCTGTAGAAGCCTACAAAGATAAGTATATTTTTGGCCTTACTCTGCGCTCAGTGAAACTGTATTAATCTCTATCTTCTAGAATTAATTCGAATTCTTAAATTTTAAGATCAGTCTCTATTGCTCTATTCCACTCCTTGTCCCATTTCTCACACAAGCAACTCTCCTAGTTCGTTTTCCCTGTTCATCTGATTTTCTTCTTGTATAATTTCTTCTCTTAAGATGACGAGGAGCAACAAGAATTCATCTAGTTCCAATATTGATCTTGAAAGCAAAATTGCCGGCGCAAGTGACTGAGGCTTACAGGTTTCTTAAGCTCTTTGGCATCTGTGCTCACTGCATTAGTAGCAAAGCAACTAGAAGATTCGATGAATTTTAATAATAATCTTGTGACATCCTTAGAAAAGAAATTGGCTGAACTGGATTGCGAGATTTCATTTCTAAAATCTCAGTTAGAAGAAAAGACAGATCAGCTCGAGATGTACTCGCGCCGAAACTGCTTGCGGATATTCGGCGTTGAAAGAAACTGACATCTGAAGACACCGATAAGCTGGTCATCGAAAATGTTGCAAAAAGATAAGCGTTAATCTAGAACCTACAAGATATTGTTAGAAGTCATCGTGTAGGTCCGTCAAATAACTGGCAATAACAGATCTATCATTGTTAAATTGTCAGTTACAGAAAACGGAACGAAATGTTCGCTCGAAACGGCTGCTCAAGCATACTGGGATAACGATTCGCGAGGACCCACGGAATCGCGCCCTGGTTTTGGCTACAAGCTGCTATCGAGAAGTTTGGCCTCAGGAATGTGTGGACAGAAGATGGCAAATCGTTATTAAAACCGGTAACGGTCGTGCCCGGGTGCAAACCAGGGCCCAGCTAGAGGCACTTAATCCTTAGCGTAGGAGCGCCCCTACCGCTTCACCCACTCTACACTCACAAACAACTTTCGGATTTTTTCCGAGAACTCACCTCTCTTCTCTTCTCCGAACTTCTGCAAATCCTCGTAAATGCTACTACTTCTTCCTGCACATCCGTAAACCTGTTACCTGTGGGTGGCCCGGACCCTCTCCCGCGACCGTCCAAGCGTTTGGCACTATAAATGAGGCCTAATCTCGCTCCATCTCTCTGCACGTGTGCACACTTAATGCAAGTCTCTGCCCTGTATTTCGACGGAGTAACGGAAATAATATCTAAACACAGTTTTTTCATGCACTTCTCATAAGTGAAACCTGGTTGAAGCATTCTCTCATTTCCGCGCTAGTAGCAATATCAGGTTACCGCCTAATAAGAGCCGATCGGACGGTCAGCGTCGCCGCACACGGTAAAGGCGTCGGTATACTACATTCGCAAAGATCTTAGGCATAAAACTTTTACTATCTTCAACAAATACGGATTGGCCTGCGTAGAGAATATCTTTTTATCGAAGTTGACTTTTAGGAAAAAAATGTCTCTTGGCTGTAATATATTTACCTCCTAAGACAGGCAGCATAGATATGCTGGGACGAACCCATTGCATCTGCGCTAAATTCCTATGACACGTTATTGTAATGGGTGACTTTTAATCAACTTATTAAAAACTTCTGCCTCTGCAGGTGTTTTAAGCGTTTTTTCCACAGCATGTGCCTGGAAATTTTACCTCTAGCAACCAACACACCATCAAGAAACAGAAACTTGGATCGATATTATTATAGTGTCTAATGTAAACAAAGTTCGAAAACACGGACAATTCCAGTTCCTGGAATTTCAAAACCACGACTAATTTACTGTTTACAACCTGAAGTGCCTAAATACTACCTCACATAATCAAATACGCGATTTTTCAAAATTTGATAAGCCAAGCTTTTATTATAGATGGATTGGCACTTCATGGCGCCTTGGTACAAGAAGAAAATTACTGGATGATAAGTAATATTTTCACTAACTTAATAACACAGCTCTACGACCTCATGCGCCTTTAAAAATTTCGCGTGTAATCGTCCTCCTGCACCATGGTTTACTGCTGAAATTCGAAATTTAATGAAAGATCGTGATGCAGCGTATGCCATTTTCCGGAACACTCAATGCGAGCAACTTAAAAAAACAGTACAAAATGCTCAGAATTTAGTTTACGCAGACAGAATGCCGGCAAACGCTAAAATAAAATATTACCACAGCACCTTCGGCAAAAACAGGAGTCGAGAACGATCTGGAAAAATTTGAAAAATCTAGGAATAGGCAAAGATCCTCCCCAAATTGAAGCGAATATACCCTTAGAATACTAAATCACAGTTTCATTAACAGCGTTCCTTCATTTGACAGTAACTTGAAAAAGCAATCTCTTTTGTTTTCTCCAAAACGCAAGAATAAAATCAACGATAAATTTTTTTTTCTTCCGTTGATATCAGGACATAATCAAAATCGTTCAAGTCTCAAATCAAATGCTTCAGGTTCCGATGGTATAAATGCAAGCTGCTAAAAAATAGCTTAGATGTGACGTACCCAATTATCACCGAAATCGGTAAATTTCTCTCACTAATGAGCGGGCAATATCCTTATCCTGGAAGACTGCGCTCGTGCATCCTATTCCTAAGACACCTATTGACCAAACCAGCCAACACCCTATTGAATCCCCAATTAGCCATCCTCAACTATTCTCTAAAGTATCGAAAAAGTCGTCGCCGAAGCAACTGAACAGTATCTTCGAACAAATCACTTTTAAACGATCGGTCAATCAGGTTTTCCGTTCGGCAGAAATACTGGAACGCGTACTACTAAACGTCATTGAAGACGCGAGAACAGCAATAGATTACAGTAATATACACTATTTTGGTTTTTCTGGATTTAGCAAAGCATTCGATTCAGTAGATCAGACATCTGCTTCGCCAAACTAAAGATCATGGGGATTTGAACAGCCACGTGTAAATGATTTTCTTAATTATTTAACTTCCAGAACCCAAAGAGTGGTGTCCGGTAGCCGTAGCTCAAGGGACTTGAAGCTTAACTCGCGGAGTTGCTCAAGGCACTGTGTTAGGGCCACTGGCCTTCTTAATCTATGTAAATGACGTGGGAAATGCTTGGGCAAGCATCTTTAGACTTACAATTAAACACCAAAAAAAATCACAGTGCATGGTTATCAGCTCGAAATGCACTATGAATAAAAATCTCTTCTTCTACTTTGCCTAATTTTATAAATAAATGACACTATTTTACCTTGTGTGTTCTGAAGTCAGGACCTAGGTGTAGTTACGGACACACTCTCAGCTGGAACTCGCAGTAGATTCAACCTGCCGTAAAGTTTTTGCTTCAATGCACTCACTGAAACGGTGCGAGCATTTCACGCAGGTAGCACAACGTGAGACTATCAAATCACTTATCATGCACAATTTCGACTATTGTGACTTTCTTCTGACGCAACATGTCATTAATTACAACGTAAACTTCAAGTAGTCCAGAACGCATGCTACGTTTTATTTTTGATCTAAGAAAATACGACATGTATCCGAATTTTTTGACAGAATTCGTATGCTTACTCTAGACAAAAGACGGTTACTACACCTCTTTACTTCTTCTTTATAAAGTTTTAACCGGTTTCTCATGCAACACGCCTTATAAGTAACTTCAATCCTTCTGAAACTAAATCGAGCTCGTGAATCAGCCCTGCTTTGTGTACCACGTACAACACGACTTCATTCAGTAATCATTCACATTTACAGCTATCCGAGCCGGTGGAATAAATTACCAGCGAGACTAAAACATTTAATACTTTCAGCAAATTCAAAGCTGAATTAACCACATGGTTAAGGAATAACGGCATATAGAACGGCGTTAACCGTCTTCTTCAATCTTTAGACTTCTCCCACTTAGCAAGCCCGGTCACCGGCCACGTTAAACACCCTCTATTTCCCTTTATTCTCAATATTCTACTCCATACTCATTGCTCTATCCTAATTCTTCCATTCCTCTAACACTAAATTATGAGCATTTTTTTTTTTGTTTACCTAATAAAATGTGTAATAAAATATACAAAAATAATAGTGACGTTCAGATAAAATATACTTGTTAGCTATCTTTGTACATGCATCAGGATATTCACTACAATATATTGGGCATAAACAAAAATAGATGTTAAGATACCCGCACTATTTGTATTATTCCTTATTACTGCCAGTATTGTGTTTAAAATTACTGTTGTTTATTAGCTTATAGTGTATAGTGGCTTTCTGTTGTAAACAATTATTGTATATTTCTTCGACCCGGCGCCAAGGATGGCGGCGCACTCTTCGGCTTCGATCTCGGGGGGGGCAGGTGCGGCCCAGAGCGCGGCGGGCTTCCTCGAGCAGTCGTTGCCGGGGCTGCCGGTAGGCGTCTGGCCACACTCATTTTGTAATCCAGCTCACTTGTTGCATAAATTTGATTTTGATTATATAGATATTTATTAAAACTGACAAATCATTGGAAATGAGTGCATACAATTGCCAAGGTTTTTATTTTAGTGTAATTATTTTTGGGCATATTTACAATATTTTGTTTAATATAATCAGTGTTTCTTATGAAGGAGGCTCAAAACATATTCTTCGACACGGGTCGAAGTAGGGATATTCAAGGCTACTTGTCTTGGGGCTTTCTGTTGCAGGTGTATCTCATTGGAGGTTCTACAGTTTGGAGAGATATATGTTATTAAGATTAAGTCTTAAATAATTTTTTATAATATAATTCATTTATTTGTTGTTCAGTCCCCATCTTTAATGAAGGAGAGGTTTACCATTACACTTATCAAATTCTGGGGTTGTTTCCTCATTTAAATATGGGGACTTGAAACAAATAATAAGAATTATATTATGAACGCTATGATTAAAGACTTAAATCTTATAAAAAATAATCTTCCATAATGGTAGTTACTTTGGTTATAATACTTCCCAAATATGAATCAAATTGCTAGGGGAGTATTCTGTCCATAATCACCATAGGGAATTTACTGAAAAATAATTAATTTAATACTCTATATGATAGAAGTGTTTTCTTTTCATATCATGATCCTAAAAAACTTTCCGGCGGAAAGTCAATGGAATGTAGGAATATACCCTAGGCGCGGCGGTGGAAGGAGCGTACAAAAGGTTAAACAGTTAAAGGAAATTTAAACTATACCTGGTCACTGGACCATTACGCGGTAACTGAAAATCTAATATTGGTGATTCCCGGGGAAGTTTTCACTTGGTTTTCGCGTACTGGGAGGCGGGCTCAACTGGAAGGATG
Organism: Gryllus bimaculatus; assembly: GCA_017312745.1. Classification (NCBI taxonomy): domain Eukaryota; kingdom Metazoa; phylum Arthropoda; class Insecta; order Orthoptera; family Gryllidae; genus Gryllus; species Gryllus bimaculatus. The sequence goes on along the minus strand of BOPP01000022.1, from coordinate 12,594,834 downwards.
AAAAGTCGTTTGGTTTTCACTGTAGAACGGCAAATTTCCGTGGCGCCGGTTTGTTTAAATCGTTAACACAAAGTTGTTTAAATATTGGGAAATAGCAACATGGCTCACGGGAGGATATACTAGGTACTTCTCTCTGCTCTGGCCCGGGATGGGGGGGGTTTCGGGGTCATGGCTCCTAATCGGGGATGGTTTCCTCTTTCTTCTTATTCCAGGTCCTGATCCTCTAGTCATATTCCCGAAGCAACGGCACTTATGCATCAGGGGGCCGCAAAACGATCTTGCTTTCATCTTGTTTTGCAGAGTAATTCTTCGGCGACGGGAAAAATGAGGGGGGGATGATCCCCTCTCCTATTACGGTGATCCCCTATTTACCTAAGATATATCTACAATTGCGACTGAGACCCAATGCAGAGGTTGCGTGGTACCTTAAGACATATATGGGGTTTTTGTACAGAAAAATCAAAAGGACAACTTAATCAAATCGGGGCGTTAGGTTTAGTTTAAGTAATAGATTTCAAGAAAACTTTTCCTGTTTTGTAATCATAAATGTAGTTAAACTTGGGCCTATGAAAATGTATTAGAAATTAAGAAACTTCTTGGCCAATCAAAATGTACTGAAATACCGAACAAAATGGTTTGTCAAATAATTACCATGGTATAAGGAATACAAATAGTTTCGCATAAAACGGTAAAAATTACAAAATAATTTTAAAAAAACAGGACTTCATGAGTATAGACATAATTATTATAATTATACTGTATTTATACAGGTTCTTTTTCATATGGGATAATTTAGACGTTTCTATTCTATAATGGAAAACGCGGACGAATGAGGTAGGGAGGAATTTGCAGAAGGTACACGGCAGTATGAGAGAGGGCGGGAATATCCAGGAATCGAGTATTTTGCCAGGGGTTGGCAAACGAAACAGTTCATTGGGGTTATCGATTTTGCAAGTTCCTGGGAATTTAGCAAAATCACGATCTCCATGGCCCCACAGTTCTACCTGATGTTTTTTTCACTTCTTATACGCATTGAAAATATTGATACAAATATTAGCTTAGACATTTTATTTAATTTGGGTTGCAGGGTTGGACAGAATTAAAATAATTTACATAAACTACAATGAAAATATATTTACATTTAAGAACCCATGGGGACAAGGGTTTAACATATATTATTCCATGTTATACAATGAAAGCCCCACAACAGTGACATTCCGTCTTGCCCGCGAAAATGATTCCAGACGGGGATGAAAAATTCTTCCTTGCAAGCAAAGGGGGCAACCTTTTTTAGATCTGGGTTCATTGTTTGCACTGACGGCATAATGATTTGTGGGTAGTCTCTGACGGCACAAACGGGCACTTCCCTTTTGCCCCACATTGCCTGTTGGGGCCGCCTTTCTTTTCAACGGCGGGTTGGATTCCGAGACGCCTCAACCGGTACTTAGCCGGGCGAGGAATGATACGATTGGATTGGGGGACTTTCTCTTCGCTTTTGGGAATAGTTGGGCAGCGGGATGCGTACGGGTATTACACGTTTTGTGTAAGTAAATTATAGTTTTTTCCACCTTTCCGCAAATGTTAAGATGCTTTTGAAGGCATTAATAATATATTTTCAAAACCTTAGCTTTTGTTTATTTAATCTCTTGAACACTTAACATTCAATTTAACATTTCCAAAATAATATTAACTTAACATTGTTCGGCGATGAAACGTTTATCAATCTTCCTCCACAGTTTGAGTTAAAGAATGGGGACTGTAATATAATAATAATTAAACTAATTTTTTGCGGATGTGGAATCATAAGGGTACGTTTTTTTTAGTTTTCAATTTTAGTGCCAACTTATGT
>BOPP01000022.1:12580691-12592960 GCA_017312745.1 Gryllus bimaculatus | reverse complement strand
AAATCGTGATGCAGAGGATTTAAAAATAACCGATTCAGTATTGAAGAATACGCCCAAATTTCAAACGCAGGTTACTAAACGTAACAGCAGATTCTGCTGCGCATCTTTCCATTCACAAAACTTTAGCGAAACCTGTTCTATAACAAAAATACACAGACCTCAGACGATTAGCTCGCAGCGCGAAGTTGGCTTAGAAAAGGAGAAAGCTTCATCATGAAAGACGCTCCAGGGGAAACGGCGGCTCGCCGCCCTCATTTTTGGAATTCCTGGGAGCATATTTAAAGACAAAAAAATTTAAGATACTATTGAGCAACAAGAAACGATAAATACACATGTAATTATTATTTATGAATCTCTGTAACTTCTTGTTTCTTTATCATTGTGAACTAACTTGATATCAAGTTAGTCGAATGTTAATAGCAGGATCAAATGAAGAGCGGCATTTTTTGCCTAACAAGTTTAGCAACAAAAAAAGCGACATATTTGAGTTAAATGTCAATATTTTTTAAACTTTGCTGTTGTAACGTGACTGTGTTCCTGACAAGGCTTCTTTATTATCATCATGAGGGATACCTACGCCGCTCCTCTTCGACTTTTTGTGGCAAAAAAGAGCAGCATTTATAACTAATTTATTAACACTTAACGTAGGGATAGCCGGCGCATTAGTCGGCCAATCCTAGATTATATGTAACTTTATTGTAACACATGTTTAGGCATAACAAATGCTTAAATACAATTTCGGATGTAAAATAGTTGGAAACGAGGAAGAGAGACCTAAAATATAAATTTACAACAACATAACGGCGTCAGGCATGTGATTGCGGAATGATTCGTTGTTTTTTAAAATAAATTATGGATAATGTGACACAATGCTTTGTCTTCAATGATAAAATTGTGATACTGGGATACTACAGAAAAACTGCGATTGGAAATCTAGTAATTCAACGGTATATTATTTTCTCGTGTTCGTACCAATAAAGCCTTACGGAGTAAAGTGCATAGTATTGAGAAAGTTATGTAATGCAGGAAAATGTGGGACCCTGATATCAGAAAATGATTAATAATGTACAAATATGTTTAGGAAATTACCTCCTCTAACGTGTTATATAGTGAGATGTCATTAATTGTAAGAGCTTAATAATTTTTTTTTTCAAAACGTCCGTTCGTCTGTCCATCTGTGAACAACTCTGGCGTCAATGCTATTCGTGTACATAATGAATATTCTCTTGTCCATTTATTCTTCATAACAAATTCAGGAAAGGATTCGCTCTTTCTACTTTGAGTTGCATTTTAAACTGATCCCCTGGTATTTGCAATTATAGTAAATAACTGATTTCAAAAAAATATTCTTTGTTTATAAATTAACGTCACGCATATTCTAAGAACTAGGCGCGGGTAATTTCGTTGTTCGTTTTGGGGGTGCGGCTGGCGTGGATCTCGCTGAACAAAGGAGGCGTATTTCTCCTTTCTCTCGACACGCTAAGCGGCTTTCCGAGGTTTAGCAGGAAATGGCACTTCCTGCTGCTTTTGACGGCGGCGTTATATATTCTTAATTAAATGAAATATTTTGTTCGTGTCAAGTTTTCAAAATTTTCGAATTTGGGTATAAATTAGTCTTTAATTCGGGCAAACGTCTCGTACATTTAGTCTTTATGTATCATGCGTTTTTCTTGTGTAGGTATGCTAATTTGAGGTTAAGATATCATACCCACCTTTAGGGTTGAATATTTCGATGTTGCACACATTTTCAAAATTTTTGAATTTGGGTATAAATTAGTCTTTAATTCGGGCATACGTCTGGTTTATTTAGTTTTTAAGTATCACGCATTTTCCTTGTGTGGGTATGCTAACTTAACGTTAAGTTAGCGTACCCACCTTTAGTTTGAATATTTCGATGTTGGGGATTAGTAGAAAATTTTTAAATTTGGGTATGAATTAGTCTTTAATTAAAACAAAATTATGAGATACAATTTTTCAATATTGTGACAAAGGGGTACGCTAACTTTACGGACATGTGAAATTATACTGGCAATTTCAGGAAATTAAAAAGCCGCGGAAGAGGATACCGTTGCACAACAGGCATGTGATAGTTGCTTGCGATACGACTATGTGCAGAACATGTTTATGCTGGGAGCATGCTTTTACATTAGCATTGAGCATGATGTGTTGCAATACTTGTGGCACAAATAATTTATCCCGACCACATTAATTAGATGGTTGCGGAGGAGTGAAAAAGCAACTACCAACTATAATGAGGCCTATTATATTAATAAATATGATGACTATTAAGAGTAATATATATTATATATATATATAATATATATAATATATATAATAGTATATATGATATTCAAGAGAAGAGAGAGAATAGTTCACATAAATATCTGTTTGTAGTGGAATTTTTACAGAGAAACATACAATGCGTATTCCAAAGTGAGTGAAAGTGTGGCCGTGAGTGTGCAGCCTAGAAGGTACTTTGCAGCCGACTGAAATCGTAACGTTCGGTGACCGCGAGAGGAAGGGAGCGAAGAAGTCTGTGTGAAGGACACATGTGTTAGACGATAACCGGACATTGCCTACACATACAACTCAACAATACATCAATAATAATCGTTGTATTTAATAACCGGCTTTGAAATTTTAAAAAATCACTATATTAGAATGTAGAACGCTTATAGGCCGTGATTTGTTCTTTATTTCATTGTGTGAGTTGTAATCTATCTGTTGAAAGTATTCGACTTATTCTAACCGCTATTTTACGATTTTGCTATTACGCGAAACCCATGTGTCTTTATTAAAGTTCTTGAAATTGCTTTACTTTACATGATTTCCGGAAAGAAAAAAGGTTTGGATTGCTTACCAAATGCTACTTTCATGTGTAAAAATATGGGCTGATACCTTGAATCCTTTACGATATACGATGAAGGAATTCAAAGATAAGTTTTTCGCTAGGTATTAGAATCGAGACACAAGTAAATATCTGTCGAGGATTAATATGTAGTTGGTGGAAAATAGGCACGATAAGCATGTCAGATTAGGCCACAAAGAAGCTATGGACTCGTAATAATCTAGAAACAGAGAGTCGTTAATATTTTCAAGTCGTTAATATTTATATTAGTGACAATTCCTTCTCTAAAACTCTATGTTTATGAGTACATGTGCTTTAAATAATGTCAAATAGTTTCTCGAAAACTCAAGTTTTCTACGAAAACTTGCTCAAATTTCCGCATTTTCAGAAATGCTCAAACGCCATTTTCTCAAAAAATGGCTTTAAATTTTTTCTTCAAACGTTTGGAACGGATAATGCTAATTGCATTCTTTAACAACAGCATCGTTGAAAGAGGTATATGCGGTTAGTGAAATGAAAAATGAAGTTAAACCTTTCTAATTCTTACGAACAGAGTATGTAAATGGAAATCAAAAATCTTCATTTTTTGAGATGAAATTTCCTGATACAATTTTTGTATCTTGTCAGGCAAAGATGTTTACATTTCTCACACATTATTTGTGATCTTCCAAAGCAACCTGGAAACTTACATCTCGTGAGAAGTAGCCCATTATGGGGAAATGGAGAAGATAATCAGCCTGCCCCGTTTCGCTTTCGATGTTTTTCCCATACACGATGAGACCTTCTTCTATCCTCATTCGAAATTCCAGGAGTTCCAATATTTTGCTATTAGACATACTTAGTTTTTCCGCGTCCATCCTGTATTCTAACCAACTTTGGGTTTTTGCAAAATCAATTGCAAGAAAAATCATTTTTTAGATTTAATGAAAATCGTGTAGTAACAAATTTTCTGATCAAATAAGTCCCCCCTTTGAGTGGTTTTAGAGCTTTACAATTTCTAGTCTTTGCACTGTTACATATTTATTTTCTTTCTTGATCCAACGCTTCACAAGATCAATTGTTCCTTCTCCTTCAAAACTTGAATCCAAAACAAGGTGCCAGTTTTCCACCCATTTCACTAGTGCAACACCATCATTGCTACACATCTCTTCTGGATACCCCCTTGGCTTTTTCATCGCTTCCTTATCTGAAATTAACGGTTGTTTACCAAATCTGTATACTTTACCAAAATCAGCAGAATCTATTTCTTTTTGTTTTAGAGCCTGAAATAATTAATAAGGTAAAAATAATTATCAAAAAATAATCTGTTACCCCTTGAATAACCTTGACTGAATTTTCTTATTGCAAAACCACTGTTGGGTCTTGATCAAATACATGCAGCAAATTCCGTAGAGCTCTCTTGATACAAACTGAAATCATATGCTGCCCGTTTTTTCTGCAAAGCATGAACGACTTTATTCCTCATGGCGTTGGTTTCCCTTGTACGTATAGCTTGATATTGAGTCGACCCGTGGAAGCAATCATTGACGAATCATCTGTTAAACATTCTTCAGCATCCAATCATTTGCGTATACCTTCATAAATATCTCTAACTTTCATACATTTATCTTTGGAGGTTTTTTAGATTATCATCTACATGAAGTTTAGTTCATAGTTGAAAATACCTTTCTCTTGACATGTTTTCAAGGAACATTTATATTTTGAAAGTAGTATTCCGAAACATCCAGTTCTAGGAAATTTCATCGCTCCTATTGCAATATGAAGAGCTAACAAAATTTCAGTTATCTCTTTAGTTAGTTGTCTGACTGAAATTAGTTCTCTTTTGCAAAGATTAAATATTTGTATTTTCTGCCATGTCACAAGTCAAATAATCAGGAATATACTTTTTGACATAAACAGTTTGTGCATAAATTTTGAAATCACCCCTCTCTTGTAATTTCCATTAAGAAAACGTAACAGAAATAAGTTGATAATTCCACTGAATTTTATCCTTTTCTTTCAGTGTTTTTGTGTGATATTTTTACATTGTGTGATAGGTCATAAACACTATAGTCTTCAATTTCAAAATTATTCTTAAATTATTTCCCTAGAAAAGCTAAACCTTCATTACCTTTCTTTATTTCGTCAGCACCAACTCTAGGTGGATTGGGTTTTGGCTGCGCTTTTCTACGTAAAATGGGTTGCGGGACATCCACATTCCGCGAAGCACTGACTGGGTTGGAGCTGGTTGGCAGGAGCTGGAACGTGATCTGAGGGTTTTTCCCAAGAGAATCGGAACGGTTTCCGGGTTAGACGATGCCACGGTGCTCCTGTCGGGGATTGTCACTGGCGCCTATGTGAGGAACAGCAAAGCAAGAGTGATAGATCGAAAGTCGAAGGTTCCATGGTGGAATGGAAGGCACGAAACAATGAAGAACAAGGTGAGATTAGCCTACCAAAAGGCAAGATCCGCCAGAGGTAAACGAAAAGAGAAACTCTTCTCCAAGTGGAGGAAGAAAAGGAATGACTATAGAATGGAAGTCCACTCTGCCAAAAAGGCACGTTGGAAGAACTATTGTGAAAAAATCGAAGCGGTAAGAAAAGCGGCTAGACTGGGCAAGGTATTAGCCTCTAACCCAAGTGCGTGGATTGGAGCTATAAAACTACCTGATGGCACATGAACAGTAAACGATGAAAACACATTGACTCATCTTATTAAGGCCAACTTCCCGGACGGGAGAAGTGCTAATGAGGAGTCCACAACTGAGGAGAACGGGAACTACCCTCAGAAACAGTGATTATAAATTCGCAAATGAGGTTGTTCAGGCGGCGAGATAGTCGAAGAAAAGTTGGGAGAGCATTTTTGATGGAAATGGCAATGGAACATCGCGTCTTCTATCACAGTAGTTTTTGTCAGACAAGAGTGTTCTGGAAAAGAGATGACACACAATTGACAAGGATTGTTACTTGGAGAAAGAATTAACGTGTATTGAAAAAGTTGTGTTACCTCTGTCCAAACGAAAACTGACCCTTTCCTTACGAATTCCGTGGTCTTAAGCTACGTGTTTCTAGTACATCCAGTGCCTGGCACACTCTGGGTCAAACCTTGAAGACGTTCAAAACGCCTTTACTCAGCTTTTCGCATTAGCTTGTCGTAACAAGGCGAGCCGGCGTCTGCCATAGAAAACGCATTTCGACAATGCCAATTTTTAGCGGGAATTTTTAGCTATCAAGGATCTGGTGCGCTCTTTCGGTGACGCTCCGAACTAATAGAAAGAAGTTGATAAACGACCACAAGGACTTTGCATGAAGAAATGAATATTTGTTCGGCAGAGAAGAAATTCGCGCGGCTTTTTGGAGAAAATCAAGACTCGAAAATTAATCTCGGAGGCGCCAAGTTTAAAATGTATAATCTTTTCCTTTGAAACACCTTCAAAGAACATCAAACGCCCTGTTAAAGAAGACAAGGCGCCGATTTCGAAGTAATTTGGCCGGCAATGCGTCAACAGAGGTAGTAAATTGGAATAAGCTCGAATGGGCACTGGATTGTCTTGAACCCTACAAGTCACAGGGCCTAGACGGGATGTTTCCGGCACTACTGACCAAAGGCAAAACACTACTTATGAAACCCTTACTGGCTATCTACAGAGCTAGCGTAGCCCTAGGGCACGTTCCAGAATGCTGGAAGGTGGCCAGAGTCACCTTTATCCCAAAACCGGGCAAACGCAGCTACGTTACAGCTAAGGATTTCAGGCCAATCAGCCTTACGTCGTTCTTGCTGAAACGTTAGAACGATTGAAACAAAGACACATAGTAGAGAAGCTGGAGAGGTCTTCCCCACTCTCTAAAGATCAACACGCGTACATTTAAGGACGATCTACGGACTCTGCACTGCACGGTGCAGTGTAACTGATAGAAGATCCGATCGAACAAGGCGGATATGTGATTGGACTATTGCTCGATATTGAGGGAGCGTTCAATCACACAAGCACGGATATAATATGTGCGAAAGCGGAAAAACGTGGCATACATCCGCTCTGCCACACAATGATCAGAAGTATGCTTCATGACAGACGACTTGTGGTCGAAAAAGGCCTCACTAGGTTGGAAATGAAAGTAGACACACAAAGTAGACTGTCCCCAAGGAGGAGTGTTGTCACCCCTTCTATGGCTTTTGGTGGTCGACAGACCTACTAGTAAAGACTTAAAGGTCTCAAGTTTTCCGTGACTGGCTACGCCGATGACATCTTGATTTTGTCAGGGGACCATTTTTGAGACATTGAGGACCGAGACAGAAGGCCATCAGTGTGGTTGAAGAATGGTGCGGCAAAACAAACTTTGTCCGTGAATGCGACAAAAACGGAATGCCATTATTGTCACCAGAAAATATAAAATACTCAAAAATCAGGCTCTTACGTAAGTTTGGCGTGGAACTGACGGTAACCAAGGAAGTGAAAGACCTTGTATCATATTGGATAGCAGACAAATTGGAATAGCCAGGTGCAGAGAATTGCACCAACTTTTGGTCTGCACTCTGCTCTAGCAGGCGTGCGGTTGGCTGCCACATGTGGGCTTAGCCCCAAGACTATATTATGTATTCTGAAAAGCGATCCTCTACCGCCAGACCTTACTTAATAGAGATCGGTTGTATGGTGGAACGCGATAAAGAAAGGCAATGTTAAGTCCAAACTGGAGAGACTACGCAGTAATGTCCTCAGGGTCATTGCGAGTGCTATGAGGACCACACCCACGGCGGCGATGTGAGTACTGACCGGGGTTGCCCCTTCGATCTTCTGATTATGGGAAGGACCTATGTCACAGCCCATAGGCTGTTTTCCAACGACACTCATAAAGGCAATCATGCTAAAGGGTTGATGTGTGGTCTTAAACCACTTGGCCCAGCGGACACTATCCGACACCTCTGTTTTGAAAAGAGGTTTAGGATTAGCTTGTTTACGGGTCAGGTAAGCTATGATGCGAACCTGGCTGAACTCCCGCCAAACGGCGACACAAAGTATACGAATGCATCAAAAAAGGAGGACAAAGTTGGCATAGAAATTTATCGCAAGAGAGGAGGTACGAAGAAATTCTATGCTATGAAGGAACATCTTCCAAGTGGAACTGACCGCCATCTTGAGGTGCGCCAGGATGGCCTTGGAGTAGATAGTGGACTGTGGAAGATGCTCAGATGTGTACATATGCACTGATAGCAAAGCCGCACTACTAGCACTTGACAATATGAGAGTGAAATCACGAGTGACTAAGGAATGTATTGAGGCATTGAACCATCTGGGAGGATATTGTAACTTCCATTTATGGTGGGTCCCTGGCCATTCTAATGTTAAGGGTAACATTATCGCTGACAAGCTAGCTAAAATGGGTACTATATCACGCAATGTGATCGAAAACCCCGGACCCTCTAAAGGTGTTATCAAGTCCACAATTCGAGATTGGTTGGACAAAGAACACTTGAAGAGATGGCGTGAACAAGATGGAAATAGACAGGCCAAAATGGCCTTGGGTAGCGAACTACACCCTGAATGGGCGAAGGAATTCGAACTTATGCCCAGGCGAGATGCAAGGCTGATCGTGAGTCTGCTGACTGGCCATGCGCGCCTGAACTTTCACCTGTCTAAGATGGGCCTGGTGGCATCGCCCTCGTGTTGATGGTGCGATGCTCATCCGGAGGAGGCGCTACGTGTCCTATGCCTTTGTTCTGGTCTGAGTGAGCGAAGGCGTGGGGTCCGTGGGTTCCTCCACCTTTGATCCTTCTCAGCTAAGAAAAATGAAACTGTCGGAAATCATCAGAATGTGGAAGGGCATAGTCCCGGCCGAAGTGGAGATCTGTTGACCTCCTCTGCTTTAGGGTATCAGAACCGCCGGGCTCTTGGGACCGCCCAAAGGTGGTACCGGGTTGGCTGGGTCGGCATATCAATGATGGAGGAACAAAGGGCTTGCCCAGGTTCACTGGTGTTGTTAACACCCCTCTACCTCTTTATTATTATTAACTCTAGTTGGATGACTGGCAAGAGGAAAAACAGAAGATTCAACGATAACATAATCATATTCATCAAAACTTGTGAACAATCTTTTTCTGTGACTTCAAATCTCCTCGTCGAACATTTTAGTGCAAATTCTGAAATGATTTAATAATTAAAATATCAAAAGAATGCAAAATTCTACACATAAATATATAACAATAAACTATTTGATTTTCAATGAAACTAACACAAATATTAAACTTACTTGTTTTGGAACTTGGTGGTTACGTTTGTGTACATCAACTTTCGCCACAATAAGACATAATAATACTGATTAGTCTTTCTCGAAATGTTTTATACAGATAGTTTATAGCGACATCCTAGAATTCATATCTATAATCTGACAATTCAAAGACAATGAATTACTTGGAAAAAATAAGAATATATCGATCAATGTGTTAGTACGAGACGACGTGAGCAGCCAACGAATTAACGTAGTTATAACAAGCAACAATTACTAACAAGACAGCTTTAATAATAAATACTACAGCAATTAACTATAAAAACTAAACAAATTGTCTAAATTGTTACGAAGTTTTGTCTTCAGCAACGAATTAAAAAAATCGTGTACACAATTTTAGTCACTCGGCCTAAAAGGGTTAAGATGCTGTAAAGTTCATTTCGGGATTTTTTTGTGTGTGTTTTCGAAAGTTACACAAATTTAATTTTTTCAAATATCTGTGTTAAAAATCTCTGTGTTAAAATGCATATTTCCAGCAAATTGTAAACACTATTGTATTTGTGAGTTAATGGGCTTCAAATGTTTTCGAATAAAGGTTTTTGGAATGCTCAAAAATGTTGAATGAGTGTGAATTACAGCTTCCAATTTCGAATTTACAGCAGCGCGCAAGCGACTTTTTCTTAAAAACGGCTCCCTATTTTTCAAATAAAATAGCCATTTAAGACAATGTTTTATTGTTATTTAATATTAGGAAACTGAAAAATTAAGAAAATTTCAAAACAATCTACTTTGTATGGCGATAGATGGCAGGTGGCAAGTGCAAATAGCTAGCTGAGGCCAAAGGAAATAGAAAACGAATACGAGAAAGTCTGTGCCATTCTGTAGAACCACTAGTTCATTATATTATTAAAATTTAGTGGTTATGTCATAAAAAGTTAAAGAGTTAAAAGTAACAAGCGATAAAATATCAGGAGTTCACTACCTTTCATTTAAAGTAAAAATCATAACGTTTGATTGAGAGCGAAGCTCAAACGCCGTTCTAAATGAAAATTCATGGTTTCATTTAGATTATTCAATATAGAGTTTTGCGGAGTTCTAAATGCTAGAGGTTTTAAGGAAAATCGGAATTATACAATATTTCTGAATGCGTATTCTTCAATTCCAGAAAAATCCATGCAAAACTTTTACCCATTTGTGAGAAAATGTTGAAAATATCATATTGGCTTCATGTAAAAGCAGCCTTAAAAATTGAAATGACTTTATGATCTCCTGAACAGTGTAACTACAACTAACTACTTACATATTCGCAAAGTTTAACTCAACAGGTTTAATTCGTGACATATCCACACATATTTCCATCCCTAATTCGATTTTCGGATACAAAATGAATGAATGTCTACTTGAACTAATCTTAATCACCTTTGGAACACTACTAACAGACCTTAATTCTGGCGTGTGTGCAATGTTACATATCAAAGGAACGTTAAGACCGAAGTTTATTACCGGTTTTCGCGATCATATTGTTGAGGTGATTACAATGTTTTTCGTCTCTGTAGATAGAGAAAGTAAGAACTGGGTGCTGCAATGCAACGACTTCTGATTGGTTAATTGAGCGGAAAGAATTACATTCTTAGAGTAAGGAGTTTGAAATAGCCAATCAGAAATCGCTGACGGATTTCGCCATGCATGCATATTGCGCTATATAGAAAGTAGCGACATCTATTACTTCTTGAGTTAGTTATAGAAGACTGATCTGGAAATAACCATTTTCTTTCTTTTGTTACTATTGTTGTGTATCGTTTATTGTAAGAGCCTGCTGAGTAAAAATGAGTGATTATCGAAGTTAAAATTATTAAAAGAAAAAGTTTTAAAATGAGTGATTATCGAAGAAGGTTCAGCGGAAGTCAATATGCAAAAATCCGAAAAGAAAAGAAAGGAAAATGTCAAACAAATTGATAAGATAAAAAATAAATGAATTCTGTAAACCTATAAGTGAAACTGATCACTGCTGCAGTTCATTCGACAATTCTGTTACTGAGTTAGTATAAACATATAGATTAGATAATATTATTTAGTTTTCAGCTTGTATATTTTTCCATGAACTAATAACTTGTGATAAATACATGTTAACATTAATATATGTTTAATGCAGAGTTGTGTTGATAAAATATTCTCAAAATGCAAAAAATTGTTTAGTACAATGATTAGAAATTAAATATTTTTGACGTGTTGTTGTATTCGTTAAAATAAACTATTTCTTAATATAGAATTTAAATAAATTAGCATAAAATATGTTACTATAATTATGTAACTAAACTTTATTTTATATAATTTGTAATAGTACATATAATATTTTGGCTCTTTTATTTATTCAGGGTTATCACTGAATCTAATAATGATACTGCAAAGTTCCAAACAGCTAAAAATGAAATGGTTCCTCGAGCAATTGAAAATATAACTGCGATTGATTATGAGTCGACGATTCAACAGATGTAAACAGTTATAGTAAATAGTTTAATCATTTTTATATATTTAGTTAAACCTTTGTGTATATTTATATACATATATTATAATATTTCTAGAATATTTGTTTATAATATTACAATGCATTATTATAATAATTTATTACTTTTTTAATTAAATAGGATTTCTACCGAATGTATACAACAGCAAGAACATAAAATTGATGAAACCATAACTTCGACTGATCGGTTTTGTTGGAAAAGCGATCCAGCTTTGTGATCTATTAATGAAGCTACACGTGATTATGTTGCCAAGCATGGGTTCAAACAAAACAGAAACGCTGACTTTTCTAAATCAAGAAAAGAGTACAATGATAGCAAAGTTCGTTACTTAACGTCAAATATGTTTGTGTATACGCATATCAGTAAAGAAAAAATGCCTCACAAGTGGCCTGTTTACTCTGAGAGAAATGGAACTGTTTTCTGCGGTGTTTGTTTATTGTTTTCAAGCAATTCAGAAGTAAGAACAAAATTAACATCGGAGGGATTCAATGATTGGGAAAATGCGCATACCAAATTAAAAGAACACGAGAATTCTACACGTCATAGAAACTGTACGTCCGCATTGAAAAACAGACAGCGGACTGAAAACCAAGTGAATAAGCAGCTGCTTGAACAAGTTGAAACCGAGCCAACTTATTGGAGGAATGTTCTTGAGCGTGTAATTTTAGTAATCAAACTCTTGTTTCAAGAGGGCT
>BOPP01000022.1:12550236-12575674 GCA_017312745.1 Gryllus bimaculatus | reverse complement strand
GGACGGAAAGAAACAATTTGGTCCGTATCGGCCTAATTTCTTAATAAAAGAAGTATAAATTAATATGCGCACTTATGGAAAAACTTTCGCGAACATATGTATATTTTAATCTATTCAGAAGGTTCATATCATTTAGTTTATTCCCAATTCTTTGTTTATAACATATTGTTGATAGTTCATTTATATTTTTAATTAGATCGCTGATGATGTAGACACCTTGTAGTAATTAAATAGGGTAAATTAAAGGTGTTGTCTGCTATCAAAAAATATATTATGCTAAAGATCGTATCGATCATCCTCTGAGCTAAAAGGATAATTACATTAATACCCGAATTATAAGAATGAAGTATTAGTAAGTGCGTGTGGTGCAGCGGGCCGCCACGCCACCGCTCGTGCCCCGCCGCCGAGGCTTCCCCGTGCGCCCGCAAAGCGCGCTGCTGCCCCGCACCGCCGCGCACCCCCTGCGCCCAGGGGGGCCGCCCCGCGCCGCGCCACCGCTCCTCCACGCACGGTGAGTGGGCGCAGGGCCATCGGGGCGACCGACAGGATTGAAGGCAAGGCACATGGATCGTGAGTAGGCGCCAGGTGATACAGTTGCTGCAGTGCGACCGAGTTGACAGAGAGGTTAACTACTATAAGTAATATTTTAAGTTTTACTTTCCCGCATTCTTACGAATATATACGGAATATTATTCGTAATAGAGAAACAGCAATGTAATGCTGCGGAAAATCAATTTCCAGATTTCAACGGAAATGCACGTTTTGTGGTCCTCTGATACCGAAGAAGGATTTTCTTTCAAAATTTTAGTTGTTTCCGCGAAAAATCGCGAGCAATACGTGCAAATTTAAAAATAGTGCAAAATTACAAGAACAAGGTTTTCTCAAAAACGGTTCCAATGTTTTTCTTTGAAGTTTTAGTAGGGATAGTGATACATGTGATAAAATTACAAAAATTTATTTTATTTTGACTCGATTCTCACATCAGTAATATTTATGTAATTGGCAATTTGTTTACATTATTATTTTTATGAGTACATTGTTTTTAAAAAATGTGGAATAAAGTTTCTCGAAAACTCAAAAAGTTTTCTGTGAAAAATAGTTCATAATTTCGCATTTTCAGAAATGTTCAAACGCCATTTTCTCAACAATAGTGACAATTTTTTTCTTCAAATTCTTCGAACGGATAGTCCTATTTATAAAAAAAAGTTTGAAATTCATCTTGCTGCGTCAGTCGGCTTTTAAAAATAATCAAAGTAATTTTAATTGAATTCGAGTACGTGTTTTAGTATTATTGATAAGTAGTAGCTAACGGAAAGGAGCCATTAACCACGTAGACCGTTATATCTCAAACAATCCGAGATCACAATGCTTCTCGGCTTGACAAAACCTTTTCTATTATCTAAAATAACACCCTTGAAAACCAGCATTGCCACACATTCAATTATTCCAAATACCCATTTAGAAACACTGTCTTACTTTAATTACACTGCTGTTTTAATATAAATTATATTCTGGCCGAACTTTCATAAATGTAATCATTCCTCCAACACACAAAGGTACTTTCCGTTTTCACTCTCTACTGTACTCAAATATTTCTTTACAAAACTGCGTCCATCCGTCAGTTTCAGCATGACACGTAAACCATTCATGTTTTAGCTCTCACTGTCGCTCGCCGATTTTGAAAATAAATAATAAAGAGTTTTTGCAAGTCGTGTATTTGAACGACGTAACACGACAATTCTGGGAGAATGTGTACTGCGAATGCACTGGCATCAAACGACGGGATTTCGATTGACAGGTCCCGTGATTCTCCCTGTCTTGTCACCAATGATAAATATCTACGACAAACTTACACTTTACGTAGTTTTCGTCACCATCACTAAAAACGATATCAACACTAAGCATGAGCATGGAAGAAATGACACATTCAATAACCATAGTACCAATATAATATGGCAAAAACGAAATGATTAACATTTCTCAAGTTAATTCAAATATGGCCGGAATAAACTAACGTAATTGTTTGGCATTTAAGGTTATGAATATGAAGCTACATTGATTACTATGAAAAATAATTATTTATTGCATTAAATTGCCATACAATTCCCATTCTTAATATTAACAATACACATATGTATTAGAAAAAGAGTATATAGAAAGCTAGTTATCTTTGGAGATAGAGACACGTTTTAAATATTCGTATGATAAATTAGATTTCATGTATTGTACGTTCTACTATCTTGAAATGCTTATAAAAGCAAAAAAATCAGAGATACACAGATGTTCAATCAGGGCCAGACAGTAAGAACATATTTTGGAGCCTCATTGATCAATTCGGTTGAAACAAATGTATACATTTAACTCCAATCTTTAATTTAAAATCTATTTAAATAGATTTTTATACTTTTGTTTATAAATTTACGACACATAGCAATATAACTTAACTAAAAAATGAATACCATATTTATGCATTTCATTTCTCAATCAATAAATATACATTCATTTTACACTTGACTATTCGTATGTAGCATAGTAGATATTTAAATATAACTCATTTAAAACATCTCTCTACCCCTTTGCCCAGTACATTTTTTATTTTTAAATCATTAAAATTTTATATCAGATTCTTTTAAGTGCGAGGAAGTAAAAAAGAATTGAGATCTAGAGTTAGCTACTTTGACACAAGGCGTAGGAACCAAGGAGCAAAACAACAATTGACAAAACGCATTTTGACGATAAATCGACTTAACAACTTATTCCCCGAGACCATAGAGTTGTTTTTGCTGGAAACAAACTATTTTCTCCAAAAATGGAGTAGAAGAGTTCTGTTTTCTCTTTATTTATGCCTACGCATCATAGAAAAACCGTTGGTAACAGTGAGAGAATAGTTCAGAGCTACGATTTATATCGACTTTTGGTAGAAACGTTTGGTAGATATAGCACTAAATGTACTCTACGAGATGACATAAACGTCATATTGCTCTATTCCTATTTTTTTTCAAAAATACAAAAATGTATTTTTCTTATTTGTCTCTCACGTCTTGACATTTACATTAGCGGCAATTTGTTCACATGATTGTATTTTTGAGTACATTTGCATTTAACACTGGCTTATAGTTTTTCGATAACTAAAATAATTTCTGTGACAACTAGCTCTAAATTCTTCACTTCCAGAAACACTCAAACGCCACTTTCTTAAAAACAACTCCAAATTGTTTCCTCAAACGTTTCTAACGCGTAATGCTAATTGCTCTTTAATATGACGTACAGTTAATATTGGGATACTTTTCTGTTTTTTTGAAAAATTACACAAATGTAATTTCCGTGAAAGATCTCCCATGCCATTAATGTGCACACGAAACAAGAAATTTGTAATTACTATCGTAGTTGTGAGTTAAAGCGTTTCAAATCACTTCAAATATTTTCTAAAACTCAAATTTTTCTGTAAGAAAGTGCTTCAAATTTCGCATTTACAGTAGCGCTTAAGCGCCATTTTCTGAAAAACAGCTCAAGATGTTTCAAAGAAAACTGCCATATAGGACTTGGTTTTACTGTTTTTTTTAATATTATTAAAATAACTTGTACACTTTTAAGGAACTGTTAGAAATTGGTGTTAAACACTCAGCGGCAATATCTTTTTACTCTGGGCGATCCAGGGAGATCTATCGATTGAGTTTGAGAATTTTTAATAAAGAACTGTTACATGGGTTTGATAATTAAGACAGAATGTAGAATTGCCTAATATATTTAATTTTGGTCGTGTTTTTTCAACATGAGAAATTTTTCATTGGTACATGAGTGTTGTAATGTAACACGGAAAATCTGTTTGGCCCATCCATGGCAGGAGCAGGGGCGCGAGCGCCTCTGTGTCCCCCGCAGTCGTCATCACACCCGTGCTGTTACGCTGCGCCCGCCCCCGCCCCAGCCGCCTGCCGTGCCGCCCACCCGGCCTCGCAAGGTTGCGCGCGGAGGTGGGTTGCATAGAAAGAAAAAATGGACATGACTCATAAATGTCGAATTTATCACCCATCTTTGTTTAGGAAAGGAGTTGACTGATTGTTTAGGACTTTCGCTTTTTGAACACTTGAACATACTGCAATGAAGATCTCCTGCAAGGCAAAGAGGAGGTGGGGCTGACATGTACGTGTATTGATTTCCATTTATGCCTTCAATTTTACGAGATATTGGGGCAAAATCGATATTTTTTCCTACTCGTATACCTACTAGTAATATACGTACTGAAGAGAAAGTTATGTAAAGTAGCGTAAAATCGATTTCGAGATTTCAACGAAAATGCTTGTTTTGGAATCTCATGATACCATAAAATCGTTTTTTTATAACGTCGACTGTTTTGTCAAAACGTTCGCTTGTTCATCTGTGTCTGTCCATCGCTCTGAGAACACCACTAGCCCATACGCCAAGATCATAAGTATATTTTTATTCAAAATTACCCAGTCGATCTGGCTTAAGTCTAAGCTGTGAGATTTTTAATAGCATTCTTTAAAATTTGAGGGTACTTTTGAAGCTCCAAGAGAATTTTAAAATTATTTTCAAAAGCAGTTCCAATTTTTTTCTTTAATTTTCTCCTAAGAATAGCATAAAATACACTTATAAACGTGCCAAATGTTGGATTTCCAAGAAATTCGTGAACTACAAGAACATTTAAAGTAAATTGGCACCACGACTTGGTAAACTGACTTTCCTCTACGACATGAAGAACACATAATATTAAGGATATAAATAGGGTAATCACACTATACAACTTTATATTTCATTTTACATTATATTTCACATTTTTAAAACTAAATTAAATTACTAATCATCAAATTATTCGTAGTGGTATTGATATGTGCCTTGTGAGCATAAAGGAGTAAAAGATATAAAAATATCAAAATTTGTTTTAGAAATTGCAATAGTTTGAATTTTTTGCCGTTTTCCTATAATTACAAAATTAAGGACAAAAATGTTTCTTTTCAATGAAATTTGTTGTACTTAATTAGTAATTTCGTTAACATCGTGTATATTTTTTTTGAAAACTTCAATAATTTTCGTGCAATATTTTAGACAATTTGTGCTATTTTAAACTATTGGTGCTAAAACGAAACATATTTTTTCGTCTTTAGTAATTAGATTTTAGATTTAGATTTTTTTCAGTAAAAAAAAAAACCAGTAAAAACTGTATGTGACGGGGTATAGTAGACTATAGTAAAAACTGTAGGGGGGAAGATTATCTACGCAGAAGCCCTTCGCGTCATTTTAACTATAAATAGTTGAAAGACGAGTAAAAGTTTAACATAAATAAAATTAAATTTTAAAAATCGCAAGATTAGCAATATTTGAAAAATAGTCATTTTCGTTTCTGAGTTATAGAAAACTTATTTGCATCGGTACACGAATTTCAAGTATGATTTTTCTGCAACAAAATAGCAACTCGCCCTTACCTCTACCCTTACGATTACAAGCAAAAGGAGAGTTCAACAAAACGTGCGCATAGTGAAGCTACATTTCCGTGCTGAAGCAAAACAAGGGCAATCTCAGCATTTGGTCAATGGACAAGTAACGTACATGTATTGTATGTGAATTTCTGATAGATCTGTTAATACTGACATTTGATGAACGTGCTTTTTACGACGTGTGTTGTAATTATAAATATCATTATTGCATGAATATATGTTCCCACTGTTAAGAAGTCACTTTTCACAAATAATACAGATTCATAAATATATAGGCAAGGCAGTGGTAAGATTCCAAGCTCAATGAAGAGAGGCTTGCAAGAGTAACGCGAATGGTATTTTTCCATTATTCGAATAATTTTATTTTACAATCTAAAGGACTGAGTACTACATGATGAGTATCTCCAGAATTTTCTACCATACCGCCGGGAATGTACATTTGCAAAATACACGCAACGCACAGCATGAAGGCTGACCGAATTTGATAGAATTCTGAATGCGTAACATAATTCACTTAATTTAGTGTTTATTTTTTTTATATGTATATTTCATTTGAGGTTTGATTGAATTGACTGACCTAGAAATTGTGTTACCAAAAAATTACATAATTGCATATTATTCGTTTTCAATGGAGCATACGATTGCTGATTTGAAAGACAGAAATGCATTGAAACTGTTTTCCCTTCATTTATTTGTTACTTCAAAACCAATTTGAAACATCTAAAATCGTATTATTTATTGTTTCTTTTTTGCAAAGAACATTCGTGTCATCGGTAAACAGAACCGTTCTTTCGTTTTTAATAGACGACGGCATATTGTTTACGTATAACAGAAAGGATAGGACCTAAGATCGAGCCGTGCGGAACCCCATATTCAATTGGTAATCCTTTCGTGCCAGTACGGTATTTCTACTCTTTGAGATCGATGTTTAAGGTACGAAGTTATCCAATCTGGGGCGATACCACGAAGTCCATAAGAAAGTAATTTTGATAGAAAGATGCTATGGTGAATAACGTCAAAAGCTTTCGAAAGATCTAAAAATATTCCAATGGGTGCTTCATTGTGGTCCATTGATGAAGCAATACCTTTAAGAAAAGAAAAAATGGCAGTTTTCGTAGATTTTGATTTTCTAAACCCGTGTTGTGACACTGAAAACGCTTGGTTTTTCCTGAGAAAAGTTTTCGTTTGCGTATAGAAAAACCTCTCTAATATTTTAGAAAAAACTGGCAAAAGAGAAATTGATCGATAATTTTGAATTTCAATTTTGCTCCCTTTTTTAAAAAAGTGGCTTAATTTTTGCTGTTTTGAAAATATCTCGAAATATTCCTGTGCATAAAAAAGCATTGATAATGTGAGTTACAGGGTGTATAAAAGCAGATCCACAAGTTTTCAATAAACAATCCGGAAATTCATATAAATGAGATGAATATTTATTTTTTAGTGTACTGACTATTAGTAAGATTTTGTTAGAAGAAGATTTGAAAATAAAAATCGTGTCGGAATTTTTTTGGGAAGGTAATGATGTTAAATTTGACAGTTTTAGTCCCTTCGTGAGTTCAGCCGCAATTCTAGAAAAGTGTTTGTTGAAGAGATTTGCCACTTTTTCCGGACTACTATCTTCACCTCATTATCCTTTAAAACAACATTCTCTACTAAGTAACTAGATGATGTGGTCGTATTTTTTACGATATTCCACATTGCTTTAGTTTTGTCACTAGCGTTTAAAATATCATGATTATTTTTCATTATTTTTGCCTGAACTATTACTTTTCTTAAGATTGTTTTGTATTCTAGGAAGTAGACATGGAAACCGGGTGATACGTTATGATGTTTAGAAATAAAGTAAATCGTACGTTTGTTTTTACACGATGTTATTATACGTTGTGTGATCCAAGTATTATTTTTTCGTAGAATATTAAGTTTCCTCTTTTTGAGAGGAAAGAATGCCTTAAAGTTAAATGAAAGTTTTGAGAAAAATCTATTATACTTTTCATTTGTTAATATTTTATTTTATTTTATTTGTTAATAATTTATTTTCAACAGCGTTATGAACTGTGTCTCATGATTCCTTCAGCAAGTAGTCCGTAATAATTTTATGTTAACTTTAGTGAATGTTCTGTCCATGCGTGAATAATTTGTCTCAGTGTTATTAGTAAGTCAGTTGTCTCAATGTTATTAGTAATTGTAAGAATTTGTGAATCATGGTCACTGTAACCTAGATTAGTAGTTTTTATTTCATATCTAGTTGTGGTTTTGTTAATTAAAATTTGATCTATTGCTTTTTGTGATGTAAATGTATCCCATGTAGTTACATTCACTGTAATATCTAAATGAAAAGAATGCAGTAAATTGAGAAAGTGCTCATTTTCGTGAGATTCGCTCAGAAAATCAATATTGATATCTCCACATATAACAATGGATTTAAAAGATAGATTACTAATTTTGTTCAGAGGTATCTCTAGATTTTCTAAGAAAATGAAATTATCTAAAGCTATCCTTGATGGAGGTCTGTAGATGTAAAGTAAGATTGGTTTGAGCGAAGTAACAATGTGCAACTGTTATTTCAAAAACTTTTCAACTGCATATAAATTGAATTCTGACAAGAAGATAGAAATAATATCATTTCTTACGTAAATACGCGAACCTCTGTAAGCACGGACTTTATTTGACTCCCTCGCTCTACAATACTTCCGTGCAAGGTAAAAAATAAGAATTTGCAGTGTGTTTAGATCATTATGAGACAACTAATGTTCGGTAAAGCAAAAAAACATATATTTGACCTAGATGACACTGTAATGCTGCCTCAATAAATTCAATTATATTTGAAAGAGATTGCACCATATAATGAATTATTAAACTTTTTGCATGTACCTACACGAATGTTTCTTTGGTGCATTTAACTGTAGTTGCTATTTATTTATCTCATTTTTACCTCGAGTGCGTGGTCGAAGGAAGTATCGAGCCCCCGCAGTGACAGGAGTTAAAGGAGGGGCGACAAATGTAGGTAAATTAATAATGAGCGAGTTAGCACAAGGAGTTGGTTCAGGTATGATACACCATGTACATACAATACAGTATACCAGGTAATTGGGTCCAAAGAGGTACCAGAGGATGGAGGAGAACTTGATGTGGATGGATGGGTGTTAGGCAGACACTGCCGATGTTGTGAAAGGATGTGTTTTGCAAGCTCGCTACCGAGAGCATGTTTTCCGTCAAAGTTCAGGTAAAGACCATGCCGGGTAAAGTGTTTTTCTGAGAGAAAGTTTAGCTCAAATAATTTAACATGTGTCATATGCAATTTCAATTGGTTGTTTGCGTGTTTAATTTCTTTGCAGTGTTGGTTTGTTGTACTACAAGGGCAAAGTCGAGACTATAATGTTCGCGTTTTCAGCGGCACGTTGTAGTTTGTCAACATGTTGTTCAGATGTAAAGCGACCACCCAAATTGATGTCATTCTGCCCTCCTATGATGACTGTATCCCGTTTGGTGAGAGTTTCTGTGTGGGTGTCCAACTCACTGGTCACGTCGGCAAACCTGCCGTTAGGCTTATCACACCAGTGACTAGGGGTCTGTCACTATTTAGGCTGGGAAAATTCCTTATTTCAGCGACGTGGTGGGGGAGCAGATGATTTATGTTAGGTCCGCCATTACTGCCTATCATTGTAGAGCGCTCTATAGTGACTTTTGCAAACTAATAAAAAAATAGAAAGTCTGCCTTCCAAAAGTGCTGCCATCTGACGATAGATCTGAGCGAAAACTCGAAACTGACCCCCAACAGCTCCGAATTTTGAATTCGTTGTATGTTTAGCGTGCATAACCGTCTCAGCTCCACGTTCGGCAGTTTGTGGTTTTGAAGATTACAGATTTTGAAGGAAAATGTCAAATTTTCATCGTTGTTCGCTTCATAATAGCCATATTAATGGAATGATAGACCCGAAAAATACAAGACTTGCAAAGTAAGCTGATGCTTAATGATTTTAGCCTGTCTTCTGTAAGAATCCTTTCACTATATTACGATAGTTATTTACGTATCATGCATTTAATTATGTGTAACATGTTTCCCCTCAGTTTTTGTATAGTCCGATTATTTTTGTTTGCGAATAACACTGTAATGGGATATTGCGATACTTGCGGCAAATTATATATATTACAATTTTTATTATGTTTTATGAAATGGCTGATAGGAATTAGGACCTAACACTGGCGTGATTCTACAGAGGACATGAACAGGAGGAGGTTACGTGTGGCATAGAGCACATCTTCCAGAAATGTTGACTGCAAAAAACGCTGTGTGGAATGCAGTTCCCAGTAAAATTTCCTGACCAATGCCCCGAGGTGCCTAAATGGGAGCGCCAGAGCATTAGAGAAAGCTTGCCAACAAGTGTAAGTGACATCACTCAGCATTTATGATAGTATTAATAAGGAAAGCATTAAATGTTTTAGCTCAATGCATTTGTCTGTTTGATTTGCAGGCCTGCCTTACACGTTGCAGCTACTATTCACTCCGGCTTCCTTTCATATGCTGGTGAGTACAGAATTCTTCTATTATGAAGGTGAGAGATAGTACTGCACATCTTGAATTTCAATAACGCCTCGTTTTGTATTACAGGCAACCCGACCACTTGGAAAAGAGTTGCAGCACACTGCCTGAGATGGCATTATTTCAAGTACGATTGGATACGAAGTATAAAATACTGTCCAATTTTGGTGCGATCTTATAGTATTGCTGTGTGTAACTTTGGATTTCAAAGTGATGATTTTACAGTTGTAGTGTTGCTCCGTTGTCCATTCAGCTTCCAGAATTTGTCTGTAGAAAAGTAGATGATTTTTGACAGGTTTAAAACTAGCTTAGTATTATTGTGAAATGTATTCTTTCATCAAACAAATAGGCTGGGTGTGAGGCTGTTGTGCGAGTTCAATATTGAGTCAATGCATATAGTTGTGAGGTTTAGAGATAGTTTTTACAAGAGTGATTTACATTGTTCCAAGTCTATTATTACAAAGAATGTTATAAGAATCGATACAAATCTTGTGTAAAAGATTGGAATACGTATTCATGTGAATTAACTCAAGGATGTAAATTGACATGTCATACACTTTGAAGTTCTGAGAGTCTTGTCTTGTTTTTTTTTTCTTCTTTCAATATGTTCTTAATTAAACCTGCAACATACTAAATTGTCACAAAGTTACGCATAGAAATATGTTTTGAAAAGGAAGTTATAAAGTGCACTTTTCTTGCATTTTATCTATATAAATACATTCATATGTGAACATTCTTCATTGGGCGGAATGACAAGAATAATAGCGAGTATCACGGCACAAACATTAGTTCGCCAATGATTGAGAAGTGATAATTATTTGTACGTGTTAATCGCCTTTAATGTCTCTCCATTTTGTTTGGCATCACAGTTTTAAAAAAATGTTGTCGTGACTGAACGGACAATAATGAAATATTTTCTTAATAATTAAAAACAATTCAATATCTAAAAGGAAATATGTAATTCTGAGTGTATGATGCAACGAGTTAGAGGTATCTCTAACTCGTTGGTATGATGTATTATTGTGTTATTGAGCAACTAGCTGTGCTTTTGGACAATTAATTTATTGTCGAAATGCAAATTTACAAGTCTATAAAGTATTTTGGGATAAACCAATTTGAAGTAGATTCTGTTAAATCTACTCCATATCTTTTCCTACTTAGGGCATAACATTTTTTTTTTATTTTAACACACAGGATGGATTTTTTCCTGTACATGCAAGCCGCAGGACTCCAATATTTAACTGATTAAAAAGAATAGAAGAAATCTGCTTTGGCAATTTAAATAAAGTTATAATTTCACATAATATGTCCCAAATTGATGGCGTTTGTTAATCATATAAAAAGTATTTATAACTGTTTGTCTTGTAAACTATATACATAGCTCTTTGCATAATAGTTTGGGATTGTTACTAGAAAATGTATACTATTTTCTAAACATATTTCTTCACAAACTGCTAAATGGCGATTTTAATAATTCTTTTATGACTGATATAATTTTAATAGTTCAATTGTTTCAAAGAATTGGTTGCCCCGGTCAGGATTCGACTCTGAGCCTTCTGGTTTACGCCCAGATTCTATGACAAGTATGGTACCAAGACAACCAATCCTTTAAACAGTTTTCATGAGCGCCATTATCTGCATTTCCACATGTTTGCATCCAACAAGGTGACGGGAAGAGTGAAAATTATATAGATATATTTTTAAGTAGGTATTAGTATGTTTCATTTGGTTATACTTTGTATTGTTTAGCTGCAGTGAAATTATGTGTAATATTAGTGTAGCACATGATGATTGGCCAGAATTTAATCCTTTATTTCACATAACAGAATTTTTCTTCATGCATATTGTATGTTTTGTATATGATGTGTATTTACATATTTCACAAATAAATATTATTTATATGAAATCTCTTTTTTTTATTTTCATCATATAAATCATTCCAGAATTACTTTCTTCTGCATTACCTTACGCATTAATTTTACGTAAAATAGATTTTCTTTAACTGCCTGCCATATTGAAAAGTTGCTAGATAAAGTAATTTCAAATGTCCCGGGTAACGTCTGCCCTCCATTTCAATTGGTAGATCGCCTTCCGACGCTTATTGACCGGTAAAGGGGCAGAAATGGATTCTTCTCTCTGATTTGTTGCTTCCGTCGGAGTGGGAGGTCGATCTTCTCCCCTCCATGAAAATAAGGAGCTTCGAAATAACATTGAGTGCCGACTCTGTAAAATACTCTTTGCTTGTGTCAGAGATATTGAATGGGAGTCTCCCACTGAGCAGGGAGGAAATTTGTCGCCCATGGCTATCTTCTAAGGCCAGTACCTTTTTGATGGGCTCAGTGGGAATGTCCTTGTTTAATTGTGGGTCAGGTTCCGCAACTCTACGTGTGTTTGTTTCTTTGCGCTTGCTAGCCTGTTTGCGTTGGTTTGTGGGTGGGCGTGTCGATGATGGGAGAGGATAGTGAGTATTGGGAAGGCAAGGAAACTCATTGCCATAATCTAAAGCAGAAAATATGTTTTCAGTCGTGATTGGTAGTGGTGATTGTGTTTTTGCTTTTGCGGATGGGCTGTTGGCAGTTGCGGTGTGGTGTTGCCTATTGTTGTCCAACCGTCTGTGTTTTGAACAACGTCTTCGAGCCTTCGGATATGTTCATCTAAATTACTGTTTATAAGTGTGAAAGCTTTCAGAAGATTGGGTTTGAGAGAGTATAGAGTAGAAAGTGTATAGCGAATAATACACATGTCACGAATGCGTTTCAAAGTGCGTGGTATATATGTGCCTTGCCATGATTAAAGAGCATATCGAAGTTAACGATATTAAAAGATGCTTTAATATTGTTATTAAAGTAAGGATGGTGTGCCTCTCTTTACTTTAATAACAATATATATTTACATTAAAATTAGCATTTATCGATAGTTTAAAATAGGTATGATACACTATTTCTCGAGGAGAGATTTTAAGATTTTCTTACATCAGAACCTCCAGGTCGAAACCTGAAATTGTTTTTGTTCAGTTTCTAGATATAACCTGTACAGCATTGTTAGAAATTGACTGTTCTTCAAATCATTAAAATTAAAACTGGCTGATGCATACGGAATGCATTTCGAATTTTTAAACACTGCTGTCGGTTCTCCGATGTACATTTACAGACCTCATTTTAGCAAGTGGGGCTCTACCTAACCTTCACTTGGGGATATGAATTGGGAAAAGTTACATAGCATCTGCGAGATTATAGACATCAAACTTATCAAAGTTGAAATTATTTGGTAAAACCATCGTAGAAGAAAGAATCATACCAAGCTGCTCTTTTGAAGAACATGGTAAAAACAATCAATATATATGGATGTACGTAACTGCAATTGCATATGTTTTCCTAGTATTGTAACGTCGTGTGTAGTGATCTACACCACAAGGAAACAGACACGAGTGGGTATATACAAGTTTTATTTACACAATGTACATATTTACAACTCTCACTCTAAGACGGTTTGCCAGAGCTACCACTGCAGCCCTCCTCTCCCTACATGCGCCTTGCGGCAACGTCTGCGACTGGCCTGCAAGGCCGCCTCGCAAATTGGCACCTGCTGTGCCCCGGCAGATTGACGATCTGTGAATGTGTTTGAAGAGCACATCACCCTGTCCGAACTTGTCGAACAACCACGTGCCATCGGCACTCCGCACCAGCCTGATTGGACAAAGTTTTTGTGGTCTAGCCACGAGGAAACCAGGAACGTTACCCGTTCGCGCCGTCTCGCTGCGGCGTCTTTATAGGTTCAGGTCACCTGACCTCCTACGTCACATTTCCTACCCCCGCGCGGGGGAAATAGCCTTTCCCTGGCGCTGCCTGGCCCGCGGACCATTTCCTGTCGGAAAGTCCCTTCTTTGTTTGGGCGTCTATTTTCAGATCCCCCAACCCTCTACCTTGCACTCGGCTTGCTGCTGCCAAGCCGTGACGCTACAGTATCTTTCTCAGCATCTCGCGAATAAATATCACCAAAAATGCCTTAGAGCTTTTTAAAAGAAGAGCGTACTGATCACTAAAAGCAATGTTTACTGGGTGCCTAATGGAAGTGGTTATTGTAATTGTTGTTGGTGTTGATGATTCTCCTGATTCTTATCATTAGTCATTAGTCATTGATGTATTGTGCAGGATGCTCAGCCGAAGGGGTATATGTATCTAATATTTGTTGGGAAGGATAGACAATCTTATTACTAACTAATGTCTCCTGTATTGTGCAGGGTACATAGAAACGGCGTTTGCAGCACATGTTTGTTAGTGTTAGTATTCAATGTCGTTACTAAATACTGTTTCTCGGTATTCTTTGCAAGGCGCCCGAGAGGAGCTGTCGCTCAAGATCATTGTTTTGCAAGTGCCTCCTAGGTGTAATGTGCACAGTACCCAGTGAGCGTGTTGATCCAGCTGTGTTTGTCGGTGTAATTCTAAACCCTTTTACTTCCTAGAAGCTCTTATGTGTATGTGTAAATGTTCTGGGCGTCCAGAAGGGCTGTAAGTTGCTGCCAATATTTCTCGGGAATGGCGCTCTACATCGTTAGTTGTTTGTGGCTCCTAAGTGTAGTGCTTAGCCGTCCAGAAGAGTGTTGGTTGTAGCTGATGTTTGTGGGGGTGGTGCAGCGCGGCGGGCGCGCGCGTGGGGCGGTCAGCGTCGTGGGGCGCGGGTGGAGGGGCGAGGGCGCAGAGTGCGCCTGGCAGCGCCGACGATTACGCCGACGCGCTGGGCCGCCATCTGCTGATGGTGGCGCACGAGGGCCGGCCCGATGACGTGCGGAAGCTCCTCGACGCTGGCGCAGAGGTACAACGGCCCCTTCACATTCTTCTTCCTGTTAAATTCCAAATGTGGCTTCTTAAGTGAGATGCACCTCACTTACTACATACGAAGTATTGTTTTAGGAATGAATTTTCAACACACTGAATTTGGATATGAAGCAATGTTTTGACTTTTGTGTTTGCTCCCGCTCTCAAGTAGAGTTATTTGCTAAAAATTTGCAATGGGAATAAGATTGGTGATTAGAGAAATATCTGATCTTGTTTTCTGCGGATCCAGAGTGCTCTCCCGCTTTCACTTTTCTCAGCTCGAAACAAAGTGAAGTTGGCAACGAATGTTTGCTCCAGAGTAAATAAAAATGTATTTGTATTGTCATTGTTATACTTTTTTCTGCAAAGTGGCTCCAATTTTTTCTTATATATTGTATCCTCTTATGAATTGTAACAAGATTGGCCTTAGTTTCATTTCTGACAAACTGTAATTTCGAAAATTGCAATAAAGTGACATTGCAAAACTGGAGATAGAGATTATCTTCTAAAATAAAATCTGTTATAAAAATCAGACATTGAATAAAAGTCTCATTTCTGCTTAAAGATAATGAAAAGTATAAAAATAATATTTTCTAAAAAACTGTCTAATTTTTTTTCTTCAATTTGTTTCCACGTATAGAATTAGAAACGCTTAAAATAATGGCGTTGGTCTAGTTTTTGTTTACGTTTATTAAGTTTCGAATATTACGAAAGTTAGAAATGCGATAAAATATGATCTATTGTAGCATCACTAGTATATTATCAGAATAAATATTACAAACTTTTAGAACGTGAGGAGTAGAAAATGATCACTTTTTGCCAATATACACGAGGTGAGCAATTTTATATATGAAATTTTCACATTGGGCATTTGATTTTCATTAGTAAATAACTAATTATATGCCGATCTCGTGAGACCACGTTCTGATGCCAAACACAAGTTTACGTGGAGGTGCATACCACTCAGCAGCATGTGTCACATGTCAATAATTATACAGAATGTACTTGCATCTAGGTCATTCACAACTTCCCTACCCGAGAGCCTCTGATCCGAGGATTTGGAAGTCACCTGCGAGGTAAAACATCAAGCAACCCCACGGTTTAAAGATAACTACGGTTACTTATTCTTTGCTGAATCAATCGAGAATTCGAAACGTCTTTAAATTGGTCTTGCATTACAAGCAACGAGTTAGAGATACAATCTCTAACTCGTATCTCTAACTCGTTGATCACAAGTGAAAAGACGCATTGAAATCGTCAGTTATCAATGAGGCGTAACTAAACAATGTGTATCTCACCATTATAGCAGACTTATAATTTAGACACGTTTAATCGGAATGGAAGAATATTAAGTTAAGTTCCCATGGAAACACTCGAAAACGCTCACAGTTCGACAGTTCGTTTACTGTAATATAATACGGAATTTCAGAGTTTTATGAGGAATAAGAATTATATAATTTTATTTATTTTATGAATGAACAGTAAAAAATTGTATGGGAGAAGTGCACTCTGCGTACTTTTCCTGGAGCTCTAGAGACATTTCTCCGTCTTTAACCCTAAGTAGTTGAATAATTAATAAAAGTACGAACACAGCAAGGGTAGTAACATTTGAAAATAGTCATTTTTACTTCTGAGTAAGAGAAAATTGTTTATAGAATTAAAAAAAAATAGTAACCCGTATTACCGGATCTTCTCATACCACTACTGGCAAAAAGTGCTCAAGGAAATGTGCGCGTAGTTAAGCTATATTTATGTCCATAAGCATAACAAAAGACCATCTCAGCATTTGCTCAATTGATGAGGGACACTGCACAAAACCTGATCGAGATGGGAGCATTGACTCATTAGCTGACATTATCTGACAATTGTCTATAAATAGTTACGCATCAGAAAAAATACTTTTAATTTAAATTTGTAAATCGATTTTATTTTATATGTCATCTGGCAATGTGCAGTAAAGTAACGTACTACATGTGGAATACGTGAAGTGAGCTGTTGATACTGACACCTGGTGAATGTGATTTTTACGATGTGTGTTGCATTTTATTTATTCTAGCTTGGCCGTTGACCTTCTGCAGACGCATAAAATAAATACATTAAGATGATTTATATACAATAATCTTGAGATTCTAGTATATAATTGTATGTAATAGGCTCCGTGTAATGGTAGTCGTTAAGTGCGTGTAGAGCTGACGATACCATACCTGATAGCGGCCGAAATGATGCATTCGTGTTTTCTGCCATTCTTGGATTGACCATTTAACAAATATAGCACTAATTGGCCCAAGAGGGCCCGTCGCCGGGGCGACAACATCTCGTGCTGATATTTCTAGTAATAAAATAAATTTATAAAAATGCACAAACTTATTAAAATGCACACATTTATTTACAGAACCAGACACTCGCTTGCTGAAAGTGTTGTAATTTTAAATATCAATATTTCATAAAAGTATATTCCGACCGTTAAGTATGTTTCCACCGTCGACAAAAATGCATATTTGTAAATAAATAGCCAAGGCAACGGTAAAATTTCAAAGTCAAGCTCAAGCGATGCTTACAGGTGTCACAATGGCATTTCGTTAATATTCCATTTTTTTCTGACATCTAAACGTCTGGGTATTATTGGATGAGCTTCCCCAGAATATTAAGTCATGGCTCTGGCGGGAATGTACATTTGTGAAAATACCCGCATCTAGCTGCATGAAGGCTGACATAATATGAAAGAATTATTAATGTATAATATAATGATCTTAAAATAATGTTTAATTCAGTGATATATTTATTACTGTATTCATATATATGTCTGAATTGAGTGACCTAGAAATTTTGTTTCATTAACATGAGCCAATTGCGTATTGTCTATTTTCAATATAGCATGTGACCTAGACTCCCAATCCCCGTCCCGTACGGGGGAAAGTCAAAAAAACCCAAACAACAACCCACTGGAAGCCCACTGTTCGAAGAGACCCCGCAAGGCGAACATGATTTTTACACCAAATGAGACGTTGTAGCATGTGATTGCCGGTCTGAAGAGCAAAAGTGCATTGATATCGTTTTTCCTTCGTTGACTATTAATTTTGTATTACCAAACCAATTTGGAACTTCTGAAATCGTATTATTCATTATTTAATTTCTGTAAAGAACATTCAACGTCAAACAGAACTTTTCTTGCATTTTTAATGGACGAAGGCATATCGTTTGCATATAAAAGATAATGCACGAATGTGAAAAAATGAAGATGGAACCGTACCGGACCCCAAAACTAATTGACAGAAAATTGGCACGTAAATAATATTCTTTCGTGCCTGTACGGTATTTCTCATTTAGATCGATGCGACTTAAGGTGCGACTTTATCCAATCTAAGGTAATACCACGAGTGTGAATGCCGTAAAAGAAACAGTCCTTTTTGGTTCTTACCCTTTGCCGAAAGTAATTTAGAAGAATTCATTACAAGAAAAATGGCATTTAGAAGATTATATTGCCTGCACCTTCTGAAATTATTATTAGTAGTAACACAACAACTCTTTTCAAGAAGCATCCGGGTATATAAAAATATTTAATACGTAATAGTGCATTGAGCGTGACGGGAATATTTTAAAATTAATTCAACAATATAATATGTGTTGGGATATTTTTTTAATTTAGGAATTATGACATTTACTTGTACTATTTTCCTATCCCTTAAATTTAATAAATCGTGTGAGAAAATCCATTTTCGGTAGATGAGTGTTCCTTGGTAACATAGCGGTCTTACAGTATTCAAAAGGGTCGTAACGGTATTACGTATACCAAGGCGTGCCTTGATTCAGGACCGTAAATACTCAGTAATGAACTAGTAAACCATCAATTAAATTTACCATGACGTGGTTATTCGCAAAAAGTGATTTTAACCCCTCTAGTAATCCCTTTTAATCCCTAGAAGCTTGTAACGTCTCTTCGGAGAGCCCGTGTAGTTTGTAGACGAGTGGAGTGGTGAGTGTGTGGCGCAGGTGGATTACACTAACAGCTCCAAGTGGACGGCGCTGCACCGCGCAGCGGCCAAGGCCCACCCGCCCGTCGTGGCGGCGCTGCTGCAACGCGGGGCCGACGCGCGCGCGGCCACCTCCTACGGCTACACCCCACTGCACTTCGCCGCGCTCAACGACTTCAGGTGCTCACAACAGCCATTTTAGTATGACGTAAAGCTCATTTCGGGGCAATTTTTTTGTTTTCTCAAAAGTTATATAAATGTATTTGTTTTTCAAATATCTCTCACACCGTTATTATGCATATATCCAGCAATTTGTAAACACTATTGTGTTTATGAGTTAACGCTCTTCAAATGACTTCGAATTAAGTTTTTCGAAAACTCAACATTTTTCTGTGAAAAAAAAGAATCCAATTTCGGAATTACAGTACTGCTTAAACGTCTAAGGTTTTTAAAAAATGGCTCCAAATTTTTCCAATAATATTGGTATTTAGGAGAAGTTTTACTGATATTTAATATTATTAAAATAATATTTCCGTTCTACTATTAGGAAACTGAAAAATTAAGAAAATTTCAAAAAGTGTACTTTTGGTGGCCATAGATGGAAGATTGCAAGATGTATGTGGCAAGTCCGAGTAGCTAGCCGAGACTAAAGGAAATACAAATTTAATACGGGAAAGTATGTGCCATTTGTTTCACCACTAGTTAGAAATAAATTTTGTAATTTTTCGTGATCCAATTCCATTGTATTTAAAACCGGTAATCCAACTAGCAGTTGCATTGATCCTTGTTAGCCCTGATTCAGAAGCCAAGTCGCAGCTGATTTTCGCTGATGCTGAGCCCTTCCCCTATACCTTCGGTAAAACTGTCTAAGAGTTTGTTACTCAATCATCTTTTTTCGTTTTGATTTCCTGTTACTTCATTTTACATCTGCATAGTTCCCTTTCTGATTTAACAAAGCGGAATTTTTTCTGTTCTGAACTTAAACAAGGTAGTTTCTTTCCGCTCTCATTCATCCTGGCAACTGCTTCCTTTCTCTGCGCAGAAGAAATTGCGGCATTTGGCTTCTTCGGAGATCGATAATTCCCCGAACTACTTTCACCACTTTCATTCGACAATTCGTTCTGAATATTTTCATCAGCGCACAAGTCTTCATTTTCGATAAAGTCGAGGGTATCAATTTTTTCCAATGCAACAGTTTCTTTCCTTGAATTGTAATCCAAAACATTCACAATGGGTCACACATCAAGTAATCTTCACGACTAATTGATGAAGCACGCAATTACCTATCTTCAACCGCTTGGAAGGCAAGAGGGAAAACGTTCTCAGGATTCCACATCATAGTACTACAGTTAGTGACATATGCACTGCGGCCGTTCGCTTCGGTATTGGGTGCTTAGCTTTTTCCCGTCAATCGCATTTCAGTCGTCCGCACAGAGGAGGCACCGACTGCCGAGGCGGTGCACCTCGCCCCGCGGTGGCCAGCCGAAACCAGGCGACGCATCCGCGTCAAGGCTTTGCCCAGTATTTCGACTGGTGTGCCGAACCAGTTTTCATATGTTTAAAAAAATCTTCTAGACGCATTTGGTAGCTAAAAATGTATGAATATCGTTTAAATAATATTTACTTCAAAAGAAAAAATTCAGATGCGCTCTCCATGATGACAAATTTCACCATTCCCTTGTAAGGCTAATTTATCTGCACTAATGAGAACGGATATAAAACCAGGATTAAATGTGTTTTTAGTTATTTCCTCACTATTAACCCCGAGGATCGTTACTTTTTTAATTATGCCACCTTTAGTGTCTTGATCAGTCACATAGCCGCCCACTACCAGCCATATTGTAGAGGTATAGAACCACACAATTGCTGTGTGGTCAAGTATTGTTCCTGCAACTGAAAATGAAGATTTTTGAGTTGTGTCAGTTTTGTAGCAAGGGTTTCGATATGTATACAGCCCTATAACAAATTACATTTATAAAAAATATTCAAAACTTAAAACTATTTCACTATCATTTATTCTACTATGTATAATTTTTTCACAAATATTAAATTTGTTTACTTTACAAAAAAGTCGCATTTAATTGGAATAACTTGTGTAACTATTTAGAATATCCACAACATTTGGGACTAAGGTAATATTAAGACGATTGAGTTTTACAATCATAATATTTCTCTATTTGTCAAATAAAATCCAATGCCATGAGCAGTACGCTCTGAAGAAGGCTACAATACGCTGGCCGAAAAGTTAGCCACCATGACATTGACGCGGCTCGTCCCGGATAGCCCAGCCAACATAAACTCCGGCCTCCGGAAGCCTACGCAACCAAAATCCAATGCCATAATAAATGATCAGCAGTGTCATTTTCCCCACCACATTCACACAGATGACTGACAATATTGAATATACGCAAAGTGTGAATTAACGATAATTTGACCTCAACCTATTATTGATTACAATTTCTTTTCTAGTTTATTTGAAGTTTTGAAACCGTGGTATTGATGATGTTCTATAATAATTTTAAAAAAACTATTCCTGCGCTTGGAGCGGCCAAGATTTTCAATATTTGCAAAAGTTTATTAGTACAAACCACCTTGTTTATAGCAACATCAAATTCCGAGATATTGAATGGATGAACCATACCATCTATTTTGGCTGATTTAGTCCCCTTATCGGCATTCACATTTCCATTTATATCAACATGGGCCGAAATCCAAGTTAAACAAATTTTCATGTTGGACTGTCTTGCATGTTTACATAATTTCTTGATTTCTAGACTAATATTGAACGATTGATTTTTTGTTCTATTATTATTAGATAGAGAAACTAAGATCCTCTTCGAATCAGAAAAGATAAAAGTAATTTTAAATTCAATAATAAATTAAGAGTATTTAAAGATTCTGCAGTAAAAATTCAAATTTTACAATTTCTTAATTAGCCTATTGTCAGTACTCCAAATAGCAAAAACAATTTAGCACCTATTCTTGAACCATCAGTATACAGAAAAGTGGATTTCTTCTGAGCAACATCTAGAAGCGCGAAAATTGATCCATAAATAAGACATTTGGGCAGGAAGACTTTGCAATCATCTCACAAATATAAACATTACATCTAATTTACTAAGCCGTTCAAAATAATCATACTCGTACCACGGAGCTCAACCAAATTTATGAATGCCGGTGCACGAAATGGAAAATTCCTCAAACTATCTAAGAATGATTTCTTACGATCATTCTTATGTTAGACGACTTTTGCGACACAGTTTATCTGGGACAGAATATCAATCAAAGAATGTTTTTTAAATTGAAAGTAGTTTATAAAAATAATAGTCTTTTCGTCAGATGTTCCCCAGATTCTTGACAAATTTACATTGGTTAGTGTAGACTTTATGTAGTCTCGTACAATTCTTAACGATATAGATTGTAATCTTTCTAACGTTACCCAATTGTTTTTTGCCCAGTTAATAAGCAAAAAGCCCCCATATTGGATGCGTAAACGAATCAGTACCCTGAATATTAGCAATGTTCCACATAAACAGCCCATAATTCGAAGACCCATATCACATTTGTTTGGGACTAAATATGTGCTCTTTCCACCACAGTGAGTGATCCAGGGTCTTTTCCAGGATAGCAATTGAAGGAGAGCTATGAAGAATTACGTCATCGACATAAATATAATTTTTTTGAGCTTTTAAATGGTTGTTGTAAATAGGTATTAAGATACCACAAACTTAGATTTTTCAGGTGCTAAGAGGTTTTTCCTTTCTATGTATTAAATTAACAATTCAACAGCATCCTCTTAAATATTGATAGCATCTTCCACTGGATCAGTTACTGCACATAAAACAATATCATCTGCATATGTTAACATAAACACATCAATTGGTACTAAACTTTCAAGTCGTTGGTGTTCGTAGAAACTTGGGGTGCTAAAACAGCACGTATTTTGTCGCTCGTTATTTAATGCAAAATTACGCAAAAAGCTTCAAATTTTGGAAAAACTGTACATGTCCTTATTCCAATTACCTGTCCTAAAAGATAGATCTTTAAGGAACAGATGTCATTAAGGGAATAATCTTCTTCTTCAATACCGATTTTTTTTTCCTTTTTCAATTTTTGAATTCATTCAAAATTCAATTTCAACCTGCACCATTCTGTTAAATGTTCTTCACACTATTCAACAACAAAATTTAGTCAAACTCGATGGAGATATTTTTTTAACATTTGAAAATATTCCAAGGGCTTTTAAGTAATGTACCCCCGAAATTAAAATATCAGTTTCAAATTCAAAGTGCCGCGATATCTGACAGAATGATTGAGAAATATCAGTTGTGGAGAAAATCGGTTAAACAGTTATTCGGTTTAACAGTAGCCAGACTTTTGCCGACATTCGATTGTTTTTTGTAACAAAGACTCGTTTATAAAATTGCCTATCAATCTCATAAACTATGATAGACAAGTTAGCAATATATGATTTCGTCTTTAAAACACTGAATTAACACAAACTTATTACTTGGTAATGACCAAGCCATCTATTAACCATTCTCCCTAAGAGTTTACGCACACATGATGACACACAGGTGCAGAAATACACCTTTGTTTTTGATTTTTGGAGAAAAGAGTAAATTATATTTGTTCCAATCTGCTGCAAGCTCATTTTCAAAAATGATCTCATTATAGATCTTCAAATTAGCTTTTAGGATATTTTCTTGTAACTGTTTTACAATGTCTAAAGATATTTTGTTCATACCAGATGATGATTTAGTATTTTAGTCAATTATTTCAATTCTAACTTTCATGTTTTGACATTTTTCTCCGAATTCAAATCTGAAATGTAAGATATACTAAATTTAGTTTTGAAATATTTTTTTCTATTTCATTGTATTAAATGTCACTATTTCAATTAAGTGAACTACAAATTGTTTGAAGTCCTCACAGTTCTCTTCTTGAAGGATGATTATTGCAGTACCTGCCTTTCTTAATTCTGTTAAGTTTAGTTTATTAAAACATTTACGAATAACAGCAAGATCATGCTTCTTATCCTCGATAGCTTGTTCGCAGTGTTTATTCCACCATCAACAAGGATTGTGTTTTGGGCGTTGCGATGTAGAAAAGTAATCGCTCTCTGCATTTGGTGTGGAGGAAATATTAGCTTCATGAATAATTTCAGTTAATATTTGAGATCTATGAATTTCATTAGAATTTAAAAATTACAAACTTAAAAACATGATACTTAGCAATGAAAACATTTAATTCCTCTCAGTCAGCTCTTTTTAAATTATATTTAGGAATCTTAATGGGCGATTTTTCACTATCAAATTCCAAGTTAATGATAATAGGGAAATGGTCACTTCCCCAATTGTCATCATTTATTGTCAATGAGAAGGAGAAAGCTTGATTAGAAGAAACAATTGTCAACGCAATCATAGATGACGTTCCTTACGAACTACACATGTCCATACGAGAACCGTCATTATGAAGGAAAATTACCACATGAGCAGAGTTGTCAAATGTAATTTCACTGTTTGGGCAGTTTCTCATGTTACCACAGGAAACATGATGGATATTAAAATCCCTTCCTATGACAAATTCTCTTAGTTTTATCTCTCATTAATAAAGGAAACACATATGGGGTTATTAAACTCAGACGTCTGCTTGCTGTAGCAAGCAACCACCAATAGAAGTAAGTCACCAATGCAAACTTCTACTGCACCAAATTCTAAGGATTTGGAATTGAATTTCAAGACAACCAGACTGAACACTAATCCGTTCCTAACGAGAATGGACAAACTATTCCCTTATTTATTTAATATATCAAATCTAGCGTAATTAAAACCTTTAAAATTAAAACTTTCCACACAGATAGTCACGTTTCGAATAAATTAATCATAACAATAATAATAATCATAATAATAATAACTTTTAAACAGAAACCAGAAAGCATTCTACAGGAATATGTCAAAGGTCAAAGGGCTTGTAAATGATATGAAAGAGTCAAAGCTTTCCTCAAAGGCACAAATAGAGGACTTTTGGAAGCTTGTCTGGTCATCTGCTGTGTCCCACAACCCAGATATGACTTGGATTGAAATGGATTATGACAGACACCGAGATATCCCTCTAATGGGTGAACCAATAATCACCGTGGAAATTGTCCAAGCAGCTTTCAACAAAGCGCATAGCTGGAAAGCACCAGGCAGTGATGGCCTGCGCAATTATTGGCTCAAAAAATTTACCAGCACTCATCATCATATAGCTAATATAATTCAATATTTTCTTCACAATCCAGAAAATCTACCTTACTTCCACACTGAAGGTAGAACATTTTTGTTACCAAAGGAGGGTGACACTAAAGACCCCTCGAAGTACAGGCCTACAACCTGCCTTCAAACTTTCTACAAACTCATAACACCTTGTGTTTCACAAATGATGATGACACATTGAGTAACAGAACATCTTTGCACATGAACAGAAAGGATGTAGACCTGGATCTAACGGATTCAAGGAGCAATTCATTATAGACTCGTAAATATGGGGCAAGTGCTTGAAAAACCAAGAAACTTGTACTCATGCTACATAGATTACGCTAAAGCATTCGACACCGTCCCCCATTTTTGGCTCAATGTTTGGATGTATACAAGGTCCACCCGTTTATCCAAAACTTCC
>BOPP01000022.1:12520767-12549390 GCA_017312745.1 Gryllus bimaculatus | reverse complement strand
GAGTAAACCAGAAGTCGACATCTCTGCGTCGCACGCATGGCTCCAGCACGGAGATCTCTTTCCGGAGAGGTAACAAGTTTGTTGGAGCTGACAGGCACTACGAACAGAGAATTTAGCGCGAGGTTTGAAAATAAACCCGGTGTTGTCCAAATAATCCCGGAGTGGTTCGTCAGTGAATACCTGGTCCATGACAGTCTTTGGGACACGTTATTTGATAGTTATTGTTACAAATTTAGCTATATGTCTTCTCATTTTCTTTTTAAAGCAAATAAATTATCCAGTAAATTAAAAAAATATATTAGTCCCATTTCATATTCTCAGTTGGGAGTAAAATTAAAATTTTAAATCAAAAATATCTTTATTTTCTAATTCTGTTTAAACTCCGTGGTGGTAGCAGATAGCTTGTAATTTATAATGAGCGTTGGAGACTGACTGAGGAAGCGCGTGGACTGATAGCCTCTTCTAACTTACTTTTAGTATCTTCGATAATAACTCGGAGGACCACCGTGTTTAATGTGACACAGACGCTTTACCTGCAGAAGGAGTCACTGTGAATTCAGTAGGCATGTAGAGGTTAGAGAGAAAAGGCATATAATTAAGACTAAGAAAATTATAAAATTAATTACAATAATGATTACAGTAAAGTAGGGAAACTTGAATGAATTTAACAGCTATGGGCACCTACCGTGTTGGTTGCAATTAGCATTGAGGCATTGTAATAGCCGTAGGCATTCACAGTTGCCTGTTAGTTGCGGTTAAAATTGTATAGTTGTACAGTGAATAGGCAATCACAGTGAAAAACTGTGTTTATTTTACATAGTGAATGGCATGAGTTCGATTGTGCAATATGGTTTGATACAATAGTCCTGATATAGAAACATATGAGTTATAAAAAGTATCACGTGCTATTGCCGTGTATACTGGTAGACGCGCAAGACACGTGTCGAGATAAATTATAATAATAATAATAATAATAATAATAATAATAATGTTGATGATGATGTGAGCATCAATAATAATTAATGGCGAGGCTCAGGACATAGGGCCAGCTCTTCTACCTAACCACTGAATTTACATACATACAGAGTAGAAACATTTAAGAGTGGAGGACAATCTGTACATTTACGTCTGGAAGTACAAAACTAGGGACCATCCCCGCATACCCCTTAAGCGATTAAGTAAACCCCGAACACCTCAATGGGGATGGCGGTTTAAGGTCGAACATCATCCATTCATGGACAGAAGGGGAAGAGAAGGGAAAATAAGAGAAAGGAAATCTGATTTTTGAGGACGCTACTGCAGCCAGCAGCTTAGATTTACTGTGATTGATTACTAATATAATATTTACTGCACTAGTTGCATGGAATGCTGCGGATTGTGGGACGATAGACATGTTGGTAGCACGTGTGTTATTACACCACACATCACTTAAACTGTAAACCCACGGCAGGGGCAACTTTCACAATTTATGATGGCATGAATTCAGCGCGAGAACGCTTGCCCAGATTGAGACAAAGACAAGGCTAACCGCTGCTCTGGCGGCGGGCAGTGCGATTGCGTCGGAAGGGCTCCGAGCCGCTCGGCCCCGGCGCAGTTCCTCACGCTGGTCAACTTGAACACAGATTGACAGAAGCATAGCCCAGGATTTGGTGACATCAGTGGTCGGCGCTAGAACTAGTTGAACACAACGAGCGTACCCAACTCGTGGATTCTCTAGAGCGTGCAATTGCATAGGAAATAAAATAGCTGACTATGCACTGAGTTCTAAAAATGTGAGGTAGGAAATAATCGTCCTCAAAAATTACAGTTATTTATTGTAACATACCCAAAGCTAACTTTCGGGAAACACTTTTTCCATCTTCATGAGTGTCTAGCAAGGAGAAGGAAAACTGATAAATAAACATGAAGGGACTAAAAACGAATGCAGCAAAATTATGACACAAAATTGACAAATAAAATGAAATAAAAAATAAAGAAACAAAATTAAAATTTACTTCCCAACCAACGTGAACATTTACTATATATAGAAGGTTATGTATATATATATATATATATATATATATATATATATATATATGTGTGTGTGTGTGTGTGTGTGTGTGTGTGTGTGTGTATGTATGTATG
Organism: Gryllus bimaculatus; assembly: GCA_017312745.1. Classification (NCBI taxonomy): domain Eukaryota; kingdom Metazoa; phylum Arthropoda; class Insecta; order Orthoptera; family Gryllidae; genus Gryllus; species Gryllus bimaculatus. Next base: position 12,547,266 of record BOPP01000022.1, on the reverse strand, counting down.
TATGTAAAATTAAGATCAAAATAATGCTTGAAGAAGAGTAAAAATATTTTAAAATGGGACTGCTTTTTATTAAAAGATTTCATTAAAGAATCGCTTCAAGATAAGAGTCAGGATAAAAGATGGGGATTTTGAAAAGATTGAAAGTTTTCAAATTCTCCACAGGGTTTAATTTTTGCCTTTTTTAACTAAGTGAAGGATTTAAACGTTATAATTAGTATCAATAGAATGGTTAAATTTAATAAATTGATTGGCACATGTGTGTCTAAATTTTGCTTCTAACATCTAATATTTTTATTAATTATATCTGAACATTTTCTAGCTGTCCGTCCGTAAGGGAGAAATGTTAATTTATAGAGATTTGTTAAATTATTTCACATATTTGGTAAATACAATAAATAATTGAATGATTTAATAAACCAACACCAAAACGCAAACAAGGAACGAATTCGCCATTCAAATATATTCCTGTCACTTAGAAATGATGTTTATATAAGGGAAAATGTAATAAGAAAATAAACATGACCAAGGGTGACGTCATGGATACTCACAGCGAACACAGACACAGAGTTTTCATATAACAAATATTTATTTACAAGGAAAACACAACAAATATTTACAATGATTTTACACTTTACACCCTAGCTCTGATAGACCTGCTATCCCCTGATTGCGGGAGCGATCCCAACCCGATTGATGATCGGTTTCATTTGTGGCACTAGCCACTCCTACTTCTAAAGCGCGCACAAAGCCAAGTTTCCGTGACCGGATGTCACACTGGGACACGAAGTCCGTACCGGCGTTCCAACTGATAGTTTGCTTCGATCGCAGGAGCGATCTTACTCGATTGAGAATCGGCCGCGAGTCGTGGCACTCAACCACTCCTCACCTCGGAGCACGCACACAGCATCGCTCCCACGTGACCGCAGTCACCCAAGGACACAAAGTCCTCCATGGACTCGTCAACAGGTGTCTTACCTCGCGAGCCCTGCTCGCCGCTGCACCGTCAAGGTGGCAAATTTGGGCACTCGCACGAGGTTCTCCCACTGGCTCTGTGCACTCCCTCTTATACTTGAGGCTCACGTGACCTAATACGCCACGCCGCCCTCGCAGCGCCCTGATGTTTGGGTTTCCGTTCCCTAAGACCGGAGGACCCCTAATCCTCGAGTCTCCCTTTGGCGCGTGTTGGCTTTTAGGAAAAACTCTTTTCTCCCTCCTGTGGCGAGGCGATTTCCTCTTTCTAAGACCTTACCACGCGACCTCAAATAACTGCCACGAGATTCGTTTGCCTAGTACGTTACACTAGTAATAAGTAATGAAGAATATAAGCATAATACGGTTATTTGATAGAAAAATCTTTAGGAACATTCGTATCAAGACCCAGTTCGCCGCCTCGCTCCACTTCAGCTTGTGCGTATCCACCCCTTAGGAGAAATGAGTGAAGGGGAAGTTGTCGGAGGAAGTTTGGGGAAGTTAGTGGGTCAGAGCCCGCAGGAGCGCCGGACTCCCCAGGCGGGCAAGTATCTCGTGCAGGCGCTATTCGACGTACCTGCTCTAGAGGATCGCGGCCTAACATTCTTGAATATCTGGCTTGCCTCTTTGAAGGCCACCATAACGCGGTTTATTTGATTTCTGAATATGTAAAACAGGGCAAGATCTATCAAAAGACCTATGATTTCCAGGGCAATTTGCACGTATTGACGTTACACCTTTCAGCCATTTTCATGTTCTAACTCTCAACAAATTGAACGTCCTTATTTCCCTTTACAGGAGAAACTTAAATGCCCATGACGACTAAATTTATAACAGAATTTTGGAAAAAGTATGTACATATACCTTAATTTTCTTCGGTACACCCATAGCCCTTACCATATCCGATAGGATTTGCCTCTTGAAGATCAAAACAATAGATATAGTGGGGAATTTCACTTTCTCACCTTGAATTGTTTTTCGTGTTTTAATTCGCCAAGCATTCACTACATTAATTTTGTTGACATTGATGTTATTAATATCACTGGCAATATTCATAAGATGCAGATCGAGTGGACCATCCCTAATAGTGCCCTTTCTAATGGTTTTGTGAAACGAAATACTACAGGAATATCATTCAATTAAAATTGCTTTTTTAATTACAGTATTGGCTTCGCCTCTATTACTGAAAATTACTGAAAATCATTCAATGTCCAGCTGTCGCCACTGAGCTTATGTGTGCACGGGTGCGCTGCGCGTGCGGCAGCGGGGAGAGCGTGATGTACCTGCTGGCGAGCGGCGCGAGCGCCGACGCGTGGAACCGCTCGGGCCAGACGCCGTTGCATCTGGCGGCGCGCGCGGGCAACCTGGAGGCCGTGGCGGCGCTGGTGGCGGCGGGCGCCAGCGCCACCGCCAAGGACGACGACGGGCGCACGGCCTTCGACGTGGCGCGCACGGGCTGCGTGCTTCGCCTGCTGGCCAGCGGCCGCGACGCCGCCCGCGCCCGCACCGGCGCCCGCGCGTGCAAGTGACCGCGCCAAATATACCACTTCTCGTACTTGCACTCCGTTTGCTTCATTCCTCTGGCATGGCCATGCAAGAGTTCAGAATACTGGCATTCTGAAGCAGCTGGCTCAGGTGCACCGTTCTCAATCTACTTTTTGGACATCCAGTGAAGATAAAACCGCCATAATTACACCCACTCCCCTTTTCGCGCGCCTATTTACAAATAATTTTAAAATGATTTTACATGATCATAGAGCAATACAATACAGATTCAGAAGAATAATCTGATATTGTAGACACATTACATTACTCTTTAAATAGCACTTGACTTACAAATCTACATATGTGTGTTATTACAATTATAACTGTAACTCCACCAATTTTACAAGTTACAATACAAAATAGAAATCCACTTATATGTGAAAAAATAGACATAAATGGTTTTATATCAACATAATGAGAGACTTTCACGATGGATCAAATGTATTTCTTCTTAACTAACAATTTTTTTCATAACTGTGGAACTATTAATACACCATAGATAGATTGTCATCAAGTGCAAATATTTGATACAATCTGGATTCAACTGAGCTTTAGAATCAAACACGATTCATGACAATACGTTTGCAAGAAAAGATAATTTACATGCAGATTTTGACTGTGTGATAATCCATGTTCAATAGTTGAAAGTAATGACAATCTAATCTAATCTAAGATATACATATAGTGTTAACAAAACATGTGCATTTTGAACATATTTGAATGTATTGAAGATAGGAGAAGAAACTCTATTATATTATATTTATACTCCAGCAACTTGACTTTCAGAACTCTAGATCCATTATCCCTTTCCTGTTACGCTGTTTCGTTTATAAAAACATTCCATCGCAATACGTATTGCGGGAATTATTTTAATTAATTAATTAAAATTAAGCGCAGAAATTAAAATTAATTAATTAAAAACACATGTTCATTCTTCTAATGCATTAGATCTACATTCAAACCAAATAATTAGAGGGTTAATGCGAATAATATACAAATGCAAGATTTGTAGGCTTAAAGTCAACAAATGGGTTTGCAAAAAAGTACACTTTTGTTGTGGAAAGTAGGAGACAATTTTGGCATAAAAGAAAAATCTATTGAGCTTAGGATACCACCATTACTTTCCATATTCCTTATGCCATAAAACTGATTTACTCGAGGATATTGTCATGCAAAACACATCTCTTATTTTCATGACTTTTCCATCTGACTCGATTCTAAGTTTCAAGCCACACACCCTAGGTGCAATGAAAACAAGAGAGATTTGAAAAATCCAATGAAGAAACCACACACTTTAATATTTCAGTTATTATATTTTACACATATTAGCCATTACTTAAATTAAACTAGTAGAGCTGCCAAAGCACATATTTTATTGTTATTTTCTAAACGCTCCGCAATATTAAACTGATTTGAACATTATATTGAACAATTGATTTGATATGACATACGTTTTACGAATAGAACAGAGTTGTACACTTGTTTAAAATTTGAAAATACGAAAGTAACATACACTTTCAGCCTATTTATAACCTTAATGGATTGTTTATGTGAGTAGAATTACCTCAAATGATTTTTAATCAAGTTTCTGAAATTCTTAATTGTTTTGCACCAACAGAGAGTTGTGACAAACACTTTACTCCGAGGCAGGCTCGAAGCAGTGACCCTTGCTCCCTAAATGCTGAGTTCGAACCCGACATTTAACAACTTCGGACACCGGGTTATAAAGACAATTACCACTTCTATAATAGACATAAGCACAGAAAGATAACAATTGATTTGTCAAGCCATACGTTTTACAAACCCAATACGAGATGTGGAAAATTGTTTAGAAGTTGAACATTTGAAAATCACAGATAATCCTAGTTTATTTATCTTCGTTTATATTATTTGCGATTATAGTTGCTCTACACCCGAATGACCGTAAATTCAGGTTTTCAATGCAATGGTTGCAGCTATGTTTTCAACAGATTTCCTTTCGGCCTACGTAATAGTGCATCGGCCTTTAGTAGTTATCTCGTTGACGTCCCTCACCATCAAGTACACGATTTTACAACAGTGTACGTAGATGACATTGTGATTAATTCAAGATGCTCACCACTTCCAGCATTTGGGACATCTAAAAATGTTTCAAGTAAATAATATGGCTTTAAATTACCATAAGTCATTTTCCCTATAAAAGAGATACATTTTTTAGAGTATTTGCTCGACACAGAAAAAGTTAGAACCGATCCAGATAATGCACTAGAACTTCATAAAATTCTACCACCAAAAAATATTAAGAAATTGCGAAGCTTTTTGGGCATGTGCAACTATTACTAACTCGTTTCTGCCCAGGGTATGCAGAGGCAACTAGACTACTACTGGAGATATTAAAAACAAATGTGAGATGGCATAAGAACGAGACACATGATATCGTATTTCAGCTTATTAAGTAATTATTTATTCAAGAAAAAGTTATTTATCCAAATTTTAAGGATAAAATAATATAACACACTGACATCAGCGAATCAAAAAATAATCAATTTAATCAAAAAAAATTTGAAGCCCGTTTTTAGAAAAGTTTTGAAAATGTATTATGAGACTTCATGTAAACATTATTCTCAAATATCAAGAAATTCCGTTTGAAATCCAAAAGCCACAAATTCCATTCAGATTGTTTGAGAAAATATAAATTTTAAAGAAAATTAGATAACGGTATAGACGCCATCGTTGGACTACAGGCGGACGGTTTTGCCGGACAAACGATTTTTCGGTTGAAGAACCAACAAAACATGGATTCTGGCTACACCACGAGTTGAAAGGATTTTTTTCTCAATTTAGCAACATGATTTATCCAATTCTTCGTTATAAGGTTTTTTCCTTGGCAAAATTTCGGCCTTTTCTGGCGCACGTTTACGTAATTTTTTCTTCTTACGAAAAATTCGTAAGGTGAAAAAGTAAAACATGACTTTATAAAGCTCTTCAGTTGTGTGAAACGTAGGGCGTGCTATTACAAATGGAGCAAGATAATCAGCACAAAATATTGCCAGTCGTTACTCCAGCCTCCGGAAATTGTTTTATCTATTAACGAGCGGGAATTTTTGGCTAGTCTGGGCTCTTCAGAAATTGAGAATCCATCAACTAGGACGTAATTTTACAATTCTGACCGATCTTGAAGCATTGACATTTTTCATCAAATACCACTGTCAAAATGTCAGGTTTCTCCGTTCAATTTTATGACTCTATCGATAATTGCTTTTCTACAGGTAAAAACATTTTACCTGATTTTTTTAAAGTAGTTTACTTAGTGAATCCGCTACAGACTCAGTACGTCGTCAGAATTTTGATATGAATAAAATCTCTTTTAAATATGATAAATGCTCAGAGATGCAAATTAATAATGTAATTAAGGCTCAAGAAAATGACCCGAAAATTGGACCAATAAATGATCCTCAAGTTTCAGATATCCAGCAGAGGTACAAAATTAAAAATAAAATTTGCACAAAATAGCCACAACCCACTATATTTTAGAATATAGGTTACTGGGATACTGTTTATATTATGATAATATTTAATGTTGATTTATATTCATTATCTTACTTAAATTTGTTCATACATGTGCACAAAACCTCAAGCATTGATTTGAAGAAACGTACGTTTTACAAATCCAATAAAAGATGTGAAAAATTGTTTAAAATTCGAAAACGACATACAGACACTTCCGGTTAATTTATCTTGATTAATAGTACTTGTGATTGGAATTGCATCAAATGGTTTTCAATACAGTTTTTAGAATTATCAATTGTCCAGAATTGTCCACTCCAGAATAGTCACGGATAAAAATTTCCAACCAAGGCTCAAACCAGCTACGAGCTGACTCCGTAAACACCAATTAGCCACCTCGGCGTCCCGAGTAGCACGAGTTTTTTTACTTATATAACAGTAATAAGCATATGGTGGTTTCAGTTCTCGCATTAAGAAGTTGAAAAATCGAGAAAATTTGAAAAAAAGTCCTTTGTGCAACCAAAGAAAATAACCAGGAAGAGATAGTCATAACTCAAATCCTAGTTCAGAGATTAGAAAATAAAATACTGCAAGAAAGTCTGTGTCATTCTACTTCACCACTAGTTTATTTAAATAGATATTTATAGTTTATTTAAACAGATGTTCATATTAAATAGATAATTTTACAACAATTTCTTGAGACAAAAGTATGAATTTAGAAGTTTTGATTTTTTTTGCAATTTTTGAAAAAGGTGAGTAATACCCGAAAATAAGACTAGCATCATAGTTCTTACCGCATCTTATTATTTATGTGGAGAAAAATTAAAGAAATTTGGAGCGGATATTGAGAAGAAAAACATTCGTAGATTTCAAGCGTACTTTACGCAAAAACTATTTTTACAAAATAATTTTTTTTAAAGCAACTTAATTTAATAATACAACAGACTGAGCCCAAAACCTCTGCCGTCAATTTTTTAGTCTAAAGATTTTTTTTTGTAATTTTCGAAAAATTAGGGGTTGTCAATAAAAGTGAGATCTAAACCGTCTCGTAAAACTCATAAGAGTCCTTCGTACAACAACAAAATTTAATCAAAAAATTTGAAGCCGTTTTTGAGAAAAGTTTGAAAATGTATTTGAGACTTCATGTAACATATTCTCAAATATCAAGAATCCGTTTGAACTCGAAAAGGCACAATTCCATTCAGATTCGCGTTTGAGAATATAAATTTTAAAGAAAATTAGATTGAACGGTATAGACGGCATCGTTTGACTACAGACGGACGTTTTGCGACAAACGATTTCGTTTGAAGAACCACAAAAACATGGATTTCTGGCTACACACGAGTTAAAGATTTTTTCTCAATTTAGCAACATGATTTATCCAATTCTTCGTTATAAGGTTTTTTCCTTGGCAAAATTTCGGCCTTATCTGGCGCACGTTTACGTAATTTTTTCTTCTTACGAAAAATTCGTAAGGTGAGAAAGTAAAACATGACTTTATAAAGCTTTTCAGTTGTGTGAAACGTATGGAATAATACAGACAATGTCACTGTTGTAGATGGAAATGAATCAAATTACGAACTAAAAGCGATACACATAATAAGAATCAACTAATTAGGATTTTAATTGGGGCTAATTATAAACTTGAATATGCAAATATTTTATAGGTTCTCTAAATCAATAAAATGCAGCAGGCAGTAATGTATTTCCCATTCAACAGCAGCAATTCATTAGCACAACTCCAAATTCCTTACTGACCAGATCGGAGGGAAACCCGACGAAACTTTTTCTTTTCCGTGACGAACAGTGTTGGCGCATCCTGGAGCCCATTATTTCGCCAACGTGATAACGCCGTTCAACAACAAATACCAATTTCAAACGAAATACTGCCGTAAATGGTTGGCGAATGCATATTATAACTAACTTAACCCGTGCGATTAGATCGCACACAAGGAAGTGCTGCAGGAAAACTAGGACAGGAATTACTGTATTCTTACGAACATACATTATGTTTTATAGTTATAAAGGTCTTTAAGGCCGGTAAATATAGACAGTACAGTTTCGTGCAGGTTGAACTCAACGACTTCTGTAGCAGCAAAACACAAACCCAACGAGTTTGTTTACCTGGTGCGTCTAGTACTTGATTTTTAAAATTGTAGATCATGGCACGCACCCCAAATTACGTATTAATTTAATACAAGAAATAATTATATATTTATAGTATAATTTAATAATTACTTCCGCCGCCATTTTGTCGTATTCCCCCAGAAATCAAGCACTGGGTGTGTCAAATGTACGATTGTGTGAAGTGATTGGGATAAACTACTTTTTTGGTAATTCCCCCTTCCTATTTTTCTTCTCTATTCTCTCCATGGTTTATAAAGATCACATTCTCTTAATATTATATAAATATCACAAGAAGAACGCATACACAGAAAGTATGCGGAACGTACTCAGTACACGCTGAAAGTACTCAGATGGCGCTTGTTGTTTCCGGGTAGATCCCCTAGCGGTGTCTTGTCTTTTGTAGCTTTCTTTTCTTTCAGACGAAGGTTTGTGTATTTTGGTGATGCTGTTTGCAGGCATTTCACGTTTTACTGCCATGTGTAAGGGGCCAGTGTGTGTTTAGGTCCTACCTTAGACTAACCAAATCGAATTTTGTGTTTAGTCACATTTGTTTTGTCCTTACGACAATATGTGTTGCTTTATGCCCACAGAATATTCGAGGCGAGAGCTTGTCTTCTTTGTCCTATTGGCAAGACATGTCGAGCTAGTTGTTTAACCGTCCCCGGTTCTTTGTTGGTTTGAAAGGCTTTATAAGCTTCGTTAAACAAAAGACGTCTCAATCATTGAGTGAAGAACTCGATATCAAGTTCCTTCCTCAGAACTTTCCACCGTTTCCCTGAAGGACAGAGGGAGCGCTATGAACTGTAGAACTTTGTTTTGTACTATCTTAAGTGTATCCTTGTAATTCTGTGCTACAGTCCACCACGTCGCCGCGGCGTAGGTGACCATAGGCGGCCAACACGTTCTATAGGGTGCAAAGCGAAGTTCCGAGGGGAGAGTAGGTTCCCTCAAAAGAGGTTGTAAGAGTCGAACTCTCTCCTGTAATTTTGATCGAATTCGCCTGACATGTAAGGGCCAGCACATTCGTCGATCAAAAGGGACACCCAGATAAGTTGCTTTAGGCACCCATGTCAGTTTTTGAATGCCAAGTGTAATTTATTTTGGTTTAGTATGTGTGTTTGCGGCGGGTGTAACAGATTGCCTGCGACGTTTCCGCTGAAAAAGTCAAGTGGTTTTGTTCCGCCCCCCTCAGCGTCAAATTCACCTGTTTTTTAAGTTTAGGGTTTAGGTTTATTCCTCTTGATAAGACTGATATGTCATCAGCATAACGAAATCGCCGTATTCGTAGAATATACAGAAAGTCATTGATATACTGCGAGAACAGTAGCGGAGGACGGAGCTCTGAGGGACCCTGGTCGTAATCCTCTGCTTTGAGGATCTTGTATTTCTCACATTTACCACAAATGTGCAGTTTGTGAGAAAAGACAACCATTTCGGTGACGTCATGTAGAAGGCAGCTCCGAAGTTTTGTGATGAGTGCACTGTGTGGCACTTTGTCAAATGCTTGCACCATGTCGAGATAAATAACAGGTACATTCTGTGTAACAATCATTGGAAATTGCTGAGATATGCAAAGTAAGGAAGAGGAATGGTCCTGTTAAATTGGAAGACAAAGTGTTCGTTTCGGATGGGGATCCGCGAGAGAACAGTTGGCAGAATTTTCGCGAGTGCCTCTGCCCCGTTTTGCCTCTCAAAAACTTATCCCATAACAGGAAAAAGACTGATTGGCTTGTAGCTAGCTGCGATCGTGGGATCCGTACCGGGTTTCGAAAACATGGAAATAATAGCGTATTTTGAGTTTTCCGGAAAGTACCGCTGTTTAATGCAGCTTTTTAGATTCGCATAAGCCCCCTTTAGAACGGGAAGATCTATTCGGTCAAGGCCTGGCACCTTGGGGCTACGCAAGTATTTAATTGTAGACGAAACATCTCCGACTATGCAATGTGTAAGTGTATTGGCGCTGTCGTTCGTTTCTTTTTCATCAACCGCCTGTATAGTGTTGTTAACAAACTTCTCTTCAAAAACGTAGGCAAATAATTCTGCTTGACCTGAGATGTATGTTTGTTTACCCTCCGTATTGTAGCGTTTGAGGAGGTAGTTTCGAGAATGATCAGTCTTGATCTCTCTAAGCCGCCGTTCTCACTTGGTTGCGTGATGTTTTCGGGGCTTTTTACATTCCTGCAGTTGCGCTCTAAGCGCAGGGCACCTAAAATGCGTCTAAAGTCGCCTAGCTTTGCGTTTTTCGTGCAGCTCTTCGACACCTCAAGAAAGTGTATGTGAGCCTTCTTCGGACGGGCGCCAAAAACGGTGTCTTCTTTCTGTGGGCTGTTTGTGCATGTTTTGTTGGTGCGTAAGTTTGAATCTGTAGGTTCTCGCGAATCCGTGGTCAGCGAGGTTTGTGTTTGTGTGTGTGTGTATATGTGTGTGTGTGTGTGTAGTGATGTGAGTTGATTTCGAAACTAGTCCCAATCATTGGATTGAGGGACCCACTGCCCCGGTCCGCAGAAGGCGCGGATGCTACCAACTGCGACGGTAATGAGGATGTGGTCACAAAGGGAGCAAGAGATGGGTTTAGAAGTAGTCACTCGATTATTCCCAGATGTGAGTGCCACATGGAGAATTTCCAATCGGAGTCAACGGTCAGTGAAGAATCGGGTAGGTGTTGACGGTATGTCACAGTGTTGTGTGATAGGAAACTCATAAGTACGTTTTCATTGCTGGCTGTTGTGTTACAGCCCCATTCCTCGCACTAGGCGTTCATGTGGCCAGCCATGACCATGCGAAGTGCTAGGAAGAACACTGTGTGAAAATCGCCATCAACGAGAGGACGTATTGGCGCTAGGATGCTGACACCAGTGCTACTTCACCTTCCGTCGTGTTTACCACAATCGCTGCCGCTTCAAGCTTCGCAAGGCGAGGTAAAGCTGCCGGGCGATGAGATCGAGCGACGTACAGCAAATGTTACATGGCCTCCGTGATGATTAGCATGGGTGCGGTAGATGGCCCTGTCATTGCGCTCCAGCTCGTCGGCGCTTATGACTTTTGTTCCCTGCAATAAAAGAACATTGATGTGGTGTCTATTGCAGAATAGTTCGATAACGTGTTGATCTTCTGGGTCGGCGTGACCGAACGGCCCTAGACGTTCCAGGCAGCTACAGCAAGAGGGAGGGTTCTGGTGTTTTCCTGCGATCGGTGTTCTGTAATTGTGGGCTGTCACTAGAGCGCAGAAAGAAGTGTAGTGAGGTTTGTGATCTGATGCTCGCTCAGAGACCTTTCAGAGTTGATTCATCTCCGACTTAGCAGCAGGCGTGTTGTGTGAAGGCGCCTTAGGCGCGGTGGTGCCAGGGCGAGCGGCTCACTTGAATGCCCTCTCGGACGTTGAGTTTGTCGCCGCCTTCACCGCGTGCGCTGTTTATACAGGGCGTTGTTTTGGTGAGTACGCCGCTTTCACAAGTGGTGGTAGAGGTCTATTCTACTTTACGTGCGGGCTGTGATTTTTGTGGCTTCTGCTTTGCTTTTTGCTCTGCTTTGGAGCTACATTTTTGCTTTTGGCTGCTAAGGCTTTATGGAACTTGCAGCTAGCGACGTTTTGTAAAGTGGTTAGGTCTGCAATAGCAGCAGTCAGCTGGTTTGTTGTTCAATACATCATCGTCAGATGGCCTTCGCCACAGCGATTACAGCGTGGGCTTATGTGGAAGTAGGCCGCGTCTTCGGCTACCGGCAGCATCTTTTACAAAAAAGCGCGCTGTCTGCGCGATTCGCGATGTCGATATGCGCTTGGCAGTGGCAGATCGCCGTCAAGGTAAACAGACACTTTCCGTCGTCACTCGGAGTGATATTGATGAAGTAGGCACCTAGGGGTACTACTTTCCCGTTTAAGTGCCTCCTCAGCTGGTGATCTGCAGGCCTGGATTTCTCCGGGAACTGCGCGGTGATGTTGACAGCAATTTCTGTGGAAGGCCGGCCGCTCACAATGAGCTTAAGACCTCGTTTCTCCTTACGTGCGTGTAGTGTGACACTTGTAGTTTATTCAGTATATTGAGTATAATGTTTATACGAAAAGACGCCTGGAAAGATGAGATTTTCCAGGTTTTCTCTACGGCGCAACCCACGCCAGGTCGCTTCCGGTGACTCGCGGGAAAACATTATATATATATATATATATATATATATATATATATATATATATATATATATATATATATATAGGCGTTCTAAAAGGAATTCGGTTCCCACATTTACGAGATTCACTGTCTCCATTTCCTCGTCTAAAATCGTGTTTGCAAAATACACGTGCGAGTCTAGTTGCGTCGTAAAAGTAGGCGCGGGTGAACATAATTCTTACTGATTTCTAGGTGGCGCCGCAGAGGCTCGAAGAGAATGGTTAAGTTGTTTCTGACAGGGTATTATCGTAAAGGTATAAGTATGGGGCAACTGCGTACTCGAGGTTCCGAGGTTCTTTCACATAATAGGAGGGTCGCAGCTGTGCGTAGCGAATCCGAAGGAGCGGGTCGCGTGTGCGTTAAAATGGTCTCGGCGCGAGAGGGGTGCGTGAGAAACACCTGTCTGGCAGGCTACTATGGGGAAACAATGGAAGTTAATTTTTTAAATAATTATATAAACGGTAAAGAGGCCGATTAGATGTCCCTCCTAATTGGCTCCCAGTGAATGATTTCAAACAAATGAGGTAACAAAAAAGAGGAAAATATTAGATACGGAGGAAATTATATATTTAAAAGATCGCAGTATTTCTATATTAATAAAAATATACGCGGCTTGAAATGCGGGGCTAAAATGGAAACGGGAAGATGGCGTCATGAGCATCCTTGCTTTCACAGGGAATAGGTGACAGTTTCAAGCAAAGATGTGTGCCATCAAGCAGCATGGTCAGGCAATGTCTTACTTAGAAAACGGGTTGTACTATCGTTAAAACTAATGTAATTATTGTTACCGTCGGTATTTCGATAAAATATTATTACATTTTAAGTATTCAATTGTATTAATACAATTGAAAGTTTTCGATGAACTTTCTTATCTTCATGCAATCATCATGTATTACATACATACATCATATATTAAATCTGTAAGGAGATCAATTTTAATGTGCCTTCTATTCGCTTCCAGTGAATGTTTTATACAAGTGATCTACAACAAAAAAGAGATAGAGAGCGAGAAAGAGAGATTGAGACAAATAGAAAGCGACAACTTAGAAATGGAAGTCACTGTACTATCGTGACTTTTAAATTTAACGCGACCCTTAAATTAAACGCTGGGAAATTTGCGTTGTTTGAAATGCGTTAATCAAATGGAAGCGTGTGTATATATATATATATATATATATATATATATATATATATATATATATATATATATATATATATATGACGGGGGGTTTCAAAATTGTTATTCCTCTCTCGATCGGACTTTACAAAATGGTACCGTTTTTAATTAAATTTTGTCGTTGCATAGTGTCTTACGATCACGAGTCCATTGGTGCTTGAGACATTGGTGGTTTCTGGACAAAGGAATTAGACGCAGTAGTATGCATGCCACCAGTTTAGCCCTCAGTACATGGCGCCGAACCGTCGACGCATATATGACCACACCCGTTGCAGTTCTCTAAAGTAGAGGCAAAACTGTGGACGACGCCGTTCTATCGGTGACGGCGATGCTGACAAGATAGCGGTCATGTCGCGCTGTTGTCACATTGTGAGGTGCAGAACCCTATCCTCTATCCACTGGATCCACAAACGCATCCCTGTGCAAGCAGCGCGCCCTGTTCGAGCCGCAATGTCACAGTACGACAAGCCCGCTTCCTGGAGACCGATCATTCTTCCCCGTTCGAACTCAGCCAAATGCTGATAGTGCGCTCTTTGCCCCTTTGGCGTCGACGCTCTTTGGTGTCGACGAAGCATACTGGCACCTCTCTATGCGTTATACGCGTATACGCGCATGTGTAGGAGAAAGTAACTAGTGGTGCTACAGAATGACAGACTTTCTCGTTTTATTTTTTTATTTTCTTTAGTCTGGGCTATCTATACTTACTTCCTACGTGCAATTGCCAGCTATAGTCTACCGAAGCTAAAAGTATTTTTTTTAATTTTCTCAATTTTTCAGTTTCCTAATAGCAGAACCGAAATATTACTTTGAGAATATTAAAGAAAACTCATCCTAAACGTCTAAAAATTTCATAGAAAAATGTTGAGCCCTTTTCAAGAAAATAGTGTTTACACATTACTGTAAATGCAAAATTTGAAGCTCTTTTACAGAGAAAAATTTTGAGTTTTCGAAAAACTTCATTGGAAGTCATTTAAAGCATTTCTACTTATAAATGCAATAGTGTTGGCTGAAAATGTGCCTAAGAGCATGTGAGGTATATTACAACACAAGTGGTGCCACAGAAAGGGACAGACGTTACGGAATTATTTTTCTATTTCCTATTTCCTTTGGTCTGGGCTTGCCACATACACTTTCTTGCTGTCATCTACCAAAGTATTTTTTTAAAATTTTCTTTATTTTCCGATTTCCGAATAGAAGAACGTAAATATTATTTGAAGCATATTAAAGGACAGAACAACGTCGTCTTAAATGACAATTTTCTTTGAAAAAATTGGAGCCGTTTTTAAGAAAATGTAAACTAAATGCTATAGCAAATTCGAAATTTAAAGCTCTTTTTTACCGAAAATGTTTTGTGTTTTTGAAAAACTTCTTTTTAAGTCGTTTGAAACACTTTAACTTGCAAGTACAACAGTGTTTACAAATTGTTGGAATGTACATAAAATTGGCGTGAAATATTTCAAAAAATTACATTTGTATAATTTTTTAAAATACCTCAAATGAACCATTCCTCATATTAAAACCGTTTTTGAGAAAATGGCGTTTGAGCGTTTCAGAAATTGTAAGCTGGTTTTGACAAAACGAGTGTTTGAGAAGCTTTATATGATATTGTTTCAAAAACATGTATTCATAAATATAATAATGTGAATAAATTACGCTAATATAAATATTAAAGACGTGAGAGAAGTCCCTTACAAAAGAAAAAAGTGGTGTCGTTGAGTAAATATTGTTTTTGTAGTTTTGTAGTTTTTAAATATTGCGCACATTGCACGTGATATTGTGCGAAAACTACAAAATGTTTCAAAAATCAGTTCATGACCCTAATGGAAGTAAAAATTATAAACCACAAACTTTATTTGAAGGAAAAATTTCTATCTTTAATTTTGGAGTTGTAGGAAGTCGCCCACAAAACCAAAGTTTTGAAATTTTGGAAAATTTAGAGTAAACCCTGAAAATAGGACTTACATCTCATCGAATGAATCATACAAACGCTTTAGATGCTCACAAACGGACGGACAGACAGTCAGACAGACCTACAGACAGGAGAGCCCAAAAATTGTATTTCCCTAGAAATCTCGAAATTGATTTTCTGCAGCATTACATAACGTTCTATATACTATGTGTATTTCTTCGTCTATACGTACGCATACTGGAAAGTAATAAAAACCACCTTCACTCGTTCAAACGACCGTCCAACTCCCGGCTAACCCCTTCCCCAGTTCAGAATTTTTAGAATGTTATAGAGTAGGTACCAACAAGCAATCATGTCAAGTTTCAAAACTCCGATTTTTTCCCTTTCGGTCACCATTTTTGGTGTAATTTGACTGAGCTGGCCCAAAGCTACTCCGATAAACCACTCCCTTCACGCTCCTCGCGATTTTCGTTAGTGAAACTTACTGTATAGACCTTATTTACTTTATTAGTTCCACGCCGCGCCGCAACCACATCCTTCATTCTTCGCTTGATCGAGTACGATGCTTGGACCATAACAAACTCTAAAACATTCTGTCACGGCCCACTGCATTTGGCTTTAGTGCGCTGTTCTTTGCGGTTATAAATGACAAATTCTGGTCTTGTGGTTGAAAATAATGTGATAATGCTGAATTCGTAAATTAGGCTGCTGGATTTGGCAACGATGCTCGATATTTTGGGAAATCACCTCTAGCAATGCCATTTTCACAAAATGAACATATATGTATCCCGATCCATAAAATAGTTATTTTAAAAAAAATAGACATATTATACTGATTTTGTAAGGCTGAAAAATGTACATTACTAACATATTATGTTTATTATGACATCAGTTTTATATATTTTATGTTTTATTCACTGCAGTGCACTAAAACGTGGACCATATGCTGGTATATTTGGATACGTGGAGATGAGTCGAATTATTTTAAAGTATCTTCTACAAAATTATGGCTGAAGGATTCGTAAATTTGTATCGAAAAATAATTGTTTAAGGTGAGTCTTGGATGTGACATAAAATTAGCACAGAAATTTTCAATACTTGTTCAGAACGTTGAGTCAAAAATAATATAAAATACTTCAGATTATTGCACATTTATAATTCATTTAGTTATATATTTTTGTAAATATACTCCTTGTGTGTTGGAAGAAACTAGGAATATTGAACGATATTACTATACTAAATAATACATGAAAGAAGAGACTGCAATATTAAGGTGATTATTTGCCAGCAGAACAAAATATTCTGGATACAAGAAAAATAAATTATTCCAATATAACTTGGTCGCAAACTAATTACATTTGAAGAAAATTAATGTATCATATTTTAATTACGTCTGTTATTAGTACATTAGTGCGATGACTTGCTAGCATACCTTACTCTTATAAATCTAGATGGACAACAAAGTGGAAACACCTCGAAAATTCATGACTGAATTGGAACGTTTCTCCTGTCAATTTTGTCGTATTTACTTACTAGTAACAACTGTAAAACCAGGGATGCCAAATTGAGCGCGAGTCATATGACCAAAACAAAATACCTCAGCTTGCAGGAATTCAATTCATTGAGCAAAATTCTGCCCAGTGAGCAGAATTTGCTGCCTGATGAGCCCTACTAACGTAGTATTGATAAATTACGCAGCAGAGAAAACGGACTTTTCGCCAGAAGAAATGGATTGTAGTATTCTAAAACCAAAAAAAAATTATAATTTGTGTTTTTGCAAGTTATAAATAACTTCCTCTAACCACATTGTGTGGTCAAAATTCACTTTAGTAGGTCCTTAGTACCTAAAAAATTGATTAACAGTACAGTCTGTTCGTTTTGCCACCCATCCATTCCTACATCTGAGAACAAGGCTAGCGGCTAAACCTTAGGCAGGATTTTAAACAAAACTGATATTTATCTTGTCATTGAATTTTAAATGAATATTGTGACATTTTCAAAATTATCTCAAAAATGATTCCAAATTTCTTCCATACTTTTTCTCAGAGAAATGTACGCTTATAAAATGACGCAGATGCAAATTTCGTTGAACTCGAAATTACTGAAAATTGTAAAGTTTAATTATATAAATTTCAAGAGAAGACTTTATGTTAAAATTGAGAATGTAGAATTTTCTCAAAACCTTAGTTTCCACGTATTTTTTCTTGAAATAAAGGCAATGATGTAAAGATTTTCTCAAACATATTTTGAAGATTGGGCACAGCACCCGTTAATTATCTTTGTTCATTAATATAAACAATAATTTTCTGATAATATAACGAAAATTATTTTTAGACTTCCCTACTACACATTTTATTAATCTTATTCGCAAACATAAGCAATACATTCTTCTTAATACCTGCAAAATTACTTTTGTAACGGTCCTAATCCATATATCCATTGTATGTTTGTTAGCTCTTATGACAAATCATTCTTGCTAATACCCCCAAAATTATTTTCATGACTGCATTAACACAGGTGAAATTATTCTTGTCCCCAGATATGCATAATAAACTCCTCTGACCTATATTCTGATAAATCATATATACATTTTTGTGTTGCTAATCCCTACACAATTATTTTTCGGTTGATACTGGTAAACATATCATGTTCTCACCACACATATTATACACCAATACAAAATAATGGTGCTACAGAACGGCACAGACTTTCTCTTATTAGTTTTATATTTCCTTTGGTCTCGGCTAGCTCCTCAGAGTTGCCACATAGTTTTGCCAACTCTCATCTATCGTCACCCAAAGTACATTTTTTTGAAACTTTCTTAATTTTTCTGTTTTCTAATAGTAAAACGGAAATTTTATTTTACGAATATTACAAAATAGTAAAACCTAGCCCTGAGTGCGAATTTTATTTGAAAAATTTGGAGCCGATTTGGAACCGAATAAACAAGCATTTAAGCTCGACTGTAAATTCGAAATTTCACGTTTTCCTGCGATTTTTCACAGAAATGTTTTGATTTTTCGAAAAACTTCATTAGAAGCACATTAACTTGCAATATATGATTGTCAACCTTAGGTTGGCTCACCAAGAACAAATTAACTGCTGTATATCATAATAGGCAGTCCGGCAAACGTTCTCCTGAATTTCGTCTCCTTCTCTCTCCGTCCCTCTCCCCGTCTCTCTCCGTCTCTTTTTCCGTTTCTCTCCATCTCTCTCTCCGCCTCTCTACCCTGTCTCCGTCCGTCTGACTCTCTCTGTCTCTGCCTCTATATCCCTGTTCCTCTCTGTCCTCATTACTCTGTTTATCTCCGTGTTTTTACTGATACAGTATTCGCAACAAATTATACAGAAGAGAGCAACGCACTGTTGCAGGCGCAGCGTTGTCAAAACTATGTGCATTCGCTTGGCGAATAATATCAATATAGTAAATAGAATATATTCAATTGACATCAAAATTATTACTAAAATTTTGGCTGCTCACTCCTGAGTTGCCTTTCGTCATACGTTAACAGTTCCAATAGCGTTTCATCGTTATTCTTTATTCAATGTGCAGTTAATATAACAACTGCTGCGAAATTCATTGCAAACAGAAGTACAGGCTCTCGGTCTAGGAGTTAAACTACCAGGTTTAGGTCTTACGTCATATTATCAATGCTGCATTGTGCCATATTTCTATTAAGCTTTGCAGAATGCTTAAAAATAAGTACATCAATATATTGGGAATACAAATTGCGTAAAAAGTAAAATAGTGAGAAAATAGAAACAAAACTACTATTGCCATTTTCAATAATAAATTATTTTTTAATTTAATTAATACTTTTATATCATTCATTCACTTTTTCTTGTGGTACGTAGTTGTTGGGAAACCTGTATATATTTCTTAAATTTCATGCAGAAATTACAGAAAAGCCACTAGTTGTTTTTCAAAAAATTGTAAATTACCTTTGTAAAGAACGAAAATTACTTTTTTTAAATTTTCATAAAGCAAAGAAATATACGAAAATGGGACTATTATCATATTTTTTCAGTCTCTTATTACTTAAGTGAAAGAAATTTTAGGGAAAACATTTGGAGCGGGTTTTGAGAGAAGAAAAATTCGTGAAATTCAATCGAAAATAACGCCCAAATTACTCGTTTTTCAAAAACAATGTACGTTACCTTTTTTAAAGAGCTAATATTGATCTACGGACTTTGTCTGAGACAAACATCTCTGAAAGTTTTAAAATTTATTGCTCTAATTTTCGAAAAATGGGGAAGTCATAGAAAATCAGACATGCACTATTCTCTTATAAGTCGATTGTACAATTCAACGACAAAATTTAATTAAAACATTTAGAGCCATTTTTTTTAACATTATGAAAAATTTCCCAGAGGCTTCATGTAAAGTGCTCCCAAAATTAAAATATGGAAACCGATATTTCAAGGGAAAACCCAGGGGCAGCGAAGTCAGCTCTAACAGTTGGAGAACATCAATTGTTGAGAAAATAGGCTGAACAGTTTATACGCTACCGTTGTGCACAGACGAATGGAGAGACAAACAGACAGATCAATCAATATGTTGGTATGAAGGACGCACAAAACATTCTGGATACACATGTTAGCTTTTTTTCTAAATTGAGCTATTAGATTTGTTCATTTTTTCTTTACCAATGCCTGGCAAATAAGGGTTTTTTTTTTCGAAAATTCATCGTATTCCGCCTCACTCTTCTTACGTTAGTAAGTGCGAGAAAGTAAAACCTGGGAGCTGCTTTGAAGAAAATGACGTGTGAGTGTTTCTGAAAATACGAAATTTTGAGCTCTTTTTCACAGAAAAGTTTCGAGTTTTGAAAAAGCTTTATCCGGTGTTATTTAAATCAAGTGTACCCATAAAATGCAATAATGTGAACAAGTTGCCGCAAATAAAAACAATAACAACGTGAGACACATAAGAAAAAAATATATACGGAGTTATATATGTAGTATAGAAAAAGTTATGTAACATTTCAGCCATTCAAAGGAAACAGAAAAGTCTTATTTATCGGTGCAGCACTTTGAGTCATTTTCACTACAATTACACTAGTATAAACTAACTGTACACTTGGTAAATTAATATACATTAAGGTATACGAAGACTAATATTTGAAATTGCATTAATGTTCAAAATTGCTTCTGAATTCAACTCGCCGAAATTACTGTTTTAATATATTGCTGATATTAATTATTTGTAACTCTAATTATGTTACTATATTGAAATATAGTTGATATGACCGAGGCAAGGGAAACTTTTAGATAATTTTACTCTTTCACACGATCACGTGTTATTCCGTAAGTTGATAGGCCTCCTCGTGCCCTGTAGTGCGCCGTATCTTCCTGCCTGCCGCGATGAGCAGCTGCAGCGGCGGGGACGACGGCGGGGGCGGCGACGACGGCTTCCCGTCGCCGGGGGCGGGGGCGGTCGCGCAGCAGAGCGCTCTACAGGACGCCATCCACTCCATCGCGCAGACGGTGGGGCAGATGCAGGAGACCATGATGACCATGATCCGCAAGATGGAGCGCACGGACGAGACGGTGCGCGGCGTGGAGCGGCGCCTCACGCAGCAGGGCGAGATGGTGGCCAAGATGGACAGCCGCATGAGCGAGCTCGACCGCTCGCTGCACGAGGCCAAGGGGCGTGCCGCTCCGCCCCACAACGAGCGCGGCCTCGCTTTTTCTGACGGTGGACCTTCGCTCCAGAACGCACCTCGTTCCACAGTCCCTGACGGCCGCGCCTCCTCCCAAAACGAGCTCCGTCCCGGCTACGAATGCCCTCCTGCGTTTTGTCACGCGCACAGGTCGACTCCGAGTCTGCCACACATACGCGATCCACCAACCCAAGCCTCCTCTCAGTGTGGCACTCTGGACCCAGTTCCCGTTCAGCCACACCACAACGATCCCCGTGAAGCAAACTCGAAGGCTCGAAGCTCATCGCAGAGCCTTTATCGCCCGCCGCCACCCAGCCAGCAACGCATGGCGTCGCCAGATACGAGCCACTCGCCGCCTCCAAGCATCTTCCAACTGTCACCGTCCATTAGATGTTCGTCATCCTCCAGCGGTCGCCAGTCATCACATGAAGCACGTTCGCCGTCACTAGATGTTGGTCACGAACCACCGCAACAGCACAAATACCGACACTCTGACTGTTGGCTAGGTGATTTTACTTTCCACAAAAACAGTTCTAAATCACTTTCCGACAAGTGCTCCGCTTCTCCACGCGCCCATCGCTCGTCGCATTTCGATCCCCGGAGCACTTTACCTCAAGACCGCTCTTCCTTATCTTTACAGGAGAGCTCGCTCAGATCGCAAGCCGGCTACTGTTGGGGGACACAGAGTGAATTCCGTTCGCTATCTCCTGACACAGTCCCACATGACGGTCGCTCACAAACACCTCAAGAGCAACGAACCCACACTTCAGACGACAACCGTTCCCCGACCAAGTCAGTCTGTGGAGCGAGAGGGCGTATAAGATCTTCCGAGTCTTCCGACGAAGATCGATCTTCCCGAGGAAAACTATCTGTTTCCGACGACGGAAGGTCGAAATCGACCGAGGACGACCTGAGCGCGGAGAGGGCGCCTTCGCAGCCTGGGCGTGTGTGCCGCCTGGATGCAGCTCACGAGGCGCGATTCCAGGCGCCAGCCGGCTCGGCCTTGCATCTGGGCTGCTGCAAGGCATCGGACGACCCACTGGGCAACCGCCACCTCCCTCCGCCACCGGTTCTCCGCCGCTCGCCGGTAGGGTAGCGTAGATCTAGTAGCCTGCAACAGCACAGTACTGTTTGCAACACAGCCGACATCATGAGACAGCAAGGCTCCAAGGAAGAAGCCGCTCTCTCTCATTATTTGCTATTCACTTGTTTCTTTAGGAACAGTAGCATTTTTTACATTCTAGATATGTTTTAATACTATAAGATGTAATTGCACTATTGGAACTGAGCACATTTCTTAAAACATTCCAGTTGTGCAGTATAATACAATATATATGTAGATACGAGAGTATTTTATTTGTTGTTCTTGAGCAATCTGCGTGCTTCTTTTTCGAAAAACATTTTGTGTGGTACTGTTTACCAATGTTTTTTTCTGCTGAAAGCCATAAGTATTGAATTAAAACAATGTTTCTGCGCTCTCTAGTCAAGCTTTAATATAATGCATCGTGAGGGAGGTTACTGGAGAAATCATTCTTAATGACCTAAAATTTCAGAGTTTTCTTTTGTTGCACGTGTGCATCGTGTCTCGGCCACAATCTTCAATTATTCAATTGAATCAGCATAAGAAAAACTAAACAAAACAAAAATGCAATATGTGTTTATTATGAAAAGTTGTTTTTAAGGTAGGGCCAGTCGTACTGTAAAGAAAGGAATTATTTATAATACTGTTTCGGCTATAAATTGAAATATAGAGGTAGCTGAACTGCGTAGGAAGGGATCAAGTCACTGATATGTTACCTCTAAGTACCATAATTGTGGTTTTTAATCTTTGCTATGCGTATCGCGTTATGCAAGAATGTTGTGGCGTATCTACGATATTGTCACAAGTCGTGCCATGGATCCAGGGGCGCTATTTAGAGTACTACACTAATTTGAAGTCTCCTGACTGACCAAATTCTATCTTTTCTTTGGGCGAATATCTAGATGCCCACTTACTAAATGCATGTATGCAAGCTTGCATGGTATATTTAAGAAAAAATATATAGATTAGCAAGGCTTCTCCTGCCTGGCAAAAACCTACGAGATAAAGAGGCAATCATCCTAACCGAGCTAAAATTTCTCAGCAATATTTCAATTAATAAATGAGTATTTAAGCAGTTTTTCATGTAAAGGAATCTTATTACAACAGCTAAATGGATTATCTTGACGGTCGCTTAATATTAAAATTACATATGAGCTTTTCATGAACAAATATTCAGATAGTGGTATTAAATGTCTCTTTTCGTAAATATGTTTCAGAACATTTTAAACTTAGATTAAGTAGATCTATGTGGTGCACGGAAGTAATTATATTTTGTACAATATTTTTTAACAATATTTTGCGTAAAAAACATGAACACTACACTACATCTTACGAAATCTTGTTTGGTACAAACTCGCGAGTACCCAAAGTTCCTGGGTTCGCGATTATCTCGAGTACGAAAACTGATAATCGATAGTTAATCGCGAAGAATGATCAAGTATAAATATTTATTAAAGGATCAAGGTACACTAACAATGTATAAATTACATAAAATAATACACGAGTACAAATACTGTAAATAGAATAGTCACGATTACTATGTACAACTCTTGGAAACAGTTGCGCGTCGAAAATGCCTTGGCCCGATAGGTTGATGGACATCCCTACTTGCCGACAGCGCTATCTAACATTAATTTTCGAAACTACGTTCTGTAGATCGTACTGTGAAGATTTAATTTATCTCATTGAAGAGCGTTTAAAATATTTTAACATCCTTTGAGAGCAAAATAGTTGTAGCACCGAGGAAAAATACTTTCGTGATTCCTTCCAGTAAAACTCAATTGACATTAATTTTTGTAAACGTAATGTTTGTTTCACGTTTCGTTAATATAAAATGTGTTACTATAAGAGGGGAATTACAAGGCCGAAGAATGACTCAGTATCAAAATGTTGTTCAAAAACACGTGAAGTAGCGGGTTCGGTTCCCACTCTACGTAGATATTTTATCCATTCTGCAGTGCCATAAAATCCACTAAATTACATTTCACATTTTTTGTGACAAGTTTATGCATAAAACGGTGAAAATTTATTGTCGCGAAGAAGGCGAATATTTCAATTGTGAAGAAATTAGAAAATTGATCACTTCTATCAGAAATTAAAAATTGTGCATTATGTAGTGTGGAAATAACAATAATATATGTTAGTGCTGTTCCGCTCGAGCATTTTTATAACGATTTAGCTGGCGAAGCGGTGTTTGGACCGCCCACAACGTTTTGGAGATTTCTAGAAGATTTCTGCCAACTTGAGCAGGACCAATAACATCAAAACATTACACATACTTTTTTTTATTTGGAAACTAAACAAAAAGTCCCGAACTCACGTGCAACAATCAAAATATATAAAAATTAAGTGTTGGCCGATAACACTTAACTAAGTGGTCTAGTTTGAAAATGGGACTTTTCCATTTAAGTCTGTTTTGAGAAAAACAACAAACGTCATATCATTTGTTTAAAACATTCTGATGCTAAATGTTTGGGATTAATTACCTTGGATAGTGAAAGAAAAACAATAAAATATGATAAATCAGAAATGTCTAATCATTACGAAAAAAGTTGAGACAAAAATTTGAAAAAGTGTAGTTTTGAAATTCAATTTAAATATTTTTGGATTTTTGGTTAAAACGTATTTTTTCTGAAAACAAACTTGTTTTAACTTGTTTTCAAAAAGTATTTTTACAATAGTGTTAATTATTTCATTTAGATTTCAATATATCATTTGAAATTTTTTATCGAATATGAAGATTAGCAGCCCGTAACTGCGGACGTTCACAGCACTAATCATTTTCAGTATCAGCTTAATCAATACTTAGGCCAGTTTGATTTCTATAGAACGATACATGTTCTGGATTGGAAAGATCGTACTTTGCAACGAAATGAAGATTTTGGAAAGATCGCGTTCTGATATTCTGATATCTTTCCATAATCTTCAGGAGCCCTCTGGAATGAACAAAAAACGCGTTTTGTTACATATCATTTTATAAAACGACTCGTATTTGCAACGGACCCCTATTGAAACCAGTATGTAATTTTTCAACTTTGGTGAAAAAGCTGTGTTTTGAAACTCGACCCCTCAATTCGGGCAACGTCAGAAAATTTAGCGGCAAACAGGGCGATGGCACACCCATATAGATATGGAGACACGGAATATGCGTCGTAAGGCCGTCGGAAAAGCAGCCGCTGCCTTGGGGAGCGCCGGGGCAACCTTCGGAGGTGACAGCATGCGAGCCGGTGGGATCAGTTGCTGAAAGGAGGGCCTGATCGGGGATAACCCCGAATATACTAAGCGAACATAGCCAGCACCCATCCATCTCCTCTTCGCTGCACCTGCCGCAAGTGCCTTCCGCAGAGAAGCAATCTATTGCTTTCCAGAGACCACTGCAGCGGCAGGTCAACGCAAGAAGGATGAGTGGACTTATAGAAATAATACCTTCATCAGCGTGAATACTAACCATTTACCAAATGGAGACTGACACTACGGCCTACCGACAAAGTTACCATCAAAGATTTTCTTCACCGTCTTTCCCTGATTCTGAAGTTAGTGAGCAAAGAATAGCGGACCAGCGTCGAGCAATTGTTCAGAAAATTCTCCTCTCTGCACCAGTTTTGAAAGCAATAAATGAAGAAGTGAGAAAAATGCTTAACTCCTCAGAAGAGAATTCCATTTTACAACAATTTAAATTTCTTCACTTGTTATTCATATTGCAAATTCATAATTACTGATAATAGGTCTTATAAATCAGAAATGAATAAAAGTTACAAATTTTGGAAACATTCCTGAAAGGATGAAGTTGCATAACATCTTAATGCAACGAGAATTTTAATAAGAGGAAACCGGCAATCCTCTTTTAGTCATTAGGACTTTGTCGATCATCGGCACAAATGTATCCATTACAGTAGTTTTAATGAAACGAAACTGCTTTCGGAATTCTTCATCATTCTACATTTCCGATGGGTTTCTCATATCTCGAATTTCGCAAGATGTGTTGAGTATAAAACTCAAAATAAGCATTGAAGTCGTTTCCATAACACGATTCACAAATGATAGATTTTAACTGCCTACACTATACAAACACCAGTAAAACGAATTCAATAGTCGGTGAACGCCGCGTAATAGTATGACCTAATCTGGTTACGACTAACGAATGGATAATAAATATCCATTCCACATATTTTGTAAATTGTTTTCAGATCCTATGAGGTGCCAGTACGGTTTCCTCAACCTCTGTAGTAGTGTTAAGTTTGGTTAAGTTTTATTTAATAAGGGCCGAATTCACAGTCGTGTCTTATGCTGAGTGTTCCCTTAAGTGGACGAATGGTATTCATAAACAGCCCTTGATTGAAGTCTTAAGTGAGCACTCATTCCTTTAAGCAAAGCTGCCTGCT